>OX465595.1:3610000-4210000 GCA_950022295.1 Bromus sterilis
AGATTTGGTACTGTTCTGTCCTAAACCATATTTTAGGTTGGTTAACAACAGCAAACAATAGCATAAACACAAAGTACACGAAAAACTAGTCAAGTTACATATAAAGAACACCCCAAACGGAGTTATGGTTAAAAAGATATAAGCAAAACAAGCTATGCACACATGCTGTATAAACAGGGGTAAATCTATATGCAAAAGTGCAGAAACATGACATAGAAATACATGGGATGAAAGTAGACATGATTCTTAACAATATGCAATTGGAATCACTCACTTCCGACAAACGGTCGCGACACACTCGTCGACCGAAGTTGCAACAAAATAACAGTTTCAGCAACAGCAGCACATTAACATCAGGATCACCATTTTGGAGCAAGATTTAATATAGCTAGAGCACCCAAATATGACAAGTTAAGGCATGGAAATGAAGTACACATGATGCTTAACACAATGTAAAAAGAATCAATGCAAGAGGCCTCATGGATTTGTTACAATCATCATGCAAAGTTGCAACAAAATAATAACAGCAGCACTTAACAGGAAAAAGTAGCAGTTTAACGGCCTGATGCCCACTTCAGCACACAATTACACAATCACGATGAGCTCAAATGCAAATGCTCACAAAAGATGAATTAAAGTACACGCAATTCTGAGCAACTTTCGTTTTGGGGGCACGTTCATCGGAGCTACGGTTTGCTTGCTATCGTCAACGCGGAATCGAATCAGCAGCACAATTTACAGACTTAGTAAAAATTTGAAGTCCTGCGCAAATTAAAAAAAAACAGATGGGGGCCTCTTCTCACCATGGGCCGAAATTGGCCCATCTGGCCTGGCTGGGCTCGGGGCTGGCTTGGGCCTGGGAGGCGCCGGCTGGGCCTGGGGCTGAGGCCGGCCCACCTGGCATGCCACGCGTGGAGGGGCACCGGCTCGATCCTGTCGGCCAGGAGGTAGCCGGCTGGCGGCGCTCCGGCGCGGCGGCTTGTGCCCTCCGACGAGGTGGCCCGCGCGGCTGGGCAGGCGAGGCGGCGGCGGGGAAGGACCCAGGTGGCGGCGGCCGTCGGTGGTGTGCGGGCGCGGCGGCGCGAGGAGGAGTCCAGGGGGCGGCTGATGCTTCTCCTAGCGTCCATGGTTGCCTCGAGGTGCTCCTGTACAGGGAGATGAGAGAGAAGAGAGTTAGGGGAGAGGAGGGAGAAGAAGAAGAGAGAAGAGAGGGAAGGGAAGGGAGGGGAGGTGGCCGGTGTCCCCGGCGTGGAGGCGACGGGCGGCGCGGGATGCCCACGGGCATGGCGGCTGCGCAAGGAGAGAGGAGAGAGGAGACTCCAGGGGGTGACGTGGCACAACCGGGCGCGTCCGATTCACAGATCCGACGGTCCGAAAAATCTCGGATCTAGGAGGCAAAACTGGGCAAAGTGGAGGGGGTGGCTGCATATTTTGGCTAGGGAAACCCTAAAAATGAGTGGGAGTGAGGTGGTCTTTATATAGCCCCGGTGGCTGGCAGTTTGCAAAAACATCCCCGGTTTTTCTCTCGCGCGCGCGGTGCTCACGTTTCTGACCGCCGGGGGTCCTCAGTACCTCCGATTCGGGTAAAACTTCGAACTGCGCGATCAGTGCATCGAGCCGGAGGCATTCACCTCGCGCTGGAGCCGTTCCGAAAACACTTTCCGCCGCGCTATAAAAATATCCCGTTTAATTATTAAACGGGGTTTTTCGTCCCGTTGGCTGCGGCTGGTCTCGTGCGGTTTTCGCGACGGCGATCGGGCGAAACCCGGTGTCGCAAAGGTCGAGTGTCAGGGTGGAAAGGGTCGGTCTCCGTCCGGTACGAGATAAGAGGGGGAAAAATAATCGTCGATCGATAAATCGTGGATGCAAACACCGCAAACAAATCAGACAATCAAACAATTCACACCGAAAACAATTTCTTTTAATTTTGTGAAAACTGGGCTGTTACAATACAACACCGCCAACAACGGATCTCGTCCCGAGATCCAGGACGATCCGGGGGAGAGGGGGGAGAGAAAAAGAAAGTCGACAATCTTCAACACCACCAACAAGGGACTCTGCTCCATGTCGACGTCGAACTTCGATCGAGATAATTTTCCGCGGAGAGACGACATCTTCGGAAAAACGAAGCCGTCGGTGTCAAGAGGAAGAACGACAACGATAACCGGATCAAATGATAGTGTTTTCGACGCAAGTCGTGAAAACACCGTCAAAAGTATGGATGGCAATGGATGACCCAGATGATAACCGAAATCGAAGAAGCTAAAGGTACTACAGGAATTCCACTTGAGCTCGGAATCGAGACAATACGCTGCACGAAGGGCATTGTAACAGTTCCGATACTCCACACACTCGAGATCCTAGAGTTTTGAAAGGGATAAGTCGAGAATTAAAACACTTACGACACTTGTCCTGACCAGAGCAAGGGTAAGGAGTAAAAAGATTCCTACTCTCCGATAACTAACTTAGTAACTACAAAATAGTTTTTGTCTAGACTCGACTTCGGCCAGAGAGGGGATCCTACGGTCGGTAAGGCTCTGATACCAAGTTGTAAGGCCCGATATGCGGTACTGTTCCAGATCTAGATGTTTCCATCCAGATCCGGGGACGAAGCACATATCGGTCGCACCGCGACATATGACGAAGTCATATGCCCTGGATTTCCAACATGATATCACAACATTACAGATACAGGATACAACATCTCATACAATCGGCATACAAGTGCCTTAAATACAATACATCAGCGGAAGGTACATGTCTGGGTACAGACTACAAGCAAATGCCTATTGGTAAAAGGTAAAAGACACCAAGCCCACGTCCACACGGGTCCAGGCTCTTCGCCGGGGACCACTAGCTAGTCGTCGTCGAGTCTTCGCGAAGGCGTCCAGGTGAAGGATCGTTGAGCTCCACTGAAGTCCAAGGTCGTTGAGGTAACGTGCGAGAAGAGAGAAGAAAGGGGTGAGCTGTATCAAAATCAAATAACCAACTTCTCACGGTGAGAAGGGGGTAGTGGTTTAGGTTGCAGCTGCACTAGCAATATATGAGTGGATAACGTTCTATTCAGAGTAAGATGAGGACCAAGCATTCGATGATGAAACGCCTCCAACAAGTCTTGCTATCCACCTACTTACGTAAGAATAACACCTATCCTATCCTTGTCCTCCCCATCATCACCCGATGATGAAGAAGCAGTCAAGGAACGCACACGGTGATCATGTTTTTAAGTATGATTATCTCAGTTGTAGTTGTCTATGAACAGGACGTAGGTCTCAAGTCGTCCATAACTGCGGACACGGCTTCTCGAAAAGATTTAACCCTGCAGGGGTGTACCAACTGCCCATTATAGGCGTCGCATGCTCGCCCATCTCTCTCAGTTGCTACCCATTAGAGGCAACCATTTTATGATTTAGTCCCAAGAGATCCGGAATGACATAGTCCCTCTAACTAACAACACGCAATTCCGGGTGGCCCCCGGTGAGTCGACATCCAACTCAAAAGCCGGCCGTGCTCTCGAGTCGGCCTCTAACGTCTCGACGAGGTCGGGTTAACTACCCACGTGGGCAGCCCCCTAGCTTCCAGGTGTGGACCAACAAGAGAAACAATGTCTCCGCTGGCCCGGGTTGTTTTAAAGAATATCTGTCGGGAGCTACTGTAAGGCCCGATATGTGGTAATGTTTCAGATATGGACGTTGTCGTCCAGACCCGAGGACGAAGCACATATCGGTCCCACCGCGACATATGACGAAGTCATATATCCCGGATTTCAACATGATATCACAGCATTATAGATACAAGGATACAACATCTCATACAGTCGGCATACAACTGCCTGAATACAATACATCAGTGGAAGATACATGTCTGAGTACAAACTACAATCAGTGCCTAATGGCAAAGGTAAAACACACCAAGCCCACGTCCACACGGGTCCAGGCTCTCCGCCGGGGAACCCTATCTAGTCGTCGTCGAGTCTTCGTGAAGGCGTCCAGAGGAAAGATCGTCGAGCTCCACTGAAGTCCAAGGTCGTTGAGGTAACGTGCGAGAAGAGAGAAGAAAGGGGTGAGCTATATCAAAATCAAATAACCAACTTCTCACGATGAGAAGGGGGTAGTAGTTGAGGTTGCAGCCGCACTAGCAATATATGAAGTGGCTAACGATCTATTCAGAGTAAGGTGAGAACCAAGCATTTGATGAGGAAGCTCCTCCAATAAGTCTTGCTATCAACCTACTTACGCAAGCATAACACCTATCCTATCGTTGTCCTCCCCATCATCACCCAATGATGAAGAAGCAGTCAAGGCACGCACACGGTGGACCAAGTTTTAAATTATGAATATCTCAGTTGTAGTTGTCTATGAACAAGGAGTAGGTCTCAAGTCGTCCATAACCGCGGACACGGCTTCTCGAAAAGATTTAACCCTCCAGGGGTATAACAACTGCCCATTATAGGCGTCGCATGCTCGCCCATCTCTCTCAGTTGCTACCCCTTAGAGGCAACCATTTTATGATTTAGTCCCAAGAGATCCGGAACGATGTAATCCCTCTAACTAACAACGAACAAATCCGGGTGGCCCTCGGGGAGTCGACACCCAATCCAAAATCCGGCCGCGCTCTCGGATCGGCCTCTTCCGTCTCAACAGGGTTTGGGTTACCGGGACACCTCATATGGGGCCGGGCCCTCGCTGATCAAGGGTGGACCAACAGGGAAACCATGTCCCCATAGGCCCGGGGTATTTCAAAAACTACTGGGAGCTCACCAACACACACACGGTTTCAAATGGTAAATCAGCTCGGGCCACCACTGGAAATGTTTGAAGCTAGGTAGTTAAGAAGAAGGGACCCCATAGCATCCCACACATGATTAGGCACGCTCATCAAGAGACACAATACCCAGAACTCGGGTCCTAGGTGACTCAAATGGAACAAAGCGTCGGGGCGGGATAGCCTAGACCTTCCACCCTTCGTCGAATATAGTCAACATTATAATAATCATATAATCCACAACAGATATAATAATGTGATAACCCAATCCAAGGAGTAACATGATAACAGATAGATAGCATCCTAGCATGCATACTAAGCAGGGGCTGAGCAGCGAGCAAAGTAACATAGCCGAACAAGGTTTGCTGGGATGTGGAGGACATGGCTGTTTGGGTTTCATTTGAGAGGCATGAATATAAAATAGATAGGATCAAGCAATCGTTCTATCCTATGTCTAGGCAGGTGAGCTGAAAGTTATAAGCACGATATATGCTCCCCCTTACCTGATGAGAGACGACGCCGAAGGTGAAGTCGATCGCACACTCGCATCGTCTCCGACGGTAACCCCGAGAGCACGCAAGACGCAAACACTGGAAAGCAAGGAACGGTTGCACACTATTACTGCGGAGCATTACACGATCAAGAAGGCAACACATAGCACGACAACGCGATATGGATCTATCGTCGAGAACGGTTACTAACAGTTTAAGTGGGGTATCGGTCACACACGACGAATATCGCACGTGAGATATAGTTCAAGTTGTTTAGCTATAGGTGATCAAACAAAGGTTATTAACATGGCAACTCAAGCAATCATGGCATGGCACACAAACATGGCAAAAGGTTAAGCACAAACTAAACACCTTTGCTAGTCCATTCAAGTGAGGCAACCCCTAAACATGCATATCACTAAGTGCCCCACAACAATTTAAGGATTTGGTACTGATCTGCCCTAAACCATATTTTAGGTTGGTTAACAACAACAAGCAGAGGTACTAACACAAAGTGCACAAAAAACTAATCAAGTTACATATAAATAACACGCCAAACGAAGTTACGGGCAAAAAGATATGAGCAAAACAAGTTATGCACACATGCTGTTTACGACAGGGAGCACACTTTAGCACAATGCAACAATTACCTACTGATTACTAACATGCATCAAAATGATATGGAACTCAAGTAGACATGGCAGGAAAGGCAATATCTTCGTAAGATGCGTTATGCGACACAATGTATAGGAAGAAAGCGAACTTCTCCTCCCACCTTGATTCTTGTATCCAATATCAACTTTTCTCTTCTAAGGTAAGATGTCAAAGCCCTAAATATATGTGGCTCCATCCTATAAGCGATCAGAAAATTCTTAATATGCCTTGTAAGGATATTGTTAACACGATTCTTGCCATATAAGATGGAGCTATGTCGCTATTTTTTCTTGATTGGTTCTTTATTAAGCATTCGATGTAATACTGGCCAAATAAAAACCAAGATGTCATCCTCGTCCTCCTTTCTCCTCTTCATAATTGGACCGAGAATCAGAGAATTCATATCGGCGCTAAAACTAGAACAATTAAAGAAGGAATAATTATGCATATAAGAGCTACAAATAAGATATGGTACATAAATGCAAAGAACAAAGTGCAGTCCGATCAAATTAAAAAGGATAAAACAACTAATGAGGCAAGTAAAAAAAGATGTATCTCAATTATTCCTTCGAGGGGCAGGTGAATTTTACAACGAGGGGTGACGCCCGCGGATCCATCGCATCGCGCCAGGAGGCTCTCCGGGTCGGGCGCGTTGCATCCCACAGTTGTATCAAAGGAGGATGAGAGGGGGCGGCACGGTGGGACTGTGCAAGGAAAAGGCCAGCCGGTGGCGTCGGGAAGAAGAGGGGCGGCAACTGCGTCGGGGAGGAGAGGTGGCGGCGGAGGCGACTGTCTCGTCTCATCTTTGCGTTGTGTGGGTTTAGTTTCCGTCGAGGACCTCCGAGATGATTCTGAAGTGTCGACCGGGTGGGGATGATGGAGAGGAGTCGGGGTGGGCCGAGGCAAACCTCTCCTACCAAAAGTGGGCCGGCGATGATCTTATAGGATTCACGGCCCTTCTAAAAATATTAGCCCTCTTAAATCCTCTACCAAAGGAGGCCTTAGGGTTTCTCATTTCCCTTCCTCGCGGATGGAAATTCCCCCATCTCGCCGCCGCATGAGGCGCACCCCACCGTCGTCGCCGCCGCCTGCAACACAGGGTGGTACCGGCGAAGATGACCGCATCAGCGCGCTCCCGGACGACATGCTCCTCCAGGCGCGGCGCGCACCGTCCTTAGCGCAACCTCTGGATCTGCCTCCCCGGGATGACCTTCCGCGACGTCCCAACCAGCAAGGTCCAAGCGGCACTGACCCGTGTCGCTCGCGCTGCAGATGTGTCGGTCTCGGTCCTAGACATCCGTCTCGCGAGGACTGTGCCGCAGGAGGTGGGCAAGACTGACGACGTCAAGGCCAAGAAGATGCTGCTCTGCGCCGCGCGGCTCTCGCCGGAGGAGCTCGTCTTCGTCCTCCCCCGGTATAGTGTAAGCAATCCAGGCCGTCGAGTGGAACTCGCCATGCCTTTCTTCCCCCGCGCCACCTCCATCGAGTTGGACACCCATTTACTCCGCATCAAGCCGGTGCCAGACTGCGGCGCCCTCCCTGCACTTGAGAGGTTGTCTCTCTCCGGCCAGATCGTCAACCCTCGTGAATTTCTCAACCTTTGCCCACGACTGCGTGTGCTGAGGATCACCTTTCGTGGTGGCGACCGCAGATTGCTGGAAGCGTCCCTCGCCACACTCCAAGAAGCCGTGGCTACATATAGATGTATCCAGACTTAGGCCATGTTTTTTTGGGCTTTTGTTTTTGCAGTTTTTACATTTTGGTCAAAAAGCCATAAAAGCTCTAAAAGCACCTATTTAGGTGCTTTTATGGCTTCTCATGAACAAATATAACAATATTTAGCTCCAAAAGCAACTATTTAGAAGCTTTTATGGCTTCTTGGTTATAATGGAAAAACTGCAAAATCAAAAGAAAAATCCCAAACAAGCAGGGTGTTAGTTTTACATATGTATACATCCATATCTAAACAAATTTATGATGCTTCTTTTGGGGTGAAGGGAGTATTTGAGATTCTTGCTTTTGGTGGCTATAATTTTTTATCTTTTGTGCCAGACTTTGATTAGAAGAGGAAAATTAAGCCCGAGCAGTGCATTTGTGTGTGTTGTCACGGGCATGTCACTGGCCTATCTCATTTATACAACTCATTTTATAAATGTGGAACACAATAGTTTAGTTCTATGATGCAATCCAAAAGCTACTAAAATGGTGACTGCATTCTTTGAAAATCATGCATAGAACGATACACACATTAACCAAGTGAGGGGGCGTTCTTTTTTCTTGGTGTAGACACTTTTTGTTTTATACTTTTATAGTCAACTTTACTTTTGAAATTCTTTCTTGCATACAAACTTTTTTTTGTATTCCACTCTTGTTATCTTATTCTTTGTGTTTTAATTCTGTCCATCGGTTTCTCTCTTTATTCTTTATTTCTACTTATATTATTTCTGGGTAGCACAGTACCTAATACCTATTTTGCATAAATGAATTTTGTGCATATACTTATCAATTCATTCCTACTTTATTTATTCATGTATATTTTAATGTTTCCTACTTCGCACCATCTTATGCATATACAATATTTGTATGAATGTTACATATTCTTTCGAAATCAAATGATTTCATGGTTTTGTTAATTTTAGGCAACTCATTTTTTTTTCATCTCAGCCGATTTCTTGATCATTAGAATTTGAGATGTATGGATCATGTATTTTAGTAAGTAGCAATCCAATTTGTGTGATGCACAAGTGATCTTTTTTATCTAGAATAATTTTCTACAATTGCTATGCCAACTAAATTACAGTACTTTATAGTGTCCTTCACGTTATGATATAGTGCAACATCTATGTGATATGGGTGTGTGCAAATCTTTAATTTTGGCAGTTTTCACCTTTTTTATTATTTTATTATTATTTTACTTTCGTGAATTCTATCTACCACAATAAGCTTTTGTGTCGCATTTCCATTTCTATGATTGCTTATCCCAGCATTATGAGATTGCCCATTTTTCTACCTGCTAATCATTGAGATACACATATTTGTATTAGGCTCACCAGGATACCTAGGTAATTATGCAATTCATGTTATGGATGCGCAACATGATAGTTCTTAGATGCAATGAGAAGTCTAGTGAAAGAATTGACTAAATTCTCTACAAATTCAAGGAAACATGCAAATAATTGATCCACTTTCTCAATCTAATGGATTTTCTTCTTGAACTAATAGGAGTACAAGAATTTCATGCTATACAATAAGAAAACTAATTATATTATTTTGCAGAATCAGTTGGGTCCAGTGCTTAACTTTGCACGTGAGTTGGAGAAATTTCATGTTTCCCACTATGCAGTCCTCGAGCTACATCTCAATGCAAAGAGGCATTATTTAGCATCATTTGTGGAGCATCTCCTTGAGAGTTCTTTCAAATCCTATCATACAGAGTAATAATACGGTTACGAAGAATAAATTACCCATCATTAAAGACACTGGCATTAGTAGTATGCATGTTCTTTGTTCTGTTCATCTTTTGAGCGAATAAGTCTAGCAATGCAAGTGAAGACACAAAGAAAACTTGGAAACTGTCAGTAACGTGTGCACATGGCAACAAGGCAGAACATGTGTACATGGCAACACTGCATAGCAGGGTATAAAAATGGACCAGATGTTGCTCGTACATCAAATGTGTTGATGAACTGTACAATTATTTTTTTCTTGCTAGATAACAACCTGATTTTTTTACTGAAACATACATATAACACAACTATAAATATTAGCAAGGGAATGAAACGCAAAGAGTAGAGTTAATTGAAGACTTGACAATAAAATAGGTAATGCATATACCACATTATTAACTACTATTAAACTATTAGTGGAAAATATGCAGGCCCACACCCTGATATATGCCGATGAAAATGCATTCCAAAACGCGTTAGCATCAAGCTTCCTAAACTGGATGCAGGCCATGAAAATCCTAAGGAGGAAAGTACATCTCAACTAAAACATGAATGAGCCATATGTCATTAAAATGCACTCTCAACACATCATTTGCCAACATATATAGTTTGTTACGTTTTTGCTGCATAGAAATGGGACTCTTAACCCCAATTTACCAAAACAACTATAAGTTTCTATTTACTCAAAAATACAGCTTTTCTAATTATTGTATCACATTTCTTACACAGAAAGGTAATACAGACTACATATATGAAATTATGAAATGATTTAGTTTATCATAAACAAAGATCATCTAGAGTTCCAGACTATCAACATTCTCAAAATCATAATAAGGTTTTACTTCAATCACAAAAGAATTGAAAGAACACTTTCAGGAAATCAAAATGAAATAAAAGAAATAACCCTATTATGGTTTTGACATAATCAAGTAGTCTTCATGGGTTTTCACATAGACCATCTCAAACATCCTAATTTCATCAAAAATAATGAGATCATCATCAAGCTATATCTTCCCAATTACAATGCAAACTAGTGATTTATATCACAAGGTTGAAAACTTGCAATCTAAAATAGTGGTAAATCAATAATAATTATGTGGAGGGCAATATTGGACCTGTAGTACAAAGAAGTGGTAAATAAATAAATAAACGTATAAGCATGTGAGAAAATTAGAAGACATCTGAGCATGGCGTGTGCAGGTCACATACCAATAATAGGCATAATTAGCAGGTAAACGCATAGGGAGAATTTACCAGATCTTCAATCAAAAGAAAGAAAGTCACCTCCGTCATCTACCTTAGAACCAACAATCCATCATGAATAGTATATGGAAGCCACATCCAACCAATATTAGTGGGACCAACAGTGAAATCATAATTTCAACCCTGTTATGGCATACCCACATAAAAAAGTAAAAAAAAACTAGATGTCGCCACCCTGCTTGAAAAGTAGGAAGAGAGATTAATGAGCCAAAAGAAGATAAGCAATCCTTAAAACACGCAGTCATAAGCACCGTTGTTTTACCCCTAATGACAACTTATTCCTTATGGGTCCCTTGAATTGGTTTGTCATTAATCCCCCAAACCCAATAAGGTTATATAAGGGGTGCACTTTTAATATGTCAAAACTTCGACAATACATGACAACCATCATAATGATTTGAAAAGTATGAAGGCACTTTGGCCCAAACGAATAAGTTCAAGTAAACAATTATGATATAGGATTGAGTAAATAGGAACAAATAGTTGAATATCACATATGGGAAACATTCAATGGTATAGTATATGTAATAGAAGGTTCCACATTAAGCATTATATATGATACCCAACACACAACTTGCATCCCGACCCCTCATGGAAAAGATTCTTGTTGTACCTAGGAGCATTATGTTTTTCGAAACAAACAAATCCCACATAATTCTAACCATGTACGATAACCACTTTGTCACAACCACCTTTGCATCTAGAACCATGGTACAAATTCAGCAGAACTGTGATGAACAATAAATTTGACTAAAGGATGACCAAAAGATATATTGTAAATACTCTTTGCATAATATCAAACGTCGCTTGGATTAATCTCAGACGACAGCCTGATGGTCAATCTTGTAAGAATTGGAGCCCAGCTTAATGATTAGCAAAAAATATCCAAAATGATTAGCATGCACATAAAATAGGGTAGTTAAGTGTGATAGGAAAAGCTAGATATTACCTAAAAAGGGGGAAAATATTTGCAAACATATTACACATAACTTTAACTATTACATAACATGTAAGAACAAGTACTACCTCTGATCCTAAAAAAATGTCGTGAGTTACACTATGAATTATAACTATCTTAGTTGTTTTTTCAAGACACTTATTTAGGATCGGAGGGAGTTTAATGTATTGCCATTTTTCCATTGATACATCTAAAGTGTAAAGTGTATCCTACATTACTAAGAAGGCTTGCGCATCAAAGCAGTTGGATTACTACCAATACTCACAAACATGCTAACATCTGAAATAACCTAATGAACAAGAAACTTTTCTACTGTATAAAAATTAGTTGCCTACAGTAGTAGTAAAACAAAGTTGGTTTTGAATGAATTTGTACCATTCATAGATAATATATATACCATATGTGAAGAGATTAGAAAGTAAAAGTCATAGGAATATATAAACAAAAATGAATTGAAAAATACATGCACAAAATTGATTTATGCAAGAGATTAGGTATGAGGTGGTACCCAAAAAGAATACACATTAAAACTAATAAAGAATAAAAGAGATAAAATGATGTGTAAAGTTAAACACACAAATGGTAAAACAATCTAGTGACCGAAAACAAAGATCTTAATACGAGTATAAGCAGTAGATGGTGTGTGAGAAATAAAACATCTTGGTAATTGAAAAATAGCAAAATAGATTAAAAAATACGTTAAACAATAGACATACATGAACAGATATGTGCAATGATAGGACATGAAGACAAGGGGGCTGTGAACATGCATTTTTCCCTTCCTTGGTGAGCCCCTCGTCTTTGTATTTGTAGTTCGCTATGGTCTCTACCCCCAAGCTCTGAAGTGACCAAAAACCAAACAGTAGAGCCAACTTTGTATATGAGAAGAACCATGAGACGTTCTCCACCATTGGCGCCGAGATAGAAACGCGATGTCCAAATCGGCATGAATACTGAGCTTCAGTTGCGTGAGAAGTGGAGACTCAATGATGATGCATGGACATGCTGCTGCATGGACAACAAGCTCAAGCTCCTGCAGTGATGTAGAACGAAGTGCAATATTAGGTGCAGTCCAATCCGCTTTCACCTTGAGCACGCGCAGGCATGGGCAGCGGCGACCATGGTGGCAATGTCACAGATGGTGCAGCCATATCCTTGGAGGGACAAACTCTCTAGGGCCAATAATTCCTCATGCGGCAAACTTGTGAAGGAGACGTAGCTTGATCTCGATCGATGTGGAGCTTGGGAAGCATAGCAGCTCAGCAGTAAGTTAATCGTGAAAGTTGTTAACGAAGACGAACTCCTGAGGATTGACCCTTGCCGCCGCACGGAGAAGGGTGGCAAAGCGAGTTCCATCGACGTCGAGTTCGATGCCCAGGACCAGGAAGGACACCGTGAGCCCACGCACCACCGCCGCTTCGAGTGTTGCCAGCGCCTCTTGGAGCAAGACGGGCTTGCCCCCACGAAAGGTGATCCCGAGCACGCGCAGTCGTGGGCACAGGTTGAGAAAGTCGCCAGGGTACACGATGTTTCCGGAGAGAGATAGCCTCTCCAGTGCCGGGAGGGCCCTGTCATCCGGCAGCGGCTTGACGCGGAGGAAACACGTGTCGAGCTCGATGGAGGTGGACCGGTGGAAGCAAGGCATCGCGAGTTCCACGCGCCGGCCTGGTTTGCATGTACAAGCCGGGGGGGGGGGGGGGGGGGGGGAGGACGAATACAAGCTCCTCCTGCGAGAGCCGCGTGGTGCGGAGCAGCAACTTCTTGGCGTTGACGTCGTCGCTCTTGCCCGCCTCTCCTCGCGAGAAGGATGTCGAGGACCGAGACGCGCACGTCGGCATCGCGAGTGACGCGGGTCAGCGCCGCTTGGACCTTGCTGGCCGGGACATCGTGGAAGGTTAGCCCGGGGAGGCAGATCTAGAGGCTGCGCCACCGGCTCGCGGCGCGGGCGCAGCCAAGACACGCGAGGACCTGGAGGAGCATGTCGTCTGGAAGCGCGCTGATGCGGTCATCTCCGCCGGTACCATGATTACCATCCTGTGCCGCCGGCGGCGGGGGGCGGCGAGCGCCTGATGCGGCAGCTTGGTGGTGGTGGGATTCCATTCGCGAGGAAGGGAAATGAGAAACCCTAAGGCCTCGTTTGGTAGAGGAGTTTTGGGGAGGATTTGAGAGGGCTAATCTTCGAAGGGTTGAGAATCATCTAAAATCCTCGCCGGCCCATTTGGTATGTGAGGTTTGCCTCGGCCCACCCTCGACTCTTCTCCATTCCCCATCGAACTACGCGGTTCAGAATTATCAAGGAGGTCTCGGCAAAAACTGGACCCACGCAGCGCAAAGACGGGAGGACACAGTTGCCTCCGCCTCTACCTCTCCTCCCCAACGCAGACGCCGCCCCTCCCCACCCCGACACCACCGGCTGGATAGCTGGCCTTTTCCTCGGAGAGTCCCTCCGCGTCGCCCCCTCTCGTCCTTCTTTGGTACAACTGTGGAAGCGACGTGCCCGGCCCGGAGAGCCTCCTGGCGACATGCAACTGATTAGCGGGCGTCGCACCGATACAATTCTGAAGAAAATAGATTGAAGGCCAATAAAGAACTTTGAGAGAGATGAGATAAGGATTAGGTAGGTGTTGAAAATGCAAACCTGGAAGTAAGGATAGAATCTTGGGTCGGTGGAGATTATCGGATGCGGTTCATCAATGTTGGTAGGCTTCAAAAACCGACTAACTAAAACTGGGATGATATCGAAGAAATCTTTGATGTACTCATGAAATGTCCAACCACTATGCTGGAATTCTAACTAGATATCTTCGTAAGATGCGTTATGCGACACAATGTATAGGAAGAAAGCGAACTTCTCGTCCCACCTTGATTCTTGTATCCAATATCAACTTTTCTCTTCTAAGGTAAGATGTCAAAGCCCTAAATATATGTGGCTCCATCCTATAAGCCACCAGAAAATTCTTAACATGCCTTGTAAGGATATTGTTAATACGATTCTTGCCATATAAGATGGAGCTATGTCGCTATTTTTTCTCGATTGGTTCTCTATTAAGTATTCAATGTAATACTGACCAAATCAAAAACAAGATGTCATCCTCGTCCACTTCTCTCCTCTTCATAATTGGACCGAGAATCAGAGAATTCATATCGACGCTAAAACTAGAACAAAGAACGAATAAACAAGCATATAAGAGCTACAAATAAGATATGGTACATAAATGCAAAGAACAAAGTGCAGTCCAATCAAATTAAAAAGGACAAAACAACTAATGAGGCAAGTAAAAAAAGATGCGCCTCAATTCTTCCTCCGAGGGGCAGGTGATGTTTACAACGAGGGGCGACGCATGTGGATCCGCCACATCTCGCCAGGAGGCTCTCTGGGTCGGGACGTTGCATCCCATAGTTGTACCAAAGGAGGATGAGAGGGGGCAGCACGGAGGGACTGTGCAAGCAAAAGGCTAGCCGGTGGCGTCGGGAAGGGGAGGGGCGACAACTGCGTCGGGGAGGAGAGGTGGCGGGGGAGGCGGCTGTCTCCTCTCATATTTATTTTGTGTGGGTTCAGTTTTCGCCGATGCCCTCCTAGATAATTCGAAATCGTGTAGTTCGACCGGGGGGTGATGGAGAGGAGTCGGGGTGGGCCGAGGCAAACCTCTCCTACCAAAATTGGGCCGGCAATGATCTTATAGGATTCTCGGCCCTTAGAAAAAGATTAGCCCTCTTAAATCCTCTACCAAAGGAGGCCTTAGGGTTTCTCATTTCCCTTCCTCGTGGATGGAAATTCCCCCATCTCGCCGCCGCATGAGGCGCGCCCCACTGTCGTCGCCGCCGCCTGCAACACAGGGTGGTACCGGGGAAGATGACCGCATCAGCGCGCTCCCGGACGACATGCTCCTCCAGGTCCTTGCGCGTCTGGGCTGTGCCTGCACCGCGGCGCGCACCGGCCTTCTCGCGCGCCGGTGGCGCAACCTCTGGATCTGCCTCCCCGGGCTGACCTTCCGCGACGTCCCAGCCAGCAAGGTCCAAGCGGCGCTGACCCGTGTGGCTCGCAGTGCAGACGTGCCCGTCTCAGTCCTCGACATCCGTCTCGCGAGGACTGTGCCGCAGGAGGAGGGAAAGAGTGACGACGTCAAGGCCAAGAAGATGCTGCTCAGCACCGCGCGGCTCACGCCGGAGGAGCTCGTCTTCGTCCTCCCCCGGTATTGCGTAAGCAAACCAGGCCGTCGCGTGGAACTCGCCATGCCTTCCTTCCGCCGCGCCACCTCCATCGAGCTGGACACCCATTTGCTCCGCGTCAAGCCGGTGCAAGATTGCGGCGCCCTCCCCGCACTTGAGAGGCTGTCTCTCTCCGGCAACATCGTCAACCCTCGTGAATTTCTCAACCTCTGCCCACGACTGCGCGTGCTTAGGATCACCTTTCGTGGTGGCGACCCCAGATTGCTGCAGGAGGCGCTCGCCACACTCCAAGAAGCCGTGGCGCTCGGACTCACAGTGTCCCTTTTGGGCATCGAAAATGACCTCAATGGGCGCTACGGTGTCGATGGAGCTCGCTTTGCATCACTTCTCTGCGCCGCGGCGAGGGTCAATCCTCAGGAGTTCGTCTTTGGTAACAATTTCCACACATACTTTACTACTGAGCTGCTATGCTTCCCCGGCGCCAGATCGATCGAGATGAGGCTGAACCACATCTGCTTCACAAAGCTGCCGGATGACGAATTCTTGGCCCTTGAGAGCATGTCCATCCAAGACCGTGACTGCACCATCCTTGACATTGCCACCATGATCTCCCGCTGCCCACGCCTGCGCGTGCTCAAGGTGAAGGCACATAGGTCTACACCTAATATCACTGTTCATTCCGCGTCGCTGTTGGAGCTTGAGCTTGGTGTCTATGGAGCGGAATGTCCGTACATCGCCATCAATACTCCACTTCTTAAGCAACTGAAGCTTACTGTTCATGCCAACTCAGTCCTCAGAGTTTTTATCTGTGCGCCAATGGTGGAGATGGTCTCATATTGCTTTTCATATACAAACTTGGCTCTTCTGTTTGGTCTTTGGTCAGTTGAGAGCATGGGGGTGGAGACGATAAGGAACTACAAAGACCAAGATGAGAAGCTTACCAAGGAAGGGAAAGATGCATGTTCAGAACCCCTTCGTGCTCATGTCCTATCTTTGCACGTATCTGCTCATGTATGTCTCTTGTTTAACCTTTATTTTTACATGGTTTTCTATTTATTAAACATGATTTGCTATTTTTTAGTTACCTATATTTCTTATTTTCAGACAATATCTTATCCATTGGATATTACTTTCCTCCATTCCAAAATAAGTATCGCAAATTTGCCTACATATAGATGTATCTAGACTTGTTTGGGCTTTTGTTTTTGCAGCTTTTACATTTTGGTCAAAAAGCCATAAAAGCTCCAAACTTCTGATGAACAAATATAACAATATTTAGCTCCAAAAGCATCTATTTAGAAGCTTTTATGGCTTCTTGGTTATAATGGAAAAACTGCAAAAGCAGAAGAAAAATCTCAAACAAACAGGGCTTTAGTTTTACATATGTATACATCCATATCTAAACAAATTTATGATGCTTATTATGGGATGAAAGGAGTATTTGAGATTCTTGCTTTTTGTGGCTATAATGTTTTATCTTTTGTGCCAGACTTTGATTAGAAGAGGAAAATTAAGCCCGAGAAGTGCATTTGTGTGTTGTCACTGGCGTGTCACTGGCCTATCTCATTTATACAAATCAGTTTATAAATGAGGAACACAATAGTTCTATGATGCAATCCAAAACCTTCTAAAATGGTGACTGCATTCTTTAAAAATCATGCATAGAACGATGCACACATTAACCAAGCGAGGGGGCGTTCTTTTTTCTTAGTGTAGACACTTTTTGTTTTATAGTCAACTTTACTTCTGAAATTCTTTCTTGCATACAAACTATTTTTTGTATTCCACTCTTGTTATCTTACTCTTTGTGTTTTAATTTTGTCCATCGGTTTCACTCTTTATTCTTTATTTCTACTTATATTATTTATGGGTAGCACAGCTACCTAATACCTATTTTTCATAAATGAACTTTGTGTATATACTTATCAATTCATTCCTACTTTATTTTTGCTTGTATATTTCTAATGTTTCTTACTTGCCACCCTCTTATGCATATACTCCCTCCGTCCATGAAAAAGTGTACTTCCAACTTTCTTGGAGAGTCAAGCTATTTTAAACTTTGACCGAGTTTATACAAAAATATAACAATACTTATGAAATCAAATAATTATATAATAAAAATATACTTCATAACAAATATAATGATGCTGATTTGATGGTATAAATGTTGATGTTTTTTCATATAATCATGGTCAAAGTTTTAATATTTTAACTTTCAATCAAAGTTGGAAGTACACTCTTTTAAGGACGGAGGGAGTACAATATTTTGTATGAATTTTATATATTTTTTAGAAATCAAATGATTTCATGGTTTTGCTAAATTTAGGCAACTCATTTTTTTTCATCTCAACCGGTTTTCTTGATCATTAGATTATTTGAGATGTATGTATCATGTATCTTAGTAAGTAGCAATCCAATTTAAGTGATGCACAAGCCATCCTTTTTATCTAGAATATTTTTCTACTTTTGCTATGCCAAAAGAATTACAGTACTTTATAGTGTCCTTCACGTCATGATAAAGTGCAACATCTATGTAATGTGGGTGTGTGCAAATCTTTAATTTTGGCAGTTGTCGTCTTTTTTAGTATTTTATTATTATTTTACTTTCGGTCATGGTAATGCTACCAAATGAATTCTATCTACCACAATAAGCTTTTGTGTCGCATTTCCTTTTCTAGTGATTGCTTATCCCAACATTATTAGGTTGCCAATTTTTCTACCTGCTAATAATTGAGATAAACATATTTGTATTAGGATCACCAGTATACCTAGTTAATTATGAAATCCATGTTATGGATGAGCAACATGATAGTTCTTAGATGCAATGAGAAGTCTAGTGAAAGAAGTGACTAAATTCTCTACAAATCCAAGGCAACTTGCAAATAATTGATCCACTTTCTCAATCTAATGGATTTTGTTCCTAAACTAATAGGAGTATAAGAATTTCATGATATACAATAAGAAAAATAATTATATTCTTTTGCAGAATCAGTTGGGTCCAGTGCTGAACTTTGCACGTGAGTTGGAGATACTTCATGTTTCCCACTATGCAGTTCTCGAGCTACATCTCAATGCAAAGAGGCATTATTTAGCATCATTTGTGTTGCATCTCCTTGAGATGCATCAACTTCAAACTACTACAAAAAATCTTAAGATTTTCCTATCCAGATGGCCTGAGGTAAGTATCCATGTTGCTTATATAGTTACACACATACTACTTGTCGAAAATACATTGTAACATTTGTCATTTTCTAGATGTCAACATGCCTTAAATATTGTCCTTGCAATGGTCCCAATGGCTGGAGTGGCCAAAATATCTCCTTGAATTATCTTGAACAAGTGGAAATCAACAACTTCAAAGGAGGGGCTCATGAGTTTGATTTCCTGACATTGATACTAAGTTGGGCTTCAATGCTTAGAAGAATGACCATCAAGCTAACATGTGAAATTAATCCAAGTGACATAGGAGATTATGCGAAGAGTATTTATAGCACATGTTTTGGTCATCCTCTCGCCAAACCCTTCGTTTATCTTAGCACTGGTGAATTGGTACCATGCTTCTAGATACAAAGGTGGTCGTGACTAAGTGGTTATCGGGTATGATTAGAATCATGTGGGATTTGTTTGTCTCCTAAAAAATAAACGCTCCTAGGTGCATCGAGAATCTTTTCGATGATGGGCATGCAAGTTATTTGATGGGTCTCATACCATGTTTAATGTGGAACCTGCTATCACCTTTTATATTTCATTGAATGGATTTTGTATGGGAGATGCAACTATTGCCTTTTACTCTGATTTCCATGTTTAATGTGGAACCTGCTATCACCTTTTATATGTCATGATTGTTATTCTTAATGAGTTCGAAAGTACCCTTTCATACTTTTCAAATCATCATGATGGTTGCCAACTATTGTCAAAATCATCTGATTTTTGGTGACTATGAAAAAACAATTCAGAGAACTCATACTATTTTAAAATTTATTTCAATTTTTTAGGGTTCACTCCTCAGCAAAAACATCAATGGTTAGATTTTCTGGTGGTTGACTACCTCAAGGACTTGGCATGTAATTTATAAGTTTTTAGTGAATCCAAGATTCATGTTGATTGTAGCCATGGTGAGGATATAATTATCCATTGAGCCTATAAGGATTGAATTAGCGATGGTGATCAAACCCTGTATTCTATAGCGTCGAAAGTGCAAAGAAATACTCGAAGTACGTACGGTTAAGCTTTGTTTCCTTTCATAGCATATCTATTAGCTTTGGTCCTTCCATGTTGGGAATGTGCCCTAGAGGCAAATAAAATATGTTTATTGGCATATTCCATTAGTTCATAATAAATTTTATATTGTGCTATAACTGTATTAAGTGGAAACATTAATACACGTGTGGTGTAAAACAACGAGGTCCCTAGTTAACTCTCGTATACTAGCTCATTAGGCAATCGTATGATCAAGGTTTCCTGATCATGAGGACATAATCACCTATTGAAAATGGGATGATATCATTGGGAGAATGATGTGATGGACACACACCCACCAGAAGTGTTGCAATGTGATCGAGTCACATAAGTTCAAACATTTCGATAACTATAACGTAGTGACCAGATCCTTTAACCGTAATAATCATACGTAATTACTATCTATTAGGATGCTTTGATTTGGATCCATCGCCTGACTTTATACTGAGGAAAAAAGGATGAAAATAAAAAATAGAAAATGCAAATACAATTTACTTTATACTAAGGAAAAAAGGATGAAAAGAAACATAAAAGTGCACATAATTACTGCACTACTACCCAACAAGAAAAGGAACTCGCTTTGTCCAAAAAATAAAGGTACTGTTTTACAATTTTTAGAGACCCATTCCTATCTTATACACCGACTAAAAAGGGACTACAGACCCAACCATTAATTCTACAAACCTACCAATTTACCAACCAAAAAAACCTACTGGAATGATTTACTGAATAACAAAATAAAATATTACTTACGCAAAAATACTAATTCCAATGTTGTACTGAAAAAACTGCCTAGAGAATGATATAACCTTAAAAGAAGATATACTATATTTTGAACCTGGAAAATAAGATAAACACCCTCATGGACATATATCCAAAAACAAACAAAAAAGCAAAACATTGTTTCTGTTCTTACTCGTCCCATATACACCTGCTACTAGAGAGAGATCTGCTGAAAACATTCATCGTTTCCACACAAAAAGGGGGCACATTTTTCTACTTCTTCTAGAATGTAGTCCCTCCGTCCTTGAAAGAGTGTATTTTCAAAAAAATTGGAGATTCAAACTTTGATTGTGTTTACACAAAAATATAACAATATTTATGAAACCAAATCTCATCTAGATGCTAGTATTTAGAAATTTCGTAAAACCAAATCCTTTTTTTTTCTGGGATGAGCCAATCAACCGCCGGGAAGGGGAAGGGGAAGGGAGGGGACCTGCTGGTACACATATCCTCATTGGTGAGCTCAGCAGGCAGGTTGAAGCGCTTCATTTAGTAGTATTCCATGGAGCTTTGAATATTGTTCCAAAGAAGCAACCGGTTCGGTTCGGGGTGTTCGTGTCCTGTCCACACGTTACATCATTTCTTTAGCTGCTAGTACTACTCCTAAAGAAGAGAGAGGTTGGTCCAGATGACTAAACAAAACAAACAGAAAGCATGCGCTCGGTTCCCCTGTGCTTGGCAGAACGAGTGCCACGCACATATGTATATATATCTTGCAGGCTTAACCAAGACGGAAGAGGCACGTACGTACTTGGGCCCACTTAGACTGACAGTATGCTACAATTAGTACTACTTAAACTGAGTATTCAGATGTTGACACCTGACAGTGGGTGATTCATCGTCGTTGGTCACGGAGGAGGGGGGCACGTATGGTGGCCAGATCGATGAGAGCACGCCACGCATGGCTCCCAAGTTCAGACACGCGTCCACACATACTTGGCACCTGTCCCTTCACCGCCTCCCTCCATGTCCGTACCATATAAGATATCCTCTCATCCTTTCCCTTTCTTCCACATCACATGCAAGCTAACCATTTGTGGAGTAGACACTAGACTACTTTCCTTTTCTTTGCTGTTGCTGCTTGATAGAGTACCATGAGCAGCGGCGGCGCCATGATGGACTCGTCCTCCACGGGGAGCTCTTCTGACGGCGGTGGTATGGTGGCGCCGTTCGTGGCCAAGACGTACGGCATGGTGGACGACCGGGCCACGGACGCCGTGGTGGCGTGGGGGCCGGCGGGGAACAGCTTCGTCGTCGCCGACCCCTTCGCCTTCTCCCGCGCGCTCCTCCCGGCGCACTTCAAGCACGCCAACTTCTCCAGCTTCGTCCGCCAGCTCAACACCTACGGCTTCCGCAAGGTCGACCCCGACCGCTGGGAGTTCGCCCACGCCTCCTTCCTCCGCGGCCAGACCCACCTCCTCCCCCGCATCGTCCGCCGCCAGACCAGCAGTGGTAAGCGCCGCGGCAAGGACGGCGGCGGCAAGGGCGAGGAGGAGGATGAAGAGGAGGAGGAGAGGATCACGGCGGCGCTGGCCCTGGAGGTGGCCCGGCTGAGGCGGGAGCAGAGGGCCACCGAGGAACAGGTGGCGGCCATGTGGCGTCGGGTGCAGGACGCCGAGCGCCGCCCCAAGCTCATGCTCGCCTTCCTCCTCAAGGTCGTCGGGGACGCAGACGTGCTGCGCCGCCTCGTCAGCGACCCGGGCAGCGACGGCGGCCCCGGCAAGGGCGCCGCCGCGGAGGTGAAGAGGCCGCGGCTGCTGCTCGACAACGGGGAAGCCGCGGTCCAGGTGGGGAACGTCGGCGGCGACGGGCTGCGCTACGGCGTCAACCACCAGGAGGTCAGCTGGGTGCGGGAACCTACTGTCGACTTCACCGGACTCTACACCGGCGGCGACGGGTTCAACTTCAACGACGACGTGCTGCCGGTGGACGACCCGCCCTACGCTTTCCACGTGGACACAGGCTACTGAGGACTGCCCTGTTGTTGGTTCTGTACCAAACACCGACACATTTGTGTACTGTACATGTTACAAGTTCTTGTTTTGTAGACAACGTGCTAGGACAGGACTACTTTGTGCCAAACTCTACTAGTATATCAACAGAGCAACTTAACGTGCTAAAAATATAGCGAATCAATCTGATTGAGTTGGTTTGGGGGATGGTTGTATCTCTAGTCTATAGAGTTTAAATCTTAGATTTGATAATGGTGCTCGCATTTTTCTGAATTTATTTTAGGGCTTTTGTGATATGTCTTTAGTGGAAGGAGATGTTTTCGTTGGAAATGAGGTGATGATTTCGTTAATCTCAAAATAATGTATCGACTCAGTATTGCAAAAATGCTCATAAAGATAGGGAGTGCGTGTGTGTGCGCGATATAAGGGTGATTGTATGCTTATGTATGTTAGTGATTGTATGCTCGTGTACGTGGATGTTTAAATTGTACTGTATTCTTAAGAAAACATGATAAAAAAATAGCTGCTCATTGACGAATCGATCTTTATCCCCAAGAGTTTAGAACTTAAAAGTTATGGCGAAGATTGAGAAAGACGAAGAAGGAATGAGTTTGATGGTTTTGCAAGTACCCGTTTAAATAGTTTGGGTCGGATAATAGAGTGGAGGAGTGGATTTAAATATGGGGCGCCAAAATGGGTTTCTTAGTTATCGCGTTGGTTTAATATCGACCAAGCAACAAACCTGGCTTTGATGTTGAACATGTGTGAATACCAACGCACTATGTTGACGAGCCGTACGACGAGCCGTACGTCGGAGCAATTGCGTCGATACTAACTAGGCATCACTGTCAGTCGTAGTGGTCGATCACACATACGCCCCGTCGGCATTTCATGCTAGTGCGATCTTCATGAATGTGCAGAGATCGATTCCTCAGGGGAGGGGGAGGAGGGATTTTTATGGTGGGAAGGTCATTTGGGCGGGGCCACCATATTCCCGCAAAGCCCGCCTTCATTTGGATTAAATTTGCGAAAAAACAAATAAGTGGACCAGTGTACGAAAGGAAATAGAATCATATTGAATGATAAAACTGGTCAGAAAAACCCAATCATCCGACAATATAGATTTTCACGAAAACATTGTAAAGTCACAAAACACGAACCCAGATCTTGCATTCACCCAAATCAAACTCCGTAACCTCACCAACCAAGTGAAAGATAAGCTACTTGATACTTGACTCATCATCATCTTCGGTTTTAGAATTAGGTAGGATACTATTACACTTTGAAGAAACCTTTAACCGATCAATCTTCATATGTTTAAGTACCTCAACCGATAATTTAATTTCATTATCGACCATTAGAGCATTTTTCACTACTAGGGAATAGCCTTATAATGGCGCACTGTTTTTGTTTTAAATGCGCCACTAACGACAAGCCATTAATAAGGCCTTAATAGTGGCGCATTTCATGCGCCACCCCTAAGAATCTTATGCGTGGCGCATTTCGAAATGCGCCACCTATAAGCCCAAATGCGCCACCCATAAGAGTCTTAGGAGTGGCACATTCTGAGAATGCGCCACTATTAAATTTTGAATTTTGAATCTGGATCTGGAAAACAATTTTTTTTAGTTTTTATTTTTTTATTTTTTCTTAATCTCAGGTTAGTATGCTTAATGCCCGATCACTATGCTTAATCTCAAGTCAAACTAACCTCCATGGACAAACTTCCCCGAGTGTCACCCATCCTAGCACTACTCCAGCCCCAGCACGCTTAACTTCTCGGTTCTATTCAACTCTCACTCTAGCTCACCTAACAGGCATTTGTTCATATATCTAACATATAAATCCTGTTAAACCATGTTGATGTCTAGAACCCTGGTATATTTGAGCATTGTTCTAAGAAAATGTGATTACTGTGATGTCTGATTAACAAATGTAAATAAGGAAAAATATATCCATGTATACATAGCTCATAGCTGTGACTGCAACTTCGATGTCTGAATTACCCCCAGAATCCCTGATTACTGCTTTTAATCAACTTGTTTGCTGGTTGCTGCTCGTGATGTGATGGTCGGTTGTTAGTTCTTCCCGCTAAGGATATTAGCCCTCATGGCCTCCAGCTCTGCCATGTTTGCCTCGACGGCGCCGGAGAAGGACGGCTCCAGGATCGTCTCCTCCGCCATCTGCGACACCCTCATGAGGCTCCTGCAGGCCAGCACCGCGCGCGCGTCCATGGTCTCCATTGCCCTCAGGTAGAGGCACTGCGCCGCCCGGGCGGCCTGCGTCTTCAGCTGGTCCGAGTTGGTCGGCCCCAGCAGGCAGTGCCCGACGATCCGCAGCACCGGCTGGAACAGCTCCCACGACATCGGCACCCTCCGCCACTTCTCCTCGCCGCCCTCGGATGCGGGCCCTGACGCGATCCGAGGCTTGTCGTCGCCGCCGTGCTTCCCCGTCCACGCGATGCAGAACTTGCAGAATTCCATCTTGGAGGACAGCGGCATGAGCGCGAGCCTGCCGTGGTAGAGCTCCAACACCGCGCCGACGATGCGGCCCCGGCGCGTGGCGCGCATGGTCCCGTGCGGCTCCAGCGCGGGGGAGAGCTCCGCGACGTCGGGATCGGAGTCTCCGTCCTTGCCCGGCTTGGCCGCCGGCGCCGCGGCCGCAGGTTTGATCGCCTCGTGGTACACGCTGGGGTTGGCCAGGTTCGGCAGCGCGACGGTCTGGGGCTCCCCGGCGCCCCGCTGGGCCACGGCGTGGGCGTACAGCGTGAGGATCACGGCCTCGAACCCGGAGAGCGGCTTCCGGGAGACGGCGCGGGACATGTAGACGCCCGAGAGGGTCGGCACGAAGCACAACACCGCGAGCTGGACCGGCGGGAGGCCGGACTGGAAGGCGCCGTAGAGCCATCCGCAGAGGGCGTCGTGGCCTGCGCCCGATCCCGCAGCGCGGAGGCGCCCAGCGACGGCGCGGGCGACCCCGTCGTCGTGGAGGAGCGCGGCCGCGGGGTCGCCGGCCGCGGCGAGCGAGTCCCGGGGCGCGCCGCCGAGGATGGTGGCCAGGGCGTCGGCGGCGGCCTTGGGGCTCTGGATCGTCTGCGGCGCGTCGGACGACATTGCCGTCGGCGGCGGTGTAGACAGAAGGACAAGGGCGAGGCAGGCTGGCGTCGTCGACATGCGTGATCGCGGTTCGCTCCGATGGAAGCGAAGGGCCGAAGGAGGTGAAGAATGGATGGGAGGAGTAGTAGGAGGCTTGAGCCGGTGGTGCGCTACCGTTTCAGCTTTGACCCGTCTCATACGCTTTTTTTTCCTATTGCTTTTTAAGGGTCCTATTGGCTTGTTAACGCGGAAATTTTTACAACTTTAACTCAAATTTAAAATTTAATCGCAAAATGAACCTAAAATATGTAAAAAAATCATCTGACCATTTTTCATGGCGCTCGTCACTAAGACGTCATGCTAGACATCATAACGCTCAAAGCAAAGGCGTCATGGATCGAGCCATGCCAATCACTTTGGACCCCACCTGAATAGCATGTCGCCTTGGGCTAAGGCGTCGTGCTTAATACCATGACGTCTTGAGTTAAGGCGTCGTGTTTACTATCATGTCGCCTTGGAATGAGGCTTCGTACTATAAACGACCGCCGATTCTTCATACGAATTTGGATATAACTTTTCGAGTAGATGATTTTTCATATAAAAAACTTTTTCATCGGAGGTCGTATGCAAAAGTTAAGCCCATTTTACGTAATTCTCGGGAGATTTTGCAAAAAAAGTCGAAATTCATATTTGTAAATTTTCCTTACAACTAGACCACATATCATTTGGAAAACTGATTTTCTTTTATTTTTTTGACATTTCTATCATTTTCTTTTATTTTTTTTCAAATTGAAAAGGCGGTCCACAGGGGGGGTGCATATGGGAATTTTCCCGCCCAGTTTTTTCTTATTAGTGGCGCATATGGGAAATGCTCCACCCCTAAGAGCTTATGGGTGGCGCATTCTGGATGCGCCACTAATAATTCCTTAGGGGTGGCGCATTTCCAGAATGCGCCACCCCTAAGCTCTTAGGGGTGGCGCATTTCCCATATGCGCCACTTATAAGGTTCTTAGGGGTGGCGCATTTCTTCACATCGACACCAGTATCCCCACTCAGTCTCGGTGGACCGAGGGGTACATTACCCCAAGAGTGCTGACACCTCCTCGCCTCTTGCCAGTGACACGTCATCGCTCAACACCGTTAGCCGGTGCCTGCTCCACCAAGGAGGAGAGGGAGCCCCTCCGCCAACGATGTCGGTCGGGCTTCGCTCGACTGCTTACCTTGATGACGGCGAAGAGAGGGGAAGGAAGGAAGACGACATCTGTTGGCGGCTAGGGTCGTCCCCTTGTCACTCGTGTGAGCTTTGCGAGAGGGAAACTCACTGTTCTTTCACCCCGCCCTCGTTTCTACAATGGATTGTTGTGATGTCGAAAAGGAAAAGAAGAACAATGCTATAAATATGCTTCTTGCTCGTCATGGTTGTTAGTTCTTCACGCTAAGGGTGTCGAACCTCATGGCCTAGGTCTACCATATTTGCCTTAATTGATGGCACCGGAGAAGGATGAGCAGAGCGCAAACTAATGTGCAACTACATTACACGTTCACCGTGCACCGACTACGCACATTTGCATATCCGTGGGCCATGTATAACTATAGTGTCACATTCTTCGACTTTATGCATGCGCAACTTTAGTTTGATATATGTTGACTATGGGCAACTGGATATCCATTGGTTTGGCACAAATGTAGTTTTTTTGTCAGGGTTTGACACAAATCTAATTTATGCATTGACGTGTAATTGTAGTCATATGTCGAATGTGCGCAACTACATGTCCAATAGACACGCAACTCGAATTGCATGCCTAATCGACTTTGCAGAACTAGACTTATGTAACTTGTTAAATATATACAATAAATTTTATAAAATAAATAAAATAAGAACAAAACATAAATGCTATAAAAAGGGGGGAAATGAAACAGTAAAGAAATTATATGCTGATGTCGATGTAGTTGCGCCGGGTTGAAGAGGAATTATGTAACGTCATCAAGCTGCTCCCTTCAGGCAAGTCACCTCTACCCGATGGGTTCACATCCGAATTCTTGCGTTCTACTTGGGATGTGATCAAGGGTGACATCCACGAGATTTTAGACCATTATATTTACATAATCGATTAGATTCAATTAAATTTAATGAAATAAATATATTTCACTAAAATTTGGTTTTTTCGTCTTCTATTTTTTAGAGAATCGATTGGAGACACCCTTACTCCAGCTAACCTAAATCTACATTGGAAGCTGGAGTCATGGCCTATGGCATCACCTCGAGTTACATGGACCGTTCACTCTATGCCGCTTAACCTCTTGTTTTTTCCTAATAAAAGAATATGCGATTATTGTGATGTCTGGTTGATAAATGAAAATGTGATAACAAATCAATTTATGGTTGAGTTGGTTTGAAAGATAGTGTTATCCTAAGTCTATTAGAGTTCAAGTTCCATATTTAATATTGTTGCTCATATTTTTCTGGATATATTTTAATTTTTTCAGCGACGTGCTTTCAATGGGAGGAGAAATTTCCGTCGACTATTATTGCGGAGATTCTTATAGAGAGAGTGATATGGTGTGCATGTGCGTGTTTATAAGGATGATTGTACGATGGTATATGTGAGCATTGTTCTAAGAAAATGTGATTACTGTGATGTCTGATTAACAAATGTAAATAAGGAAAAATATATCCATGTATACATAGCTCATAGCTGTGACTGCAACTTCGATGTCTGAATTACCCCCAGAATTCTTGATTACTGCTTTTAATCAACTTGTTTGCTGGTTGCTGCTCGTGATGTGATGATCGGTTGTTAGTTCTTCCCGCTAAGGATATTAGCCCTCATGGCCTCCAGCTCTGCCATGTTTGCCTCGACGGCGCCGGAGAAGGACGGCTCCGGGATCGGCTCCTCCGCCATCTGCGACAACCTCATGAGGCTCCTGCAGGCCAGCACCGCGCGCGCGTCCATGGTCTCCATTGCCCTCAGGTAGAGGCACTGCGCCGCCCGGGCGGCCTGCGTCTTCAGCTGGTCCGAGTTGGTCGGCCCCAGCATGCAGTGCCCGACAATCCGCAGCGCCGGCTGGAACAGCTCCCACGGCATCGGCACCCTCCGCCACTTCTCCTCGCCGCCCTCGGATGCGGGCCCTGACGCGATCTGAGGCTTGTCGTCGCCGCCGTGCTTCCCCGTCCACGCGATGCAGAACTCGCAGAATTCCATCTTGGAGGACAGCGGCATGAGCGCGAGCCTGCCGTGGTAGAGCTCCAGCACCGCGCCGACGATGCGGCCCCGGCGCGTGGCGCGCATGGTCCCGTGCGGCTCCAGCGCGGGGGAGAGCTCCGCGACGTCGGGATCGGAGTCTCCGGCCTTGCCCGGCTTGGCCGCCGGTGCCGCGGCCGCAGGTTTGATCGCCTCGTGGTACACGCTGGGGTTGGCCAGGTTCGACAGCGCGACGGTCTGGGGCTCCCCGGCGCCCCGCTGGGCCACGGCGTGGGCGTACAGCGTGAGGATCACGGCCTCGAACCCGGAGAGCGGCTTCCGGGAGACGGCGCGGGACATGTAGACGCCCGCGAGGATCGGCACGAAGCGTAGCACCGCGAGCTGGACCGGCGGGAGGCCGGACTGGAAGGCGTCGTAGAGCCATCCGCAGAGGGCGTCGTGGCCTGCGCCCGATCCCGCAGCGCGGAGGCGCCCAGCGACGGCGCGGGCGACCCCGTCGTCGTGGAGGAGCGCGGCTGCGGGGTCGCCGGCCGCGGCGAGCGAGTCCCGGGGCGCGCCGCCGAGGATGGTGGCCAGGGCGTCGGCGGCGGCCTTGGGGATCTGGATCGTCTGCGGCGCGTCGGACGACATTGCCGTCGGCGGCGGTGTAGACAGAAGGACAAGGGCGAGGCAGGCTGGCGTCGTCGACATGCGTGATCGCGGTTCGCTCCGATGGAAGCGAAGGGCCGAAGGAGGTGAAGAATGGATGGGAGGAGTAGTAGGAGGCTTGAGCGGGTGGTGCGCTACCGTTTCAGCTTTGACCCGTCTCATACGCTTTTTTTTCCTATTGCTTTTTAAGGGTCCTATTGGCTTGTTAACGCGGAAATTTTTACAACTTTAACTCAAATTTAAAATTTAATCGCAAAATGAACCTAAAATATGTAAAAAAATCATCTGACCATTTTTCATGGCGCTCGTCACTAAGACGTCATGCTAGACATCATAACGCTCAAAGCAAAGGCGTCATGGATCGAGCCATGCCAATCACGTTTGACCCCACCTGAATAGCATGTCGCCTTGGGCTAAGGCGTCGTGCTTAATACCATGACGTCTTGAGTTAAGGCGTCGTGTTTACTATCATGTCGCCTTGGAATGAGGCTTCGTACTATGGTTGAGTTGGTTTGAAAGATAGTGGTATCCTAAGTCTATCAGAGTTCAAGTTCCATATTTAATATTGTTGCTCATATTTTTATAGATATATTTTAATTTTTTCAGCGACGTGCTTTCAATGGGAGGAGAAATTTCCGTCGACTATTATTGCGGAGATTCTTATAGAGAGAGTGATATGGTGTGCATGTGCGTGTTTATAAGGATGATTGTACGATGGTATATGTGCACTAGTAGAAAATGGGGCAACTGTCTAAGCCTTTAGTACCGGTTTCATTACGAACCGGTACTAAAGGGGGCTTTCGTACCGGTTTGGGCGTCCAGGCGGGCGAGGAGCTCTCGTACCGGTTCGTGCTGAGCTTTAGTACCGGTTCTAGTTAGGAACCGGTACTAAAGGTTTTTCAGACGGTGGGGGAGGCAGGGCTGGTCCTTTGGTACCGGTTCAAGTGTAGAACCGGTACTAATTTAGCATACTCATACCATGTCCCATGCACCTACCCGATTCATCCTTCATTTCTACCTCTCTCTCACACATTTCTAAACATTTTGCACCTCTTACACTCAACAAATCTTCATTTTTTGTCCACCATTTTAACAAGATTAACGACATCTATCTATCCAAGGGTTAGCAATATCATCCTTTCTTCCGGCGTTCCTAATTTAGCTCATCTCTTTGCTAGTTAACTCGTATTATTTTTCTAGTGCTAGCAAGGTGTTCGATGAAATGCCTAGCTAAGTTTCGGATTTTATTTTATTTATATGAAATTTGAGCTGAAAACTATATTATGTTTTGTAGGTTTTGGTATCATCCCCGTCCTCACCGTTGTCGATCGCCAGCGTCGTCCCCTAGCCGACACCGTACCACCTCGGTGAGCCCCTTCTTTTTTATAAAAAAAACTTAGTTTCAGCACATATGAAGTCAAAAAGGGTTGAAAATTGATGGTTCCGGCGCAATAAGCAAAGGACACAAGCGAATAAAAAATGAAGACAGATGAAGTCAGATAGGGTTGAAAATTGATGATGTGGCTTTGAATGGTTCATTTTGAAGACACAAAAAGTCTCGATGAACTAAAGGATTTCTAGATATATCAACAAAACACACGGTTTCGCCTGCATACAGCCCAACTGTGGCTCGTGAGTGCCCGCACATCAAATGCACCGTTGGGCGTATGCAGGCCAATCCGAATGATTTGTATTTGGTCGATGAACTGAAGGATTTCTAGATATATCAACAAAACACACGGTTTCGCCTGCATACAGCCCAACTGTGGCTCGTGAGTGCCCGCACATCAAATGCACCGTTGGGCGTATGCAGGCCAATCCGAATGATTTGTATTTGGTCGATGAACTGAAGGATTTCTAGATATATCAACAAAACACACGGTTTCGCCTGCATACAGCCCAACTGTGGCTCGTGAGTGCCCGCACATCAAATGCACCGTTGGGCGTATGCAGGCCAATCCGAATGATCTGTATTCGTACACACCAAGTGTCCGAGAGGTGGGATATATATAGGAGTCGTGTTCCTCTTTAGCCCTGGTTGCTAGCACCAAGTGTACAGGCCGGTTCCCAGATCCAAGGACTCACAAGCCGGATCCAACGGCTCACAAGCGCTTAAAAGAAACACACGATCCGTGTACTTCTTCCTGATTGGTGGGATTCAGACCCGGGTGGGGCCAGGGCTGTGGTACCGGTTTATGTGGAGAACCGGTACTAATTTAACTCATGCCCACCCGATTCATCCCTGTCACATGCCTACCCGATTCTTCCTGATTGGTGGGATTCAGACCCGGGTGGGGCCAGGGCTGTGGTACCGGTTCATGTGGAGAACCGGTACTAATTTAGCTCATGCCCACCCGATTCATCCCTGTCCCATGCCCACCCGATTCATCCTTCATTGATGATTTTTGATATACATATATACATATATAATGATTTTGATATATCTATGATGTTGTCTAATTAATGATTTTTGATATACATATATAATGCAGATGAGTCGGCAATGGATGTACGGTGACCGGTGCCATCCCGACTTCATTAAAGGCATGCATTATTTTCTCAGCGTGGCTGAGGCAAACAAACGGACGAATGGTTTCATCTATTGTCCATGTAGTTCCTGTAAGAATATGAAGGATTACTCTACCTCAAAGACCATTCACGTCCACCTGCTGGAGAACGGTTTCATGCCCAGCTATAATTGTTGGACCAAGCACGGAGAAAGGGGGGTTATATTGGAAGACAACGAAGAAGAAGAGGATAGTGACAACTATCCTATTTTCACTGAAGACGGTGATAGTAGAATGGGGGAAGACGAAGCTGAAGAAGAGCCCATTTTTGATGACCCGATTTTTGATGACCCCGATGACGATTTGGGTCGGGCCATTCTTGATGCGAAGATAAACTGCGAAAGTGAAAAGGAGAGGTTGAAGTTGGAGAAAATGTTAGAGGATCACAACAAACTGTTGTACCCAAATTGCGAAGATGGCCAGAAAAAGCTGGGTACCACGCTGGAATTGCTGCAATGGAAGGCAGAGAATGGTACTACTGACAAGGGATTTGAAAAGTTGCTGAAAATAATAAAGAAGATGCTTCCAGGGGAGAACGTATTGCCCTCTAGTACGTACGAAGCAAAGAAGGTTGTCTGCCCTCTAGGATTAGAGGTGCAGAAGATACATGCATGCATCAATGACTGCATCCTCTACCGCAAGGAGTACGAGAATTTGAATGCATGCCCGGTATGTGGTGCACTGAGGTATAAGATCAGGCGAGATGACCCTGGCGATGTTGAGGGCGAGTCCACCCCCAGGAAGAGGGTTCCTGCGAAGGTGATGTGGTATGCTCCTATAATACCATGGTTCAAACGTTTGTTCCAAAACAAAGAGCATGCCGAGTTGTTGCGATGGCACAAAGAGGACCGTAAGAAAGATGTGATGCTAAGACACCCCGCTGACGGGTCGCAGTGGAGAAAAATCGACAGAAAGTTCAAGTCATTTTCAGATGACGCAAGTAACTTAAAACTTGGTCTAAGTACAGATGGCTTTAATCCTTTCGGGGAGCAGAGCTCCAGTCATAGCACCTGGCCAGTGACTCTATGTATCTATAACCTTCCTCCTTGGGTGTGCATGAAGCGGAAGTTCATTATGATGCCAGTGCTCATCCAAGGCCCGAGGCAACCAGGCAACGACATTGATGTGTACCTGAGGCCATTGGTTGAAGAACTTTTACAGTTGTGGCGTGAAGAAGGTGTACGTGTGTGGGATGAGCACAAAAAGGAGGAATTTGACCTGCATGCCTTGCTTTTTGTAACCATCAATGATTGGCCTGCTCTTAGTAACATTTCAGGGCAGTCAAACAAGGGATACAATGCATGCACACATTATTTAGGTGAGACTGACAGTATATATTTGGGAAACAAGAATGTGTACCTGGGGCATCGTCGATTTCTTCCAAAACAACATCACGTAAGAAAGAGAGGAAAGCATTTCAGAGGTGAGGCAGATAACCGAACGAAGCCTACCCGCCCTACTGGGGATGTTATATATGATATGGTCAAGGATTTAAAAGTGATCTTTGGAAAGGGTCCTGGCAGACAATCTGTTCCGCATGATGTTGACGGACACGTACCCATGTGGAAGAAGAAGTCTATATTCTGGGAGCTACCCTACTGGAAATTCCTAGAGGTTTACTCGGCAATCGACGTGATGCACGTGACGAAAAATCTTTGCGTGAACCTGCTAAACTTCTTGGGCGTGTATGGGAAGACAAAAGATACACCGGATGCACGGCAAGACCAGCAAAGTATCCACAAAGGAAACAACCTGAATCCAGAGAAGTATCAAGGTCCTGCCAGCTACGCTCTTACCAAAGAAGAGAAGGAGATCTTTTTTGAAGTACTGAGTAGCATCAAGGTCCCGTCTGGCTTCTCGTCGAATATAAAGGGGATAATAAACATGTCAGAGAAAAAGTTTCAAAACCTAAAGTCTCATGACTGCCACGTGATTATGACACAATTACTTCCGGTTGCATTGAGGGGGCTTCTGCCGGAAAATGTTCGAGTACCCATTGTCAAGCTATGTGCGTTCCTCAATGCAATTTCTCAGAAGGTGATCAATCCACTAACTCTACAAAATTTACAGAAGGATGTGGTGCAATGTCTAGTCAGCTTCGAGTTGGTGTTCCCACCATCCTTCTTCAATATTATGACACATCTCCTAGTTCACCTGGTCGAAGAGATTAGCATTCTCGGTCCTGTATTTCTACACAACATGTTTCCCTTTGAGAGATTCATGGGAGTCTTAAAGAAGTACGTTCATAACCGTGCTAGGCCAGAAGGAAGCATCTCCAAGGGCTATGGAACAGAGGAGGTCATTGATTTTGTGTTGACTTTATTCCTGACCTTAAGCCGATCGGTGTTCCTGAATCGCGCTATGAGGGGAGACCGGGTGGAAAAGGCACGCTAGGGAAGAAAGCAACAACGTGTATGGACGGACATTCTTTCACTCAAGCACACTACACAGTTCTACATAATTCTATCTTGGTGGCTCCGTACATAGTGGAACACAAGGATATCTTACGCTCCGAATACCCGGAGCAACGTGAAGATTGGATTGAGGGAGAACACATGAAGACTTTCGGCGGTTGGTTGCAAAATCGTCTAATGAATGTCACTGATGAAGAACAATTATACTTGTTGGCCAAGCAACCATCTTCGACTATATCGACTTTTCAAGGGTACGAGATTAATGTGAATACATTTTACACGTTCGCCCAAGATAAAAAGAGCACCAACCAAAACAGTGGTGTCCGCTTTGATGCAGCAGAGGGCAACGGGAAGAAGGTCACATATTATGGGTACATAGAGGAGATATGGGAACTTGACTATGGACCTAATTTCAAGGTCCCTTTGTTCCAGTGCAAATGGTTCAACCTGAAAGACGGGGTACAGATAGACCCATAGTACGGAATGACTACAGTGGATCTCAAGAATCTAGGGTACGACACCGAACCATTCGTCCTAGCCAGTGAAGTGGCTCAGGTTTGTTATGTGAAGGACATGTCTAACAAACCGAAAAAAAGAAAAGAAAGGCAAGAGTACACATTATACGATGAGCCAAAGCGCCACATAGTTCTTTCAGGAAAAAGAAACATCGTGGGAGTAGAGGACAAGACAGACATGTCAGAAGATTATAATAAGTTTGATGATATTCCACCCTTCAAGGTAAAAACTGACCCAAGCATCATCTTAAATAATGAAGATTGTCCATGGTTGCGTCGCAATCCTAAGAAAGGGAAACACACGAAGAAAACTAGCTAGATAGGGATCATAACTTTGGAAATCACTTTTGTGTAATGATGCTACTGTATGTAAGATATGGAAATCACCGCGACATCGGCGACTCCAACATTCGAATCTAGCCATGTGTATCTTAATTTTCAGTTGAGCTATGTACTTTAATTCGAGTTCAATCGTAATAAAATTTTATTCCGTGTGCTTCTTCCTGATTGGTCGGATCCAACGGCTCAGAAGCCTGATCCAACAACTCACAAGCGCTTGAAAGAAACACGCGATCCGTGTGCTTCTTCCTGATTGGTCGGATCCAACGGCTCAGAAGCCTGATCCAACGACTCACAAGCGCTTGAAAGAAACACGCGATCCGTGTGCTTCTTCCTGATTGGTTGGATTCAAAATCGTGTACGGTTAAAAGCGCGTGGAAGAGGACTCCACGCAACGCCAGTCGGCACTAGTTCTTTCCCCTTCCGCGCCACCGCCACCATGCCGCCTCGCCGCCGCCGACCAAGCTACCACGGCGTCCGCGAGCGCTCGGACGGCACATTCATGGCGGTGATCACTTGCGCCAACAACGAGCGTGTGTGTCTCGGCAGGTTCTGGCATGCATATTTAGCCGCCCGCGCGTACGACATTGCGGCGTGGAGGCTCGGCCGCCCGCGCGCGGAGATGAATAACCGCCACTGTCGCAGCTTGGAAGAGGTAGAGGACATTGCAGATCCGCCGCTCCTCCTCACTGAAGAGGACCACCGCCTCCATCGTCGACGAGCGGTGCTCGGCCTCACCTCGGAGCAGGACCAGCGTGCCGTGCAGGATTGGTACGCGATCCATCCCCGTGAAGCCTCGGAGGAGGCGGAACACTGGACGAGGCTGGCGGCCGAGAGCACGGAGCCGCGACAGGAGCGTCATCAATGGCGGGAGGAGCGACGGGCGGCCAAGGCGATGGCGGAGGAGGAACTGGCGAGACGCTCCGCCAACTGGCCCCTCGGTGACCCCCGCTGGATAGCGCTGGAGGATGACATCAGCTCCGACACCGAAGACGATTTCTCCGACGACGAGGAGGAGTAGTTTTTTATGTTCTAGGTTTGAGATGTTAAGTTTGTTTAATGTTTTCAGTTTGCCGCGTCGCTGTATCTTAATTTTCACTTGAGCTATGTTCTAGGCAGAAATAGAAAAGAAAAAGAGAAAGAAACAGAAAATAAAAGAAAAAGAAATAGAAAAGAGAAAGAAACATAAAAAAAGAAATAGAAAGGAAACAGAAATAGAAAAAAAATAGAAAAGAAAAAGAGAAAGAAATAGAAAATAAAAGAAAAATAAATAGAAAAAAGAAAGAAACAGAAAAAAAAGATATAGAAATAGAAAAGAGTAAGAAATAGAAAAAAAAGAAATAGAAAGAGAAAAAAAGAAATAGAAAAGAGAAAGAAACAGAAATAGAAAAAAAAATAGAAAAGAGAAATAAATAGAAAAAGAAACAGAAAAGAAAAGAAAAAGAAAAAGAGAAAGAAACAGAAAAAAGAAATAGAAATAGAAAATAGAAAGAAATAGAAAAAGAAACAGAAAAGAAAAAGAGAAAGAAACAGAAAAGAAAAGAAAAATAAAAAGAAAAAGGGCCTTTCGTACCGGTTCGTGTTAGGAACCGGTACGAAAGGTTTTCGGCCAGGTGGGGTGGCGCCAGGGCTGACCTTTGGTACCGGTTCGCCGCAACAACCCAAATAACCCCGCGCGAGCACTATCTTCTCACATTCTTCCCCAATTCTGCGCGCGCTGCCCCCCACCCCCGAGGAGAAGCTCGCCGCCGCCGCCTCCCGTGGACGCCCGTCGCCGTTGCAAGCTCACCGCCGCCGCCCTCCCTCCCGTGGACGCCCGTCGCTCGCCGTGCTGGTGAGCATCCCGGCCCGCCTCCCTCGCCCCTGTACTTCCCTCCGGCTCCTGCTGCTGCTGCTGCTGTTGGGCTCCTCCGGCTCCTGCTCCGGCTGCTGCTGCTGCGGCCATGGGGCTGCTGCTGCTAGGGCTCCTGCTCCGGCTGCTGCTAGGGCTGCTGCTAGGGCTCCTGCTGGAATATCTGCTGGCTGCTGAAAACAAGTTCTTTACTGCTATAAAAATAGAAACATGTTTGTTCACTTGATGTATGCTGCTGCTGTTTTCAGATTTTGAACAATGTGTCTTATTTACTGATGTATGCTGCTGAAAAATATGTTCTTTTACTGCTATAAATATAGAAAACATGTTTATGCACTTGATGTAAACTAATGCTGTTTTCAGAGTTTCAGATTTGGTTAGTTAATTAATTGATTGCATATTTCTGTACATTTTAAGTTTACACAGTAATTGTTTGTACCAATATTGTGTTTCTTTTAAGTTTATACAGTGGGTGTTGCCCATGTTCAGTAATACTAGATGACAGAAGGGAGGCACAAACCGTGGCTTCTGTAATTTAGAGCATGTTTGTTTTGTAAAAAAAATGAAAATTAAAAATGTTAAAATAAAATTCATAGGAAAAAAGGAACAAGTGTTACATAAATTATATATTCTTTATTTATTATTTATCAATAAGTATTACATTTCATAAGTCAAAATAATAATATTCATCTCTGAATTTATTTCAAGGATTAAACAGATTAAAAAAATGGTATAAATCAATTTAATCCCTTAGAAATTGGCAAATAAAGAATAATTTAGAGCATGTTTGTTTTGTAAAAAAAATGAAAATTAAAAATGTTAAAATAAAATTTTCATAGGAAAAAAGGAACAAGTGTTACATAAATTATATATTCTTTATTTATTATTTATCAATAAGTATTACATTTCATAAGTCAAAATAATAATATTCATCTCTGAATTTATTCCAAGGATTAAACAGATTTGGGAAAATAATTTTAATCCCTTATTTTAAATATAAGATCAATAAAAGTATGAGAAGCCTTTTAATCATAAAGCCTTTTAGATTTTAAGATTTTAGATTTGGGAAAATAATTTTAATCCCTTATTTTAAATTTGGTACCGGTTGGTGTTCGTCGGCTAGCGCGGCGCCGACGTGAGGAGTGCCGAGTGGCAGGAAGTCATAGGGAGAGGGAGGCTAGGGCAAGCAGCGGCTCGAGGGCATGTCCGTGAGGAGTGCCGAGTGGTGCATGTATCTCTTGCGACATAGAGAGAAGAGCGAGAGGAGCGCCGAGTGTTAGGGTTAGGGTTATTGCTTTCTTCATTTCAATTGTTATCCATCTGGCAATCTGTTATGATCATGAAATGATGAATGAATTAATTGTTTTCTTAATTTTGTAGTGACATTGAGCTATGGAGGACAACACCTTCGTCCGAAATGAGGATCAAGAAGAAGCCGTGCAGAGAATGATATTTGAGAGTGCCCGTGGGCCGGAACCCGATGGAGATGACTTTGAGCTCACACAATTTCTGAACGATGTCGGTGAGGGATTTGAGTCTGAAGAGATTAGAAGAGAGAATGAAGTGTCCATAACAAACTCTGGCGAGGTGTATATTTATGTATCAAGTCTATGTTCATCAGTAGATGCATTCATTTATTTGTGTTGCACTTATTAATGAATCATTTTTCTTTTAGCCTTCTGGATCAATATCGAGCAAGTCTGTTAAAAAAACGAGGCCCGACGCAATTGCTAAAGGGCGAGGGTAGGTTAGCCCTCATCGCATTTAATGATAACGGTGAACCGGTGCATCCGACAGAGCACTGCCGCAAATTTATAAATCAAGCTGGAGTTCTTGTTAGGGACCATGTACCGATCAGCATTCAAGAGTGGCATAAGCCGAAGAACGCGGGGACTGAAGCTAGTTATGTCAACGACGCGTTGAAATTTTTTCTTTTCGACAATCTACTGACACGCTTCAGCCTACCGGAAGACATGACGGAAGGCCAGAAGAAGAAACTGAAGGAATGCACTCTCAAGAAGATGGCCATGCTATTCTAGACATGGAAGAAAAAATTATGGGAGAAATATAAGGATGAAGATCCAGTATTCAATGATAATCTAGTGAAGATAAAAGATCACTGGCCCGCATTTAAGAGGTATAAGCAATCGTCTACTCATGTGTCCCGATCGGTCACAAATAAGAAAAATGCTTCAAAGAAGGAATTTTTCCATCATTTGGGGTCAGGTGGCTACAAGACTGCCATTCCGAAGTGGAGAGCGTTTGAAGATAAACTGATGGATGCAGGAATCACTCCACAGACATGGGACTGGCCCGACCGGTCCAGGCTCTGGTTGTTCGCGCATGGGGCAGGGTTGGACCCAATGACAGGGAAGATCATTGCGCAGGGGAAATGGAAGAGCAAAATTGAAGCAGTCACGGAGAAGCTTATAGATGCAATTGAAAAGGTCAGAAAGGGAGAGTACATTCCCGATAGAGAGAATGAAGAGCTGACACTCGCTTTGGGCAATCCTGAACACGTTGGACGGGTTCGAGCTCGCCCAGGTCTCAACAAGAAGGAAGCGTGGCCGGAGTGCGCTGACACTTATAGAAGCCATTCGCGAAAGAAGAAGAAGGAGTCAGACAGGTTAACGGAATTGATAAATAGAGTGGAGGCACTTGAGAAAAATCAGAGGGAGCCTCATGATGATCCTCATGTCGATGCCACCCCATCTCAGCGAAGAAGCAGTGTGGGTTCCTCGCATCTTGACGGATGTGGAGGAAGCTACCCCGTGGATTATGTCACGGAGAAGACAGATTGCGAGCTACATATGTTATTCAGGAACGTGTCCGTTAAGGTGGCGTTCGGCTATGTTTACCCAAATGAAGATGGAGCAACGCACCATCATATGCCCATTCCACCTGGCTGTGTTCGTGTCGGGGTGGATGAAGTTGTTTCGGGTTATGAAACATTGGAGCTTGATTTTTCTAGAGGTGACGATGAGAAGACAATGGCCGATGTCAAGCACGGTTTCACCCTATGGCCCAAGAAACACATCGTTCTTTTGCAAAGGCCACAGACTCCTCGTAGTCCACCTGAGCAGGAAAGGCCACCGACTCCTCTTCGTAGCGAGCCACATGAGCAGAAAAGGCCATCGAATCCTCCTGGTAGCAGTCCACATGAGCAGCAAAGTCCACATCTACCTGAGAGGGACCCCAGCGTGAGTCCGCCATCTCGAGATCCTCCGCGTAAGACAGCGTCCTTTAAGCGGAACGGTACACCGCCTAGGAAGAGACCTAGAAAGGAGAAACCACTGCTTCCTATTGAGAAGTTACCTTGGGAAAAAACTATCGAGGAAAACACGGAAACCTCTAAGTCCGAGCTGAAAGCCTTTTTTTCTAAGAAAGTGCCAGAGATCCCTTTTAAGAAGACTCTAGATCTGGTGAAAGTTGTGCGTACCGTTGAGAATCTATATGACCCTGTACCATCGCCGCCATCTGACTATAGGCGTTCTATACAAAAGTCGTATGACGAGATGATGAGGGCTAAAAAACCCACTCAATCGGGTGTCACAGCGAAAAAAGGGAAACAACAAGTGCACCAGCTCGGACAACAACCCGTCCAATCGGTCCCCCCTCTCATGGTGTTTGACGAGAAGGCCGTTGAAAGTTCTCGACAATCCATCGATTGCCCCTTACATGAAGGAGCATATCAATATGTTGAAGGGAAAGATTTGGTCGAGAATCTCAGGAAGCTACCAACAAGTATGCGTAATTTGCATACGTGGTACAGTAATGCCATAAAGAAAGGGATCCAGTGTATCATGGTTGGAGTTAAGGAAGAGCACTACTTCCAAGAATACTCTGTGAGCGTTGACTTCAGCGATCTTTTTCAGTTATACAATCTCCGGGCCCTCGACAAATCTATCATCAGTTGCTATTGTCTGTAAGTTATTTATTTACGTAATTTGAGAAGTCTTTAGCTCAGCTCGTTCTTTGTCTGCAAATTATAATCTTTTGTGCGCTATATTATGCAGATCAAAGATACTCGAATGCAAAAGGGATGAAATCAAGCACATTGGGTTCATTGACCCGGATACAATGCATGAAGTAACCATAGAGGATCCCATCTATAACAGGGATACACCGGAGACTTTGCTAAGGTTTTTAAAGCGACAACGTGACAAAAAGATAATACTTTGGCCTTACAACTTCAAGTGAGTGTTACTGTCTTATAAGACATTTCTCTTTTTCTCACGACATGTTCAAATTTTAACTGATGACTTATATATATGGCACTGCATATTTAAACATGCGCAGGTTCCACTTTATTCTTATCGTTATCGATATGTACGAAGGAAAAGTTGAAGTCTTTGACTCGCTTAACAAAGAGCCTATACTATACAAGACGGCTTTTCTTATGCTCAAAAAGTAATTTTAATTCATATCGGTTTTTTTCGTTAATTTCCTAATATCAACTAATTGATAACTTTTTTATGCATTTTCTTTTGTCGGGCAGCGTATGGGAAACGTTCATCAAGGAAGATAAGTCCCATGAATGGAAACCGAAGCTGACATGTCGTTTGAACAAAGTAAGTAGTACTACCTAGGTCCACACACCTTTATCATACTTGATTATTGTTTAATTGAATTATATTCTTGTACAGAAATCCCCGCAACAACCACAGGGGACTGATCTATGTGGATACTACGTTTGCGAGAACATCCATAAAATTGTCAGCGAGAGAACAAATAATGAAATGAATAAAGAGGTACGAAAACAATATTCACAAATTTATTTTGTTATCATATATAAGTTGTGCTTAGTTTCAGTAATAATTGTTTGATTGTGATTTGATATATATATACACACACACACATAGCTCATGTATTCATTTGTATCTCATTCTTTTACAGTTGGCAAGAAAGCGGGACAAGATCTCAATCGAGGAACGGTTCAAAGCAATTGGCGATGAATTGGCGGGATTTTTCCTTCGGGACGTCATACCGCCATTCGGAGAGTTCCACTATGAATGATGTACATGTAACATATAGTTTGACTCGGAGATCGAGTACCACTATTCTACATGTAATAGATAGTATGCCTCGGAGAGTACCACTACTATATATGCATGAAGATCGATCTTCATGCATACGTATACTACTTAATTTGCGACCGCAATTACATGTGTTATATATTATATGCACCAAGTTGCTATGCATCACCTTTTATCTTCATGTACTACCTAAACCCAAACGCGTAGCAGGCGCATCGACGCGATATGAAACGGTCTGATACCCCTAAACCCCTCCCTAAGCATCGACGCGATATCCGATACCCCTAAACCCCTAAAAACCCTAAACCCTGAATTAACCTTTGGTACCGGTTCGTATTGCAAACCGGTACCAAAGCTCCTTTGGCCTGCGCACTCCCGGAGGCCCACGTGGAGGCCCCTTTAATACCGGTTCGCAAGGAACCGGTACCAAAGGGGGGGGGGCTTTAGTACCGGGCCTTTAGTACCGGTTAGGAAACCGGTACAAAAGGCCCTCCCGAACCGGTACTGATGAGCGATTTTCTACTAGTGGTGAGCATTGTTCTAAGAAAATGTGATTACTGTGATGTCTGATTAACAAATGTAAATAAGGAAAAATATATCCATGTATACATAGCTCATAGCTGTGACTGCAACTTCGATGTCTGAATTACCCCCAGAATCCCTGATTACTGCTTTTAATCAACTTGTTTGCTGGTTGCTGCTCGTGATGTGATGATCGGTTGTTAGTTCTTCCCGCTAAGGATATTAGCCCTCATGGCCTCCAGCTCTGCCATGTTTGCCTCGACGGCGCCGGAGAAGGATGGCTTCGGGATCGGCTCCTCCGCCATCTGCGACACCCTCATGAGGCTCCTGCAGGCCAGCACCGCGCGCGCGTCCATGGTCTCCATTGCCCTCAGGTAGAGGCACTGCGCCGCCCGGGCGGCCTGCGTCTTCAGCTGGTCCGAGTTGGTCGGCCCCAGCAGGCAGTGCCCGACGATCCGCAGCGCCGGCTGGAACAGCTCCCACGGCATCGGCACCCTCCGCCACTTCTCCTCGCCGCCCTCGGATGCGGGCCCTGGCGCGATCCGAGGCTTGTCGTCGCCGCCGTGCTTCCCCGTCCACGCGATGCAGAACTCGCAGAATTCCATCTTGGAGGACAGCGGCATGAGCGCGAGCCTGCCGTGGTAGAGCTCCAGCACCGCGCCGACGATGCGGCCCCGGCGCGTGGCGCGCATGGTCCCGTGCGGCTCCAGCGCGGGGGAGAGCTCCGCGATGTCGGGATCGGAGTCTCCGGCCTTGCCCGACTTGGCCGCCGGCGCCGCGGCCGCAGGTTTGATCGCCTCGTGGTACACGCTGGGGTTGGCCAGGTTCGGCAGCGCGACGGTCTGGGGCTCCCCGGCGCCCCGCTGGGCCACGGCGTGGGCGTACAGCGTGAGGATCACGGCCTCGAACCCGGAGAGCGGCTTCCGGGAGACGGCGCGGGACATGTAGACGCCCGAGAGGGTCGGCACGAAGCACAACACCGCGAGCTGGACCGGCGGGAGGCCGGACTGGAAGGCGCCGTAGAGCCATCCGCAGAGGGCGTCGTGGCCTGCGCACGATCCCGCAGCGCGGAGGCGCCCAGCGACGGCGCGGGCGACCCCGTCGTCGTGGAGGAGCGCGGCTGCGGGGTCGCCGGCTGCGGCGAGCGAGTCCCGGGGCGCGCCGCCGAGGATGGTGGCCAGGGCGTCGGCGGCGGCCTTGGGGCTCTGGATCGTCTGCGGCGCGTCGGACGACATTGCCGTCGGCGGCGGTGTAGACAGAAGGACAAGGGCGAGGCAGGCTGGCGTCGTCGACGTGCGTGATCGCGGTTCGCTCCGATGGAAGCGAAGGGCCGAAGGAGGTGAAGAATGGATGGGAGGAGTAGTAGGAGGCTTGAGCGGGTGGCGCGCTACCGTTTCAGCTTTGACCCGTCTCATACGCTTTTTTTTCCTATTGCTTTTTAAGGGTCCTATTGGCTTGTTCACGCGGAAATTTTTACAACTTTAACTCAAATTTAAAATTTAATCGCAAAATGAACCTAAAATATGTAAAAAAATCATCTGACCATTTTTCATGGCGCTCGTCACTAAGACGTCATGCTAGACATCATAACGCTCAAATCAAAGGCGTCATGGATCGAGCCATGCCAATCACGTTGGACCCCACCTGAATAGCATGTCGCCTTGGGTAAGGCGCCGTGCTTAATACCATGACGTCTTGAGTTAAGGCGTCGTGTTTACTATCATGTCGCCTTGGAATGAGGCTTCGTACTATAAACGACCGCCGATTCTTCATACGAATTTGGATATAACTTTTCGAATAGATGATTTTTCATATAAAAAACTTTTTCATCGGAGGTCGTATGCAAAAGTTAAGCCCATTTTACGTAATTCTCGGGAGATTTTGCAAAAAAAGTCAAAATTCATATTTGTAAATTTTCTTTACAATTAGACCACATATCATTTGGAAAACTAATTTTCTTTTATTTTTTTGACATTTCTATCATTTTCTTTTATTTTTTTTCAAATTGCAAAGGCGGTCGACGGAGGGGTGCATATGGGAATTTTCCCGCCCAGTTTTTTCTTATTAGTGGCGCATATTGGAAATGCGCCACCCCTAAGAGCTTATGGGTGGCGCATTGGATGCGCCACTAATAATTCCTTAGGGGTGGCGCATTTCCCATATGCGCCAGTTATAAGGTTCTTAGGGGTGGCGCATTTCTTCAAATGCGCCACGTATAAGGGGATCCAGGGCTGGCCTACTCTTAGGGGTGGCGCATTTTGGAAAATGCGCCACCTATAAGTGCTTATAGGTGGCGCATTTTTTACCAGTGCGCCACCCCTTACAACATAGTGGCGCATTACATATAAAATGCGCCACTAATAAGCTTTCCATGTATAGCTATTTCCCTAATAGTGTTTGGTCTATATTGACAACTTTTCGATTGCTGCTTTCACAAGCTTCTCAGGGGCAACAACAAACTTTTCTCACAATACACCATCAATGAATGTAAGAGGAAGAAGTGTTCAACGCCCCCAAGGATAGATGTATTTCGTTTTCTATAAGCGCGTTCGTAATGATACGTGATACTTACAATGACAATAGACCTTTCAAAGAAAATAACAAGTACCAACCCAGCGATGTTGATTTTCATCCTTAGAAAAACATGTTACTTTCGAACACTCACTTTAGATTTCTAGTTTAGTTTGAAATTTAAAAGTATAACGAGAAGAAATATCATGATAATCAATCTTCTAATATCTCAATAGCAAGCTTCCATTAACATATTTTTCTTAACATGCAAGCATGTCACCTCATTATTCAACATGCATGATAAAATGCCTACCTCAAGACGCCATTATGAATAATAAAAATTCATCCTAACATGCAACACGCATATATGGAAAATTCAATTCAATTAATATATTTATATTAAATGTATATGTTCATTCAATCCCTATTATTTCAAATGTTCATGTTTCATTGATCCAAAAAAATCATTCAAATATATTATAAAGAAACCGCAACAACGTGTGGGTCATCATCTAGTATTTAGTAATGGAAGAACTAGAAATCTGCTAGTTCGTGTCTTGCTAGATCATGAATGTTATTCAGTGATCTCGAAAACCGTTTGTGTTTGATGAGACTACGAGAGTCATTCAGGGCACAACAACATCCGAACGGCATCGCTCCATAGCGAGGACGTCTTCATGAAAAAATATAGAAATATTCAAAAGAATCTTCAAAGTGTACATGACAAATAGTTAGCGCGTCTTCAAAAAATATTCAACGCGTATTAAAAATATCAAAATGCCTGAACTCTTATGTGATGCCCGTTGGCATTCAAAGGTGATTATTTGCCAAAGGGCAAGCCTCTTGACATCGCAGTTGGGCCAGTCCACGTCAATAGCTATCTATTTTTTCTCATTTTTTTCCTTTTTGTTCATTTTCCTATTTCCTTTTATTTATTTATTTTTAAAATTTTCTACATCTTTCAAAATATATAGTGAACTTATTTAATTTATTTATATATTTTCTAAATACTTATCTAACTTTTTATAGAGTATGATCATTTAAAAAAAATAAACATTGAACATTTTTCTATATAAGTAGTAAATGTTAAACATACAATGAACTTTTTTTAATGTACACTAACACTCTTTTATATTATAGGAGTAATTTGTTTGTAATATTCTCCAAACTTTTCTCAATATAGAATGATTTTTTTTAATATACACTAAAGAAATTTGTATTGTACAATGATTGTATTTTCATGGACATCAAATTTTTTCATATACATTGAACTTTTATCCAAAAAACTAACCTCTTTAAAATGATATTATTTTTCCATTTTTCTTAATATGAATCTATTAAAACTAATAAAAACCCAAAAATATTTTTTTAATAAACAACACTTTGCTGAAAATGGGTTGTCCCAAGCGGTTCTTGTCTTCAACGAAGGGACGCCTCTGTGACACCCACGAGCATCCTATAGAGGCTTTCCACCCTGGGTCCTATTTATCTTGGGTATCAAAAGAGAGCAACTAATTGACGAGTACTTGTCATCCAGAAGCCGTCACGTGTCGCGTTTTGGGTCTACCCGCGGGAAGTAAAAATTGTGGTTGTGCTCGTGGTTGTGGGTGTGGTTATGGTTGTAGTTGTGCCTGGGAGTCTAGGACTGCATCCCGTGGCTGTGATTGTGCCTATGGCTGCACCTGTAGCTGTGTCGTGGCTGTGACTAAACCCGATTTTTTCCCATCAAAACCTATCAACATTGGATCTAGTTTTAATTAAAGATTTCGACGCAAGGAAAACAACGTTGAAAACAGTTCATGATTTCGATAAGTGATTGAAAAGATAAATTGTTTTGAAAAACGGATCTACAAAAAAAACATAAATATCTAACTTCATATCGTCACGCACGGGTGAAAAAACGGTTCAAAACATTACATCACTTATCAACACCAGGGTATAAAGTGATTTTTGCGGAGGATACCCTTGAACTAGTGATTTCGGTATCAAAACTAATAGGAATCGCGTACGGGTGGATGCTATGGGCCGGATTAACACGGTAGTGAGGGTGTTTTTTTTATTTCACTGTTATGCCATGCATTATTTTTGGGCTTTTTTTGGATATTTTGGTTTCCTTAGTTTTCTCCTGCTTCTTGTTTTCTTTTTTCTGTGTTTTCCATTTTCCTTTATATTTATTTTATCTTTGCATTTTTCCATTTTTTTTATTTTTTCCTTTCGGTATACATTAGGGATTTGTTTTTTTGTACCTGATTAACTTTTCAGATACATATTTAATTTTTTGTGAAATGTATGTGTTGACGTGTACTTTTTCATGTACATAGTCCATTATGTGTATACACCGAATGTCTTCTATATACTTTTAAGATTTTTTTTGAAATACAGTATATAACTAACAAAAATATATATTCTGATGTCTATTATGTTCATGTACATTGTATAAATTTTTTATACATTATAAATGTTTTTATACACATTTAATTTGTTTACATGTGTGAGTAATATTTTTCATTATATAATTTAATATTCACTTTAAATACATGTTAAACATTTATTGTATTCTTTTCATGTACATTATATATTTTTGTCTACATTATAAATGTTGTATACACATTTAAATTTTTGTTGTTATGTGATTAATATTTTAAAATATATAATTTAATTTTTTAATTTTAATAAATTTTATACATTTATTGTATACATCAGAGTATTTTTCTATACACGTTAACTTTTTAAAATAGATAATTTTAATTGCATAATTATGTGTTAACCATTTTTTAAAACACATGAATATTTTTTCTTATAGACATTTTGTAATGCTATCAACATATTACTTAATACTGGACAATCATTTCTTTTAACATTGGTCAAACATTTTTGAAATACATGAACTTTTTAAAATATTCAAACATTATTTTTGAATGATTGAAACATTTTTGTAAAGTGGGGAGAACTTTGTAGTAACACTGCTTCTATAATTTTTACACACGCAATTTATCCCAATCTGGGAGGGTATTTTTTTCATAGATTCGTTTTTCAAAATGTTTATCTTTTAAACAGTGTGTTCAAATCGTAAACCGTTTTCACTACTGGATTCATCGCGTTAAGATCTTCAAAACTAGATTACATGTTAATAGGTTTCGACCAACTCTTTTTACAAAAAAAACTAAAAAAATACCAGTAGAAATGAAGTGTAGCTAAAAAGGCAATTTTCTTCTTCACTTTTCCCCCTTTCTGAAAGGCACAATTGTACTTCTCGCAGATATAAATTTGTGCCTCCATCCAAAGTAAATATATGCCTCTCCAGTAATAAAAGTAACACATTTATCTTTTTGAGATGTATAGTCATGTCTCTCGTGAAATCAAATATGTGCTTCCATCATAATAAGCAACTTTTTGTCTCTTGTGAAAAAAAAGGACATTTATCCTTTTCTAGAGACACATGCCTCCAAGAGAGGCGAATATGTACCTCTCAAGGAAGCTAAAAAACAAAAAAAATCACAACTATGCTTTTTATGAAAGCAAATTTATGCCTCTATAAGAAGCTAATTTGTGTCTATCGTGAAAGCAAAAAACTGCGCATTTTTCTCTTTGCCAGAGGCATTCATGAAAGCAAGTCTGTGCCACTCGTGAAGAGAAAATAATGTTTTCTCATAACATAAACATCTAAACCCTAAGAACAAATATATACAAATATTATTCTAAAAAACACCGAGCACACAGCACATAGCCGCCACTGAAAGCGCGCCAAATAATACGTGCTCTCAATCCACCAAAGGTGACCCTTGCAAAATTCCCACAAAAAATACTTCTAAACTAGTGATTCCCGAATTCAAATCATGAGACACCGATGAACGAACTCCAAATCATGAGACACTTTGCAATTTTTTACTATTACATGCTCTCACGCATTGTTCTAAAAAAAATGCGCTCACGCACGCTGTTTTGTTTTTGGAAAAGCTTTCATACGCTGGCGTGATTCGTCACTAACATTTTCAGTTGCCTCGAAGAAAGTGAATTCGACGAGCAACTTGAATGGTCCAAAATCCAAAAGAAAAGGAAAAGAAGGCATGGCGGTCAATAAAGCAGCAAAATGAGGGAATATAATATCGAATCGTATTATCTTCTTGTCCGGCTCACCGCTCCTCCTAGCTCCTTGCTTCTTTCTTATCGTGAGGGAATATAATATCAGCATGGGCCGGCAGGCTGAAGCTACTTCCTTCGTTTTTTTTTCTTACTGTCTAACGTTTTTTCTTAAATTAATTTTTTGCAAAGCTTGACTAAGATTATGTAAAATTTTATCAATATTGTGCAATATCAAACCAATATTGTTGGACGCACATTAAATTATATTTTACTTCTTTAATGTTGTAGATGTTGATATTTTAGAATATAATTCTATCCAAACTTTATAAGATTAACTTGAGACAAATTTCCCCGTTAAAAAAAACTTGAGACAAATTTTATATGCAAAGTAAAAAAGGAACGAAGGAAATAGTTCCTCCCTTCGTCGTTCCGCTTTCATCCTGGGAATCACGAGTGTGGTAATTCTAGTTTGAAGATATATGTCAATCATTGCAGTAGGAATTTCTAGTTTGAACAAATGGAGGAAGTACTTCTTATCCTTTCCTTATTCCCTGATCCATGGATATAGGAATTTCTCTCTTTCTCTAAACAGTTAGAGAACATCTCAGATATTTCTCTGCGCAATGCTTCGGATTCTTTTTGGTAAACCTTCCAACAAACAGTTTATCTCCAAAAAGAAAATTCTGATGATACTAAATAGTAAGCTGCACACTGTGACTACCAAATGATTGTATCACTCTGAGTAACAAGAGGCTCAAATTTATGGGAGAACCAAACATTTTTCACCTAAATGCATCTCCCACAAATAGTCCCTATTTTAGAGCCCCTATAGGTAGGTCAAATAGAGCTTGACCTCCATTTTCTTAGTCAAGAAAGGCTAAAACTTCACCAATAGCCCTTATGTTCTCATGATAGATGTCCCCTCCTTGTTCGTAGCTCCGAAGTATTTTTCTTATTTTTCTCACGTCTCTCTCCTTGTTCCTCTACTAGGTAGAGCTCGAAGGCCGCAAACAAGCGTCAACGGAGCTCAAAAGCTAGTGGCTTTAGGGTGGTAGACACATGTGATAGGCAACACCGGCTCACAGCGATGCAATTGCACTGTTAGCTACCGGAGATTAATCAGGGGAGAATGGAAACGTAGCCGAGCGAGTCCCGAGAAAGGTCAAGTTATGCCAGAGGCATTAAACCCTTGTCTGGCATTAGCCGTGGCGGTTTAGGGGCTTGCGGAAAAAAACCCTCTCATTCATTTCATATCATCGTTTTAAATAGCAGGCTATATCAAATAGCGGAAGACCTCTAAATTAGTTATAGTAGATCTGTAACCGGCTATTTAAAACTTTGTTTTACACTCGCTGATAAGGGTTGTGGGTGTATCCCTCCTAGGAGCAATCGGGAAGGGGGGGTGTTTAGGGACCTCGCTATTTTGGCCTTTGGGAGCTCAGATATAGGACATGTCATAGTGTATATTTAGCCTTTGGCCAAACAAACAAATTTTGGGGGCTTGAGTAGGGACCTTCTTGCAGATGCTCTAATTAATCACGCATTTCTGCGAATTTTCCTTCCAAAAGAAATTTTTATGGATAGATATTGCCCATTATTGTTCATGCAGTGTAGAGCTACATGTTTGGTTTCTAGTAGCTTTTCAACCGACTGATGTATTTGCGTGACTTATTGGACTCCATCGTTGATCCATACACTGCTGCATTGTGCTCTTTTTCATGAACTTTTGAAATAAATTTCTTTCAATATTAGTGGTATAATAAATTAAATTAGTTAAGGACATTTATATTTTTCCTAGTCGTGTTCGTTAGTCATGCCATGTTCGAAGAAACCTGTGTTTTAAAGGTTACATCGAAACGTGACAATGCTTTGCTTGATTTGATGAGCTTTGAAATTGTAACAAGTGCCTTTTCAACACAAATTTATAGGGAATGTGGAAGTTTCTTAGCAACATCTCTTCTTTGGATTTTTTTTGTGTCACTTTTGTGAATATTTGAAGAAAGCCCTACAAGTTTCAATTATAAACCATGTGTTTAGTTAAAATCCACTTCACTTTGTCGGGCTCGTTTGACATGACACAAAACTTGACTACACTAAACTTAAGGACATTCTTTAAATGCACAAGCTAAATAGGACTTTAACAATGCCCAAAATCAGCACTATGATAACAACACCTATATATGCACGAGCTAAATAGGACATTCTAATTAAGCCCCTAGTTGCTAAACCCTAAACCCCTACGGCTTTCGAGTTGTCCCTTTCAGTAGCAACACCCACACGTCATTGAAACAACAAACAAGCCAGGCAACATTAGTTGGGCTCCTAAACGAACACATTGTAAAACAGATTTATTGTGTTTGTAAATTAATTAAAACATAGAATAAAATCCTATCCTGATAAATTTCCCATCTCCGCCAAAAAAGGTAACTGTCCATTTGTGGGACATACTCCACCGTTCACAAATACATGATGTGATTTTAGTTCAACTTTGAACTAAAACCATGTCATCTATTTGTGAACGGAGAGAGTACCTAATATATTTTTTTGTATATCTCTAGCACACCAAAAGCATTGCCGCAATATTGCAAGTATATTTAGCCAGGGGACACATGCAAAGTAGATGTGCTCCATGTTTTAATGATGGCTAGAAAACACACACAAATCTACTCCGTACCAACCTGTTTTCAGCAAATTATCTCTAGTAAAAATCCTATTATCACTGAATCAGCCTAAGACCAGTGACAATTTCTGCTTCCACAACTGCATAAAAGGAAAATCTACTCCCTTCGAATTCCAAAACATGTTCACATGTTTGACAGTAAATACACCATCTTCGATCGGACGTAGCGACGATGACGCGAGGACATTTATCCATTTTTGAAGGGTATTGATGCGGAAGAAATCAACTTAGTCGTAGGTGTTTCTCATATCTTGTAATGGTTCGTCCGTGATTGACTTCAATATGTACTCTAATTAAATAGTAAACAATAAGAATGTCTGTGCATGACTTTGACGCGGAGGTTTGAGGTTTCAACCTTCGTTTAAAGAAAACAGTTAATACACCATGTTTAGATAAAATCTACTTTCACTCTGTCACGCTCATCTGAGACGACACAAAACTTGACTACGCTAGGCGTAAGTGCTTTCAATGAATTCAACTAATGTTCTCTTGTGTGTGATGGAATTAATCTACTAAAGCTTTTAGCAGAGTCATGTGCTGATTATTTTATGAAAGTTATATGCCAATTTCCCCAAAAGAAAAGAAAAGAAGAATCCCACAAAAGAACATAAAATAATAGCAATAATGAATCACATACCCATTTCCACTTATGGTTTGGGTATATACGCAGCATCAGTATATGGCGTTCTCTTCAAAAAGCAGAGAGACACCAACATCGACAACAATATATGCCCATTTCCACTGAAGTAAACCTTTCTTTTCATAGAAAGAATACTTGAATATATAAATCATAATGCACCGGCATCAACATGCATAGCATAGCTTCCATTATTGATCCAGGTGCTATATAAAGGGCGGGGAGAGCGAGGAGTTGAGGCAGTGCAAGCAAGCAAGCAGCGCTCAACTAAGCTAACCCCCAACCCGACCCCGGCAGCCATGAACTGCGGAAGAGGTCCCGCTCCGGCCACCATGGTGCGCTGCTGGAACTGCAGCGGGAGCGTCCCGGCGCCGCCCGGCGCTCGTGCTGCCCATTGCATGCAGTGCAGCTGCGTGACCCGCGTCGGCCGGCAGCAGCACGGGGCTCTGGTGGCGCCGCAGATGATCCCCAACATCCAGGGCTTCGGCGGCGGCCGCGGCAAGAAGCGCGCCGTGCTGGTGGGCATCAAGTACACCAACACGCGCGCCTGCGAGCTCCGAGGCCCCATCAATGACGTCAAGTGCATGCGGTACATGCTCACCGAGCACTTCGGCTTCGCCAACGACTGCGTCCTCATCCTCACCGGTAATTAACCAATAGTGTTTTTTCAATCCAACATCGATCTTTCCTTGTTTGACGCATGAAATGACCTGACGTGTTGGTGTAGATGAGGAGAGGAACCCGTGCAGGCGTCCGACCAAGGCAAACATCCGCATGGCCATGCACTGGCTGGTGCAGGGGTGCAGCTACGGCGACTCCCTGGTGTTCCAGTTCTCCGGCGCCGGCGCGCAGGTGCCCGACTGCAGCGGCGAGGAGCGTGACGGCATGGACGAGGCCATCTGCCCCTTGGACTCGTTCCAGCAGGGCCCCATCCTGGACGACGAGATCAACCAGGCCATCGTCCGCCCGCTCGTGCACGGCGTCAAGCTCCACGCCATCGTCGACGCCTGCCACAGTGCCACCATCCTCGATCTCCCCTACCAATGCGCCTTCTCCAAGCAGTCAGTAACTAACTAATATTCCCATGCATCTACGTACTCTACTTAGAAATACTTGTGAAACTGAAAATTTGAAACCGTCATTCAGGAACGGATGCTTGAGCTGGAGGGATGAGCGCCCTCTCAACGGCGCTTTCAAGGGCACCAGCGGAGGCCAGGCCGTGCTCATCAGTGGCAGCAGCAACGGAAGGAGCAAGACGAGCATGGTCAGCTAGCAATGATAATCTCATGTTGCTTTTCATTCATTCATGTCACTGATGCGCACGTTCCTCCATGGGCGCAGATGGCTGGGCCCGATGCTACGGTTGGAGCCATGACGCACAGCTTCATCAGAGCAGTGGAGTGCGAGCCGCGTGCCACCTACGGCCGCCTGCTCTCATCTATGAGGACAATCATGCGCGAAGGCGGTGGCAACTGCAACCTACAGGTCCCCTCCGGCGGCTGCATCCGCAAGGTCGCCAACTTCAGCGGCGTGGAGGTGAGTACAAATTGCACAACACATTTTCTCCTCAGGAATAAAATGTGGAGCTTGACACGTGATCACATGTACGTAATGCATCTTGTTAACTCTGCAGGAGCCTCAGCTGTCTTCTGCTTGCAAGTTCGACATCAACCGCGAGCCCTTCTGCCTGTAGACCCCCTGCGCGGGTTCGTCGTCGCCTGATCATCGACCATACTGAATCTGAAATAGTCGATCGATCACTGGGTTAAATTACTATGATGCCTACTGGTACGTGTGATGTATCACCTCACCTGCTGCCGCCATGCCATAAGAATGGCTCTCGAGGACCTCGTTCTCTAATGTAGTGTACCTCTCTATGTAGCGTACCCACTGTAATAAGGCTGTGGTGTCGTGTGTCGTCTCGTGCACTGAAATAAATCAAGTTCTACGTTGCTTTGTCTTTCAAAGAGGTACCCTACATCCAGTTGCTCCAAGTACGACACTTAACTGGTCAACAATTTATACTTATATCAGATCAATTAATATATACAAAGAGCATTTAGCCAACAATCTACATATCAGATTAGTTTTAAAAGAGCATCCGGCCAATAATTTGATCAAATGAAGACAAAATAAGAAACTTACTTGCTCGTTCATTTATGTACATGCTCATAGCCTCTTGAATGATCTATCATCGACGATTGCGCAATTTCTACCTACGATCTCGAAAGATTGTGTTTGCATAGGGCTTAAAATGTTTCTGCTCATCAAACCAAATATGAATTTTGGATCAAAACATTGAACCCTTTTGCTATGTGCCGTGGACAGGGCCAATGCTAGTGACCAACCATGCATCACACAAATATTTATGTAGCCCTTTTGCTCTGTGCCATGGACGGGACCAATGCTAGTGACCAACCATGCATCATTTTTTTTCTGCATATTAAAAGTTTATGCTCCCCCTTTCTTCTTTGCATCGATCAGCCAATCTTCCTCCTCGATGCCTTTCTGGTTCAATTGCCCGACGTACGAGCTCGGCTCCTGTGTGTACATGCCGGTCTGCTGGGTGTACGAGCCCAACAGCTGCTGGGTGTGTGCGTACCTGAATCGATGGCGCCTTCATCCACCTGTGAGTCATCCATTATCCGGTCCTCGAAGCCACCTCCGAATCCGCCTTCATCTCTGGTTCCTTCGTTGATCATATCGAATAACTCTTTCTCCCTGTGTGTCTTGACAAGCATAAATATTTTGGGGAATAGAGAGCGGGCGCCATGAAGATCACCCGATGTCCATGATCATACAAGTAGCGGGGATAACGAGTCCGCGAATGGATCGGTGTCGCGGCAACATCGATGATATATGTCATGTCGGTCGGTAACTGGTCCTCACAATCGAGATGGTTGGAGATGTAGCAGTAGGGTGGCTGATACACATCCGACCAGAATGGCGCATGCATAGACGACTGCGATCATGACACGTCCTCCCAGTCCCTGCACGTGCCCGCCCTTTCACAGCCGGTGTAGACCACTCCTAACCCTGCCTGGCCACCAATGCAACTTGGCTTGCCTTTTGTTTGACCAAGTGAGCATGTCGTGACGCTGAGTTAATCTTGTCGGGTGGCCACGTTTGGTGCATCTCCACCTTCGGCTGCTCCGATAGTTCTTCGTGAGTGTCCATCCAACGCTGGAAGCAAAAAAACGTGGAGATTGAGGTGGAGGAGGGCGGAGGCGGTTGAAGTGGAGACGGTGAGGAAAGGGGTCAATGGAGGATTTTGGTATGGAAACAATGATGATATCAACAAAAGTGCGGGCTTCACCTTGGTTTTAGCTGGGCCGAAGGTATGTGGGTCCTACTCCTACGTGGTGACAGTTCGAACTTGTGGACAGTTGAACCTGTTTCTAACACAGGGATTCAAAGCCCAGGCTCATCTACTCCCATCCTTGTACAGTTGAATCATTATAAATAAATAAAATAAACATATTATTTGGACATTCGAGATCTTGTGGGAAAAAATAATAATGTTGTGGCATGTGAGAAAGTTTGAAAAATGCATAGTAACTTTCTTCATGGTACGGATCATAGTAACTAGGCAGGTAAAGTATTGTTAGACATTGCCTTCCTTTCAGGGAAAAAAACAAGCAGTGACTAGCGACGCTGCATCGTCGAGTTAAGTAATTGTCAGTGTATGGATCGGCCGGCATGGGGAAGCAACCAAAGCCAGCTAGCACAGCAAATTGTATGGACTACAGTAGCATGATAAAGCACAGTACCGAGATTTGCTGCCTAGCTACCGCGTGCATGGGTATGTACTGTACGTATATACCGGGCCAATGCACGCATTGCATGAACTGTTGTCTGAATATTAAAATACATAAATTTTTGAGAAAATGAGAGGACGATCGAGATACCTCATACCAATAAGATAGGTATAGCATGCATGCATGCAGCCATGCCATGCATGTAGCGATGGACCACCGCTTCCATGCCATGCATACGCACCACCAGAATTATTATTGCACGTAAAATACCATCAGTACGTACACCCTTGGCAGCCATTCACGTACGTAAATCAAAATCAGTGCACCCATGGTACAAAATTGGTCGATGCCTTGTTAGAGTAAGAGTAGAGCTAAATCATTTTGCGGGTATGTAGATTTCGGTCGACTGAGATTTAACAAAGTCTTACTCAAACAATACTAACATGTACTAAAAGCGAAGAAAACGTTTTTCTGTTTGCATGAATTTACACACATAATCTTATGAATATAATATTAATTAAAATTTCATTAAATTTCAGTCGACTGAGATTTAGCAATCCCAATCATTTTTGGTTGCGCGCTATGATATTCACTGCCGGCCGGACGACTTAGTACGCAGGCAAAGGCAAGGCAGTTGCGAGCACATGCATACTACATGACAAGCTAACCAACACACAGCTAAACAGCGTACTCCATTCCCATCCTACTGACTACCGAGCGCCCATGCATGGCGTCCGTCCTCGCCGCACATGGCCTGTGCCCACCGCCGGGCACATCGACACACACACCAGCCAGCGCTTGCTTCCTACAAAATCTCCATCAATGGAGCTGAGGCCATCACCCATTCCGAGCAAGATCGAACGTGTCAGTGTCAGTGCCACCCACCATTCCCATCTAGATGCTGCCTTACGCGACGGCGGCGGAGGCGGAGGCGGCGCTGGGACGCGCCATGACGCGCGCCGAGGCGGCATGGTTCCGCTACTCGGCGGCCGTCCCGGACCACCTCCTCTACTGCCACAACGTCGCCATCCTCCTCCTCCTCTACACCCTCGCGCCGCTCCCGCTCGCTCTCTTCGAGCTTAACTCCCGCCGCGCCACCCCCGGGGAGCCATTGTTCTCTCTACTAAAGCACAAGCTGCAGCCACGGGCCTGCCTCTCGCCGGCGGCCTTCCTGCGATGCTACCTCGACACGGCGCGCGTGCTGCTGCTCACCGTCGGCACGCTCAGCGTCGTCTCCTACCCGGCCGTCAGGGGGGTGGGCATCCGGACGGGGCTGCCGCTGCCGTCGGCGGGGGAGGCGGCGGCGCAGATGGTGGTGTACCTGCTGGTGGAGGACTACCTCGGGTACTGGATCCACCGGCTGCTACACACCAGGTGGGGCTACGACCACATCCACCGCGTCCACCACGAGTTCACGGCGCCCGTCGGCTACGCCGCGCCCTACGCGCACTGGGCAGAGGTGCTCATCCTCGGCGTTCCCGCCTTCGCCGGCCCCGCCATTGTTCCCTGCCACATGACCACCTTCTGGCTCTGGTTCGTCCTGCGCCACCTCGAGGCCATCGACATCCACAGCGGGTAATAAGTAACTAAACCTAATTAATCGCCACATCTTGCTACATTTCGTAGTATTAAGTTTTGACAACAACATGGGAACGATATATTCTAGGTTCAACTTCCCGCTAAATCCGACGAAGCTCATCCCGTTCTACGGAGGAGCGGAGCACCATGATTACCACCATCGTGTAGGAGGGAAGAGCCAGAGCAACTTCTCTTCTGTCTTCACCTTCTGCGACTATCTATATGGAACGGATAAAGTAAGAGTTAAGTTGATGATGTGATAGTATGTATGATAAAATGATACCAGCACAGCTGTTTTTCTAACCTTAAGGGTATGTGTTTTGTTGTTTCAGGGTTACAGATACCACAAGGCAAGCCTAGCGAAGGTACTATAAATTAAATTTTACAAGTTTTTCTTTTTAATTTGGGAAAAGGAACAAATTCGGACCTGACACCTTGAATAAGCAAAATTGCAAAAAAAAAACAAAATCACACATTTTGGAAATTCTTTTGTATTTCAAGTTTTCAACCTTTCAAATTTCACTTAATATTACTGAAATTAAAACTAAATTAAATTTATTTTGTAATTTTTGTGAACCTGGATTGGAATTTCGGGGTAACAAATATTTCGCACACCATAGAAAATTTGGAAATTTTATAGAAATCTCTAACTCTGCTTTCAATTTCACATTGTGCTTTTGCTTTTTTGATTAATTGACCTCTCTTAATTTGCTGAATGGAATGTATATAGCTGAAGGAGATGGCAGAAAGCAATTCCGTGAAAGGAGACGAGAGCCATGTCAATTAGCGGCAGCAAGAAACAAGCATTGAGATCAGTTCCGCCCGTATCTCTTTGCACATTATGTAATCAGTGCAATTCATAGCTAATCTTGTGTCCATTTAATCTTTCAAAGGCTCACTCTCATATAATAATAACTCGTGTGCGGTTCTTACGGTGGAGTTCACAGGCAGCTAAATTCGTGTTTGTGGAAAAACATATTAATATCTATAACATCAAATTAGTTTCATTACATTTGCCATAAAACATATTTTCACACTATATACATTTGATGTTGTACGTATCATTTTGCATATCTTGCTTGTGGGATGATTATAAGGGACACAGCATTATTATCTTGCATCTTGAGACCTCTCTTGTTTGACATGAATATATATGTGTCTACTAGCTAGCTTCATGAGAGCAAGCAATCCCAATCAACGTCTACATCTGTGTGGACGCATTACCCAAAAAATCTGGATAGTTCACGTTGAATGATGTACTTGTACACACTATTTTTATTCACTGCCAAAATTGCCCGTGCGTTGCAACTGGAAAAATAAATTCTCATTCGCCCTTGCAATCCATTTGTATTGAGTTCTTCGCACTTTTGTTCACTTATTCACGACATACATGATCATCTTAGAAGTGTTGAGCTTGATCATCACACTTTAACATGTTAATTTCGTGAATTCTTTCATTAAGTGACTTGTAATTCCTTGACTCACCATGATGATGGGCGTCATCCTTGTATCAATCTTCGGGGTGAAATCCCTAGGTCTGGCCTTCATTGGTTGTACCTGACAATGATGACTTTAATGTTGGTTCCTTGTTGAAGGCATTGTACGGAGATCGGACCTCCCCGGGGTGAAAACCCATGATCTGACTTTTTGGTTAGATAGGGGGACGGCAGTGCTTGAGAGCACTATTACCTTCTTGGAGCCGTCGTTTTGGAGAATCCTTACATGTAGTCTACGTGTCGTCAATGGTTGTGGTTTGTTCATGTTGTTGCGAGTCTGTGATCGCTTCGGCGGGGCATTTTTCTGTTCTTTTTTAATTTCTTTTTTGTTTTTCCTTTTCGGTTGTGTGCATCCGTGATGTATAGACTAGTTATTAATATTTTGTTCTTGCAGAGGCTGGGTGTATGCGGTATCTTTTTTATATTAATATATTCCCTTAATAAAAGAAAAAGCATTGCTCATATGATCACATTTGATGTCACCCTGATGCTGAAGGCAAAGGCTACACATTTCATTGTGCTTGTCACCAACCAGGGAAACTGAACCTATCTCGGTTACACTGGTTGAAGAGACCTAGCACATGCATATGGGATGCTCCTTAATGAACAGTAAATTAAGAAACAAATGAAAAAACTGATTTTTTTGTGCTAAACATTAAAAAATGTTGTAAGTGCTCGCAAAATGACACCTGCGATGTCACAGTAAAAAAATGCTCCATAAATGCCATTTTCGAAAGCATTTTGGAGAGATCATTTTGTGTGTTTTTTTACTTCATGAATGTTATTTCATGATAAAATTTGCAAACACTTAAAACATTTGTCAAAGTTTCTACTGCAAAGCTTCAAAAAAAATTCTATTGTAGATAGGGTTGTCTATTTATAGTCCAAGTCAAATTGTGACTAAGTTGTGTGTGTGCTATTGCACTGTGTTGTGCACACACATGTTGGGCACTGTTTATTGTGCTCCTCCCCTAGTCTCAGGCGGCAAGACTAGTCGGGTTGACAAAATATCTCCTTCATTTGGTTTGCTGATCCTTTTCTCGCATGAAGATATTTTGGGATTGTGGTTTGGTAATTTCTCCGAAATTTGGGAAATTGCTAATTTTAATGCACTGTTGTGGCATTTGACAAGATTTAGTGGCTAATATATACTGGGTCCGTACTGCCGGGTTTTCTGGATTTTAATTTGGTTGATGATGAACTTCACGGCTATCTTATGAACATAATATCTTGGCTTATTGAAAATGAACTAGCTTGCTGGCCTATTTGGTCATTGTGACCGAAAGGTCCTCGTTGTGCTGATGCTCATGTGCAGGCCTTCTCTTGGCTTGTTACCTGTCCTGATTATGATGATGATGCAATTAATATAATGAGATTAACCTCACAAGTGATGGCCCACACATTAAAGAAATCCTAACTGGGTTTGCTAAATTTATAACACTAATCCTCCCCTTTTTAGGATTAATGTTTTGCAGGTATGAAGATGAAGACTTGAAGATAAGCTTTCTTTTTTCTTTTTTGAGTGCTTCTTGAAGATTAGCTAGGTTTAGCTTATAGGGGTAGTTTAGGGTTTTGTAATTCATTCTAATACTTTGTAATCAAAAGTTGTGGCCTTTCAACTTTGAAATTTTATTCGTACATAATACAGTGTTGATTTACTCCATTGTATGTGTGAGTGATTACATTTTTTTTCCTTTTTCTTTTTTTGTTTTCTTTAGGTATACTGTTTTCTTTGTTTTTCATTGGTTTTCATTTTATTAGTATTTTTATTTTCATTATTTCTTAGTTTTTCTAGTTCTTTTTTGGATTTTTTTATTTTTTTTTCTTGGATTTCTTTTTGTGTTTCCTTCTCGGGATTCACTATTTCCACTTTTTGGCTGGTTTTTCCTGGTTGTCATTTTCCTGATTATTTCCCTTCTTATTTTCATATTTATTGTGTTTCTTTAAGTTTTATTTGTTCCTTTTGTTGATTTTTTATGTTTTTTGGTTTAACACGTCTTTAGTTTTCTTACTACACAATTATACATTTTTGGTGAACATGTGAAACAATGTTTTGATGCACGTCTAAAATCTTTACATGCGCTATCTAATTTTGTTGAATACCAGTTTGAACAATTTTTGAATAAATGTACAACATTTTTTCAAATACAAGTTGAATCGCTTTATGATAATTTATTTTTAAACCGTGCAGTATTTCTTAAAATACATGATTTTTTAAATAAATATTGTATTATGTCTACTTTTTTTCATCCATTACATATTTTTTTATATCTATAATAATAGTTCTTATGTACATGTACAATATTTACCAAGTCATGGTTGATATTTTCGAAATCTTATTTTTTGATATCAACGTTTTATAAATCTTTAATATTTTTCCATACAAGTTCAACTTTTATTTAGTATATTCTTCACATGTTTTAAAACGTATTATGTGTATTATTTTAATATATGTTTTAAATTTTCCGTATACATCTGGCTTTTTTCTCATAAACGCGATTATCGTTTATCAAATACATGATTTAAAATTGTAATATATATGTGTTTGAATTTTTCTAAATACGAATTATTATTTTTATTATGTTTTAAACTTTTTAAATGTCACAAACATTTCTTGTAATGTCATCAATAATTTTAAATTGATGCTAACATTTTGGTAACAACAACGCGAAAATGGAAGCACACATATGGAGATTAGGTACAATAACTAAATCTCATCTAAATCTAAAAAATTTATACAGAGTGATTATATTAACTCAAAGTGGATACAAATCATCATGACCAACACGTGCCTCTGCATAGCTAAAATGCACATGGCCAAACACCGATAGTCTTATCAAAGAACAACAAAAAGTGACATATCAGCAATAGTAAAGTCATATAGGATCGATAATATGCCTATATCGTAGGAGGAGGTAGACAAATCCAGAGACTGGGCTATGACCCATATGTTGAATAAAACCCACCCTAACCATCCGGTCCAACAACATACACAACACTTATTAAAAAAAAATTATGTCTAATTTTTTGTGTACGCGTTGATTTTTTCGTATAAATATGAAAAAATATATATGCACGTTCATATTTTTTTCAGATACAGATTAACAATCTAATTAAAAAATATCCAGGAATTTTTTTAAATTTTCACAAACAATTTAGAAGGTTTCAATTTTAAAATCTCAGAATTTTAAAAAATTCACAAAAATGTAAACAAATCAGAGATGGAAGGAAGTGCCGACTTGTTGGCAAGCCCACTATAGAGTCTGTGACGCGACTCTGTCACCTTCTGCAGTAAGCAAGCGAGGCATAAGCACCGCCTGGCTATTAATACCTCATCTACATATTTATTTCTGAGTAACAAATTTATTTATTTATTCGCTCAATTTTTTTCTTCTTAGTTCTTATATTTCGAAAAACGTCTATAAATACATATATACCTCTAATATTGAGATAAGTTTTTAACAAATAATCTAGTATTAAACAAATGTTTGTGAAGTTTTAAAAAATGTTGATAGCATTAGAAAATGTTTATAACATAAAAAATATCACATGTATAAAAAAGTGATACTATAACCAAAATAGTATATTAAAAAATTATACATCTATAAAAAATAGGTGTATATTTCAAATGTATAATGTCTATAAAAATTAGATATTTAAACATATATTGGAAAAAAATATGAATCGGGTATTCAATAATACAAGAAGAATACCATTTGCATTGTAACAGGAATCTCTATAAGAACTCTACAATGTAAATTGAAAGGGTATAAGATGCATGTAAATGAAAGTAGATGCCATGGTGTATTTTAACAATTACCGTAAAAATAGTGAGTGATGTGGATAACTTGCATGTTGAGATATATACCATAAATGCATCTTAAAGTGGTTTTGTTAATGGATGATATGGACAAATGGTTATCTACAATAGTGAGTGATGTAGATAAATTACATATTGAGATAGACATCATAAATGGATCTTAGTGAAATTTTGCTTTATTAGAGATATAGATTAAATACGTATAAAATCAATTTCATGTATATCATACTCCCTCTGTTTTTTGTATTTTTGGCAAGCTAATTTAGCTAGGTAAAACATCTATAAAAATTAGATATTTAAACATATATTGGAAAAAAATATGAATCAGGTATTCACTAATACTAGAAGAATACCATTTGCATTGTAACTGAAATCTCTATGAAAACTCTACAATGTAAATTGAAAGGGTATAAGATGCATGTAAATGAAAGTGGATGCCATGGTGTATTTTAACAATTGCCATAAAAAATAGTGAGTGATGTGGATAACTTGCATGTTGAGATATATACCATAAATGCATCTTAAAGCGGTTTTCTAAGTGGATGATATGGACAAATGGTTGGCTACAATAGTGAGTGATGTGAATAACTTACATGTTGAGATAAACATTATAAATGTATCTTAGTGAAATTTTGCTTTATTAGAGATATGGATTAAATATGTATAAAATTAATTTCATGTATATTATACTCCCTCTATTGTTTGACGTTTTGGCAAGCTAATTTAGATAGGTAAAACGTCTTATATTAATGAACAGAGGTAGTATTAAAAAATAGATATAAAAATGACAATTATGATAAAAAATAGTTCTCATGAATACCAAAGTTGTACAACGTACATACAAAAATTAGACATAAAAAACAATGTATATTAATTATGTATTCGTGAAATATTAAACCTATATCTAAAGTGACCTAATATATATGGCAACCACAGATTATCTGTTATAGAATATGTGATCAAAATTAAAAAAAACTGATGAAAAGTTGGAAAAGAAACAAAGAAAACAATGAAAAATGAGAAAAGGAAAAATGACTCCGAAAAATATTTCTTACTTGGCCAGCCCATGAGCAACGAGCCTAGAGGATGCTAAAGGCGAGCCAGAGTTACATTTTCCAATGGACAAGATTACGAAATAACTAATTAAGAAGTACTCCTTGCAGCAGCGAACAATCCCACCTTCTTCGCGGTTAATAAGTGGCACATTGCATTCACGTCACTTGTCGCTACCTGAATTTTTTCTTTTTTTTGTGAATTCAGTTTTCTAAAATGTTTTACCTTTTAAACTGTGGGTCTAAATCACAAACCATTTGCACCTTTGGATTACTTGCGACGAGATCTTCACTAGATCCCATGTTAATATGTTTTGATAAACTTTTTTATTACGAAAGGAACGGTGTGTGCCTCTCGAGAAAGTAAACATGTGCCTCCACCAAATGCACGATCGTCTCTCTCAGAAAAAAAACACATTTTCCCTTTTCGAGAGGCATGGTGCCTGTCGCGGAACCACACACATGGCCCCCTACGAGACACGATCCTACCTCTTAGGGAAAACACATTTTTTTCCTTTTCGCGAGGCACACCGCAATCCTGCCCTCCGCAAGCTCCCAGAAAGAAAGAAAACACATCTATAATCTATAATATCTAAATAGTTCATCCCCACTATCTTATTTATCTTGATATGGAAGCATGCCACATCATCACATAATTATGAATGGGATAAGGCCCACCTGCACATGCAACCATGCATGAGACAAGACCCACCACCACATGAACCATGCATGGAAAAATACTTTTCATTATATAGATATACTTATATTCAATAAATATTGTACAACTATACATAATCAAATATAATAAGTTGTATGTATTTTAAAATTTTGGTTCATGTGTTATTAATCTAAATATTTAGAAGTCACATAATCAATCTCGTTGAAATATACGACAACTGATTCCCGTAGCAATGTGACGGATATCATCTAGTTCTTCCAAACATCGTCTCCCATCGGTCCGCAAAAAGAGAATCTCCTCTGGAAATAAAAACCTAATAATTATGATGAGGAAAAAATTAACCATGACCGAGAAGGATATTTATATCCAAAGGAAAAATACTATTTAGAGAAAGTGAAATATAAGATGAAATGAGGCCTTGATACCAGATAGGAAAGCGTGAGGCGGAAACGGGTGAACTGATGAAAATGGAAACATAAGTGCAAGAGAAGAGGAAGGCCACAATAGCTTACCTAGTTACCTGCAGTGCTGCACTAAACCGGAACAGGGTGCGACGGTGATGCATGATCAGGGTACATAAGCAACATCGATCTCACATATAAACATTTTCGCACGCAAGCGATGACAGAGAGAAGTTTGTTATATATTCGCTTATCAATAAGTGGCGCATGCGATGCGACGAAGGTGATGTGATTCTCATCAGCCTAATCATTGATCGTGTGGCATGAACAAGTTGAGTGTCGGGCAAGTAGTGCTGCCAAACTACTTCTCCTGTTTGTGCCACTGCCACGCCGGAGCGGCCCCGGCACCGGCAAGATCAATTAGTTGAAATTAGTCCCCAAATTAGACTGGTGGTATGGTTTTGGTTAATTAGGGGTTAGCTAGGGCTGAGGACGGCTCAACAGACTAATACGTACGATTACGTGATGAACAGGGAAAAAGAAGATGTCCAAGCTAGCTAGTGTCCAGAACCTTTCTTCCAAAAGCCGCATGCTGCATTCCACATGGAGCTAAATTATAGTCTTGCACGTTCTTCCAAAAGCATGTCCAAATCACATCACATTTCGAAATTATGGTGAGTGGCGCCGCACATGCAGCAAATTCTGAGGATCTTGCGAGATGCACTTAATTAACCATGTACTACACACATGCATCTACACAAAACGCAAGGATTCGCATCATCTCATCGAGCTAGCTACCTAGCTAGAGCTCTTGTCCTTTTTTCTTTTCTTTTGAGGGTTGTCCTTTTTCAACTAGCCTTGTTCGTTTTGCTTATTTCCAATGATTGTTTCTTCATTCCGTCGCTTCTGTCGGTGAGACGCGCTGAAATTACTTTCATGGCATCATATTATAGCTACATTCAGCATTGCATTGCATTCTCCCCTATCGTGGCAACATGCTTGTATGCTAAGAAAGCATATACTTCCTCCGTCTAGGTGTGATGGGCACCCAAGAGGGAACATCGTAATCTAACCGCAAGAAGATTGGACTCGGCAAATAATTTAAACCATCACCATCTATAAGATACTTATGTTGGCGTGCAGTGCCTTCTGCTGTAGAGGAGGTCTGGCGCATGGCCAAGCAGGACATGCCAACGTAGGACGTGTCGGCGCATAAGTAGCAGCAGGAGGAGCTAGGTCGAGCGCGCCCATGCGACCTCCTGGCAGAGCTTCAGGACTGGTGCGATACTCGCTTTGTGACTAGGTTGCTCCTTTAATATTCGGCAACGGAGCAGTGGATTGATCCAGTCGCGGCGGCAGTTGTGGCGAGTTCGATCCATCCGCAACAGGAGACGATCCTCGAATCCATCCAATCGGGCGAAAGGTTGAAGCAAGCAGTCGCTACCTCTGTGAGACGACGGTGGAGAGGGAGGAACTCCTTGCCGATCCGGAGTGGACGATGAGCTGATTGAGAAGATATCGGTGCATGGAACATGACAATGTGGAGATAAACAATATAAGTCCTATTAGATTAGGGATAAGTATTATTTGGAATTAAATTTTATTAATTGAACGAATGAAATACTGTTCATTTATGTAAAATATATCAAATCTAAACTTATCTCTTTGAACTGTGCATGGACGATTGCACGTACATGTTAAAAGTTGAATGGCCACCTTTCGTACCAGCGTTCACGAACGAGTTCAAACCTATCCACGAACAAATATATTACTCCCTCCGACTCATATTAATGGGCACACACTTAGTACAATTCTAGTATAAAGTTGTACTAAGTGTATGCTCATTAATATGGATCGGAGGTAGTATGTGATTTAAGGAGATGCCCTAACAAACTCAGTAGGCAAGCAAGCACAAGGTGTCGTCGTGCAAAGTCGGTTGATGTACCGGATCCTAGGTTGACAGTTAGGTTCGGTTAGTTAGTTGCATCACATATGAGTAGTTTCCACCACATGACTATTCAACACCAGAAAGTGCTAACTTTAATTAGGAGGGGGGTCATTTTCCAAATCAGTGAAGTACTCCTCGCTTGGTGCCGTGCAGGTTTTAATTTCGTATACAAGCGTATGGATCGAGCGGCCCTTCGCGGTGAGCAACAGTGAGGAAAATCCCCACCACAATTAATTTCTATGAAATCATTGAGGTAATTAAGCACAATATCTTCAAAACCAATGAGGTATAGGCATGCACAGTGCATGGCGGAGACTTTTGAGCTCAACCTGTAGTATATGCATGCATGCCGACACGATAGGTCCAATGCTAAATGTTCTTCGAGCCATGCGTTCTGTGATCAGGTTGGTATATACGTTAAATCCAAGTTGGGTGCATCTAAATTTAAATGTGCATCTGCAGATATGACATGCATCCTTCGACATGTGTAAAATATACTTTAATTAGTAAATTCATATGGTAGCAGTACTTAGGGATTCTCAAAACTCATATTGGGTTATCCAGACCAGTTTTCTTAGCTTTGTATCCGTCTACGGGTTGGTTTATCTGTTCGTTTTTCTGTAAATCTGACCAAAACTAAAGAGTGTTTTGTGAAAGTTTGGACCGCAAACGCGTTCTTTTTCGACAACATGGTTTCACCCACAAGCTCTCTGTGGCAGAAATCATCCCCATGCGCGAAGTGATCACCGCACATTCATGAAGGTCACCGGTCGAGCAACGTTGATTACGGACAACATCTCTCCTCAACAAGCTGGATGTAGCGGCGATGCAGGCTGCGATTAATGGCAGCATCTCTCCTCACGGGAGGGTTGCGCGCCGGCTTGTATTCAACGAAGGACACCACACTTCTAGCCTCCCAAGCATGGTCACCGGCCAGGCTGCTAGACCAGGGAGGTTAAAGGTGGTCTCGTGCTTCTACGCTGGCCGATGCTCCCCTTGCACATCATATAAGTGCAAGGGCTGATTTGAGCGCCGCCTGTTAGTAAGACTTGAAAGATGTGCGTTGTTGGTGCACACGATAGATTTAGCTCGCTCGATATCAGCTGCACTGAAGTTTCTTCGCTGTCGGAGCCCCATAGCTAGCTAGCGAAAAGCAAATATGGTCCATCACGTCATCGACATAGTTTTATACTAGGTTAAACTCATTTATTTCATCCAGTTTGCATGCAATGCATTCAGTTTACGTAAATTACACCCTGAAGTTGAGAAATCCATTCAAATTTGTGTAAATTTTGGTTCAACTGCTGACGGATGAATGTGATTATGGTTGAATGGCCGGCTCCCACGTCAATGTCGGAGATTAATCCGGATCGATCAGCAGACGAATGCGACGCGTCAATGCACTTACTAACTATAGCTTGTTTCTTCTGCCAGAAGCGATGCCACTCTAATGGAAAAAGTTCAACGGTTGGGTTAGTACCTGCTTTGTTTCGGCGCGCGTTTAAGTTCTGGCTAGGCTTAACATGCAAATCGACAACAAGTTAGGTCGCCACTTGTAAAAGGTTTTCTGCCGTCAAACCAGCATTATTTGTTGCAGAAAACATGGCGACGTGATCCTGTACTACGTGCTTTGTGCATTATACGATGGCAACTCATCTTTAAATTAAGATTGTGAAATGTTTTGGCCAACCTCTCTTCTTCCCTGTTTTGGTGCATGGTTTTCCATTTCACAAAACGATAAATTTATCAAAAAAAACAGAGCGACGATTGTATCCAAAAGAGGTGCAAATGAATCATGTCCAATCCATAATCTTGGTAGTAGTAGGTGTCACAAATATCAATAACTTAATTAGCCACCAGCTGAATCTTTACAGCAGCGGCTGCTCGCACAAATACTCGAGTAACTCGACTCAACAACCGAATCACACTATACATCGTATATCGTATACCGTATAAATAAATATACGCCTCAACCATCCATCGCTAGAACGGAAGGGCTGCGCGGCGCCACCATTGCCGCTGCCTCGAGCTTCCTCTCATGCATGGCAACGGGCTAGCACTCTGGGTAGTTGGAGCGGTCCTTGGACCCATCCTGGCAGTAGTAGTAGACCATGGCCCTCTGCTGCGCCCATTTCATGGCGGCGCTCTGCTGCGCGCTGAGCACACCTCCAGGCCCCGCCGGCACTGGGCGGCACGACGCCGGCGCGCCGACCTCGCAGCCGGCGACCTTGAAGTCGCGGAACCCGGAGACGAAGGGCTGGTAGCGGTAGTCGGACCTGTAGCGGCCGCCGTCGGTGGCCCAGTCGGAGGCGTCCCAGACTGAGCCGTAGGCCCACATCTCCCGCTCCGGGAACGTGGCCTCCACCTTCTTCTGGTAGCGGCGCACGGGCACGTCGTCGACGAGGAAAACGATCTCGTCGGGGTTCCAGAGGACGGCGTAGTGGTGGAAGGCCGCGGCCGGGTCGAACCAGAGGTGGAAGCGCATCTCCCGGCCGACGATGGGGTGGGCGTCCCCGGTGCCGCGGACGTACACGTTGGTCTGCAGCGTGTAGGGCTCGCCGGGGATGGTGCCCAGCAGCTCCACGTCGATCTCGTCGTGGTACCCCGGGTACACCTCGTTGTTGGACAGCTGCATGCATGCACCGCGCGCGTCAGTTACAAATCTTATAATAGAAGATGAAGGAGAAACAACAATGGTCGCCGGCCGGAGGGGAGGGAGGGAGAGGCAACTGACGTAGAAGGCGGTGTTGACGCCGGCGGTGTAGCCGGGCTGGACCTTCATGGAGACGCCGAAGTAGCCATTCCGGTAGGCACGCTTCGACTTGAACCCGCTCCCTGAAAGAAGTCGATATAACGAATAATTAATTAGCAGCTCGATTAGTTAGGTGAAATGTATTAATCATCCAACTATTGCAGAGACTTGAGAGGTACATATGATTAATCATCATCTAGAAAGAAAACATTAATTGGTAATGAACTGACCTGAGGAGCGGTCCATCCAGAGGGTGAGGGCAGTTTGGTCGGGGGAGAGGGACTGGTGCTGGGCGCCCCAGAGGTTGCTGTACCACTGCGAGAATGGCGTGGAGCTCACCTTGGAGCTCGGGTAGTACCCTGGAGAGGGCTGCGCCTCAGCCCCCTGCAGCAGCAGCACCACAGCTCCTAATACCATCGCCATGAGAGGTGAGATGGCATTATGAGCCCTAATCCCCATCATCGCCATCTTCTAGCTAGCTAGTGAGCTCCAGAGGAGTACTGGTGGAGTGGAGAGTGGAGGGGTTGTGGTTCTACTGAAATTGAGCTGCCTGCATGGGGCTATATGTACTAGTGTGGTGCAGGAGGGAGTGGGGTGGGTCCCACCTGGGTGCTAATCTCAGCAGTGGTTGGCTGCTTGGGAGTTAGTTGTACACATGCACATGTGATCACACACTCATGATTTATTACTAGTTGACACATGCAGCATGGGGATTTCTATTTATTTTTTCATGAGTGGATGGTACGCTAAGGATCGTGTGTGCTGCAGCATGCAGCATCGATCGATCTCTCACTGCTATTCTACGGAAAGAAACAAACAATCGTACATGTGGTCCGAAGGAAGGTCATCTAAGTGGTTGAAAACATGTTGGCACGCACCATCCAGCTATTTGAAAGTTCTAAAGTACTACCACATGTGATTTATAAACTGGAGTACCAAATCAGGGAAGAACCAGGCTGGAACATTTGACCATGCATGTTTTTAAACACGCGTCCCAAATTAAGGAGTCGAGTCTGCCTTCTGCAACCACCACGATCATATATTCATATCACCTCATAAACCATGCATGCGTTGCCATCGTCTGCAAATCACACGATCCAATCCCCGTGTTTTCTGCCATTGATAATGCGGGTTTGACCGCTAAACTTTTTTGCAAGTTGCGAGACCTAACTTGCCTGCTTTTCTTCTTCTTTTCTTGAGAGGAACCTAGCTACCTTGTCTGCTGCTTAAGCCTAGCTGACTCAACTGAGCGGCTGAAATTCAGTCACTGGCCGGTCGGTAGATACCATCTAGCCCTAGCCTCAAACTTAAAAGCGCGCCGAAATGAAGCAGCTGGTAATTAATCCAACCATTGGACATTTTCCATTAGCGTGGCATTGCTTCTGGCAGAAGAAAACAAGCTATAGTTAGAAAGTATATATACTAATTACTGCCATCGACGTTTAGTGCTAATTAGTAGTATGTAATAAGACATAAAGTACTCCTTCTGCAAAGTAATATAAAAGTGTTTAGATCACTATTTTGATAATATAAAACTTTAAAAATAATGAAAAAAGATAGTAGCAAAGTGCATATTGTAAGAGTATATCTGAATTAGCGATAGTAGTAGCTGAATAGTGTGTGTTGGGCTGTCGTGGTCACCCACCATCACATGCGGCTAGCTCGATCCCTAGCGTGGAAATTAGAGAAGAGTCGTACCGGCCGACCATGCGATTCAATCATCACCTAAGCAAGCATGCCTTGCTAGTAGAGAACACTAATACAGAAACCCCCTTTAGTACGACCTTTAGTACCGATTTTGGAACCGGTATTAAAGATCCGGTACTAAACCCTCCCTCCCTTTCGTACCGGTTCCTTACGAACCGGTACTAAAGGCTATTTCGTTAAAAAAAATACTCATTTTTTTCTAATTATTTTTCACTCCTTTTTTTTAGAATATCTAGTATTTCCATTAGTGTCTAACTATACTTAATCTCTAGTCAAATTACTTACCTGTGGTCAAACTTTCCGGTCGGTCACCCATCCTTACACTACTCCAACACTAGCACGCTTAACTTCCAAATTCCTTTCCCTCCCACTTCCAAGTGCTTCGCGCGCATGTTGTTGATACTAGTATCATATCAATCCTATTAACATGTTGGTCGATGTCACATTTCTTTATTGTTTAAATTCCAAATAATTCTTTTAATGAAAAAAATAATGATGTAATAATAATGTTGAATAAATAAATAAAATTAACTTTTTAAATTTGTATTTTTTTTAATTTTTAATATTTTTTTGCCAAACCTAAAATTTGAAAATTTGAAAATCTTATAATTTGCTAAAAGTAATAGTGATCTTTATGCAGATGCAATTATTAATTTTAATTTTGAAAAAAATAAAAATATATAAAATTCTAAATTTCCTAAATATATAAGGTTTTCTGGCTGACGCCAACCCTTTAGTACCGGTTCGTAACACAAACCGGTACGAAAGCTCCTCGCCCGCCTGGACACCCAAACCGATACGAAAGACCCCTTTAGTACCGGTTCGTAAGGAAACCGGTACTAAAGGCTTAGACGGTTGCCCCATTTTCTACTAGTGGAAGTAGCATGACCGACGATGAACCACGACCATCGATCCATATATCGTTTGGCACTTTTGAGTTTTGAGTAACCGATCAGTGTACGTATGGAAATGTGCATGCACATGGAGTACCGCCGCTTTAAGCACATCATGTAGTTTGTGACACTAGATAACTCGTCTGCCTCGTGGATTTGTCTCCCCTCTGTCTGCCGCTTTTGGTTTGACCAGTTAGATATATAAATGTTCGGAATTCCGCAAAGCCCTTTCAGATTAGTTTCGATTTGTTGAAAAATGAATATGCAGACGGCTTCACAGACGGATGCAAAACCGTGTTTGATAGCAAAAGTGATCGGGATAGCCAAGTTCAAACCTTTACGAAAAGTTTGAGGGACCGCGTTGAAGATATCCTTAGTCCTTGAAGAGTGTAGCCTGCACAGATGGCGGTGTGTTTTATTTTTTTAGCTGGTCATTCAGGCTTCAACCCTCCTCGAATTCATCTTTTATGATGAAATCAATGAAGCTCGGTCTCCTTGGTGCAACGATATTAGGGCTTCTCGCCATGCATGAGCGATGGTGAGATCTGATATCGAGCACTTCAACTTGATTTGAGGGTTCAGTAGTGACGACAATAGCACCAAGGTGTTGGTACTAAGGGACACATACACAATGACTTCCCTGCTATCATCAACAAGACCGAGCTTGCTTCGTTAGGAAGCGGCACTTCGATGGCTTGTTGTGGCAGCAGTAGTGATCTTTTGATTACCCTGGGACCTTGATGTAATTTTTATTATGTTTAATCTATTTATACTTCAGATGAATTTATAATAAATTTGAATTATTTTTTCAAAAAAAAAGATGAACCATGTTAGCATGTATACTAGTAGAAAGTAAAACATTACTATTTTGTTTACAGGAAAAAGCATTACTCTTTCCGATTTCGAAATAATTGTCTCAAATTTATACTAACTCTTGTACGTACAAAGTTGTATTAAAGCTAAAACAGTTATTTTGAAACGGATGGAGTATTAATCAATTGGATACTCAGACATTTATAGGCTTAGACGAATAACATTTTGGCATTCCACCAACTGTGTCGGCATGTATATATGTATATATAGTGTTTTGTTCTAAAGTCTCCGCTATGCACTGTGCATGTGGAGACCTCCTTCTTTCTAGGAATTATTCAATCTCCTTTATTGATGCGTACGTACCAAAGTCTGAAGTCTGAAATGTAGTGTTCAATTAATTAGCTACATATATATATCCGTGATGTAGGGCCAATCTTATAGAAATTGCAGTGGGGATTTTTCCGGGCTACTGCTCGATCCACATGCATTTACAATCACACCTGCACGCCCCCTCGATCGGTAGCTACTTCACTGACTTGGACAATGACCTCCCTCCAAATTAAAGTTAGCACCAGCACTTTCTGGTGCCCAATAATTTTATTTCATTTGCAGATGAAACTATATAAGTGTGGCAGCTTCGCCAATCATATCATTTTGATCGATCCTGCAAGGGACCGCAAAAGTTGCTCTGCACATGCATGCATGGCATGCTATGCAACTAACTAACCGAACCTAACTGACGACCTAGGATTTGGTACATCAACCGACCATGTAGGACGCCATGTGCTTTTGCTTGCCTGCTGAGTTTGTCTTTCGATAAAGAGTGTTCTTCATTCATTCATTCATTCATTCATTCATTCATTCATAGTGTAGCATTTGCACTTTTGCAGACAAAAGAATATCGATAAAGAGCAAAGTCGTGTAAGAGCAAAGCTATGTCTTGATAGAGAGAAAAAGGAGAAAAGAGCAACCCATGCCACATGGAGCAGGCTACTCAGACTACGAAGATGATGCAAGTTCAAACAATCTAAACATGGACACAACCATGCAAACTGAAAATCGTGCACCAACCATGCAAGCGCCGTAGCCGCTAAGAGCCATTCAAACATCGTAGTCGTAGAATAAACTAGCAAGGGAAGACGATGATGCCAATGTGGGTCCCACATTGAAGTTGCTTTCACGATCCCACGCCTTTGACGTAAGTGAATGTTATTGGTAAATCTGGGCTTGGACACAGCCCCCTCAAATAGTACACCGCGAGTCGACACTTCACCGCGAATGCCACAATCATCTAGCGCAATCTCCGTCGAACATGACCTAGTCGTCTGCACCACTGACCAGCATCATCATCACAATCTCACGCACCACCTTCGCAACGCCAACAACAACGATGAACCTCCTCTACCCACTAACAGGCAACCAACCAGAGAAACCTTCACCCGACACCGCTCTTCCTAGCTATACCCAATTTTAATCCGATCCGCGCAAGCCTGGCCCCGAAATATTCCAGGAGGGGAGCCAAGGACTTCGATGATTTCAATAAGGGGGCGACGCCCACATGAACCATAGCCAAAGACAACTTTTGCTGATGTTCCCAACCTCTCGTTAAATCGAACCTGGCCACTCTAGCATGCCCACCGCTAGATTTACCAGGACCGTCGGGAAAGGAACCGCCCATGCATGTCAGCTTCAAGCACACGTCATCCATATCTGAAGCCTTGACCCATGGTTAACACTTGCACCTTAGTGCAAGAGAGCCTGGTGCCACCCATAGCAGCCACTCAAAGGTTGAAGAAAACCACACCGTTTTCTCCCACATCGTCAAGACCTGGTTCTTGGTCATTGAGGAACAATCGTCGCGCTCACCTCGATGTGTCGCTCTAGAGGATGTCGCGTCGAACCACCAGACCGCAAGAACAGAAAATCCTACCGATGGTGCCACGCTGCCTGGGCTAGCGTTCTAGGAGGCCCTACCGCCACCGAAGAAAAGGGGTACTCTGCTGCTGAACCCATGGGAAAATCACCTCGCAAGGAGACCCGACACGGTCGTTTGACCATGCAGGCTTTCGCCCGACGGTGTTCTCTAGTGGTGGCAAGGGAGGGCGTGGGGGGATTTCGGCGGCAAAGGACTGGTCCTCCTGTTGCAAACCACTTGAGGAGTTTTTGGAAAAAAAACCTCAGGTGTGAGGATGACAATGGATAGGGTATGATTAGGGTAGAGTAATACCACACCTATACACGTATAGTTCATGGGTAAAAAATTTTACCCATACCCTTATCCGCAGGAATGAAACGTTTCACATAATCCGTACCCAACAGATATTCATTGGGTACATCAAACAGTAAATAAATTGTTCCTATTTTTACATTCATTGGTAACACAATGCCAATTTTTTGTATCTCAAATCAATAGAAGGTAGATGAATACATGACAATTACGTATGTATGGTATATGTACTTGTTGGGTAGATAAAAAAGTATAGGGTCTAGGTATCACTGGATAAATTAAATAGTACATAAATATACATGGATAAGATAAGGTATGGGTATATCCAAGGGTACACAATTATACTCGTGCCCTACCCACAATTTGATGGGTATGTAGGATATGGCTACTACCCATGGGTATATAAATATATACATACCCTACTTATACGGATAGGATAACTATGGGAATACATATCCACGAGTAAAATTTCCATCTTACTCATATGCCCAGGAAAAAAAATACAAGGCTGATGCCAAAACAAACCGGCGAATAACAGTGTATACATAATGCTTGCGAACATATCATCTCTTTTTCGCACACCCCGAAAATTGAAGAGATGCTGGAAAAAAGAAAAAGAAAACATGATTAGCTCTATACCGGTGCCGACAATTGAGACGAACAAAAGAAAACGAATCATTAGAAATGAGCAGAAAGAGCATGGCTAGTTGAATGAGGACAAGCTAGAGCAATTGAGCTCGATGAAGCATGATGCATGCACATGATGAGATTCTGTGAATCTTTGCGTCCTGTAGATGCATGTGTGTACCTGGTTAATTAAGTCCGTTTTGCGACGGCTAGCTGCACCGATATGGACCATAATTTCAAAAGGTGATTTGGACATGCTTTTGGAAGAACATCTTCTTTCACTGTTCATACAGTCGTGCTACGTACGTGTTTGTTGAGCCGTCTTTAGGCCTAGCTAGCCCTAACCCCTAACCTAAACATGCATGATATGCATGCATCCTACTAGCTAGTTCTGGGTTTGGGAATTAAGTTTTAACTAACTAATATTGACGTTGGCTCGACGTGCTGTAGTGCTGACCCTGGTCTAGTCGGCCCCGCAAGCTCTGAACAGGAGAAGTAATTTGGCGGCAATGGCCGACACTCAATAACCTTAACTTGTTTATTCTTCCAAAAGATCGATGATTAGGCTATTGGCTACCACACTGTTGCTGAGAATCACATCGCCTTTCGTCGCATCGCATGCACGCAGCACTTATTGATAAGCGAATACCAAACTTAATTCTCTCCATCATCGCTTGCGTGCGAAACATGTTTATATGCGAGATCGATGTTGCATATCTACCCTCATCATGCATCACCGTCTCACTCTGTTTCTCATTATAGTGCAGCACTGCAGCTAGGCCGGTGTCTTCTTCTTCTTTTTGCACTTCTGTTCCAGTTTCATTAGTTCGCCATTTGGCGCCGCACACCTTCCTATCTGCTATCATGGCCTGATTTCATCTTATTTCATTTTCTCCAAATAGTCTTCTGCCTTTGGATATATATATATAAATCCTTCTCGGTCATGCATTACATTTTTTTTATAGGGGCCGAGCAACCCGGATAATGCTAACGTAGACCGAGCTACACGTAGCCCTTTAGTTTCAACAAGTCATAAAATGTATTTTATATTATTCAAAAATCATTGAATTTTTTTATGAATATTTATACACATGTATATGACATATGTGCAAATTTTTATACCATTATACTTTCACATGTACATGTGGCGTATGAAAAAAAGACAAATATTTGATTTTAAATGGGCCTTTTTTGTTGTTGGTTTTGGGCTGAAATTTTATTTTTTTGTGCAGACTTCATATTACAATATTTTCAAGCCAAATTTGACATGTTCATACGGAATACATATAAGTTTCCATAGATTTTTTTTTCGGATTTTTTCAGAACTTTTAAATATGTTTTACGATTTTTTCAAAATAAAGAGCTACGTGTAGCTCGGCCGCCAGAAATTCGCACTCCTGAGCAACCCCTTCTCCCTATGCTCCAACTCTCACATCCATGCCCCTAGGCATACATGGCTTAGTGAGAGACTGCAATCCCACGCTGTAAACTCTTCTCTTATCAATAAGAAGATACCCACTCTTAGCGTATTCGCGAAATTTTTTATTAGTGTTTCTTTCAAGGGAGATAAATTTTTTGCGGATAAGGGAGAGATGATGCCTAATTTGGCAGAACTTTCAGTGGTATTATATTTTCAAATACATGATTAATATTTTCTTAAAATATATGTTTTGATGCGTCTTATATTTTTCATTGCCATTATGCATTACTTCATTAATAAGAATTATATTTTTATGCATGCTTATTATTTTCTAAACGCAAGGTTTTTCCAAATATATTTTTTTATACATATTGTTCATTTTTTATATACATATAATAAATTTTTATATACATGTTTCAAATTTTGAAAAACATGTTTTGATGTCTAGTTTTCATATACGTTATACATTTTTTGTATACACTTGAAATATATTTTAGACATGTTTAATACTTTTTAAACACATAATCAACACTGTTTTCAAATACATGTTTTGATAACTTTGTTTTTTAATGCACGTTGTATGTTTTTGTGTACATGAAAAACATTTTTCTATACATGTTTAACATTTTTTGAAACATGATCAACATTTTTCGTATGTGTGAAAAATGAAAGTAAAAAAGAAAAAAGAAAATCTTGAGAAGACACATATGTTTTCTAAATACATGTTCAATATTTTCTAAATATATGTTTACCATTTTTCAATTATATGATTGTCATTATTATAAAATATATGTTCTGATGTTTAATTTATTTATTTAAAAATAGTAAAAAACAATTGTACATATAAAACATTTTTATACATAGGTTTAACATTTATTTGACACAAATGTTTTCATATATACTTTTTTATACACATTGTATATTTTGTTACTAAGCATCGAATTCAAAAAAAAGCGTAGTTCCTTTACGATTGTTTTCAAATATATGTTTGATGACTATTTTTTAATCCATGTTGGACACTTTTTGCGTACATAATAAATATTTTTATATATAATTTTAGCCTTTTTCAAACATTTGATTAACATTTTATAAATATGCGAGGAACGCTTCAAAAATAATATGTATATAATGTGGCTTGTGTTGGCGTATACCAGCCAGCGGCGAGAGAAAGCCGGGGAGATATAGAGGCAAGGGAGAGTTGGGAATCAGTCTAAGCACGCATATGGTGAATCGTCGGCGAGAGATAAAGCTGAACTCCGACTGGCCGTGCAGAGGCCGCGGCGGTGGAGCACCCTTCGCGTCCCTATTCCCCGCCCACCGTCTTTTGGCCATGGTCCTCGCTCTCGCCACCCTTGTCGCTTTCCCTGCCTCTGCATCCATGAGGATCCATTGTATCGTCATTGCGATCTCACGGAACCAGCCAGAGCTCCAGCCGTTAGATAGAGGAAGCGTCGTCATCCGGGTGGGGAGAGATGCAGATGTGACCTTTGAATTGAGTCGAAGGGAAGGAAAGGTGCTGACCATAGCACTAGCCGGTGTCAACGAAGGCCCGGCGAACTCTAACCCTATCAGTCAGTGGCGGCCGTAGAGGCACTGCTCGTGCAAGTGGTGCTCCGGTAGACAATTTGGTGTTTGGATTCAGATTTCATCTATGGGTTGAAACAATCTGAGACCAAATTGTCTCTCTGTCCAGACCGAACCGAACCAACCTAATAATAGCCAAAGCCCAAGCCAAACCAAATTTATTAAGCGCTCAGCCCATTTCATCCAATCCAAACATAGTTTGGCATCAGAATTAGACTGAAACTACTACATTTTTAAACCAAACTATTAGCAGGCCTATGTGTACCACTTAAGCTTTTTTTTTGAGGGGTGTGTAACACTTAAGCTATGCAGAATTTTCTTTTTGAGGGCCCCTTAAGCTATGCAGATGGGCCACTATCATCGTGGAAAACAGAGTTAGGCTTAATCCAGTCCGCCTTTTATATTTTTTACTCCATGAACTGTCGCTAGGCCCATCAGCCCAGGTGGCTCTTTCCCCACCCGCCCGCAGCGGCAGAAGAATCACGGCAGCAGCAACTCCTCCTCCTCGGTTCCCCTCCCCACTGCTTCCGCTTCCGATCGATCCCACCGGAGCCGCCGCCGGCGCGAGGATCGGCGATGGAGAAGATGAAGAGCCTCCTGAAGCCTAAGCCGACGCCGCAGCAGCAGCTGCGCGAGTGGCAGCGCCGCCTCCGCAACGAGGGCCGCAACATCGAGCGCCAGATCCGAGGTTCCCCTCCCCCTCCCCCTCCTCATCCTCCTCTCCCCGATTCGATCGAAGCTAGTCTTCTAGACGATGAACTGATCTGTGATTTTTGGTTTGGGGCGGCCGCAGACGTGCAGAAGGAGGAGAAGAAGGTGGAGAAGGCCATCAGGGAGGCCGCCAAGCGCGACGACATCGGATCCGCCAAGGTACCCTCTTACCTATGCCCTTGCGCCATCCATCTATCTGGCCTCGAATTTGGTGATTTTCTGATATTGATTTTTCCCTGTTGGTGAAGGCGCTGGCCAAGGAGCTGGTGCAGTCCAGGAAGGCGGTCAACCGCCTCTACGAGAACAAGGCCCAGCTCAACTCCATCTCCATGCACCTCGGAGAGATCGTTGGTAACCAACTCTGTCCAGCACTATCATTCTACAGAGCATTCTAGTGTCTTAAAATGCAATTCGCATTGTGCTCTTCATGATGCTATACAAACTCTGAAATTTGGTTCAGTCAATTGTGTTTCCATGTGAATCCTGTGCACATTGATACAGGAAAGATAATACTGTACACATTGATATGCAGATTATACGATTATCAGGAGCTTATGGGGGGTATATATACTTCTTTCGATTCTGTTTCTAGCTGGTAGAGAACATACGGCTAAGCTGACTTGCTTGTACATACATAATACCAGACAGCGTACTTGCAAGTGGTATTGCTCGTGAATGTATCCTTTGATTTGAACTGAAATGACCTGCAGAATTCCTTGGTACTTGACTACAAGTTAGGCCTGAACAAGAATTTTTAAAACTAGCATGGCTTAGCTTACTGTAAAGGATGAGCTTCCTTTTGTTTCATTCCGAATTCAGGTTTGTAATGTTGATATGTTGTTGATCTTTCAGCCACTACCAGGACGGTGGGGCATTTGTCCAAGAGCACCGAAGTGATGAAACTCGTCAACAACCTTATGAAGGCCCCAGAAATAGCTGTCACTATGCAGGAATTCAGCAAAGAGATGACAAAGGTACATACCAAAAGACCTCTTTTCAACGTTTCTCTTGTATCCTGTACCTGTACCAGTTCTGGTTTCATTGCTTGATCTCGTGTAGGCCGGGGTGATGGAAGAAATGGTCAATGATACCCTGGATTCAGCCTTGGACAATGAGGACATGGAGGAGGAGATTGAGGAGGAGGTCGATAAGGTCCTCTCTGCAATTGCCGGGGAGACTGCCTCCCAGCTTCCCGACGCTGCCCGCAAACAAAAGGAGAAGGTTACACAACCTTCAACAAGCGAACCTGCTGCGGTAATATGACCACTGCTTGCCCTGCACATTTTGCAATCTTAAAATTATATTTGGAGTCCTGAAACGCCTCACAAGGAGTTTTCTACGATGTGCAGAGAACTACTGTAGCGGAGTCCGTTGATGACGACGAGGATGATCTAGAAACGATTCGGGAAAGGCTCGCCAAGGTGAGGTCATGAAACAGAACTGGTGCGCTGACGTGTACAATACAGTCCATTTGATAATGTATGGGCGGGGATGCATAATTTGACATATGACACCCTTGTCACCGACAAACTTGTTCACCCACATTCACCAACATACAAATTGTTCGACCTCTGTTGTAATTTGGAATGATCAACGTGCCGTGCGTGATGTATTTTGTTTGTCTCTGTACTTATTGTGAATACATATAGATATTGCATTATCAAATTATGTCGGTAATCCATCCGGGATGCACACATCTATTTATGGAGAGCTGCAGAGAACTACGTGCTGAAAGGCTGAAGGCCTGAACGTTTATTTTGTTTTCTCACTTCATTTCACACTATGATGTGTATAATTCAGTCCTGTCAGATATCCTGTCATTAGGTCGGAAGGACTGAAAATACTACTTTAGTAGGTAGCAAGCTGGGCTAGAAGTCAAACTTCGGGCTAGAGATGGCCATAGTAGGGGCTTTGCTTAACACCTAACAGGCACTGCTGACCTCGACAACGAGAAGATGCAGTCGTGTCAGAGCTTTCCGTTGCTAGTTAGCGGTTTTTGGGTGTGGTATTAGCTATAGATGCAGTTGTCTAACCGTTTATAGATATTAGGACGTGATTCTCAAAGTGTTGATTATGTTATGGATAGTCTATCACAAATATTGTAATTTTATCAACGCACCTCTGTAATCTGTTCACCACACTTATGTTATCTTTATTGTAGAGCAAACCACTAGTGAAACTATGGATCATAATCCATCTTCATCATACAATCTTATAATGCTATCTATCATTACTTGTTATTTACTTTCTTTGAAACTTATCTATCTACCACACTTGTGTTTAATCTTTGTAACTAGCAAGGCTAGTGAGATTGACAACCTCACTAGTACTATTGGTGGCTAAGGCAGTATTTTACTTATAAGTGTGGGTACTTATTTTTTCTTACAAAATAAAACAGACCATCACAAGGTTATATGGGCTTGAAGAAAATATTTTTCATGCCAAATATATAAATAGAGGAATATGCATTTATTTACCATTAATATTTTCAATTGATTTTGGAAACCAATTATTGCAATCATTTGGGAAATAATTTACCAACTATTAATCCAGGGCTAGGCTTATATAATTTAATTTCTTGCGAAGATAATATTTACAGAATGAATTGTCGTTCTTCCTTTCGATTAATATGATTCATAAACCAAATCACCTTATTCCCTTGGAAAAAATTACCATAGATATTCAATTAGTATTTGGGGTTTATGCATATTTAAAATTCATCTCAATTTTAAATAATTGAATTGTTTCCCTATACTTTGGCAATTTAAATTATTCCTTGGATTAATTTATCATTTAATTAAATTCCACATTTTAATTTGGTCTTCAGTGACACTCATTGGAATTTTATAGAAATTATATTCCAACCCAATTTATTACTCTCTTCGACTCATATTACTTGTCGCTCAAACGGATATATCTAGTAATATGGATCGGAGGGGTTCTATAGAAGGCACATTTCAATTTTTGTTTTTTTGGTATTTATAAATAATCCACAAATGAAAATTTGGGGTTCTAAAAAAAATCAAAAAAGTTGATTAAGCCATATTTTCAATCAATTCAACATGTCCTAGGTGTTTCTAGTTAAAAACAATCATTCAAAACTAATTAAATTGTTTTAAATGTGTCAATCCTTCTAGGTTACTAAATATTTGTCACTTCTTTTAGGTTATCAAGTGTACAATTTGTCTTGTTCTATTTCTCATTTTCTTATCCAAGCTATGACTTCGATGAAATGGCATTATGGTCCGTATGCACAAAAGTTTCCTATGCTAAACTATTTTTTACTTTGTGTAATCAAGTCGCCAAAACCACATGTCCACATCTATGATTATTTGTATCATCAAAAGAAGATGTATACCATATCAACATCGGGAAGGTAACCTGATGTAACTGATATATCCACAGTATGTGTGTCTAAGACATTTGGCAACCAACTGTGATGAAAATCAAAAGCATATCGCCATGGCGCTTCACATATTTTTGCCCTGTGTTTGTTGAGAGTACTTGCTGAGATTGGTGGTAAGATTGAGTGATGAGCTCAACTTTACAACACTGTGGATGCGCAAGAACTCGCGGTAGGTCAGGGTGCGGTAGCGTGGAGGGTTTGTTTCACCGATGAACTCATCCGCTGGGCCGATGAGGCAGTCTGCATCCGGCACAATGAAAACTGCCACCGACATCCGTGGCATCACCGTGTTAGTCATCACCCGGTGCTCTATGCTCTTGAGCATTCCGTTAGTCACTACCTGCAGGAACCAACCAACATATATAGTGATGTTCGATATATTCCATAGACGATCGACATCGGAATGAACAAATTAAGGCAATTGAAGAAAGAAATCCTTGATGCATTAACTCAAGTTGGAGGCCCAAATTGACGACGAAGGCGTTTGGCACAGGCTCGACGCTGATCCAATCACCTCTGTAGGAGACTTGGAGACCAGGAACTGCACCAGGTAGGAGGAGGGTGATGAGGTTCCGATCGCAATGTGGCGGTAGCCCGAGCGCGAGGCTCGAGTCGGAGCATCGTGGGTAATTGTTGAGGGAAATGGTGCTATCGCCGCAGCTGAGTGGCCCCTCGAAGTAGTCAGAGCGGAGCCCCATGCCCTCGCACAAAAGCCGCATCAGCTCCATGCCCAGGCCTCTTGTGAGCACGAAGAATGTCTCCACAACCTCTCTGTAGCCCAAGGCAAAACCAAGTCACGAGCAAGAAATTAAGATCACTTTCTCCAGCATACATGAACCAAATACCACCTAGTAGATAAATTTGAGAGGCCCAGATGTGGTTTCAATTTATATCTCTGTACCGAGAAGAAGTGTTACCGGAGGTTTTGGGGCTTGTCGGGCCAGTGATTGCTGCTGTCCCCTACGGGGAAGGTGGAGGCCAGTCGGAGGCAGTCCAGCCAGTACTTGTCGCCGCCGGTGTCGAAGGTGGTGCCGGAGAAGAGCCGGTTGCGCTTGCGTCCGTCGTCGGAGTAGAAGGGTGCCACGTCCTGCGCCGGCAGGCGGAAGAACTCCTCGCACACCGCCTCCATGTCATCCATCGCATGCTCCGGAACGCCGTGGTTGACCACCTTGCATTTACACATAACTATTTTACTTGGCTTGCTTATTAAATGTTACCACCACACACCTAGACCTAGTAATCAAAATTCCAGCAGCAAAATTATTAAGATCGACAAGGATCTTGGTATGATGTGGTTAATTTGGACTGACCAGGAAGAAGCCGAACTCCTTGCCGGCGTCGAGGACGGCACGGCGGACCTCGTCGCGGCGGAGGGAGAGGTCGATGACAGGAAGGGAGACGGCCGGTGGAGGGACGAGCAGATGGTGGGACTGGGCTGAGGAGGGCAGTTTCCCCATGGGAAGGAATGGTAAGGTATGTGAAACACGCAGGAAGAACTAACTGGCCGGACAAGGGCTAGCTCGATGCCTCGATCGTGTTGTTTGCAGTACACTTGCTACCTGGCACGCTTTTTATAGGCGCGTGGAGATCGATCTCTACCAGCTACGTAAAGTTGGAAGCTCTCGACCTCAATGAAAGGCCGTTTGATCGGCTACATATTACACCATCGACCTCCTTTCCGGTTTATAAGCCTCGTGCTCATTTCTTAATCCAGACAATCTTTCATTGACGGTCATTTGTTAATTCCAAGAATCTTATTCAGTTTGTTTAGCTGTCGAGCATAACAGTCGAACAAACAAGTCTCACAAATATGATATTCGTTAATTATTATTTCTTCTGTAAAAAAATACAAAAGCGTTTAGATCACTAATTTAGTAATCTAAACACTTTTATATTTCTTTACGAAAGGAGTAAGTTATTAGTAGGCCAAGCCTAGTGCATCTATTGACACGTGACCAGCTAAATAAGCTAGCCGAAGGTATTTAGGCGAGCTGGGATCGTGAGCCTCATACATATTATACTACCTTTTTTCGGTTTATAAAGCTTACGTGTAGTATATATTGTGTTATTTGTACCTTTAATGAGTTGATTATAGCAAAGCCACAGAATAGTCCCAGGCCCTATTGTAAAGCGCCACCTTAACATCTGAAATTTTTCAATGCGTGCAGCCTGCTCAATGATTAATACTTATGATTCTTTGGGACCATGACGCCTAATGATGAATTAATGGGTTGAGATGGCATATCTTGAAGACCGACCATTGTGAAAAAATAAAGTGGAAGGACAATGATGGACACGGATATATATATGATAGATCGAGTCCAACATGAAAGCAACCGATTGATTGGATCAATCTTTTAATTTTTGTGTGGCGCCGAACAATCTAAATGCAGCGCGCTTCGATACGCCCACTACAACATCATCTGTGATGATCAATCATATGTGCCCGGCTCAATATCAATGGCAGACTAGGAAACCGGCCCGCCACTTGTACCACAATATCAGTGGCGGTTTGCCCTGTGGACCCACCATGGGTAATCTAGTTGTAGGTTAACCATGGGCTAAGTCTTATTAGTGGTGGATGCACCGAGATGCATCGAGTTTTGTCAACTACGTGTACGTAACATTTAAGTGTTAGGTGTTTTATCTAGCCCGCCACTAGTAATTCAGATCCAGACTTAATACATTACTTGCCGTCCGCAAGGCCTTACCATTGGTGAGTCCTCTTAGCTGCCCGCCATTAATATGTCGTTTATGTATTTTTGTTTTTAGTGATTCAGTGTATTTTTGGGTTTTAGTTTTGTATGTTTTTATGGTATTGTATGGGAAATGTTTTGAACTATATAGGTTTTATTTGCTATATTTTTATTTTATTATATATAATTCAAGTCTAAATTACTTGTATATTTAAAATTTCCAAAGAATGGAAAAAAATATCATATCGAAGGTAGTTAGCATGTATTTAGCTATTAATAAGGTAATGTTTGATAATTTCAAACATGTAGATGTGGTATTTTAAACAAAAACTTAATTTTTGATAAATAGTTTATTGGTTTACAGAAAAAATCTATTTTTCCCTAAAATCTTTGAAAATTTGCATGGTCATGTATGAGATTTCTAACGAGTGGTTAAAATATTTGAAAAATCTGATGTAAGTTGCTTAGAAACAGAAGGCAGCCTCGAGGGACGTGTGACACATAAAATCCATGAACATGTATTTGTTTATTGCAAATATGACCTATATACATCGTCAAGAAAATTAATTGGTATTTTTGCATTATTAGCATGAACAATAAAATGATTAAAATATAGTTGTTGTGAAGTTTGCATATAGAAATTAATAAATATATTAGTGAAGATGACATGGACAATTGATTGACTTAGAGAATGGATGAAGTGAATAGCTTGCATGTGAAGATAGATAACTTAAATGATCTTATAGTGGGGTTTAAATATATTAGTGGAGATGACATGAATATTTGATTGGCCAAGAAAATGGATGATGTGGATAGCTTGCATGTGAAGATAGATAACTTAAATGACCCTATAGTAGAGTTTTGCTTTATAAGAGTTATAGATATCGATTAGTTTCCATTTCGTCTAATATCAGGCCCTCGATATGTTTCATTTTTAGAAAAGATCATGCAAAAAAAATCAATTTTACATCTCTGGATAAATACAAATTTATTTTACTATATAATATAGGCATTGATGAAAAGATGGATCAAAGTTGGATGTATAACGTATGATCACACACGATAAATAATTTCGTCGTAAGTTTGAGGAAGTTCCTACATTTCACCGTGCAAGATTTGGCGCGAAGAGGTGGCAACAATGTATGATGTCCATGTGTTAAATGGTAAAAAGAAAAATATTGTGTACACACTGTTGTCGCATGGTTTCATTTCTGTCTATATAAGAAGTACAAGTCGTGGTTACGAGTAGACATGGGCAAGGGCTAGGCCGGGCTTCGGGCCAGCCCAAACAAATCCCGGCATGCATGAAATCTAGGCCAAGGCCTGGCCCGGCAAAAATCTCGAAAATCTTAGTGGACCTTTAGGTAGTGGGCTTGGTCTTCCTTAAACATTCTGAATGAGAGACTCGAGCCTGGCCCGGCTGCCGGGGCATTTTTCTAGGCCAAAGCCCAACATTTTTCGGGTCGGGTGGGGCCGGGATTTTCATGCCCATGTCTAGTTGCGAGGATGATGGTTGTCAGATGAAGAAGAAAAAGAAAGATGAATAAGCAAGGCATGGAGAGGTGAAAGAAAAAACAATGGATGGACACCAAGAGGGTGGACTTGATGGAGAGGTCAAACATATTGATGAAGAGGACGGATATGATGAAAAGTTCAAAGGACATGAAGATGCCGAAACGGACACAACAAAATTGAGGGACTATGGAGAATCACACTTAGTATGGAGTTGGGATGTGTTTTTTGGTCCTAACTAGCTATATTAATAGGGTAAAGAGAGAAACAGTGTTGTAAATAATGATGAAGGTGAGGGAACAGAGAGTTGTATCACTACTATTAAAAGGGAATCCGTCGCGGTCGTCGTAATGGTTCAACCGTATATTTTTTTCTCACCAATCCCCATCTGAGCCTCACACTGCGTTTTGGCTGACCGAAGTGGGCCCACCCTGCCATCGTAATTATAGCCACTTCTCAAAAAAAGAAAAAACTCGTTCCTCTCCAGAAATCCCTCACGGCACATCCTGTCCATCGAATCTGCTTCATCTACGCTGCCCTTTTGCTCTAAAAAAAGAAGGGAAGAGCAGGTGACGGATCGGATCGACGGCGCCAGATAGTGCATGCGCCGGTGTTGAGCGATGCAGCTGGGAGAGGTCATAGCTAGACGCGAGAGTGGTGCTGCTCAATGCGCGAGGTTGGCGAAGGTTGCGGCTACGCAGACTACAACGCGAGGATGGAGAAAGTATGTCACAAAGGAGGGTAGTTATATATTTGACCGACAGACCATGGAGAAAGTATGTCATAAAGATGGAGCAAGCGTGTACTGCCAGCCTATAGCAAGGCTATACATAGTTGATTTTGCCAGGAATTCACATGTGCCCAATGGTCTCATATTGCTTGTTTACACTCAGCTATACATTTGATTGATCCCTCTAATTAATTTGGACTTCAATTTACATTGTAGAATTTGTTTATCTTGCTAGCTTATTTTTGAACCCTATAATAATTCTAAGCTGATGCTATACAATATTTTTCAAGAAGAAGTTTCGACCCAATGTGATCGGACCCTGCGCAATCGGAAGCTACACGCACCGAGCTATCCCGTATTTTCTTCCATTGTAACGCACAACTCGCTTTTTATTCAGTGTTTTCTCCCGTTGCAACGCACGGGCTTTTTTGCTAGTCTTTAATAGAAAAGGAGTTGCAATTGAGAGAGACAGATGGGCTACATGAAAAATAGGTCCCGTCGGTGAAGGTGGAGGAGAGAGGCGGCTACATATAAAGATGGTGTGAGTAGGAGAAAGAAGAAGATGAGCTTGTAGGGGAGAGAAAAGTAGTGGGAAAGAATAGAGGGTCGAGCAGGTATTGTACACAACCTCTATTATTGGTGGACTTTGGTGTGAAAGGTGTCAAACATGACTCATCAGTAGTAATGTTTACTAACCAGTGGCGAGTGGCCATAGGCGGCCGCCACTAGTACGCAATTTCTGAAATTGATGCTCGCTCTACAAATACCATTGGCGGGTACGAAAATTTGCCCGCCAATGCCACCAGAGGCGAAATTAGGCCCGAGGCAATTGGGCTATAGCACGAGGCTTGGCCCGACTAGCGCTTATACATATAGGGGCAAAAATTGCAGAATTTAAGGAGACTAGAAGCTCAGCCCCAGGCTTCTTCTTCAGCCGTGGATACATACACAGGCTACAAGCCTATTAGCCTGTGTATCTTCCTTCACACTACATGATTGCTTCCTGATACACACACAATGTTTCTTCACGCAACTTGCTAATATATTTGTCGCAATTTGGACTGCTTTTATGTAGAGATGAAGCAGCATACAACTTCATTTATTTAAGGGGACGAGATGACAAACAACACCTTGAGAGCCTTACATTAGCTACGCTCATTCTTGATGGCATGCATGCATGGTGGCAGGTGAGGTGATAGTACATCACACATACTGTACTGGTAGCAAGCACCATAGTTATTTAACCCAGTGATCGACTATCTCGATACGGTCGATGCATGATTACTCGATTATTACTTATTAGATAGTAATCGTCTACTGCAGTAGCCTGCAGCACCAACGATGAACCCGTACGTGTCCGGGTTCTACATGCAGAAGGGCTCACGGTTGATGTCAAACTTGCAAGCAGAAGACAGCTGAGGCTCCTGCAAATCGAGTTAACCAACAATTGTGTCAAGCTCCACAGTTATTAACACTTGCCGTCATTGAAAATGTGATGGACTGACTCACCTCCACGCCGCTGAAGTTGGCGACCTTGCGGATGGAGCCACCGACAGGGCCTTGCAGGTTGCAGTTGCCGGCGCCTTCAAGCATGATTGTTCTCATGGAGGTGAGCAGACGGCCATAGGTGGTACGCGGCTCACACTGCACTGCTTTGATGAAGCTGTGCGTCATGGCGCCAACAGTGGCATCGTGCCCAGGCAGCTGCATGCACGCTCGCACGCATCATCAGTGACAAACATATATACACGTTGAAAAGAAAGGCAACAATTAATATACTGTATTAGCAATGTATGCATGCTCACCACGCTCATCTTGCTCTTTCCATTGCTGCTCCCACTGATGAGCACGGCCTGGCCTCCGCTGGTGCCTTTGCAGGCGCCGTTCAGAGGGCGCTCCTCCCTCCACCTCAAGCACCCATACCTGAATTATTTCGTATTTCAGTTTTGGGAATATTCCAGTCACTATCGAAATCGATGAAATTCAGTGATTTTGGTTTACATTTCGGCCAAAGAATTTAGTTGTTCAATTGAAAGTGAACAAAATATTTGGAACATTTTGAAAAACATGTTGAATTTTTTTTGATGTCTTTGGACAACTGAAATGGCTGAAATATTTTGATCCAAGGGTAAATATTTCGGTGGCCACTAAAATTATTGAATTCGCTTTATTTTATTGATCTAACTCAAATTGTAAACCACTCTTAACGAGAACATGGGAGGACAAAGGTTCTAAAATTGTTGGCATAGTGGTCTGAACATAATGTCGTTAAATGAAATTCATGTACTATTGGCCACGTAAGGATTATTCGTAGGTGTACATTTTTGTTTGGCATATACTGGGTTAGTAAGTTTATACGTACGTAGTCCTACCTCCTACGTAGTGTAAGTGAGTTGTTGCTTAATAACATATGGCTGCATGCATACAGAGGCCGGGATTATTCTCCTTTTTCAAAAAAAAAGTGAGTTCTTGCATTGCATGGGTATATATATGGGAGGGATGGAGGTTAGTTAGTTAGTTAGTTACTGCTTGGAGAAGGTGCACTGGTAGGGGAGATCCAGGACGGTTGCACTGTGGCAGGCGTCGACGATGGCGTGGAGCTTGACGCCGTGCACGAGCGGGCGGACGATGGCCTGGTTAATCTCGTCGTCCAGGATGGGCCCCTGGTGGAACGAGTCCACGGGGCAGATGGCCTCGTCCATGCCGTCCCGCTCGTCGCCGTCGCAGTCGGGGACCTGCGCGCCGGCGCCGGAGAACTGAAACACCAGGGAGTCGCCGGAGCTGCAGCCCTGCACCAGCCACTGCATGGCCATGCGGATGTTGGCCTTGGTCGGCTGCCTGCACGGGTCCCTCTCCTCATCTACACGTCATTTCATGGGTCAAACAAGGCAAGATGCCAAGATGTTGGATTGAAAAAACACTATTGGTTAATTACCGGTGAGGATGATGACGCAGTCGTTGGCGAAGCCGAAGCGCTCGGTGAGCATGTACCTCATGCATTTGACGTCGTTGATGGGGCCTCGGAGCTCGCAGGCTCCCGTCTTGGTGTACTTGATCCCAACCAGCACGGCGCGCTTCTTGCCGCGGCCGCCGCCGAAGCCCTGGATGTTGGGGATCACCGCCTGCTGCTGCCGGCCAGCCCCTCCGACGCGCGTCACGCAGCTGCACTGCCTGCACTGAACTGCACGGGCGCCCGGCGCGGCGGAGACGTTGCAGCTGCACTGCCTGCACCGCACCATCGTCGCCGGAGCTGGACCCCTTCCGCAGTTCATGGCTGCCGAGCTGCCTGGGTGGTTTAGCTTAGTGGAGCGCTGCCTCAGTCCCTGGCTCCTCCTGCCCTTTATATAGCACGTCAATGATTGAAGCAATGCATGCTGAATTGCTGATACCGTTGCACTAGGATTTATATATTCAAGTATTCTGCCTCAGAAAGAAAATATTCACTTTAGTGGAAATGGGCATATATTGTTGTCGATGGAGCATTTCTGTTTGTGTCTCTCTGATTCTCTCTCCTTTTCCAAGAGAATGCCATTGATGCTGTGCATATACTCCAAACCACAAGTGGAAATGGGTACGTGATTCTTTGTTGCTATTATTATTATTATTATCTTTTTTTTTGGGGATACCTCTTTTCTTTTTCTTTTAGGGAAATTGGCACATGACATCCCTACAATGTATAATCAGCACATGACTCTCTGCCAAGCCCTTAGTAGATTAAAAAACGTTAGTTGAATTCTATGATAATTGTGTTCATTTTTTTTTGCTTTCTTAGAAACCTCAGTCAAATAAATCAGTGAGCACGGATGTTTAAAGGTAAATATTAATATTCATTCTCAAGTAATTCAAATCCTACCTAATAGTAATTAACAACCAAACAACAATTATATGGCCCCGCAAAAAAATGGCTAAATGTATTTTGTGTATCTAGTATCTACTACATATTCCCCGGCAAAAAGAAGTATCTACTACTCCATCCCTTTCATAATAAGTATAACCCATTTTGTACTAAGCTTGCATAAACTTTATATTAAATGAGCGACACTTATTATGAATCAAAGGAAGTACATATTTTGTGATTCTAGTCACCCGGAACTCCTGCGGTCGATCCGGATTTCCTTGTTGTTGCCATCGTCCAGCCTAGGTCGGGCCTACCCTAACTCCGATTTATGTCTCATGAGCTCCACCACTCACCTCCCGCCACACAATGTTGCCACCACTCCGGCACATGTCGCCGCCCTTAGATGGTCCTATATCCAACTACACATGCCTTTCACACTGCTCTCACCACCTCTTGATCTCTGCCACGGTTCATTCGTCGCCTATTAGCTATGTGAGTAGACGAGCGGGTGGATGATGAGAGAAATAAAACGAAAAGGCTAAGATCAACCGACGAGCACACCCTCTATCTCATAAAGAAAATAAATGTTATTACTGAAGTTGGAGACTTTTGGGGGGCTGAGAAGATGGAGGGCAACCTCGATTTTTCCTATTGTTGGGACACCTCCATTTTACCTTTAGGGCCCATAGTTTCAAAAATTATACTAGACTGGTGGTATGACCGAAAAAACCAGGAACCGACGCTTTGTACGGTTTTTTAATGCATCATGATCCTTTAGTAAGAAACGGAAAAATATTCAAAAAGGTTGCATAAACAAGAAATTGAACACATAATCTTGAGGCAAGGAACAACCAAGGCCTAATAAACATCTATGCTAATAACACTTTGTGATTTATAAATGGTTTACATTCAATATTATATGTATATATTTGATGTTGGTAAATTTTTTTGAATTACCTTAAATATTTTGGTTATTTATCATAAATGAACTGATGATTCGATCAATAATAACCTAAACATACAACGTCACTAGTTCGTTTGCCAGTTCGGGTTTTTAAACTATGAGCTCGAGCTCTATGACTATTGCTGAAGAAGCTTTTAGACAAAATAGGGGGGAAACTGTTCGCGGAGTATGTTATTTTCACCAATACTTGGCACACAGCCCACGCGCGTTGCCCAGTAGCATTCGAAAAACATACTCGGCACAATGTTTATTTTCCAAATACTTGATAAAAGACAATGCTCGGTTTGCCACTCGGGATTATGCTGAGCAAGCATCACCAGGTGTTATACTCGGTACTGAGTACATTTCGGTCTTTGCCGGGTACTTTAGGTATTTGGCATAGTGTTCTTCCTGTTGTTAAAAAAAAACAAAGAAAAAAATCAAACCTCTTATTATTCATGGGGTTCCAATTATTTGCTACTCCCTTCGATCCATAATAAGTGACGCTTATTTAGTACAAAATTTATATTAGCTTAATACAAAATGAGCGATATTTATTATGGATACTAAATAAGCGTCACTTATTATGGATCGGAGGGAGTACTATTTTCCTTTTTGGAAAGAATTGGTTTGCTGGAGGATTGATCAGAAGGAATCAACATGCAAGAGAAATATCTGAGATGTTCTCTCACTATTCATAGAAAGAGAGAAATTCCCATATCCATCAAGGAAAAAAGGGAAGGCTCCGAGTTACCAGCTCATCGAAAACCTAACTACAATGATTGTCAGTGAACATTATATATGTTATTCCCATGTCCTATTCTCCAAAGTAATTCTCAGAAAAAGAATGAAAAGAGGAAAGAGGAAATACCCATGCTGATAAGAAGCGTGTGCGTTTCTGATCTAGGCAAGGAGCGGCTAGGTGGACGAGAGAAGATAAAATGATTCGAGGAGCTATGTGTATGGCAGCGACAGCATCATCTGCTGCTTTATTGAATGCCGTGCCTTCCAAAGATTTCTTCTTCCTTTTGGACAGGAGCCATCCAAGTTGCTCGTGGAATTCACTTTGCGGCAGGCAACTAAACTTAATGACCAGATCACGCCAGCAATGGCCTCCTCCAGTAGCCCATTTGCCCGTGTGGACGATGGACCCATAGGTAAAGACGTGGTTCATAGCCGAGTGCAACTTAATTTTGACCCAAATGTCTGGACCGGCGATAACCACACCCGCGGTTACACCCGTGACGTCGCCAACAACAACTATTCATTAGGCCTTGCCGACCGCAGCACTCAAGGCCACGCCGGCTGAAACAGCTACGCACGACGCCACGCCCAAGGCCACGCCAACCGGAGCAACTACTCCTGAGAGTACGTCGTCGACGCCCACCACGCCCATAATGGATGATCCGGCTGGGCGGCTGATCGTCGACCCTACGACAAAGAAGTATGCCGTATGAGAGCGCGGCGCCGATCCTTTTTTGTTCCCCGCATTCGAGTGTCGATTGTGGCATGCCGATCGCCGACCCGTGGTATATTGATCACCGAACTTTGCTGTTTTTTGGAAGCGGGAAGAAAGAATTTGAATTTTATGCATTTTGGGGACGAACTTAATTTGGGGGTGACTTGGGGCCACCGCTGGAAAGTGGATCGCCCCCAAGGCGATTTTATCGCCGGCGCACCCCCAAGTGGCGCTATTTTAGCGCCAAAAATCGTCCTGGGGGCCCGAACGGCTGAAGATACTCTAAACACGGGAGTTACTATGTCGATGCCGCGGAACCCCGTGTGGATATCTCTTTCGATATCAATCTCATGTGGCAATGCTGAGTGGATTATGATGTGTCCTTCTACAGTCGCCTTTAGTACGCACAAGCGTGGGCAACGGTGATTAAGGTGCGAATGTCGATCCAACTTATATGCACAATAGCTCGTAAATGTGTCATTCTTATGAAAGACAATCTTGTCAAGCGCAACTGGCAAAGGAGTACAAAATTTGTTTCATGCTCTCATGATGAGAATATAATACATTTATTCTTCACTTGTAACATTGCACGCTCTATTTAGTCAGCTATCCAAATGGCTTCAAAATTATATCAACCCACATCAGTTGCAAATATTTTTGTCAATTGGCTTCATGGGATTGATAATAAGCTTAAAACCATACTTAGGGTAGGAGCGTTAGCTGTGATATTGTCACTCTGGCTATGTAAAAATGACAAGATCTTTTTTTTACCGATGCACATGTATTCTCCGTTCGTGGTCCATATTACAACGGGTGGAATATCACAACCTTTTTATGGAGGCATGTGTACAATTGGCAAAGGTGGCGAGGAATATTTTTATCCCACATAGATGGTTGTGTGATCTACGAATAAGGCCACCATGAGCGGCGAGAGTTCACTTGCAATTGTAACTTTTCGTACGCGTTTTTTCTTTCTTTCTTGGATGTTGGTTTGCGGCTGCGTGTATCTTAGTTATGTAAAGGTCGGGTGTATTTTCTTAAACCTTTTGAGTAATAAAACCCATTATCCAAAAAAATTTGCTTCCATCTCCTGTTTTGTGTCTTTTTCTTTAGGATAACCTGTTTTGTGTCATGAATACATTTAAAGGCAACAGGAGCATTATTAGCAACCATTCTTCCTAAAATGAATACACTTTGTTCTGGAGTAATAATTTCGACCAGAAGAGGATGTAGCATGTTCAGCATACACTTGGATATGACCTTATAGATGACATTGCATAAGCTTATGTGCCCCAGGACCGTGGAGCATCCAAAGATGGCTCAACCGAAAACACGCCCCAGAAGTACTCATTAACCATAGAACCCATAGATGCAGGGTGGGAATGCACAACCCTTGATCATCAACTAGCTCTTCGATTTTATTCTTCTGGGCTCTCCAAACAACCTTGCTTTGATTTTTTTTAGTATTCATGTCTCTCTCTTTAAGCCAAGTTATTCTAGATCAATAAGCCAACCTTGATTTAGTATTCCTAAAAGGAGTCTTACATAGATTGGACTACCTCCGATCTAGATTCTTTTGGCAAGGGGATAACGAGAAAAAGAAATATAGACTGGAAAAATGGAGTGTGGTGTGCAGACCCAAGGATCAAGGAGGTTTAGGAATCCATGACCTTGAGGTTAAAAATGCAGCTCTCTTAGGCAAATGGTTGTTTAGGCTAATGTCTGAGGAAGGTGTATGGCAAACCCTCCTGAGGAGGAAATATGTGGGATCAAAGGCAGTATCCCAAACATTGTGGAAGCCTGGAGACTCACATTTTTGGGCCGATTTGATGGCCACAAAAAAACATTTCTTCCGTTTTGGCTCCTTCTCTATCAAGGATGGTGGGAGGATAAGTGGTTAGGTAACACCACTCTCCGAGAACAATATCCTGCTCTATACAATATTGTCCGTCATAAGGGTCAGACCATTGCGACAGTCATGGAAACCTTTCCACCCGATATGACATTCAGAAGAGATTTAATCGGCCCTCGAGTTGAAGCGTGGAATTCGTTGGTACAACGCTTATCCACAATTCATTTATCGCCTGGGCCCGATATATTTCGTTGGAGTCTACAAGAGAATGGAAAATTCACAGTAGACTCTATGTATAGAACCTTGCTTCAACCGATTGTGCCAGTTGACAATAATAAGATGATCTGGCGTTTGAAGATACCACTAAGAACAAAGATTTTTGCGTGGTATCTTCGAAAGGGAGTGATTCTTACTAAAGATAATCTCATCAAGAGGAATTGGCATGGTAGTTCACAATGCGTCTTCTGTCACCATGACAAGACTATTAAGCATTTGTTCTTCCAATGTAAATTTGCTCGTTCTATATGGTCGGTCATCCAAGTAGCTTCTGGCCTGTATCCCCCATGTAGTGTTGCTAATATATTCGGCAACTGGCTACATGGAATCGAACACAGGTTTAGGAATCTTCTTTGGGTGGGAGCGCTTGCCGTTATTTGGTCGCTTTGGCTATGTAGAAATGATATTATTTTTAACGCTAAGATAAATTCCTTTTTGCAGGTTATTTATCGGAGTACCAGTATGCTCCGTTTATGGTCCTCTCTACAACGTGCGGAGTATCGCGACCTGTTTACGGAGGCATGTACACGATTGGAGGATACGGCGAGGGATATTTTTTCCCAACGTGGGTGGCAGCATAACCTGCGGATTGGCCCTCCTCCATCTGCGGCGATCAACAACTCTACGTAGTATTTGTTTTCGCTGTTTTTTTGTAATTTTTCTCTTGTGTTTGAATTTGGGTGGCTGTGTGCATCTTAGTTATGCAGAGGCCGGGTGTAATACTTGATTATTCACTAATAAAGCACCCTTTATCGAAAAAATTCTAGATCTTTGAAAACACATAATCTCCTCTGGATATAAGAGGTCATTCATCTTCTTAGTTAAAACTGTTATATCCTGCCTAGCTATCAGCATTCATGTTTATGAATTCCTTTAGTTGAGTGCGATGACCTAGTTAAGAGTTGAGGCAAGCGCCATCAGCTCTTTAAAAAGTTCCCGATTAATTGTCAAATAACTGATGATAAATATAAGTCTTTTTTCAACATGGGACATACACAAATCCCTGGTACTCATGAAAAATTGATTATAAATGACATGGTTAAAGTGAATGAAAGGCGCTGGCAAAAATATATTATGGGTGTCTCAACAGAGGTAACATGTTCAAAGTGGTCACATCAGTTTATCTAGCTTGTGTCCTTCTCACAAGACCAGATAATAACTAAGATAAGAAAATTAACAAATATAGTTACAACTCCCTTGCTACAACGACTTTGTTGCATCAAGCCGCACGCTAGCAAGATGCACACGGAACCAGTTCACCATATATAGTTGAAATCACTAGTGCAATTCACACAAGGATGTGCCAAGAAAATATTGTGCAGTTTTCTGGTGGAGCCGCGAAATGTCCGTGCGAGTCTCACGGTCATTCTTTTAAGCATTGGGGAGCATTTGAATATCAGTGTTAAGAAATCATGCTCGTGGTCCTCTCCACCGAAGTTATCGATCTCCACTTCTTCAAGATGTGTACAGAAGGCACTTTGGCTGCTCCTGTTGTTATTAGGAGGAGCATCACAAAAACAGTTTCCTAGGCATGCTTGACGTCCCCCCTAAAGAAAACAATTTACTAGTGTTAGCTTATCAACTGAACATGAACTATGTATATATGTACAAGATCAAGAAGCATGATATATAAAGAATTACCTCGCGCCGCGTACACGGTAAGACGACATTAAGCTTTTTCGTAGTGGCACGAATCCGACGCATTCGAAGGAGATGCAGCACAAGTGCTCCGTAAACATGCGAATCTTGCTTAAAATCTAGTTCCAAAACCGAGAAGTTGGTAAGAGGTAGCTTCTCCATTTCTTGTTCCAAGTTGAGCTGCCCATCCGAATAATTCTGCAACACAGGTGGGAAGGCAGAATATCATCATGCATAGATCTAGCAAAAATTGAGTGCAAAACCCAATACACAGACAGACAGACAGGAGACATACACAGGGATATAGCTGCAAGCTGAGGACATGAAAAACTGGAAGGAGCTGCACTTGACAGCACGAGTCATCCATGTTGTCTACAGAGATGTTTTGTACCGTGTGAACCCTCATGGTCTCGATCCACCAACAGCCGAAAACAAGAGGCAACCCTGTATACCATCGATTCCAAGTGAGCTTCTCTACCGCTGGCGCGGCGATGGACACCCCGATGTCTCGACCGGCACGGACCTCTAGCCGCAGTTGGTTAAGGACAGGAGTTACTATGTCGATGGCGCGGCACCCGGTGTCGATATCTCTAACGATATCAAGCTCCTGCAGCAATGCCGAGTGGACAATGATGTTTCCTTCCACAGTCGCCGCCTTTAGCACGCGCAACCGTGGGCAACGGGCGACCAAGGTGCCGATGTCGAGGACCTTGCATTTTCCTGACAGGGACAATGTGTGGAGCGAGGAGAACTCGGTGCTGGTCGGTGGGACTGTGAAGCATATGTTGTTGTGCAAGTTCATGACGATTGAGGTTGCACGGTGAGAGCATGGCAGATCGCTAGTGATGGATCTGTAGTACTCTTTATCGTGGGTGAAGACAAGTTTTTGTGGCGATAGTGTGCCCACGGTGCCAAGAAATGAGGTGAATCGGACCAATCGGTCGGCGTCGACATTGTCTTGTATACTTCTATCTGGAACGTGGATGTCAAGGAGGGAGAGCACGAGGCCGAGTGCCACCGCTCCCTCCAGCGAAAGGAGTGCCGCTTCGATCGAGCTGGGATCGACGCCGCGAAAGGTGGCGCTGAGCACGCGGAGGCGTGGGCAGCGGCTGAGCATGGTGCCAAGGTCGACGATGTTGCGGGCGAGGGACAGCTCCTCCAGCGTCAGGAGGGACTTGGCCGTCGGAGGCAGCGTGAGCTTCTGCGAGTCCAGGTGGGTAAGGCTGAGCTTGCGGAGGGTCGGGCAGCGGTTGAGGAAGGAGCCAAGGCCGACGATTGTTTCTCCGGTGAGCAACAAACTGTCGAGAGCGGGGTAAGCATTGTCCGGTGGCAACGTGATGGTGGTGTTCGCCGAGGTGACGCTGAGCACGCGCAGGCGAGGGCAGCGGTTGTGATGCAAGGTGCTAAGTTCAACGACGTTACCGGAGATGGACAACCTCTCCAGCAAGGTGAAGTCGCCGGCGAAACCGACACGGACATGGAAGTGCATCATGTCCAGCTCGATCGAGGTGGCGCGGTTGAAGCAGGGAAGCTCGATCATGTCTGCCAAGTCTGATGATCCATGCCACAACGGCGGCAGGGTGAAGACTAGCTCCGTCGGCGAGAGGCGTGCGGCGGCGCGCAGCAGCGAGTTGGCGTCGTGCACGGTGGGTACCGTGGTTTGAAGGTCGATGCGGAGGACGGAGACCGGCGTCGAAGCGGCGAAACGGGCGGCGAGTGCAGATTCGATCGTGGCGGGTTTGGAGCAACGGAAGGTGAGGTCGGTGAGACCGGTCCAGACACCGCGCCACCGGCGCGAGAGCAGGCTGGTCTTGGCGGCGGCGCGGACGCAGCATAGGCGGGCAAGGACTAGGAGTAGCATCTCGTCGGGGAGGGCGCTGATGAGATCAGCTCCTCCGCCTGGACCAACCCGGGACGACGGAGCTCCATGCGGCGGCGACGGCGGTGAGCGCCTGAGGCGACGGGCGGATCGGGGTTCCATTGGAGCGATCGGCGCAGTTCCAAGAGAATAAATAAAGAGGCAGCGACTCACCCGTCTCCGACTCTCTCTCTGTAGTAGTAGTAGTGCGCCACACACGAGCGAGAGAGGTCGGTCTCAGGCCCAACTCAAAACATGTCTAAAGTTGGTAAATATGAAGCCCACAATCATCATGACCTATAAAAAATTTAATTTTTTTTTTTGAAAAGGGGAAAAGCCCTAGCCTCTGCATCGATTGACGCACACAGCTTTTATTGCAATGTCTTAGTAGTTCAACACGTGCAATTAAAAAAAATACAGCACGTGCAATTAGATTTTGACTTTTGCTTAAACAAAGAGACATGTGAACTATCAATTCTATCTTTTTATTTTGTTTCGAAGGAAGACCATCATTCTGCTTGAGAGGCTAATGTGATTGCACATGAAATTGCTACGTTAGCTATAGAAAGAGAGAGAGAGAGAGATGAGCCACTGTAGTTTTTTATTCTTTTCCTTGTATCATGCATGGTTGTTAATTAATAAATATCACCAAAGTTCAAAAAGAAATTGTTCCCTGCAAAAAAGAGTATAAAAGAGGTCCTATGGTTGAGGTCGCCCTTTCGGTTGCTATAAACTTTCTTTTGAAGGCAGTGGGAGTTGCCGCCTTGGATAGTTTGTTCTTGTCTTCTTCTCTTTGTAAGTTTTCAGTTGGCTATATGTAACATACGGGTTCAAAGACTTTCTTATCCTATCGTGCATTGGTCGGGAGATAACTTTCAGTTAGGGGATAACTAAGTCTTAGTCGATGCTATATCCATGAGATTGTGCGTGGAGATCCGTACAAAAATAACAAAAAATAAATTTAAATTTTTTATTTCTTTTTTTACATGTACTATCACTTGACTGAGACTTAGTTAAGTCTTAGTCGACTGAGACCTAGACACTACCTTTCAGTTATCCGCCACCCTCTCATCCGTCAGATCAGTCGGGATCGAACGACACCATCCTCCTCACATGTAAAGCATCACAACATTGTCCATATTCGGAAACATCGAGGAGCTTGCAATCCCTCTACTTTGAAACAATGTGGACAGTGTTTCACCCACGCGGGATTGCAAAATGACCTGTGTTGTGAATCAAACATGGACCATGCTGCAATAACATGTTGAATTACCATAGGGACTTGTGTGTGAGGTTGCAACATCACTCGTGTTTCGACTGAAATATGGACCATGTTGCAATCCCAGTCTGATATAGGAGGTTAGGCGTCACACCACGAGGTTGTCAGTGGCCCGGTTCAGCGTTGTTGTCCTCGAGGGCTAGGATGAGGTTGTAATAGATGGCAAAGAGGTCGGAGCGGAAGCCACTTTTGCCTTGACCAAGGAGACGAGCATGGATGTGCTCGTCGCTGGAGTCTCATCCAACTTGCAACACTAGTCCTGGGTGCCCGAGCTCTGCATCAATCCCGTCCATGGCGGTGGTGTGGACTAGGGTTTCGCGAGAACGGAGGGGGTACGGCTTGGGTCGTGTTGTGACTGAAATATGAACCATGTTGATATTTATGTTTGGTTCTCACACAGGGACACATGTCAAACGCACAAGGCTGAAGAAGACACGATGAAAATCAATCAAATGAGGCACAATATTTCCCTTATACTACAATGTTTTGGAATGTGCTTGCAGGGGAGTGCACTAGTGCTACTCCTATCACAAGATCCAGAATGTTTTAGTAAAGTTCTGCGGTGAGAGCCTCGCTGCGGCACGGAGAAGGGAGGTGCCGCCGGATGCTTCAACGTGAGGCGAGTGACGCTTGGAGCGAGTCGAGCGTGACACTCCTGAAGGTGACACCAAGCACGCGCAGGCGCCAAGCCGCCAAGGTCCACGATGTTGCCGTCGAGGGACAGCTTCTCGAGCAGGGGGAACTTGATGGCAGGGGGCAAAGTGAGCTGCCTCGAGTCCTGGCAGGTGAAGCTGAGCACGCGCAGGAAAGGGCATCGGGCGAGCAAGGAGGTAATGCCGGTGATTTTGCCGGTGAGGGACAGCTCCTCGAGCGCCGGGAACTCCATGGTTGATGGTACAGTGAGGCTCAGCATGTCCACATAGGTGAGCCTGAGCGCGCGCAGGCGTGGGCATCGGTTGAGCAAGGACACAAGGTCCGTGATCTTCCCGGTGACGGACAGACTCTCGAGCGCGGCGAACTCGCCGGCGGGCGGCGCGGACGCAGCGCAGGCGGGCGAGGACCAGGAGAAGCACGTCGTCGTGGAGGGCGCTGATGAGGTCGCGAGCTCCGTCCGGCGGCGACTCCGTCGGAAGAAGGAAACCCTGGTGCGTGCAACTCGCTCGATCGATCCTCGAGCGTTACAGCAGCCCAGGCCCAACTCCAACATGTTTGGTCAACATGCATGAAGCCGGTTATCACCGTGTGGAATAAAAACCCTAAACAAAAGGCCAGTGGTAGGGGCCGGTCGACCGGCGCTAGTTTTGGGCCGGCCAGACGCGGATCGGCCGATCTTCACGATTTAACGTTCCAGATTTGCGCATATCCTTTCGTTTTTGACTGCAACATTTGCGGTATTTTCATAATTTTTTTGGTACACGGATGCAACATTTCTATTTTTAATGTTTTTTGCAGCAAAAAAATTTGTGGTAACAAATTTTAAATCGCTGGTGATAACATTTTTTACTATCGGTTGCAACAAAATATCATAATTCGCCGTCGCTAATCACTTTATAACTTTTTCATTGTAGCAAAAACTCTTGACGGTAGTAGTAAAAATACACAACGGTGTAAGCAAAAATTTAAACAGTTGCAACATTGTGCGTAACAAAAACATACAACGGTGATAGCAAAAACATAAAACGGTTGTAGCAGAAAAAAAATGGTTGCAACAAAATTCACCGTCGCCACTGTCGAGGTCGTAGCTCCGTAGTGGTGATGTAGCAAAAATCTTGGCCGGTAGTAGAAAAAACTTAAAACAGTAGAAACAAAATGGTTCACCGGTTGCAACATTACATACTCAGATATTCCCCTGTACATTGTGCGTTTATAGAAAAACACCAGTTTGTTCCTTTGTAGCAAAAATATGATATGGTTGTAGGAAAATATGATATGGTTGTAGCAAATAAAAAATGACGGTTGTGCACATGGTTGTTCATGGCCATGGCGGCCATGGCCAGCGACGTGGGGGCACGGGGAGGTGCGGGCTCGCCGGAGGAGGACCGGGGCGGGCGCGTCTGGTCGGGGAGGCGCCGAATCTGGGCAGAGGGAGAACGTCGGCGAGGTCCCAGGAGCACGACGACGAGCTCCTCGAGCCATGGCCATGGCAGATCTGATGCTTGCCGGGGATAGGCGCCGGAGATGGGAGCCGCGCCGCGGGATGTGGTTATGGAATTGGCGGCGGGGCTCCGAGCATGGCGATGGCCGCAGATTAAAGGCCGGAGGCAAGCAAATCGCTGAATTTGGAATGTCTGCCACCCGAAGGAAAGCGACCGACGGAAGCTGTCACGCCGGTCGGCCGGGGGAGAACGTTTCCCTAAACAAAACATGTGGCACAAAAAACCAAAGGAAGAAGATCTCCTTCACTCCGCGGATCCTTGCGCGCGAGTCCTCCACCTTCGTGATCGTTGAATGACATGGAAGCATATGTTTAATTTCATGGAAGACACAACTGTTCCTCGAAAAGGGAAAAACATCTTTTTTCTTCTGTGAGAGTCGCAGAGTTACCTTTCGTGGAGGTAAAGATTTGCTTCCGCAAGAGGCATATACCTCTCAGAAAGGAAACGTGTGTTTTGTTTCGCTAGAGGCATACCGTGATGTGTCTCTCGAAACAGGAAAAAAACCGTATTTTCAGCTACAGGTTTTTCTATTGGTTTTTTGGAGTTTCTTTAAGAAAAAAACTTTATTGAAATATATTAAAATGGGATATAGTGTGCAAGATCTCAATGCGATAAATCTAACGATGAAAATTGATTTAGAGTTGAACGGATGGTTCAAGACATAAAATATATTTTTTAAACGAATCTAAAAAAAATCTTAGGTTGCGACCAGCGCTATACACGTAGTGTGTCACCTATCGACCGCTGCAAAGTTGAGAGTGACCTCTACAATGAGTACTTCTTAACTATTGATCTTAACCTAACTAGCGGTTATCCTGTAAGAAGCAAAATCAGAGAACACTCTAGGAGGTGCTTCAGATGCCATGTGGTGTGCTCAGCAAATTGCACGCTAAGCGAACCCAAGATTTTGGTTTTTTTATTAGTTGCGTGAGTTTTCGGGGGTTTTAAGGTGTTTCTTCAGTTTTAAAATTTTACGCCGTACTTGGTTTTTTCTAGTTTTATTAAAAAAATCACAAAGCACTATTTTTGGCGGAAGTATAATGGAAAATCACAGTAATATCTTTCAAGAAAAACAATATATGCTTCTAGAAAAAGAAAAAATGTTTAGTTTATGTTTTCGCGAAAAACAAAGATATGTTTTTTGCAAAAGAAGCATCATCCATGAAAAGCAAAATTTTACTCCTACAAGAATCTGTCACATCGATACGCCATTACTTGGTACACAACCTCTCTGGTTTTCTCGCTTCGTCTCACGGCTAATCATCAAGTTGAGCCTTTGGCCTTTTCTCATGAGCTTCATCAAATTTTACGAAGTTGTTTAAACTTTATAAAATTTAACTTTAGATAAATCTTATATACAAAGTAAAAAACAAAATAAGTAATAATTAGTGTTGGAACTAATCTTGTTATTAGTATATTATAGTGTCTAGAATTAGATAGTTTTTTATTACATGACTGACGCACGTAGTATTAGCTGCGACTGTGCACACACATAAACGTGTTCATGCATGTACATGCAAGCTAGTATTCTCTCCGTTTCTTTTTACTCCGAATATAAGGTTTGGTCAAAATCAATCTTCATAAAGTTTGACCAAGTTTATATTAAAAAGTATCAACATTCACAATATCAAAGTTATATAATATGAAAATTAATTTCATGATAAATCTATTGGTAATTGTTTTATATTATGGATGTAGATATATTTTTCTATATAGTTGATCAAATTTTATGAAGGTTAACTTTGACCAAACCTTATATGCGAAGTAAAAAGAAACGGAGGGAGTACTTTGTGTGATTAGCTGAGTCAAGTGCACGCATGGGTTAGTTAGTGGATCAGCTAAAAGCTTGGTTAGTTGGCAGCATGCATGGACAGATCGGGAGAAGTGACCGGTCATACTTGGCCGGGTCATGGGGAAGGAGAATAGTGGCGTGAGTTTAGGACCAGTTGATGGTGTGTGTGTCCATGTGTTCTTGTGTGTGTGTTCATGAGAGAAACTCGGTGGCACATGGCCTGACCCATGTGTATGTTGTTTGTGTGGCTGATCGAGTAATTTAGATTAGTTTATCTTAAAAATAAGGTAATTTAAATTAGTAATATGCATATATTATTAGTTTACATTATGAATTTTATACTGCAACATATCATATGGATGATAGCTTAAAGATGATTAACTTCTAGATTAATTTTGCTTTATATATTCTATTAGTCTTTATTTTTTACTTACTTCTCACACTACTTTTTCATGTTCCATGAATATCACCACCTATATTATTTTTACTATAAGAGTAAGTACAATAGTATCTAGTCTGCTGGCTACAAGAAATTAAATAGTATATTTGTGTTTAGTTGGAGAAAAGAAAAAAGAAGAGAGAAGAAAAGCGGACTACTAATTAGTAGCCAGCTATATGTGCTTCTAGACACTTTATGAGATAGACATGTGGGTCATATATTGCTAAAATAGTACATGATTAAATTTTATTATTATATTTATTGACTATAAATTTAACTATAAATAACATGGCATCTTTTTATAGGCAGGGCTATACTATTAACCATGCTCTAAATAGTCTATCGACTATGAACTGTACAGTTTGGAAATCTGTGCACGCACTGGTTCTAAAAGTTCGACTTTTGTGATCAAAAGCTTATCTGTAAATGAAAGTTGATGGTGTCAGACCTTTTCCACGTCTCCATGCAGCTGCGTGACATGACAATTGAATCAGAAAAAAAAATGGCTAAATGTAGCGATCGTTGAGAGCAAACATGATAGAATGATGCAAGCTGATTATAACTTTTTTGGATAATACTATATTTTTTTTAAGTTGCAGAAGAGAAAAGAGAAGGAATATTGTAGAATACAAACAATCTTTTTGTGAGTGTAAAGTGGGTTATATATTAATAAAGCAAAAATCTTTTTTTTTACTTTTTCATGACTATTTTTTTACGTGTTCTATCACATGATTAAGGCTTGGTTAAATCTCAATTGATTGAGATCTGACTCCCACAAAACCTCCGATATAGAATCGAATTGGCGAAAAAAAAGACATACGAACGGGTCCGTGGACCGATGCATAACCGCTGCACACACAAAGAAGAAAAAAGATATTTATTCGTAGAAAGAAACCTTGACACAAAGAAAAAAAATAAGAAGATAAACTAAGAAAGCTCTACACCAAATGGACTAAGCATAATTAGAACGGGTGTGGCTAGGTCTCAGTCGACTGAGATTTAACTATGTCTCAACCATGTTACATAACATGCAAAAGAAAAAAAAGAAAAATAAAAAAAGACAGTTTTGCACCGATCTTAATGTACAATCTCACGGATATAACATCGACTGAGACTTAACAAAGTCTCAGTCGACTGAGATCTAGCAAAGCCGAATTAGGACACTGGACACGGGCATGCTAGAGCATGGGAGGGAGAACAACAAAATCAAGAGTGGTAACAAAATACAACCTGCATTAAAATAACAGGCAATTTATTTGATTTTGGTTATGGAACCCGTCACCGATGATGTTCATGCGTGCACGTAGACATCGAGCTCAAGGAGAGCGTCCTCGCCATGCCACTTGACCGTCTTCATCAGCACGTACCCCGTTGCCATCCTGAACCTCCCCATGCCGCCGACCACCGAGAGCTCCCGCTCCGGCGCCATGACGTTGTCGCGGCCGGTGACGGCGAGCGTACTCCCGTTGTAGGGCCCGCTGGTGAGCAGCAGGTCCATGGAGATGTGCAGCGTGGGGTCGCTGCTCGTGGACGATGAGGCGATGTAGAACCCCTGGGCGCGTCCGAGGGCCCTCGACGCTGCGTCGGGGCCCTCGGTGAGCGCGTCGTCCATGACCAGCACGTCGCCGAAGCGCCGGACCTTGGAGCCTCCGAGGAGCGGGCCGGTGCCGTGGACGACGCAGATGGCGCTGGCGTTGGGGCCGACGGCGAAGTCGTGCATGTAGAAGTGCAGGTGGTGGGACTCTTTCGCCGGGAAGGCGCAGGCAGGGGAGGCGACGAACGCCATGATCGTGAGCCATGTCGATCGGACGATCTTTTGCTTGCCAAGGTGATGGACCAAATTGTGCATGCATCTATGTTCTTTATATAGCATCAGCATCCAGCAGGTCGTTGTTTCATTTAATGGCAAAAGGTATTCAAAGGGCCCCGCCGGCTGTCCATAAAACTAAGATGACGATGCCAAAGGATGATGAGAGCACAGCCCATGCATGCATGCATGCTCGTAGTGGCATCGGTTGGTACGTAAAAGATGGCTACAAAGGTACAAGTAGTGCTCCAGGACTGCTCAATTTTTGCAACTTTTGCACAAGATATGTCTACTGTTGAGTAGTATTCTCTTCGTTTCAAAATAACTGTCATAAAGTTAGTACAAAGTTGAGTCAGTTATTTTGAAACGGAGGGAGTACGTTCTGTGGTTTAATTCCGTATGTGGTTGTTATAATGCATAATTTTTTTCTCAATTCTGCTTTGTCTAATATTCGTCTTGCTCACTTACATAAAATTAATCATTCAAATGATTAATTATGCGTACAGTTAGTAGCAGTGAAATGTTTTTCTCCTCCTAGCCAACCACACGCGCTAGAGTTCCTTTGCCTCCCATCGGTAGCTGCTTCCGACCTACCTCGTCTCTCGTGGTTTTAGGGCCACGGAGGAGCCGTGGATCCTTGCCTTGCCGGTGGGAGAGCTCTTGCTCCCTTTTTAGGTGTTTTTTCAGTGCGTTTAAGATTTGTATCCTGCTTAGAAAGATGAAGCGGTCACAGCTTCTTGAAGATAGAATAATGTTCTCCCCACTTTGTGTCCGTTCCAATGATGTATCTAGCAAAGCATCATCGAAGGGCGTGTAGATGTGTGTCTTTGATGAATCTCATAGGATTCGATCGGTGTTTTTCTTCAATGGATCTGCTTAGATTAGATCTTCTTTTGTCTACGTTCGTGCCTACGGGTTGGATGCTTTTAATCTACGTTTTTCTTGATCGGCGATGGTTGATGTTCTGATATGCTGGTCTTTCGGGGTCTTAACACCATGACTTCCCGACTGTCTACTACAACCAAGTTTGTCCGGCTCCGGTGATGGAGGGGTTATGATGGTGATGCGCCTTCGGCTCGCTCCAATTCTTGTAGTCGTCGCTAGGTGGTGTACAGACATGGATGCATTTTTATTGCTTCATGCAAAACCGTTGAATCAACATACATCCATTAATGCCTAAGACCTTTTTTCTATGTTTCTTATAATCTCAAACGGAACGATAAATAAATGTACACAGTGTAACTTCAAATACTCTCTCCGGTTCAGTGTATTGGACTTGCTATGAAGAGCTCTGCAATGAAGGCATGAGGGAAGTGGCAAGGGAGGTTAGTCTCTTCATTTTTTTATCCAATTAGATTGTTGCTTATCCTCTCCTTAAAGCATTCGTTAAAATGATCATGCAAAACAGTTTCTCATTAGCCAATTAAAGAAGGTGTGCATCGCATTTAAGGAGGAATGCATGCGGATGAAAGGATTTCGAGGGGAAAGTTAAACTAGGTTAAACGCTAACAGGGCCTTACAGGGAGGATAAAACTAAAAAATTAATCTTACTTAGCGAGCTCAATACACCGGACCGGAGGGAATAATCTAAATCAAATCAATAATTTTATTTCCTTGCCCTATTCATTTTCTTAAAACAAATTATAGCATGCATTAATAATATATATAAAATATCATTGAGAGTTGAACGAAAAGATCACGCTAATTATAGAAAACTAGATGATACCCCGCGCCTTGCTGCGGGAATTGATCGTTCTATATTTCAAAAATAATATGTAAAAATTTAAATATTTAGATTAATAACAAACGAACCAAAAATTTAAAAACGCATACAATTTATTATATTTAGTTATTGGTTTTTTTAAATATAAGTATAATAAAAGAATGAAAAAGAATTGCATGCATGATTGTATGTTGAGTTGGTCCTTATCCCATCTGTAATTGTGTGGTGATATGGCATGCTTGTATGTTGAGATAAATAAGTTAGTGGGAATCACGAGAATTGGTCGTCTTATATTTCAACAAAATTTAATTACGTAAAATTTAAACATTTAGATTAATAACAAATGAACCAAAAATTTAAAAACACATACAATTTACTATATTTGATTGTGTATATTTATATATTATTTTTTGAATATAAGTATGGCAAGGGAATGAAAAATATTTTTCCATGCATGCATGGTTGCATGTGGTGGTGGGTCTTGTCTCATGCATGGTTGCATGTTGAGGTGGACCTTATCCCAATCATAATTGTGTGGTGATGTGGCATGCTTGCATGTTGAGATAAATAAGATAATGGGGATGATCTATTATAGTATTATAGATACCATCCTTCGAACGAAAGGATCATGTTAATAATAGAGAATATCATCCTTTGAATGGAAGGATCATGTTAATTATAAAGTTACCAACGAGCGTTGAACGAAAAAATTGTGTTACTCATGATGAACAAAAGGCCCACATTATTTAATTATAAAAAATATCGATGAGCGTTGCACAAAAATATTGTATATGGCTCATTGCAATGCACGGACAATTAGCTAGTAATGAATTAATTGATCGGGGGGCTACGTGTTGCGTCCGTGTGCACTAATTATTGCTTGTAAAAGCCTCTTTAGCGGATTTATTAAAAGCTATATTAAGAAATTGGAAACTTTTAACTTAAAAAGGAAGATTTATATCTCAAAAAATTGCAGTCCACTTTCAGCAAAAATAAGAACCTGGCCGCGATGCGGAAAATCGAAGCAAAGTATGCGGACGGCGTAGGCATCACTTAGTTTTTTAGAGCGGTCTCATGGGCTCTAGGAGTGAGAGAGGAGGAGGAGCGCGACACCTCTTGTTGATTGCGACACTACTAAGTAAGCCCAAGGACTCTGCCCTGTCTCCCCCCCTCCCCGCCTCCACCTTGAGAGTCGTAGGTTTTAGATGTGGCCTCCCGGCCCTTGCCCAGAGCTTCTCGGCCGGTGCTTCCGGATGGGGAGGGGATGGGGGAGGTGCGCGGTGCGTGCCCGTATTTTCGTCTGGCTTCTTGCCGTTAGTTGGGGGGGTCTTGGTTGCCGGCGCGCGCAGGCCGTGTCCGGTGGCTGCCGGAAGTATTCTTCGTCGGCGCGGCGGCGACGTGGTGCTGGCGGCTGCGACGAAGTTTCTCTCTGGCCTCCCCGTCAATAAGCTCTGTGGTCTGCATCTGGTTGCTCCTCCTCCTCTCGGTGGCCACCATGTGGGTGGATGAAAGGAGATCGAGCCCAGATGTGTTGCGTTTGTTCCTTATCTGTTGCATGAAGGAATCCAGATCCGGGATGGAAGGGAGAGCTCCTCCTCATCATCGTCGGACACTTTCAAAGCTTCCTTGTGCTGATGGGGTTCGAGCTCATAGCACAGGCTCTCATGGCGAAGGCGGTGGCGCCGTCTTCTTCGAGCCTTTGCATCTTCTGGCTGAAAGGCAGCAGCAGATTATTCCTCCTTGGGAGGCAGGCCATCTCCTTGCTGGTAGCCAAAGGCACTGGCGCCCTCGTCGCCCCAAGTGGCCAGTTCACCGGCGACGGAGAGGTGTAATCGGAGGGAAGATGGAGGACCCGATCGCGTTTTATTTTAGTTTCCAGGGTCCTTCTTGCAAAAGTCTAGGGACTTTTATGTATTTTCTTGTTCTTGTAGTGGTACTTTGTAAGTTCTGGTGTTTTTACACCTTCAATTAATAAAGTGTCAGATCTTTTAATGTTCAAAAAAAGTAAGCCCAAGGAAATCATATGCCCACGCTACTTGATTCCAACTGATACACTTTGTTCTCCCTTTATGAGGGTCTCGAAGGACCCAGTCTTTTATTACTAAAACTTAAGAGCTGACATCACAATAGGATCCATAGAGAAAGGTAAAATGGCAGTTCAACATTTTACATGAAGCACCCCAGATGAAAAACATACATTCCAATCTGATCCTCCGTGTAACATTGAGCTGCAGCTTCTTCCATCTAACCTCGGTGCCGCCAGGGACAACACCACTTGGGCCGACGAGGTCGTCGCCGCTCCACTACTAGAATTTGCTAAGAGTGACAGCAGCGATAGCAGATCCATAGCTCACCTGGTTTCATTTTGACTTGCGGGCCGGGGGGCAAAAAAGAGGTGGCGCTGATCCTGGAGAAGATCATCGAATGCCAACACTCTTATCATGCTGATGGTCGGTTGAATTGACATCGATCATGGTAGCAAAGATTGGAACCATAGCTTCCCCACAATTGTAAAAATGTGAGCTTTGAAGAGGTATCGAGGGAATCACACATTCCTTTGCTTGGTGTGTGGATCTCATTATAGTGTTGTACATAATACAAGTCCTAACCTAATACATATAGGATATAGGCTATGCGATATACACAATCTTATTTTTACCCATCCTTAATTTTACCATGCATGTACAACATGTTAAGATTGTGCCGACAAACTTCAAACAAAGGAAGTAGCGATGGTTTTGTCAAGATGTCAGCAAATTGATCTTTAGACTTGATCAGTAGCTTATATTCAACATGTTCCCTCATAAAATGATAATCGGCTAGAATGTGCTTCATTTGTGCATGAAAAACAGGGCCCTTTTCCCGAACACTACAGGTGATTAAGCTTGTGAAAGTTATTTTTTCATGCTAGAGTCTTGTGCAATGGTCTTCATCTGATAGAAATTATGCAATCATGTGTTCCTCTGTTTGACATGCATTTTAGGTATGATTGTTCTGTATTTTCAATTTAGGGTCATTTAGCTCAAAAAATCATTAAATGCATGAAAAATAGCAAATAAAATAAGAAAGGGTTGAAATTTAAATATGTGGCTTTGAATGGTGCATATTGTATGCACAAAAAGTCTGGAGTTGAAATAAGTTCAAAAAAATAAAATGCCTTTGTAACGGATGAGTTTTCGTCCGGAACCATCATACTTCGAAGTAGATGGTTCAGTTTGTACACGAAGTGCATCTAATTTTTGCCGTAACCCTCTCAACTTTTTAGCACAGGCTATGTAGGTGAAAAGATGATACCATGACAAGTTTCAACCTTTTCAGAGGTTATTTGTAGTATTTTTTAATTTTAGGGTCATTCAGCGAAAAAAAATCATTAAATGCATGAAAAATAGCAAATGAAGATAGAAAGGGTTGAAAATTAAAACTCCTCATGTTGACTAACAGAAACATAATATAATTTGGAAAAATAATAACAGAAAAACATAAACTAAAATATTTAAAACAAATAAAGGTATAAAACTAAAAGAGTTAAATAGACTATGTAAAGTATCCTAAAAATTTCCAAATTGAACATACTGATAAAATATATTAATATTAGGATTTTTTTTAAATAATACATTTTTCTTGAAAATTAAAGAAATAATGCACGGTTTTGCTAATTTCCAAAAATAATACACCCTCGTTCTTGGGCTAGCCGATTGGGCCCAGTCGACCTCGGGCTGGCCGACAGGAGGCAGTCGGGCTAGCAACCATCCAGTAGGCCTTGGGCTGGCCGACAGACGCAACCATTCAGAATACATTCTTTGTTCAGATCCCACATATATTGAATATTTTTGTTGAATCCATTATACAGGGAGGAATATCTCAATGATTAATTCCAAATGAAAGGGTGTATTTCATAACTAAGCCAAAAGTCAAATACAAAGCAACCGACCATGCTCACGGGCTCTCTTTCATAAAAACAACCATTGATACTCCTATTTCTCCCCAATCAATAGGCTTTCCCTAACTTGCCCATAACATATTATCATTTTCAAAACTTCAAAAACGTATTGCAATTCGATCAAATGTAATGATGTGAGGTTAGTTTTTAGTCTATTTTCTTCATGATTTATGAATACACCAGCAATTTTAAATCCAACTAACATGTTATTATGGGTAAATCTAGCTAACATTGTATGTATAAATTACAAAATATTGTTAAAATAATAGTCATTATTACAGATTTGTTGCCTTCTACTGTAGTTGCTAAGAAGGCAAGGCATCAAATATCCATTACTGATGGATAGTATATTTCAGTCTCTTTTCTTCATGATTTATTAATACACCTGCAATTTTAAATCCAACTAACATATTATTGCGGGTAAATCTAGCTAACATTGTACGTATATATTACAAAATATGTTTAAACTAATAGTCATTATTACAGATTTGTTGCCTCCTACTGTAGTTGCTAAGGAGCCAAGGCATCAAATATCCATTTCTGATGGATACTATATTTCTTATCATATAGCTTTTAATTATTGGCATCTCTGTCTAATACCTTTGTGTTGTATATAAATAGCTATTTAATGCTACAATGATTTTTCATATTTAGAATCCTAAAACAAGTTTTTTTTGTTAGAAAAAAAAACAGAACCGTTACGCTTTGGATTTACATAAGTATTTGAAGCAAACAACCTACGTGCTCACTTTCAAAGAAACAACTAGTGTGTGGCGCAGTACGCCACCATCCTGCTCAACGTCGTCTGTGCCTTGCTTGCAAGGAGATATCATGCACCAAACCACTAAAACCTGCAGTGGGGACAAGATGGTCACCTATAAGCACATTTCTGGAATAGAGACGACGCCGATGTCATCGGCCACCATGCCTTCTTTCTCCAAGGAAGGCCTGATTGTGTTCATCCGCGTCTCTTCTGGAGCCATATCCGATGATATGTTGCACCAATCTACTGGTGGTGATCTAAACGATCACCATCATCATGTCCACACACAACAATCAATGCAGCAACACCATGCAACTCCACTTTAATATGTACCCAAGTTCCATTGTGTTTAAATGGCTGCATTTGTATCCTTCATGTATCACTTGCATTTGTTCCCATGTAGTTTTTCTTTCCATGTAACCCTCTTCTTAAATAAATGTAGCCGTTTGTTTAAAATTATCAGCGTATTTGCTTCAGAAACACAAAAACAAAACATGCACAGATGCATGATCACACAAATACAACTACGCAACCACTAAAACCTAACATATAAACTTCTCTTCCCTCTTATTAAAAAGAAAACAACATAAACAACACACATTAAAAATAATATAAAGACATGCATGCAATACATAATATCACAAAAAATACTCTTTACAAACAACTTAACCACAACACAATCACTTTCTTTCCTCTTAACTTAAAAGAAAATTAAAAAAAAACACACACACACGGTAAATGCAGGCTTCAATATGGCCGCGGCGACACGCCGCGCTGTTTACCCACTAGTATATGCACAAGGCCGATCCTGACATGTGGCGGCCACCAGCCTATGGGTTATAAACTGTATAGTTTGGAAATATGTGCATGTACTTGTCTCAAAATTAGAACTTCTTTGAGCAATATCTTACTCTATTTGGATTATTTTATTCTGCATATAAAAATTTGTTTGAAGTTAAACTACATAATGTTTAATTATGTTAACATAAAAAATTAGCATATGGAATAATAAATTTTACAACATGAAAATTAAATTTATGATGCATCTTATGATATTAATTTTGTATTGTGAATGTTGGTATTTTTTACATAAAAATTAATTAAATTCTAAGAAATTTGATTTCATACAAACCTAATATGCAGAATAAACAAACCAGACAAAGTATTTGTAAATGAACGTTGATGGTGTCACACCTCTTCCACGTCTCCATGCAACCTCATGGGATGAAAGTTGGATCAAACTCTTCTGCCTACACGTGCCCATTTTTTAGAGCAAGTATAATAAAGTAACTAGATGATACCTCGCGCCTTGCTGCGGGAGTTGGTCGCTCTATATTTCAACAAAATTTAATTATGTAAATTAAATATTTAGATTAATAAAAAATGAACCAAAAAATTGAAAATTCATACAATTTATTATATTTGATTATGTTTAGTTATTGATTTTTTTGGATATAAGTATAATAACATAATTAAAATATGTTTTCACGCATAGTCGTATGTTGAGGTGGGCCTTATCCCATTTGTAATTGTGTGGTGATATGCCATGCTTGTATGTTGAGATAAATAAGTTACTGAGGATCACAAGAATTGGTCGTCTTAAATATTTAGATTAATAACAAATGAATCAAAAATCAAAAAACACATACAACTTACTATATTTGATTGTGTATATTTATAAATTATTTTTTAATATAAGTATATTAAGGGAATGAAAAATATTTATCCATGCATGCATGCTTGCATGTGGTGTTGGGTCTTGTCACATGCATGATTGCATGTTGAGGTGAACCTTATCCAAATCATAATTGTGTGGTGATGTGGCATGCTTATATTTCAACAAAATTTAATTACTTGAATTTTACATATTTAGATTAATAACAAATGAACCAAAAATTTAAAAACACATACAACTTACTATATTTGATTATGTATATTTATAAATTATTTTTTGAATATAAGTATAGTAATGGAATGAAAAATATGTATCTATGCATGCATGGTTGCATGTGATGTTGGGTCTTGTCTCAAGCATGATTGTATGTTGAGGTGGACCTTATCCAAATTATAATTGTGTGGTGATGTGGCACGCTTGCATATTGAGATAGATAAGATAGTGGTGATGATCTATTTAAATTATTTTTTGAATATAAGTTTAGTAATGGAATGAAAAATATTTATCCATGCATGCATGGTTGCATGTGGTGGTGGGTCTTGTCTCATGCATAATTGCATGTTAAGGTGGACCTTATCCAAATCATAATTGTGTGGTGATGTGGCATGCTTGCATGTTGAGATAGATAAGATAGTGGGGATGATCTATTATAGTATTATAGATTATAGATGTAAGCAAATTATAATAATTTAATTAATATAATTTTTTAAGTTGAAGGAAAGAGAAGGAAAATGAATTATAGATTAAGAACCAACTACATCACAAACTCTTAAAAGCTTTATGAGAGTGTAAAGCGGGTCATACGTTAATAAAGTAGTATATATTTGTGGTTTACTATTATATATGTTGGCTATAAAATTGTGTATAGATAACATGACAACAATATATAGTAAGCAGCTGCCTATACAATTAACCATGCTCTAATCATCTGCAACGACTCAACTGCTAGCTATGTGCCTCATGGTTGCCACTCCACTATATCTATCGGCAACCTCGCACTAACACCTAAAAAATATTGCACTAACGCTAACATCCTCCTTCATTTTCTATTTTACTTAGTACTAACATTAACATTTAAAATTTTAGCACATAACATGTTACACTAACAACTACTAACAATAACTAATTAACAACCACTAACAACTGACCCAAATCACTAACAGTACCAATAAAAAATTAATAAAAAAGAAGGGCAGGGTGCTCACCGGGAGAGTGCTCGGGGAGGCGACTAGATAACCGCAACGCTCGGGACAGCGGCGGTGCTCGGTATGGGAGGAGGAGGGGGAGTCGCACGCTCGGGAAGAGGTGGAGGAGGCGGTGCTGGCGATAGTGGAGAGGAGGACGCGATGGCAACCCGTGGAGATGAGAAAGAAGAGTGTGGCCTTCATTCTAACGATTAAGTGAAGCAGAGTAGCAGCGCGGGGTGCAGGGCTCGCATTGCTACTACATTTGTTAGCTACATCGCGTTGCGCGGGCCATGGAGGTAATAATTTGGGCCCACCTACTAGCCCGTGTATACACTTTAGCAGTGCCCCGTGCACAACCCACGTTGCTGCTATCTTGATAGCAGTAACGCGGTCTGTCTATCTCGCGCCACTACTACTGCCTATAGGTTTTTGCTAATAGTGCTTGGCTATATCTTTCGATAACCTCGCGCTTTGAATGGCCAAAGTAGAGATAGTGGAAGTCATGGTCATGGGGGTTATATGTTATTTTCTTGTTGCGATCGATATAAGTTTGTGATCACATGTGATGCTTTGTTGAACACACAAAGAAGAATAAATCTATTTATTTTAGAAAAAAAACTTGACACCACGAGAAAATAAGAATCTAAAATAAAAAGGAGGCTACTAAGTAGCAAGGTCACATGGATGCCTTCTCATGCAACCGTTTTCTTTCCTCTTTCTTATATGCATGCAACAATACAACTGGTATGACATCATAAAATATTCTTTTAAATTTATTTATTTTAAAAAAGTTTATTTCCAAACCATTAGCCCGGTTGACAATCCTCTTGCATCATTAGATTTCTGTGATGGGATCTTCGTAACTGGATCCCATGTTGATATGTTCCAACAGCTTTTTTATGGTAATTTCCATATTAGTATCACTTAGTTGCCAATTTAAGTGCCACTTAATTACTTGATAAAATTAACCTGGTTGTGGGATTATTGAACGCCAATACATAACACTAGAAAAATTGCTTCGTGATAATTATGTGGATCAATGTTATCTTTTACCTTTTTTGCGGGGCATCTTTTCCCTATTGTTAACACTTGAAATGATACTCTCCATTTTTAGATAGCATTACAATATTTAAAAACATACAAACATGTCATCTGGTAATTGTGCATAATTACTATGATAACTGTTCACAATTAGCATGAGTAACTATGTTGATATATTTTGTTAATCGAAGTAGATAAAAAATGCCAAAGCGTGACAACATGGGATCTTGTTTTGTAGTCCTCGTCAAGACGAACTCATCGCTAATCAGATTAACGGTTTATGAGATATATTATTTTAAATATTTGATTAGCAATTGATATGATGATTATAACAATATGTGGGAGGATCCTTGCATGCATGTATGTAATCTCTCTATTAAAAATTCCATTGAATGAAGTGACACCGAAAGACTAAGATGGACATTATGCATTTTAATTTTCTTCCTAAATATTAAAGCTATGAACCAAATGGACTAAGGGGTTGTTTCGATGACAGCCCGGGGTTGCCCTACCAATTTATTTGTGTTACCCGTATGATTGGTTCATGTTTGGTTGGCTTCCAATTTTACTGTTTTTACTAATATTTTGATCATCACATTATATTTCGATTTTTGAAAAGCGTCCAAAATATTTGTCAATAATTTGGCGCGCCCGTATTTTGGCAGGGCATGAGTCTAAGCATGACGAGGACACGGGGGGTCACGGGGAGAGAGAGAACAACCGGTGAAGCATAATTATTTTATTCTACTATACAATTTGCATTCAAAATTCATACACACAGAAATAAAAACCAACAGAAACGACAAAAGACAACCTGCAATAGCAAACACACAGTTTATTTTATTTTGGTTATTATGGACCCGACCATATATATATGAACTGCATGCATCCGCGGGTCGACCGATAATGTTCACGCGTGCACGTAGACATCGAACTCCAGGAGAACGTCCTCGCCATGCCACTTGACCGTCTTCATCAGCACGTACCCCGTTGCCATCCTGAACCTCCCCATGCCGCCGACCACCGAGAGCTCCCGCTCCGGCGCCATGACGTTGTCGCGGCCGGTGACGGCGAGCGTACTCCCGTTGTAGGGCCCGCTGGTGAGCAGCAGGTCCATGGAGATGTGCAGCGTGGGGTCGCTGCTCGTGGACGATGAGGCGATGTAGAACCCCTGGGCGCGTCCGAGGGCCCTCGACGCTGCGTCGGGGCCCTCGGTGAGCGCGTCGTCCATGACCAGCACGTCGCCGAAGCGCCGGACCTTGGAGCCTCCGAGGAGCGGGCCGGTGCCGTGGACGACGCAGATGGCGCTGGCGTTGGGGCCGACGGCGAAGTCGTGCATGTAGAAGTGCAGGTGGTGGGACTCTTTCGCCGGGAAGGCGCAGGCAGGGGAGGCGACGAACGCCATGATCGTGAGTAGTGGAGCTAGAGCTGCAAAGGTGATGGGTGAGCGAGCCATGTCGATCGGCCGATGTTGGATGCCAAGGTGATGGACCAAATTGTGCATGCATCTATGTGCTTTATATAGCATGAGCGTCCGACAGCTCGTTGTTTTATTTAATGGCGAAAGGTATTAAGAGGGCCCGGCTGCCTGCGCCAAAGATTGCCCATTGCTCCATTCTTTCTTTCTTTTTGTGCGGGGTGCGCTTATTGCTCCATTTGAAACGCTTTTGATAATACCATGGCCACAACAGAATCCTAGTCAGCATGGAAGATTTTAAAATGAAAAAAACTCAAATTTATAGATAACAATAAATTGATTATAAAAAATGTTGAGTTTGGTCAACTTAAAGATACCGAAGGTTTTCTCTGCAAGTTCCGTTTTCAAAAACTTACTATTTTATAGCAAATCTATTTTGACATTGCCCTTGTTTTCCAATGTTTGTATGATTCTTTTATTTTTCTTAATTTATTTTTTACTTGAAAATTTTCAATTCAAAATTGTTTTTTGGGGTTGTGAAAAGTAAGCTAATATTTTGTAAAATAACTCGATTTCAAAATATATTAAGTACCGGTGTTGAGTTAGCCACTTAGTACTAGTGCCAGGTTAGTTACAATGCAATACTTTTATTTCTATCCAAAATTTGAACATTTATATTCACACGGTGGTTAACTCAAAATTTATGTGAAATAAAATAAAATCAGTAATGTGTTAACTTGCCATAATATGATCAATTATAGCTATAGAAATATTTGATATTCTTGTTGTAAAACAACAGGTACACAATATCTCATGTACGTGTTTGGGGGCATTCAGGACATTTGCATTCACACCGACAATTCAGACATCATTTGCCAAGATGATTTATTGTTTCCTCGCATATACATTCCCATAATTGATTATAGTCAAGAAAAACATGAACCATACACAAATTATGGCAAAACAGGAAGTAGGAAAGTAATATTAGTTACACATCAATCATTGGATACACATTAAACGGCTAGATCAACAATGAGTGAGATCTTAAAAGAAAAGAATCAGACACATGACCATTAGCAACCTCGATTCATTATTTTAGTTATGGGATCCATCCACATTCATGCCTCAATCCTCCCATCAAATTCAATAGTACTCCTTCCTTGCCAAATTATAGTGCATATTACATTTGTCAAAGTCAAACATTCTAAACTTTGATCAAGTTTATTAAAAAAAAATTGACATCCACAACACCAAATATATACCAAATGAACATAAGTTTCTTGTAAAACATAATGGTACTTATTTAGTACATATGTTGATACAATTTTCTACATGGTTCTCATGGAATAGAATTAACCCTACTTTTTGCACTCCCAAAAAATGAAGATGGGGCAACAATGAATTTGTTCAGCAAAAGGTCAGAAAACCCGCCACTAGTAAGTGGTTACCAATGGCGGGCATCGGGCCCATGAGTGAGAAATTCTGCAGTAGTGAAACTTCTATGCTTTCAATGGAATGATGCAGCTAAATATAATATAGGGTCGCACACTTCTGCTTTACCTTACAAATATAATAAGTATAATTTTACATCAGCCCTGGTAAGATCATCTTATAATGCACTACCCAATAAGACTAGAAACATGGCTCAAATATCTTACACTACAGGATTCACTAGTTTGCCCGAAAAACAGATGAAAAAGGCATTGCCGTCTGCTAGCAGTCGGCAAAGCACTCAGCCATTTATCCGGCAGACATGGCAAATTCTCTGTTTCCAGTAGTGTTACTAGAGAACCAACCAGTGATTGAATGGTAAGGAGGGTATTCATACCCCTATCCCACCAGGGCTCAAACCATGGATAATGCATTGGTGATTAATACAGATTATTCTCTTAGTGAGAGTCGACGTTCCTGTTGATTCTGAGGCTTCCGTGGTGACTTAGTCAATCTTGAAGCTCCGTGACATTGAACTGCTCTTCAATAGGCTTTGCACGTGTGTATTGGTGTTAGGGCACTCTCGATGCTAGTTTCTTAGCACATTATCGTAGCTAGTTTTCTGATATGGCATGGCAGTTAATGAAGAAATATATAAAGATTGTATCTTAGCTAACATACAATCCTTGTACGTTGTCAGAGGCAAAAGACTTGTTGGACCAATCACATGTATGCATGTGCTTTATATCATTAAATATAGATACAATCCTAAAAAATAATGCAGTGTGCTAGTCATTCTTAAGTTTTTATATCTGATATGATAACGTGCTAAGAAAAAAATGCATTGAAGATCCGTTAGACTAGCCATAGTGAGAGTAACTTAAGTAGTAACATCATGCATTATAAGATAAGTAACATCACGCATTATAAGCTCGCTCGATGGTTGCATGGGCGCGCACATCGTATTTTCTAGGTCTTCTTTTCTGTTGTTTGTTGGACGTTGTGGACTATTCAGAACAAACTTACTATTGAGAGTTTCTTTCCTAGTTCTCCTTCGGTTTGCATTTATATGCTAATCGGTCTTTTATAGATTTGGAAACACATGAGTAAGGATGACGACCAAGAGAACATGGCGGCCATTATATCTAGAATGAAGTCGACAGCTGCATCCTGCGCCCCTCCTTGCCAGTAGCATGCCCTTTTTGGTGGTCGGACGTGGCGTCGTCTTGTCCTCCGCCATCTCCTTATGCCTGCGTGCCAGAATTTGCCTGTTGGCTTGTATCTGAACTCCTTTCTTCTTGTTCGATTAGAAGGTTGTTGTGGAACTTGTCACGTTTGTCTGGGGTCGTTTATGGCTTTATTATATAAAGTCAGACTATAGCCTTTTATCTAAAAGGAGACATGTGCTTGTGATAACTTAGAGCATGGTTAATAATATAGCCATCAATGGGCGATATCTAGTATGAAGTTGTTATGTCATTTATAGCCAACCTAATAGCTCACTTGTACAATAGTTATTCATACTACCATACTATATCATTAATATATGGTCCACTTTTTCTGTCACAAATGTTCTGGAGCTCGTGCTACAATCGGCTCTAATCCTACAACCCACTCCTTTTCTTGCTCCTCTTCTCTCTCTTCCAACTAGGCAAAAAAGTGATGTTCCACCTCTGATAGACCGCCGAGGGTCATGCTATTGTACTTGTTTTTAGACCATGGTTAATAGTATAGCTAGCTGCTGGCTATAAGTCGTTATCATGTTATTTATAGTCCATCTTATAGTCAACAAGTACAATAATTAGCTAGAAAAGTATAATACTTTTATGGTATATGATCCACCTTCCATCCTCACAAAGTACCTAGAAACACGTGCTAGAGTTGGCCCTTCACCAAGAGGCCGTTTACCTTCTATCCTCTTCTCTTTCATCCAACTAAGCAACAATATATTACTCCCTCCGATCCGTATTACTTGTCTTTAAATAGATGTATCGGTCTAGATGTATTTTAGTGTTAGATACATCAATTTTAAGACAAGTAATATGGATCGAATATATTATTTTATTTCTTATAGCCCGTTGACTCCAGCTCTATTGTACATGCTCTTAAGTAGTTATTGTAACATCACACATATCAAGAAAAAATAAATATATAACCTAATAAATAAGGCGTTGCATATCATCATACATATGTGGAGGTAGTAACATAGACTAATAACATATGCAATGTTGTCGCTCTAAGTTACTCCCCACTATGGCTAATATTAGGCTAGCCATCATAAGAATAACTTAGCTAGTAACATAACGCGCCCTAAGATAAATTTGCTTATTTGACATGTAACTAACTAGAAAAAATCGATTACCATAATATAATGCATACAAAAAAATGAATCTACATCCTAAGAAATGAAGCCTTGCATGGTTATTACATACTAGAAGTATACCCCGCGCGTTGCTGCGGGAATTTCTATGAAAACTATATGCATAAATAAAAATTATAAAAGTATTAAGTTGTCTAAGTGAAGATACAACAGAAACATGTGTGTATTAAAAATTATTAGGATGGAAAATAAATGATTAAAATATGGTTGATATGAAGATTGCATATAGAGATTAATAAATATATTAGTTGAGATGAGATGGACAATTGATTGGCTAAGAAATGGATGATGTGGATAGGTTGCATGTGAAAAAAGACAATTTAAATGACCTAAGTGGGTGACATGGATAATTGATTGGCTAAGAAAATAGATGATGTGTTTTTGCAAAAAAAAAGAAATAGATGATGTGGATAGCTTGCATGTTAAGATAGACAGCTTAAATTATCTATAATGGGGTTTTGTTTTATAAAAAATATAGATATGTTACTATTTATTATAAAAATAATAACATATGCATACTTATTAATCTAAGTTACTCGTTGCTATGACCCAACCTTTAACGCGTCTACGTTATAATCAGTGTTTCTAAAAAAAGTCTAAGGCCGCGCTTGGATTGGGGGTATTTGATACGGAGGTGTTTTATTTACACCTGTATTTTACAGGCCGCTATAGCAATTTTCGGCTGGAATTGAAACGACGGATGAAGGTGTGTATTCTTTACAACTGTATTCTAAACGAAAACGATAATCCAAACAGGGCCTAACCGGTAAATGGAAATTGGTGACGCCTTCCATTTCTCCATGCAACCATGTGCCGATAAAGTTTTCAAATTCTTGTAGCCACCACTGATCACGCGCAATGATTGAACTTCTGCCATTGTACTACCGTGGTCGTGGTTGCCTTTGTTCTTCCTATCGACAGCCTCACGCCTGAAGCTCCTTGGTGATTCTTGTCGAGGATTGGTGATGTGTTTGGTCTAGTGTCTAGTTACTACTGTTAGCCTTTTATTACGGAGGCCTTTAGCCTTTTGACGTGGAACGCTTATCATATGGACTTATCTTTCTGATATTACTCGGTGTGGATATCTTCAATGTCCATCCTAAAATCTTTCGTATCTGTTTAAACTAGGTCGTTCGAATCAGTTGGTTATCCAATGCGGATCTGTATCCATCCGCTAGCCGGTATATATGTTTTTCTTCCCGTAAAAACTAAGGCTGATCACAATGAAAGTAATTTAGGTAATAACATCATACATTTCAAGACATATTTGTTTATGTGGCATGTAGTTAATGAGGAAAAAAGAGATTATGGTAACTTAGCTAATTACTGTAATATCACACATATCAAATAGAGATTTTTATGACATCACATATATGTTATTACCCACTGTGAAGGTAATAACATAGATTTGTAATATGTGTATGTTACTAGTCTAAATTAGTTTCCATTGTGACCAGCCTAAGGAGTTTTGCAGTAGTTCGAACCGCCGACACGTCCTCACACGACACCCAGTTCTCACCCAAAATCTCTCCGCATCAAAAACCGTGTTCGCATGCAAAGTGGTGTTGTGCATTCATATCGGTCAGCCATTCCAGAGCAAACACAATCGCTCACTGGAGTCGGCATTTATGGCATCCTAGAATTCCATGGTCGTTAACGGGAACAGTAGCGGCTCGTCGACCGAGAGTTTCGATCTCCACGCTTGTTCAACGCCAAATACATGTGATTATTTATCGAATTCAAACGACATTGAACAGGCATGGTGGTCGATAAACCTACTATGGCGCCTTGCATTCAAGACGGCTTCCTTGCTATTTAAACCCGGTTGCGCACTGCATTATCCGCATTTCTCCCATCCTTCCTCCATTCTACACTTTCAACATGACGGCAAGCTCTAGAGCCTGGTTGAAGAGCATGTCGATGGAGCAGAAGCATGAGTTGGCCCACCTACCCGGCAACTGGCAAGCCCGTCGTCTGCAACGCATAGAGGTCAGCTTGCCACCAAACTCGCCAGAGTTGATCGAGGACGAGACGACGATGGCGAAGGCATCAGATGCCGAGAGTGAGCCCTTGCTCGCGCCAGTCGTTGTTGGCATCACCATGAACCAGGAGCGGCCCACTTCACCGTTGTCATGGCAGAGGAGCAACCGCCGCCTCTTTCGGCTTTCCGTTAGGCGGTGGAGGATGAAAGGTACAACATGGAACCTATGACGATATGGCGAGCACGGCGGCCATGGAGATGGAGACCCCGAACTTCATCAAGAAACAACGACTACTCTACGAGTCCACTCACCGCGATCGTGCCAACTACAACGCGGCCTTAGTGGAGGCTGACGAAGAGGCATCGCAGACAATCGCACATGGCAAGGTAGGCAGATCGACCTTGTGAAGGCTGCCCACATTGGGCATCTCCAACATCAGCATGATGACGTTGATCGTGGACCTAACTTCCACCGGTGACGTTTAAACAGTCGGCGACGGCTCGGAGGAAGAGTATATTTCGAGAGTTTCAATGCTTGATCGTCGTGTTCCAGTATCGATTCTGGGAGCTTCTATGTCAACGACCCGGAGCAGCACTGAAGTACCTTCAATTCATGGATCTCACGGCCACCGTACACGGTGCCGATGTCGTATTAGACTAGGTTAAATTCTGGGTTTTTTTATGGAAAATGTCCTGTTTGCATGAAATGCGACTGGTTTATGTAAAGATTTGAATGAATTAAGTCCTAATTTATGTTGCCAGATTTTAGTTGTTGTCCGTGGACTTTTATGGCTATGGTTGAATGGCCGACTTCCACATCGGTGTTCGCGAACTGGTTCCTCGATTCATGAATGGACGATGTTTCGTTTTAGGCATCAGCATTGGAGATGCCTTTATAATGTTTCTTCATGTTGCAATAGGTGCTTTGAGGTCGGGCGCTTGTAGCGGATTTTGTTTTAATGTCTCAACTCTCTCTCCCTGCCTTTCTCCTATGATGAATTGTGATAATTGTGTGAAAACAAAGTTTTTTTAAGCAATTAAAACAGGATGATTGGTTGAAAAAAGGAAAAAAAAAACTACAATGCATGAAGGATTGTAAAGCTACGCCCCAGGCCATGGACCTTGTAGCTTGGGGCCTGGCAACGCCCCTGCTTGTGAGACCGTCAACCTTGTGTTGGGCTCTGTGGCTTACCAAAAAATGATGTGAATTTTACAAAAAAGAAAAAGTGTATTTTTTTTCCTTTGCTTGTCATTCATGCATGTATGCAATGGCTGCGTACTTGATCTATCATGCATAAATGCAAGTATGTTTGTATGACTTTTCTCGTTTAGCCATAGCTTTGATCTTGTATGTTTTTTCATCGATATGTTTTTTGTATATGTGTGTTGACATTGACTATACATAGTACATGTGCATTTTTTTCTTGAATATGCACGAGCGTGCATATCATATACTCCCTCCATTCCTAATTATAAGGTGTATAGTTTCTTTTAAAAAGTCAAATTTAATTAACTTTGACCGGATTTGTAGAGAAATATATCGATATAAATTATACCAAAACAGAATCATCAGATTCATCATGAAACATATTTTCATATTATATTTATTAAATATCATAGATGTTGATAGTTTTTGCTATAAATTTGGTCAAAGTTTAAGAAGTTTGACTTTTTAAAGAAAACTATACACCTTATATCGAGAAACGGAGGGAGTATTAAAGAAGAAGAAAGGCACAAAGGCCTTCACAAGTTACAACGCCTTTCGACACAACGCTACACCAAGAGGTTAGCATCCACATCCACCACGACAGCAGCAACACACAACTCGCCTAGTCCTATTACATGTGCATTTTCATTATGTTTGTATCTTCTTGATACTTTATTTGAAATAAATAAAATGCATTTTTTTGCGGGTGAATAAAATTCATATCTTTATACAAAATGCATGTGTGTCCTTAAATAGCATGAGCATCGAGCAAAGCATCGTTTCCTATAATGGCAAAGTCATTGAGGTGACCCGGCTAGCCATAAAACTAATTAAGCTGCCGAGGCCAATGATGATAAGAGTAAGTAATGCATGCTGATAGTGGCACTGGTTGGTACGTGAAGGATGGCCACAAAGACAAAGGTAGAAGTAGTGCTCGTCAATCACTGCTCAACTTTTGCAACTTTTCATCAATGGTAAAAGTAGTGCTCGTCAATCACTGCTCAACTTTTGCAATTTGCCCAAGATAAGGAAATAATCAAGAAAGATGCTACACTGTGCGAAGTGGGCTAATTATTGCTTGTAACTGTAAGAGTACTGAAAGGCAAGATACTCTCTTTTTCTTGCTACCAAAAAATGTGTCATAAAAATACACATAGTTTTTTTTTGCAGGTTAAAATACACAAAGCTGTATAAGAAATACAAAAGACCCATGCAAATTACGTTATTCATCAAGTAGAAAAACGCATCTATCTCATGAAACAAGACGAAACATCCAGCTCATATAAAATATGCAGCCTTTAATGGTGAAATTTTGAATATACTATTCATCTATCTCTTATCTCTTGGTGGATGATTGGTTCTCATAAATTCGATACTCAGTAATATGGTATTGTATATGATATTATTCTTCCTACTTTTAAAAGGAGTCTTACATAGATTAGACTATTTTCGATCTAGATTCTTTTGGCAAGGAGAAAACGAGAAGAAAAAGTATCGATCGGCGAGATGGAGTGTGGTTTGCAGACCCAAGGATCAAGAATATTTAGGAAGCCATGATCTTGAGGTCAAAAAATCAGCTCTCTTAAGCAAATGGCTATTTAAGCTTTTGTCTGAGGAAGGTGTACAACAAACCCTTCTAAGGCGGAAATATTTAGGACCAAAGACAGTATCCCAAATACTTTAGAAGCCTGGGGACTTACACTTTTGGGATGGATTGATGGCCATAAAGAAACATTTCTTTCGTTTTGGCTCGTTCGCTATTAAGGATGGATCGGAGATTAGATTCTTTAAGGATAAGTGGATGGGTAGTATCACATTCTGATCCGGAAACAATATCCCGCTCTATATAACATTGTATGCCACGAGGGAACCTTCCCTCACAATGTGACGTTCAAAAGAGATTTAATCGGCACTGGACTAGAGTCATGGAATACATTGGTATAATGCCTATCCAATATTCAGTTGTCACCAGAGTCCGATGAATTTTGATGGAATCTACAAGAGAATGGTAAATTCACAGTAGATTCCATGTATAGAGCTTTACTCCAACCTGAGATACCAGTAGATAATAATAAGAAGATATGGCGTATGAAGATACCACTGAAAACAAAAATATTTACATGGTATTTTCGTAGGGGAGTGATTCTTACTAAAGATAATCTTATCAAGAGGAATTGGCATGGTAGTCCACAATGCGCTTTCTATCATCATGAGGAAACAATTAAGCATTTGTTCTTCCAACGTAAATTTGTTTGTTTTATTTGATCAACCATCCAAGTAGCTTCTGGTCAATATCCCCATATAGCGTTGTTAACATATTCGGCAACTGGTTGCATGAGATTAACCACATGTCTAGAACTCTTCTTAGGGTGGGGCGCTAGCTGTTATTTGGTCGTTGTGGCTATCTAGAAATGATAAGGTTTTCAATGTTGAGATAACTTCTTTTTTTGCAGGTTATTTACCGGTGTATCAGTATTCTCTACTTATGGTCGTCTCTACAGCGTGTGGAACATCGTGACCTCTTTATGGAGTTGATGTCTACGCACGCTTCTATTCTTATAGACTATGTTGGGCCTCCAAGCACATAGGTTTGTAGGACAGCAGCAATTTCCCTCAAGTGGATGACCTAAGGTTATCGAACTCAGGGAAGTAGAGGTTAAAGATGGTCTCTCTCAAGAAACCCTAAAATTAAGATACAAGAAGTCTCTTGTGTCCCCAACACACCTAATACAACTAGGAGTTGTATAGGTGCACTAGTTCGGTGAAGAGATGATAAAATATGTGTGATAGGTGTGGCAAAATAAAGTAATAAAAATTACAGCAAGCAAACAAGTAGTAAACGTGAGCACAAGCGGTATTGCAATGGTGGAAAAAAAGGCCTAAGCTTCATACTTTCACTAGTGGAAACTCCCAACAACATTAACATTGTCTAATCACATGATATTTCCACTAAAATATGCATTGGAGACGTACTCGGAGGTCATTTCTTTGTGGTCAAAAGAGGACGAGAATTGTGTAGGGCTACAAAAGCACATCTTAGAGTTCGTAGTTCTCATCTACGATTTCCCAATGTCACCGCGATCATCCAATGAGAGTATCACAATCACCACAACATATCTCAAGGATAGTCAAAGACAAGCACCAAGAGACTCTCAATCTTCAATCCACACACAAAAGAGAAAATCACTCATGAAAATATTCTTCTAATCTATGTCTAATAGACCGCTGTCACCTTGGTCTCGAAGATTATATTAGATATAGACAAGTGAGTACATCAAATCCAATACATAGAAGAAGGGGAAACATAATGGGATCACCCTAGATTAATATAGCCTATGATCACAATCAAGATCACGTCATGGGAGAGAGAATTAACCACATAGCTACTGTAGAAGGCCTCAGCCCCGAGGAGGAACTACTCCCGAAGCAACGTCGATGGAGATGAATCCGGGGGCACTTCCCCGTCCCGTCAGGGTGCCGTCACAGGAATTCTGGTCCCCCGAAGCTTTTTGGCGATGGCGGTGGAGATCGGAATCTCTTCTGGATAAAAGGGTTCTGGAATAAGGGTTTCCTCCATGGGGGTAAAAATAGGGCCAAAGGGGGGAACCGGGGGTGGTCCTAGTCTCCCAGGCGGCCTCATGGTGCAGCCTCCCCCTCCGGCTCTCCTTCAGGCGTCTGGAGTCTTCTAGAACGCTGATTTTTTTTATATATTTTTTATGGAATTTTTGAAGCACTTTTAATTTGGATAAAATCACTGCAACTAAAAGACATCACCAGATAGAAACTGATATTGGGTGCACTGAGTTAGTAGGTTAGTCCAAATATGTGTAAAATGATATAAAAGTGTAGCAAAACATGTAGCAATGTCGCATAAAAGTGCATGGAACAGGCAGAAATTATAGATACGTTTGGGATGTATCAGGAGTCATATACACAATTGGAGGATACAGTGAAGGATATTTTTCCCAACGTGGATGGCAACATAATATACAGATTGGACCTCCATCGTCGATAGCGATCAACGACTCTACATAATGCTTGTACTTCACTACTTTTATCTCTTGTGTTCGGAGGTGAAGTGGATGTGTGCATTCTAATTATGCAGATGTCGGATGTAATACTTAACTATTAAGTAATAAAACTCACTTTATCAAAAATTATCCATCTATCTTCATGTTGTTAACATGAAAAGGGATCACAAGGACCCATCAGTGCGTTGATTAAGTCGGTTGAGCAGCACAACTTACAATAAGGATCCTAAAGAAACAAAAAATTATAAATAAGTCCTCGTATCTTACGAAAATTATCTGGCTACGAAAGCAGAAAACATGATCGGATCCTAGCTGCAGCCCGATGGATACAATCATCGCCGGCGCTAGGGATGGACCACTTGTTCTGCGAGACCTCTGGAGTTCACGATAGACTTCTACTTGGCGCAAAACTACCCCGCCGAGAGCAACAAGAATGTTCGCTTTTTGGCCCCAAGATTCGATGGATCGGATGAGTTTGTCAAGCATGGGTGTCATTGCTCCTCAGAAACCACATGGGCGACCGACCGTGGCCCAAGCCAAAAACCGGTGCACAAATCAGGCGGCCGCCAAAAACCAACATATGTCGCCACCATGCCCGAAGAATCACCGCCCGGTGCGCCTCACCTTAGGACCAATCCACCACCGCTATTGTGCCACCACACCCACCAATCGGAAGCCGAGGCTAGTTTTATGATGAAAGCTCATCTGGGACCATCTATTATCAGTCACCTGGAAAAAATAATTAGCGTAGGTTATTTTTTGGGCCTTTAAATTTTTATCCAACGGCCATGCATGATTGTGGCTCGGAATCACACCCCTTCAACGGAGGCCTAAGGGCATCTAGAACCAACGAAAAAAATAGCACGCTATAACGACGATTATAACGGCGTTATAGCATATTAGAAAATGAAACGCTATATTTTTGCAAATTTAGCCGCTACGGCGCTATTTACGCTATTAGCGCGCTACGCGCGTTATAACATACACATGATGCATTTTTTAGGAAAATAGGCAAGACATGCCTCAACCCAGCAGGTGCAAAACTACCCTCGGCCACGCCCCTTCTACTCCCTTTTTTACACGAAAATGACCATAACACTATATTTGGGAAGAAACATGCACTAGCGTTGATGACTGATTAATTGGAATAACGGCATCCAATCAATGTTGTACTTGGTTACCATATATAATAATGGATGAAAAGGGTTCTCTTGGACTGCCTTTTGTTCCCTATAGCCGCTGCTTTCTTTGATATTGATGTTGGGATGTGGCACTGTGCTTGACCAGTTTAAAAATTATTCTTCCACTCAAATGTAGACTATTTTTCTGAATATAAATTTAGAGTGGAAGCAAGCAAAATTCTAGTTATAGGTTATAGTTGATGTTTAAAGTATTTCTCTGAATATGAATTTTACTTGCATATGACTGAGAATAGAAATAAAGTATTATTCTGAATATATATACTAATGTTGTGCTTCGATTTAGCTGATAACAATGCCTTGGATTTGGCCCTTGTGCATATATTGCCCTTGGGAAAAAATTAGTTGCTAAAAATACTTTATTTTTGGATATATATTTTTTTGCAAACGCTATTTTGAAATATAGCACGCTATAACTTGTGTAGCATTTGAAGAATGATCTCGCTATATTTATAGCGCGCTATTTTTTTCATTGTCTAGAACCGAAAGCCCCAATCCCGTTCGAACGCCTGAGCGACCTATCCGAACGCCGCTTAAACCCATGAAAACCACTCAAAAATTATATTTAGAACTCTGTTTTCAGTTAATTTTGTTTTTAAATGAACTGTCCAACGAACTATATCGCTTTGAGCTGCATTTTAGGTCTATACAATCCTCCTCCATCGGTACAAGGAAAAATAAAGCAGCCGGCAAACCGAAAAAGCTTAGCAGAGCAGGAAAGAAAAACAGCAACACTCACTCATCCTCCTACTTTTTTTTCTCCCCGCCTCATCGTCCACATTTTGGTCCACCGGCGAATGCTATCAACACTTGATACATACAGCCTGTGTGGAAGAAGCCCAAGTGGCACGATCTTCCGTCTGGACAATTAATTACCAGTAGTTTACCACTATGAAGAGCTCTGAATTTTAACATGCCACAAGTGTGTGCAGAGCACAAGCCACCATATAACCCCACAACGTTCCCCTCCACAGCGACTGTCCGCATTACTGACTGTACATTGCAACATGGATATACATGCTAGTACAAACAAGTAGCAACGGATACATACACACATAAACGTAATTAACCTGATGAAGCTTTGGAGATCAGTCATGGCCATTCTTCAGTGGACGTTGTTGGCCGCCGTTGCGTTCCTGGCTGGTCCGCGCTGCACCCTCACCTTCGGCCGCCTCTTGCGGGCGAGCTTCTTCTCAAGCGTCTTCACCTTGTCGCTCAGCTCCGCGATGAGCCCCATCTGGTCGTTGCCCGAAGTGAGAAGTTTCTCCAGCATCTCCCTCAGCTTCTGGTTCTCGTCGCTCAGTCCCTTGTTCTTGTCGCCGTCGTCGGCCGCCCTCTTCACACCATCCTGAGTTGTAGGTACTGTAGCTGCCGCTTCTTCCTCTGCAGGTACACCTTCAGCGCCTTCTTTCAGCATTTCTTCTTCTGGCACTGATACAGGTACAAGTACAGCAGAATTCACTCCTGTTATGCATGCTTCAATTTCTGCCTGGATGGTGGCATCGCCCTCTGTTGCCTCAGAAGCACTCGCTTTGCCGCCATCGTCACCCTGCTCCTCTTGCAGGTCACCTTGGCTCTCCGGCGACACCACGGAGTCAGGATTATGACCACACACCGCGCCACCGTCGTGTTCACATGGTGATCCGTCACCTGTACATTCAGGCAGGGCAGGTTCAGCACTCGTGTTGCTCGGCAGCGATCCCGCATCATTTAGTGTATCTTCTATGATCTTCTTGTCTTCGATATCCAGTGGTACAGCTTCAGGCTCCTCTGCAGTTGCATCATCCAGTGCATCTTCCATGGTCTTCTTGTCTTCGATTTCCAGTGGAACGGCTTCAGGCTCCTCTCCAGTTGCATCATTCATGGCATTTTCCATGGGCTTCCCCTCGATATCCAATGCAGCTTCAGGCTCCTCTAAAATGGCAGAGCCACCTAATGGGTCCTCCACGTGAAGTTCATTTGGCTGATCCACAAGTGCTGCTGAATCGTCCTCATGAGAAACGTCACATTGTTCTGTTGCTTCTGGTCCTACCAAGGCACTTTCTTCTTGCGTGCTGCTCTCTGCATTTCCACCGGTGACATCGTCCATATTACCGGTATCGCCAATAGGAGCAGAGGGTGTTCCATTTGGTTCTTTGCCTGAATCGAGTGGGGCATCAGCTACCTCTTTCTGCATCCCGAAATTGATGAACTCTTCTTGCTTCTCTCCTGGGTTGATTGTTATGGAGTCATCTGCAAGATCTGAATCATTTCCATGCGGATCTGCAACTTCGGAAGACACTGATGAATCGTCCAGATGAGGGGATGGGGCACTTGGTTCTTCGCAGTGATCTTCTGCAGGACCAGCGTCATGTTTCAGGCACGAGCTACCAATGGGAGCAGATTCCTGCACCTGACCTCCTTCTGCCGAACGATTCTGCTTCATCATACACAATGTTAATATTCTCGTTACAGACTATATTGCTAACCAATCTCCAAAATAAATGAAATCAAAACTCACATTGTCAACAGCCACTTCACTGTCCACAGATGTTGTAGCCACTGCAGTAGGAGAAACCCCTTGATCTGATTCTTCAGTGCGGCAGTTTTCCTCAGCAGATCCTTCAGTGCATTGTTCCAGCGCTGGGCCATCCAGGTAGTGCGTTGATGATCCTTCACTCTTCGTTGCAGATTTCTCCTGCTGACATGAACACTGTTAACACCAAATCCGTGAACTACAAAATATCTTATTAACCAACGAACAAGAATTAGTATATGCTGACCGACAACATAACCAGGAATACAACTTACTTCTTTGGTAAATTCCTCTTTCGAAATGCTTGGCTCGTCCATTTGGTGCTTCTTCTCAGTGACAAGCCCTGATGATGCTGCATCACGCACCACATCCGTCGGTGCTACTCCTTGACGTTCAGTACGTGCTGCAGCTTTCCCCTATCGGATCACGGTACGGTACGCATCAGATATGCCACTTCGAAACACAAGTGTTCTGCAATGCTAGCATAACCAAACAATTGAAATCATAAGTCAACTTACTTCATCTTGCACTTCTTCTTTTGCACTACTTGATTCTTCCATTTGATGTTTCGGTTCAGTGGAACCACCATCTTGACTCAACTTCACGGAAACTTCAGATGAAATGCCATCAACCAGGGGCTCCTTGGAGTTGACTAAGGAAGAGAATTTCTCTTCATCCACTCCTGCAAGACTTACTTCCTCACTCTTAGGGTGATTATTAGGTTCTGCAGACGGTTTGTTGCACAGAGAATCGAGCTTCTCCTGCAAACAAACTAGCTGTCGAGCAGCAGACTTCCTGGCCTCCCTCACAACTGGAATCAAGCCCTGTAAAAGTATATGAATCGTTAACACCAACAAGTTTCCAGCACATGATAAAACGAATAAAATTAAACTGAATAAGACACAATACCTGAATGGTGTCAAGGTTCAGAAGTAAGTTCATGATGGTCTCATTAATAGCAATGTGTTCCTTATCTGTCGGCTGCTTTGAAGAAGCTTCAAGGGCTTGTAGCTGCTTCTCGACATCTTGCATCTTCCTATGTACATTCTTGATCTTCCTTAGTTTCTCCAACGGTTGCCATCTTCGTACATGGTACCCCCTGTATGCAGACTGAATGCGAACAGCCGCATCTGGTTCTGTTAACTTGATTTCAGAGGCTAAATTCATCTCATCCTCTCTGTTTTTGTCACACTCCTGCAAGCTCTTGACACTGACATTTTCTTGCGGTTCAGCATTGACGCTAGGTTGCACTTTCTGATCAGTCATACTTGTGGAAATATGTTCCTCTTGAGCATGTTTCATAGAAGCATCTAGCACTGCTATGTTCCTAGACTCTATACTTTTTCCAATTTCATCAGATGATTTCTCTTTAACAGGCACATTACCCTCTTTCTTATGGTCTGATAGCTTTGGCTCCTGATTCTTGGCTTGGGCCTCTTTAACATCCTTATCTTTTCCACAGACCTTCCTCGTTTCTGGGTTGGATGACCTTGAAGATGTGTTTCCTGATTTCTTCTTTGGCAAAGGATCCACTCGCAAGCATACGGGGGGTAATTTTGAAGGCTTAGCCTTTGATGATTCAACATTGTTGCTTTTCTTTGTTTCTCCCTCCTTCTCAACCATGATGGCCTTCTTTTCCTCTTTGTTTCCACCCATATAGGATTTCTTCTCATCACTCTCTTTCTGAGCCATAACCGGGATGGTACGAACCTTCTTCTCAGCATCCTGTTTCTCGGGCACAGCTGAAATAGCAGGTTCATTCCCACTGTTTGGTTTCTCCGGCACAACTGGGATGGTCTTCAAATTTCCATCCACTTTCTTGTCCTGCCGATGCTGAGTTCCTGCAGGCTCTTTTGCCGCTGATGATCTCCCATTCTGTTCACCAGAGCCATCCCTAGCAGAAGGCTTTTGATCATTTCCAAACCAAGACAAGGGAATAATCTTGATCTTCGGTGAAGGTGGATCTTCTTGCGTTTTCTTGATCTTCGGTGAAGGAGGATCTTCTTGCATGTTCTTTGGACTCTGCTCGTTCTCTTTCAGGTCCTTTTTAGCTTGTTGTTGGGTCCCATCATATCCAGGTGGCATCCAAACTATTGGCCACTGAAGTTGTTTTGCCTTCTGGTTGTCATCAGCTGGCTTCACATCCTCTGTCCTCTCTCCACTCTGAGGAAACCACTTTCTGAAGAGTTGAGGTGAGACCTCAAAACTTGTTCCATCACCCTTGCCTTTCATGGTGCCAGGCGGTAGCCACATCACCGGGTACTGGTAATTCGGGTTTTGAATTATAGTGGAATTATCCGCACCCTTCTGGTGACTCTCATCCTTCAATTCAGGCATATGTTCTTCGATTCTCACGTTGCTCTTCTCCCCTCCATGGCAAACATGGTTGGGACACCCACAGCAATGGCTCTTAAACTTGTCATAACCATTATATGGCGTCTGATCAACAGGATAAGGTGGCATTGGGCCGAAGTATGATGATGGCGAGTAGGGGTTGGGATGATGCGGCGGAAACGGACCATGGTAGTATACAGGAGGTGGTGGTGGGAGTTCTTGGGGAAATGTGGTGGGAGGTCTAAAACTGTAGTAACCAGGAGGATATGTGTTGTTGCAGCAGCTGTGGGAGTCTGGAACGCCTGAGTGATTCATGCTTCCACTGTACGTCCAAGGGCCATACGGTGGTCGACATGACGAGTCAGCTTCAGGCATCTGCTGGCGTCCGGGTTCCCAGGCAGGAGGGGGATAATATGGATAAGGAGCATGATGCCTGTAGTATGAGAAGTATGGATCCATGTAGTGATTTGCTGGATACATGATTTACTAGTTTATTATGTGCTGGTATGTAGGATAAATGGCTGGATCTGTAGACCAGATTCTGCTATTTGTGATTCCTGCAGCAACAATGAAGAAATACAGATGAGTCTCACAGTAACAGTAAAGCAATTAGTACAAAGCAAGCAGGTCACTAGTAACACTGGAGCAATCCATCCATGCAAGAAGAAAAAGAAAAATTGTGACAACTGACAAGATCGCTGAGAGTGGATATGAAAATGCAGAGCAAACATTAGGTAATTAAGCGGCATGGTCCCTTAAAACTGTAAAATGGCAGGAAACCACACCACCAGAATACGGATTTATATCCTACAAGCAATGATCCGAGAAGCAATAGAGAGAGAGAGAGAGAGAGAGAGAGACTGGATCATTTGATTGGTTTAAAAGGTTAGCAATCAAAAGGCGGAGAAACAGTTTCAGTGGCCAACAATACTTTTGTGGCAAGCAAAACAGAGTTGGTAGATGAAATTTAAGGATTATGATGTCGCTGGTGAATCTGACAGAAACGCGGACCATGATGAATTTCTGAAACGAGACAAGGTTAGTTAGCATTCATCTTTTGGAAAAGCATTAAAGATTCTTGCCCCTCGCAGGTTCTTGTAAGAAAAAAATCAGTCGACAGGGCATATATTCAGGGGTGGGTGCCCAGGCTAGAATCGGACAGCGGACGAGTGTGCAACCAACCAAACTGAGAAGCACAGTATCGTTAACAATCTTATCTACTAGGAGTAGTAATTGAGAGGCAAATGGCGAAAATGATCCACGAAACTACAGTAGATTCTATCCGATATTATGTTATTGCTGCAGGTATTGAGCATCCATCCCATCAATTTGGGGGGAGGAGGAGGAGGAGGAGCAAGGGGTGCTTACAGTCAGGGCAGCGTTGCGCGGAACTGTCCTCCAGGGGGTTGCCGCGGATCAAATCGTCGTCGTCTTCTTTTTTCCGGTGGTTCTTGCTGCGTTGTTGTCAGTACGGCGGCGGGCAGCAGCGGAGGAGGCCATTTATGCGGAGGAGGCGCCGTGGAAGGAAGTCGGGAGAGCGTTCGGGAGATTTCGCGACGCGGCTCTCTCTCATTTCTTCTTCTAGGCGCTTCCACCAGCGTCCCGTCCAGTCCCTCCGGTCCGGCCGTTGGGGCCCATCAGGCAGCCACCCACCCAGCACAGCACAGCACACACATTTCCATATTTTTCGCTCCAAAAAAATACACATTTCTATATTCAGTGAAATGATTACTACGAAAAAAAAAAGACTACTCCCTTTGCCCCAACACACAAGAAGAATCTATTTTAGGTCGGAGGGAGTATCTTATAAAGACAGCTTTTTTATTATTATTATTGTGGCTCATGTGATTAACTGGATTTTTTTAATCTATAAATATATCCTTTCATATCATTTTATATTTTAAACCGTGCTACTAGATTTCTATGGTTGCATTTTTTGAATCGGAATTTTCAAACCTACAAACAAGAATCACCCGCCTTTTTTTCTTTTGGCCTTCCGTTTGTCGTCGCCGCCAGCGTCTTCTTCTTCGCGGAAATATCATCAAAGAGGCAAAACAGATCGAGCTCGAGTTGCTCAATGCCAAACGGAGTGAGACATCGAACTCATCCAACTCCTCGTACAAAGGCAATGACGCCATGGAGCGGACGGCCCGATTCTACTCCATTGCATCTATGTTACTTCTCAAAGATCCAAGTGCGGAAAATTTGCTCTCTCGAGGGGCGCGACTCCGCCTCCGTCGCCGCGCAGAGAGCTTCCCCCTCAAGGCGTGCGACTCCGCCTCTTGTCACTCTAACCTCCCTGACTTGCAGCGATTGTCTGTGTTGATGGCGAGTACGCCTACCCACACGTCCTTGTTGTCATACACATTCACCGAGGCGGGGACAAGACACCACTACATTGGTTGTGTGGTCACCCGCCTTGAGCCTTCCGCGTCACCTGACACTATGCACTTTCGTTGGAGTGGCGACATTCGTCGATGCACATTCTACTTTCAGGATTGGCGGAAAGCAATACAAAGGGCCAACTTCTCCTCGTCCTCACCTAGGACGATCCCCCACTTCGACAAAGGAACATCGGAGCCAGATCCGCTGCACTCGATGACGAATAAGTGTGGAAATGAACGAACTCAAGCTTGAGGAAAGATTGGAGCGAAGAGAAGTGAATTGAAATTGTTAGGGTTTCCTCCCAGAAGGAGGAAGTGGATAGAGTTATATTTATATAATTATATGGGATCAGATGGATCACTGTGGGCCAGATATGACGTGGCGGGACGCACCCGAACCTCCCTATATCTAGGGGAACAGGTTTGAAGATTCCGGTTGGATAGCAAAAAAAACGCCCAAACAGCTACCAGTGCATTTGGGGGCCCAATTGCAGATGCTCTTAACGTTCATTTTTTATTAGAGTTCCGACACATGCATGGAACAAGCAGTACAGTCTGGAAGGAACTGTACAACTTAAAAACATCTTCTCAGAGAGCACAAATTGTAGCAAAGAATTGTCCTTTCACTGCCAAGATGAGACATAACATTAACTACCTTTAATTTGCACAACACAACACTTGTGCACAAAATAACAAGACTGTATACAACTAGCTGCTCTGCTTTGAGCCAAACTATACACAGTAAAGGGATTGTTAGTTATACCGCATAATTAGGAGGGGCTAATCGCAGACTAAAGGTTGCCATTCTACCTACCTATCAACTCTGTAAACCTGCAACATATCGTCGCTGAGGCTCCCGAGGTACCCCCCACCTCCTGCTGGACTTCCCACATACCTCAGGTCAAGGATCGGCTGGCGGTGGGGTGTTAGGCCAATGTAAAACCCGAACGAAGGCAGTTGCCAGGTCATGACCCCACGATACGACTCGTCGCCGTAGGCGAAGAGATGCGCGTTGTTCCCACAAGGTATGATTGCTGACTTGCACATGCGCACTTCGCTTACGGTGGACTGGAGTGTGCTGCCCATCGCAAAGGATGCACTGCCTGTCCTCGCGATCATGGCATGATGCCCCAGTTTTCCTGAGCCGGATTGCGTCGGCATCTGTGATAGGTACGGTTGAGATGGAGCGGCGGTGTCTCCTGATGAGTAATCGGCCTTGGCCCGGAAGGAGGCCACCAACATATCGCTCGATGGAGGGGCGCACGCGAGGGAAAAGCACACCCGCTGTTGGTTATCCTCCTCTAGTAGCAGCTTTGGCCTGAGGAAAAACAAAGACATCATACACCAGAACCAAAATCAATTCGTGCATCGGAACAAACACCAATCAACAGCAGTTAATGTTAATGCTTTTGAATTATCCCTGTGTCACATACCTGCTTTGATTGCCATCAGCATCCCACATGCAAGGTCCTATAGCAGAAGCGGAAATAACCTTTCTGGAACCGCTGCTATCAGTAACAGAGTGGAGTGTATGGACCAGATGCTTAGATAGCCCCGCCATGGAATGCAAGGGCCTTGAAGGCTGCCGAGTATCAAAGACCAAAACCCTGCCATCCTGCAGAACACAACGAGGCTGTCCATGTAAATCTTGCAAGGGTGTCAAAATTCAATATGTTTGTTAAGATAAGGACATACTGAACCTGCAAGCCAGCATAAACGTGGTGTGAATCAGAATCATGTGCTGAACACGACCAAGCAGGAACCTGCAAGGTAGTGTGATAGAGAATTAGGTCGTGATGGCGTTATTCAAAATTGGTTAACCTAATTCGTCCAAGTTGTGATCGATCAAAGAGGACTTTTTCAATGGACATGCATCCAAATGGAATTCCAAAGACCCACATATAATGAAAATTTTAGAGGTCTTGTGAGAGTCAAATGCGTGCTGCTGTACGAATACTCATGTGACAACATAACCAACCAAGCAGCACTATACCACAATTTCCACTTATCAAACTTCCAAACAGGCTAATAACAGTATTTATGTACCAAACAATGTATTTCATTTAAAATCATGGAATGGTAAAGAGATTGTAGCATTAGTAGAAGTGTCGTAGATTTGCAAGGTCAGATGATTACCGGTAAATTACACTGAAGAACTACACTGTCGGTCGTCAAGCTGGATTCAAATATAATGATGAGTGTTGAAAAGAAATAATGATAAAATAAACTACAAGGTGAAAATAAAATATAAGGAACCACCATCTGTCAAATTCAACACACCTAAAAAGTGATAGCCTTTTGCCCAATGATGCAAAAAGAGCAGAGCCACCAGGCAAGATACATATATCCTTGACAACTTTAGTATCAGGAGGAAGCTTTATTGGTCGGGCTTCACAGCTAAATAGCATGTTAATCTGTTGGCATTGAAAAATTATAATAAGGTGTTGCAAAACTTAGTGGTGATATCCATTAATTTGGCAGAGTGAGATTTAAATACCTTTCTAAGAACATGTTCTCCACCCACACCAGGAGCCTTCCCAGAAGCAAGTATTATTTGGTTAGATGCATCTATGCCCATGACTCGAGCACCATCCAAAGATAATTTATTCTGCATAGCATGGTACAGAAATTACAAGAATGGCACAGTAAAATTTGGAAAGAAAGAAATCCAGCCAGAATCCAACTGCAAAATTGGTGGAATAAATATGTTGGCAATGCACAGCGGTTTTAAACAAACAGATAATCCATGAGAGTTAGCAACCCAAGTTATGAACGTCATTCTACACTAGCTATGCATTTGGTACCACTTTGTATTAATATATTTTCAATTATTCACAAAATGCATGAAAAGCAGACCGCTAACATACACATGGGATGGGGCAAAACTGGAGTATTGTGCACTGCAGTGATAGATCACCTGATCAGTTATGATGGTCTAAGCCATGAAAAAATAAGACAGCCAACAGTTCCACCAAGTTCTTTTTTGCGGGGTTGGGGTGGGGTTATGTTCCTATGTGCAGATCATACATTTTCACGACCAAATGAAAACTGTTCTAAGATCTCACAATCAACATAACCAACGGTTTCAGCTTCCTTAGTCACAATTAAGATAGGTACTTATTATGCGTCTTAATATTCTGTTCAACCTCCTAAACCATAACATGCAAACAAAACAAGGTTTGTATGTGTTATTTAAAACAAAATAATCATAGTTGACAAACATTTTTCAATTTACGCATCTAACAGAAGCTGGGCCAGAATCATGAATTCCCTGCCCAACCCAATTTCTACTTCGATGTTGCTATTACTAAAATTACCATATGTTTCAGGCCAGACAAGATACCAGACAGCAATTATCAGTAAAACATGCAGTACATAGTATAGACTGAATGTTTGCAGCTCAAAATAGATTTACCTGTAAAACAAAGCGGCAACTGTTGCTAGATGTATAGTCTGCACTGACTGAGGCTGACGGTTCCATATGCGTTCTTCCATCTGAGTGCTCTGCTATTTTCTTCAAAGCAAAGGAAGAAGGTTTGGCATATGTACTCATGTGGTGTCATTAATCATTGAAAATTTTAAATGGTATTACCTGTCGTTTTGAGACACCAACATCTGTTGACCTGTGATTCTGCAAGGCACACACACACACACACACAAACACACACAAGTAACTATAAGCACAAGTTTCTCAAAAGTGTGACAACTATTGATCATTGCCACGTTAACTTTCTGATGCAGGAACAATCAATGAATAAAACAAGATAAGAGATGTATTAGTTCAATATAAAGAACCTCGGATACCTTCTTTGTATATTATTACAGTACCTGAATAACAGGTGCAAATAAACTATCTGGAGACACTATGCACTTGAATTTTTTTTTTCATCAATTAGAATTTTGACAATGCAATAAGCAACAAAGGATACCACAACCTATAGAATACCTTCTCAGCAATTATCTTGTCAAGCAACTTTCCTTGTTTCAGGACCTTAAGACAAGAAAAGGAAGATGTTAGCAGGAACTTACTAATACAAACAAGAAAGATAAAAGCATTTTGCACATGGTAAGCAACTAAAGAAGCTCGCAGATAGCATAAGGAAATTGCTTACCACTTCCTCGAGGGATTCGACCTTTTGCCTGCAAAACCATAATTGCTGCAGACAAGCAAAGATGTTCAGGTGATGGCCAAACAAAATATACAGAGAAAGTGAAGAGACAGGACCCAACCTTTTCAAGATCATTATTTGGAACCGCAACCTCCGGTGCATAGATATTGATAATGTCCTTATGTTTAAACCTTCTTCCACATTGAGGGCACTAGTAAACAATACATTGGACAGGGTGATTGGCTGATTGCGCAGAAGGATATATGTGCACATGCTATTACTCCAAACGAAAAACCATTTGGCGTACGTACCGTCGCCTTAGCGCTACCACGCTGTGTTAACCATCTCTCCAGGCACGACCTGCCGTAGATATGCCCACAAGGAATGCAACTACAACATAGGGTATATATATCACCTAGTTAGCATTCACACACTGAAACAAAAACCAGGATTACATGAGGAACCCAGCCATGGCCCATCAAAATTCAAGGCAAAATCAACCATAGAGCTGATGGGCAGTCATGTACCACTAAAAGAACAATGGAATCCTGTAAAAATTTCTTGCCACCCATCCAGTAACCTGTTCTTGTGACAACTACTCAACCTAGGAGACGCGGAACCGGCAAGAAATTCGGCCTCACCTGATGCGGTGCTCGCCTTCGGAGGTCCAGGGCTCCATACACACGGGGCAGGTGGGGGCGCCGGCGGCCCTCTCAGCCGCCGCGCCGCCGGGAACCCTGGCAGTGGCTGGCACGGGCGGGCCGCATCCCTCCGCGACGCTCTCCTCCCTCTCCCCGTCCCCTTCCTCCTCATCCTCCTCCTCCTCCCCCTCATCCGATCTTTCGCCGTCCTCTACATCCGTTCCCTGCTCCTCGTCGGACGAGGAGGGCGAATCTGAGTTCGACGAGGACGAATCTGATCCTCCCCCCTCTTCCCCGTCCTCCCCTTCGCTGTATGTGCCCGCAAAATCCGGATCCACGTTAGGAAATCTTCTGACCGGAAACACGAGCCTGCGCGGCGGCATGGCGGCGGCGGCGGCGGCGGCGGAGAAGGGCAAGGGCAAGAGCGGTTTAAAGTTGAACTGAATTTTTCGTTTTTTTTTCTTTCTTTCGAACGGTAGGAAAATAAGAGTTAAATGCACTGAACGGTCCTAATCTTTCCCCGCAGTGTCACTTAAGTACTAGTTTTTTCAAAACGCATATCTAAGTCTTAAATCTTTTGTAAGTGGTTTAAATAAGTTTCTATTTTTGTCTGACCTCAGTCTATGACATATAGGCTTCACATGTCAGATTGACCGGTCAACATTCCTTATTTTGGATAATGTTTCAATTGTTTAATAAAAGAAAATCTAGAAATTGATTAAAACTATAAAAATTCATATCTTTTAATCCGCAAGTCGGATGAAAATATTTTATACATGAAAGTTGCTAAAAAATATAATAAATAGGAATACGCTACCCACATGCCCACCACCCCCTTTAACATACCGAACATGGAACATTCCCCCTCTGTATTGCCTGTCCGGTAATCACCCGAAGCCGGTAAAACATCCCTAGATGATTTCCTACTCCGAACAATACACCTAGTACTGCATTAGAATACCACCAACACTGATGCATACCAAACATGGAACATTCCCCCTCCATATTGCTTGTCCGGTAATCACCCGGAGCCGGTAAAACATCCCCCGGATGATTTTCCGCTCCGAGCAATACACCTAGTACTGCATTAGAATACCACCAACACTTATGCATTGTAGTGTTGGTGGTATTCTAATGCAATAATAGGTGTATTGCTCGAAGCGGAAAATCATCCGGGGATGTTTTACCGGCTCCGAATGATTACCGGACAAGCAATACGGAGAGGAAATATTTCATGTTCGGTATGTTAGAGGTGGCCGGTGGGTATGTGGGTAGCGTAGTCGTAATTATTGTATTTTTCTGAGCAACTTTCATGTATAAAATATTTTCATCTGACTTACAGATTAAAATATATGAATTTCTATAGTTTTAACAAATTTCTAGAAAAATAATTATTAAAAAATTGCAACCTTATATAAAACAGTGAATGTTGACTGGTCAACTTGACATGTGGGGCCTACATGTCATAGGCTGAGGTCAGACAAAAATAAGACCTCATTTGAATCACTTACAAAAGATTTAGGACCTATATATGCATTTTAAAAAAATTAGGACCCAAATAACACTTCAGAAAAAAAATTAGGACCGCCAGTGCATTTAACTCAGAAAATAAAGGGATCTTGTCCATCCCACCGGGCGGTTGTCCCTTTTTCTGATTACTTTCTTCTCCACCAAATAGGAGTCAAAATAGGAATGTGAGCTCGGCTAGTACTACTAGCTCGGTACTGTTCACTACAGTAGTTAAGGCTGCCACTAGAAATACTATCTTTTGTTTAAAATTGTGATATCTATTTTGGATCGGAATATTAATATATGATACTCCCTCCGATGCATAATAAGTGTGACGACATTTATTATGGATCAAAAAGAGTATAATTTTTATAATGCATAATATTATAATTCAGTATTATAGTGTTTTTATTTATTACAATATCATGCATGACACGCTACGGTATCATATCATATCATACTCAGTCTTTTTTTTTTAATTATGTGTCATCTTAGCAAAAAAAAAAATCGGTATTTATGGTATTATCTTTGATATTTTTAATACCTTGTGCAAAGATGTTTGCGTATTTGGCAGTCAGAGGGTGATGGTATAATCGGCACATCATTTCGATAATCTTCTGACGCATATTAACAGTGAACCTACTACCTTCATCGAGTAAACAGCCAAAAACTATCACAGTTGGAACGATCAACACCAAAAACTACCACTTTTGCGAAACCTATCAAGAAACTGCTACTTTTGCGATAGTTTCCTGTAAAGACCTACCACTTCCGGTTAGTTGCCAATTTAGGCATTTTAAACCTTTTAGTGACAAGGAGGACCCACATGTCAGAGCTGATGTGTCACAATAGTCAAGGTTGTTATATTGACTGGCACTTTTGTATTATGACATGTGGGAGTCACATGTATGTTTAAACAAAAAAAATCCACTTATCCCAAGAAAACCACTCCCCTGGAACTAACTCAACGGCCTGACCATGCCAGGTCGTCGCACCGCCACCACCGGCTACTCGCTGACGAGCACCCCTCACTGCTCCGCCTCCATTATCATTCTCCCTCTCTATCGCCTCCTCGATTAGTTGCGCCCACCCTAAAGCCGCCATCAAACTCACCCATGCAGCCATCGGGGAAAGGATGAGTTGGCGACCTTACTAGGCTGTTGGGCGAGAGACGTGCCATCACCTTCCTCCTCCTCCTCCTCCCACATATCTGTGGTGAATGCCCCTCTCTCCCTGGATATCAAGTATCACTACCACAATCGTCTTGTTTGCCTCGGGTCACTCTTGTGCATTCGAATTCGCCCTCACTATCGTGCCCCGATCCATGGGAAAGAGAGAAGAGGTAAGAGTAGAAATGAGAGATATGTGTGGGGTGTGGTGGCCCATCGACGGTGGCAGCGTCACCGGCGCGATGACATGCAATGGTTAGATTGAGGCATGGTGGTATGTGGATCGGGCGTGTCTGGCCTCTATTTACTTACGGGGACATGTCCCTTTTTATATAGACTTACATGTAGGTTCCATATTCCACAACGTCCATGTAGCGGTCAACCACGCGGAGTTGACCTTGTGATGCCACTGTGACATGTGGGCTAGGCCTGTCATAATCGAGGCTCAATTGGATTGAGGCGGTCATTAATGCAACTTGGTATTTGTTTGTGAAAAAATATCACAAAAGTGTTGGTTTTTTGTTAGGTCCCGCAAAATTTGGATGGTTTTTGGTTATTTATTGTACCTTCACCTAACTCTTAAGTCTTTTCCCTCTTCCATAATGAAAATCATCATATGTCTTTGTTTTCATAAAAAGGAAATAATAATAATAATAATAATAATAATAATAATAAGGAGACAATCAAGAGGTCGATACATAGGTGATGAAGAAGACTTGGACACCCACAATAATTTGGATATGCCTTTTTTATTTTCTATAAGGGTTTTGACCTTTTGTATTATAGGAAAATAATGGTACACGCAGATGTCATCTCACCATCCAATGCTAGGTCGATGCCATATTGTCGATATAGTCCAACAGACCGGTTAACCAACCTTTTTTTGAACCAAATTGAACTTTTATATAAATTTATCTGACCCATTAAATGTTTTCGCACTAACACTATGTGTTTACTTTCTAGTATAGTACTTTCTTCGATTCATAATAAGTGTCACACATTTTGTATTAAGTTAGTACAAACTTTGTACTAGATGAACGATACTTATTATGGATCGGAGGGAGTACTGAAACTCAAGCAGCATCTACTATAACAATCACGAAGAAAAACTGAATCAATAGTTCTGTATTATATCCTTGCTTGCAAAAGAAGCTTTCAGGAGAAGAATGGAGGCCTGCATTTTCTCCTCCTTCCTACACGACGCAGCAGCAGCGGGTAAACCGCCCAAACCCACTACAGCAGGCATTGGTGATATTCAAATTATGGACTGCACACAATGCTTGGCACGCCTTATCTCCGCCATATTCACAGTTTAGCAGTGAGAAACATAGGTATTCCACATCTGCACAAGAACGACAACCGGTTAGTATACATACATACATAGTGCACTTGATCATTCAGATTTAACGGAACATAAAATAACATGACTAAGATAATAAAATGAGTATATTTACAGAAAGGAAAAAAGAATCACCATCGCTGCACCATGCTGCTGCAAAATGACAAGACCAAAAACTGGTACACATGACCAGTAGAGCTACTAAACACATATACGTCGTTGTGTTGTTGTTGCTCATAAACGCCATCACGTACTAGCTAGTCGATCGATCAGCCCCTTCTTTTTCAACCTTCTGCTTGTTCTAATCTCTTGTATGCCACGATCGATGACCATATTATTGTCTGTAGGGCGTTTATATAGATGTGTGGCCTTCTCTTTCATGAATTTATTTTTCATTCATACTTTCTATATATGTTGCATAGAATTAAAGGGGGTATTATACACACACATTATTTCACACTAAATTTTTTCTGTTTTGATAGCCATTGATAAAAAAAAATTGTAAGATATTTATATCCTTGATTAATTCATACTTAAAATGAATTATATAATTAAATTGAATTCATAATTCAGATTACTTACACATCGTAAGGTCTGAATACTGATATACTACTAGTACAGAAATTGACATTGTAGAATACCCACATATGGTGGAGTGGTTAGGGGAGCTATGGTGTTTCCATCCCATCAAGGATCAAACCTCAGTTTTGACGCTTTGGTGTCTCAGGCGAATATTCTTTTAGTGAAGGTATACATAGTTGTGAGCGTCTGCGTCTGTATTGTCTCTTCAAATTTTTTTAACATCGTAGCTACATTCCTTTTGTCATTAGGTTATCAAAAATATAGTCGTTTATCCCACTCTTCTTCCCTCGTGCTCCATTTGAGCCGACACATTAGCATTGTTTCCCTTTTTTCTTCCATTTGTTATCCTTTTCTCTTTTTTACTTTGAAAAATTCCTCTTTGATCCACTATACCTTTCACTTTTGACTTAGTTCTTATTCAGTTTAACCTACATTTAAAATTATGGTTTGTATCCTGAGTAAGTTTTTCTCCACCATGTTAACTTACATGGCGACTTGCGAGTCTATGCAGGCAAGAGTGGTGAGAGGCGCTAACTACAACATGGTTTAGTACATATTTTTTATAAAGAGGATATATTAATATCATGGAGATAGCAATTACACCCAGTCTCTACAACAAAAAAATGTCCAAAATACACTATGAATGCACATAACCCATTAAAAAAAGAAAATATCCCGCTACATTGATCAATTCCTAGTAAATGTAGCACGAACCACTGCTAAGACAACACTTGAAGTACAAATTCTCCAAAAACGTCGTCTCTAAGAAGGAAATAATGTACAAGTGTCATCGTGACCAGATCATAGATCTTAGATTATTCATCTTGGAGAAAAATCAGTACTCTAAAAAATAATACCATCAACAAGACCACTGTCAGGTTTGCGCATGCAAGAAGACCTCTTGGACGGCCTCCAATGTACAAGCATAAGCGGGCCCTCTGCCAACAAGCCTCGTGGCCTTCAAACCTGGGCCACAGTACTCACACGGTAGCAAGGGAGCCTCAGTCAACACCAATGCAGCAACTATCAGACGCACAACCAAGCCCCATCAATGCTCCCCGCCATCACTCCCAGAGCCTTCCCGCCGCCTAGTCACGACCGCCGCAGCCACGGAGCACCGAAGGGAACCGCCACCACAGCCTCGAGGGAGTCGCAAGAAGGGTTTAGTACATGATCAAATCTATACTATCTAAACCCTGTACCAGTTTTGAATTGGTACTAGTGTATCAATCTTGATCAAATCTATATTGTCTTGTATGTGTCTCAGATGGAGAGGAGATGTTTTTGTTTCTTGAACTGTAAAGAAGAAAGAAAATCAGAAAAAGATACCTAAAATATAAGAACATGCACAAATTAACTTGCACATTTGTTAAGTACCAGCACGGTACAAAGTTTGTTTTTTGGATTGTTTTCTTGAGTTGGGGGTACAAAGTTTGTTTTTTGGATTGATTTTTTTGAGTTGGGAGTACAAAGTTTGTTTAGAGTAAACAAAAGAGACACAAACTTTACCCATTTTAAGAAAATCATTACAAAGATTGTTAGCAGGATAAAAAAAAACTAAACCGCCCACCGTGGGGCTCGAACCCACGACCACAAGGTTAAGAGCCTTGCGCTCTACCAACTGAGCTAGACGGGCATATGTATCCAATTCTTCCAGTATCTTAGACGACCCAAATCAAGCTATGTATGCTTAGAGTACATTTTATAGAAGGCCATTGCTTATTTTTGAACGTATAATACAAGGCCATTGCGGAACGGTGCTTCAAGGCCATACTCAACTTAAATGAGAAAACATGGTTATCTCTGTGATCCATCACCATGAAGTCTATTTTGAAAAGACTAGTTATGGATGTGTGACCATGTAGCTACACCTCTTTTTACACAATCCATTTTTGCAATAAGATTCTTACGTACAAACTTCTTTTTTTCACTCTCTCAAATAAGGAAACGTTTAAACTTGAAACTTTGCAGATCAAACATAATGTAACTACTACCCGTACAGGTTAATTTTGTAGGAAATACAAAAAATATATAAAATGATAATACTTATTTGAAATTTATAACTTGACAAATTGTTTTGCATAGGAAATGGAACTATTTTATCACAGAGTGGTACTTGTGTGGCATGGAACTGCAAAGTTCGAAGGTCAAATGTTCACTTGTTCGAGCGAAATAAACAAGAGAAATTTCTGTGTAAAGATGTAAACACAACACCCATCTTGGTGCAAAGGTTGATGGCCTGGATAGACACTCTTAGGACACTTGGCATAGTCTAGCTTTTCCTAATGTCCTACTTCTGCTGAGTTTTTTCTTTGTTAGACACTCGGCAATGATAAGTCCTTGTGGTATACCATATTCTTGCCAAGTATTTTTACATGCACTCTGTTTTGGTGGCACGCTGATGAGTGCTCGACAAAATGTACTCGGAAAATCATCGGGTAGGCGCTAGGTGTACAAATTATCCTTTAACATGTAAGTAGTTTTTTAATAAGGGAAATATATTAATATCACAAGGATATCAATTACACCCAATCTTTGCATCAATAAAATGTCCGAAGATATCGAGAATGCACACAACCAAGAGAAAAAACAAAAAAAGAAAAATCAAAAGCCTCGTCATGGTGTACAATCACTCGCAGCAGAAGCATTCTAACCACAACCGAATGCAACACATGTACTACAAACTAAGCTCTCCAAAAGCAACGCGTCCAAGAAGGAAACAATGCACAAGCGTAGACGTCCGATCAAAGATCTTGGGTTTTCATCTTGGAGAAAGATCGAGTTTTCAAAACAATGCCTTCAGAAAGGTCATTATCAGGTACAACAATGAAGGCTATTCATTGGGTTTTCACCCTAAAAATCATGGTTTGATAATCGAGAAGCACCACCAAAAATGTAATCCACTTGTGTTACCACTTCTGTTTGCCAAACTGCTGCTGCAAATTGCCGAACAGCCAAGAACCCGTGTCGCATTCTCTCTGTGCCAAAACCAACCTTTGATCGCCACCCCCCCCCCCCCCCCCCCCGCGGAGTCGGCGACACGACGGTCACGGGGCGATGCAGAGGGGGTTGAGCCGAACATGTAAGTATGATGGATCTATATGCACTACATTAGTATTTATGATTTTTGAGCCTCCATGTATTGCCTAGGTATTTGCATCACTAACACTTTCTTCAAATATTTTCGTTTGTTCTAGACTTCACGTTCTTACGTTGTACACGTCGAACAATCTTCATTTAAAGTAGGCAGTCTGTGAACGGAGACCGGTAGCTAGCGACGCCACGGATTTGTCACCGGAGTTAATGGAGTAGAGCTGCTGGTTCGAGCGCTATATACACGACACGAAGAGCGCCTAGGCCTAGCTCGTCTCATCCCCGAGAATCATCAATGGCCAAGAAGCTGCGCGTCGCCACATCGCCCCCTTACCGAAATAGACTTTTACCCGCTTTATATTATAAAGCAATCATCATCACGATACGGTCTGATACAAACACATGCCACACCCACATCCAACACATACTCTAGGATAGATACAAAGATTCCAAGCATGGTATAGTATGATCTCTAAGGCGGTGCCTTTAAGAAAGGAACGACACAGAGTACCGCCACCGCCAAATCCAGAAGATCGAGTTTTCATCCGAAGATGCGAAGACGAGGGAGCAACCACGACGGAGCCTTCAAGAAGGCCCTTCACCGACCTCACCGTCTGCCTCGCCACCGTCGGAGTAGACGTCGCCGTGAGGCCACCCTCGCCGTCACGTCGGCCAACGTCCCGCTCGTCGAGTCGCTGCTGCTCCAACGACTGCACGGCGGCCATGAAGCCGGGACAGTCAAGGTGGCGACGTACCCGTTCCCGACCGTGGACGGCCTCCCGGAGGGCGTCGAGAACCTAGGCAAGGGGGCACTCACGGACACGTGGCGCATCGACGCTGCCGCGTTCGATGATGCCGCAGGAGGCGCTCGTCCGGGTGCAGGCGCTGGACGCGATCGTCACCGACGTGCATTTCTTGTGGAACGCCGGCATCGCCGCCGAGCTCGGCGTGTCGTGCGTCAGTTCCACGGCGCCGTCGACAACGCCGCCGACATTGTCGTCGTCCCTCGGTTTTTGGCGCTGGGTATACGGATACCGAGGAGCGAGCTGCCTGGGTTTTTGAGGAGCCCGCAGGCCGCAGCCATGGGTGTCGGTCTCGGAGCGGGTCAACTTGACGCCGGCGGACTCCTTGGGCGTCGTCGTCGGAGATGGAGCGACTGTACTGCGAGATGTGCCTACGAGATGACTACGTGAAGCGCGGGTACTTCGTCGGCCCCCTCATGCTCGGGTCATCCCCACAACTGTCGGCGACCGGCGACTCGACACAGCGCCACAACGTTGCATCGGCTGGCTCGACAGGAAGCCCAGCCCACGTCCCGGACGCTCAGCTGGACGAGCTCGCCCTCGGGTTGGAGGCATCCGGGAGGCCGTTCCTGTGGGTGGTGAGGGCGGTGGAGCACTGGAGTCCGTCGAAGCGGTGGGAGAAGCGCGTGGGAGACCGAGGGATGGTGGTCAGAACGTGGGGCCCGCAGACGGCCATCTGGGGGGCGGGGGCGGCGATGGGCGCTACGACTATGACCAGGTCGATACCAGACGTGTTAAAATAGAGGATACGAGCGGACTGTGGTTGAGTTGATTGGAGGGATAGTGGTATTCCCAGTCCATCAGAGTTCAAATTCCAGATTTGACATTGTTGCTCGCATTTTCTTGAATTTATTTCACATTTTCGGCGATATGCTTTTAGTGAGAGGAGACATTTCCGTCGAAGACGAGGTGATGACTTCGTTAATTTTAAGATGATGTGAAGGGCTCAGTATTGCGAAGACCCTCATAAAGGTAGGGTGTGCGTATGTGCGTTTTTTTTAATGAACATGTGTATATCAAGTATATGCCATATATGATGTATCATGTTGGATTGTATATTTATTTTAAAATTTCATAATTTTGTAATACAACTTAGCTTTGCTATAAAAAAATTAGTTTCTGATCCAAGCATAGCTAGATGACATATAGCCTGCTATTATGAACTTTGGTTTAAATTGAGTAATATGTACGTACTATTGTATTACATATGTTTCCCGTAAAGGATGTATTTTATTAACTATAAATAGAGCATCAAGGGGATATAAACATAATGACCACACATTCGATCTCTGCATAGTTAAAACTTACACAGCCAACACTAACAACGGAATCGTAAGACTTCCACAACTGTCTGCTTTGCTCGTAACCAAAGAGTTGTGTACTCAAAATAAGCCTCTTCTTCATTCCACTCTCTACATAAAAATTCCACTAGGGTCATATCGACTACTACAAATAAAACGCTTTCCAGGGTTCCACAAGACCTACGAGGATCACTGCAAATGATCAAGTTCATACTCTGGTATATACCCTGCTACTTGCATGGTCCGCAAGTCGATCACTTGGCCCGGCCATAGGGCGAAGCTGGGCACCTCGTCCCGGCCGTCTAGGATGGGCTTCATCATCGCCAACCATGACGATAGGAGGTCGTTGTCGTCGACGATGGCGCGCCAGGCGCGGCAGGTGACCCGGCAATGGGCGAGGGTGTGGGGTGGCAGGCGACGGAAAACGCCGATGAGAAGGTTGCTGGGGAGGCACATGCCGTTTCCGCCGCCGTCGGGGTCCATCGCCGGAGACACGAACCCGGCGGAGCGGCAGAAAACTTGTTGTCAGCTAGTAGCAATCTGGAGTCGATCGACTCGATTTTGACCTAAGAAATCTCCTACCTGGCTGCAAGATCTAGCTATGAGCTAGCAATATATAATATGACGGCATGGTTTGTGTCCGTATCAAGGTCGATCGGTGGAGGCCTAGCCGGACTCAGACTCGGAGTACACATACGAGCAGGATTTGTACGGGCATCCAACTGAATCACGTCATGGCAAAGGAAAATAACCAACAAAGGAATAAATATGCTGCTCCTCTAGAAAAAAAAAACATGCGCGCAAAATTCGACGTTCGAAAAAAATGACATATTTTGCGCAACGACTATTACATCTGCAAACAAAAGTATGTAAAACAATACTATTTTTTTTGCGGGAATGTAAAACAATATATTGCTCAGCTATGGATGTATATAAGCAAGTTTTCGAAATATATTAAAATGTATTAAAAAAATGTTCAATAAGTACTCCATCCGTTCCAAAAATAAGTTTCGCAAACTTAGTACCACTTTGACTTAACTTTAGTACAAAACTGTACGTACTAAGTTTGTGACGCTTATTTTAAGCCGGAGCGAGAAAAATGTTTCTAATGTATATAAAACTATACAATGTGTATGAAAATAATTAAGAATTAAAAAAAATTCGAAAAAATTAATCATGTAATTGGAATTTCTTCAACGTGTATATAATTTTTTTCCTGATGCATACAAAATGTACAATGCTTATAGAAAAGTGGAAATGAAAACATATTTAATTTTTAAATTTTAATAGTTTTTTGAAAAAAATGTTCCTCTAGTTAAAAGATATTACCATAGAACAATGTTCAATATGTATTTACAAAATGTTGACCCTTTATTCACAAAAATATTCAAAACATGTAGTCGAAAAAATGTACAGCATGTATTTAAGGAATATTCAACGGGTATCAATAATATATTCCACATATACACTAAAAATGTAGTGTTTACTGAAGAAAAGTAGACTTGTCTTAAAAAAAGAAAGTATAAATCTACAAAAAAAATCAATAAAAACCATTACAAAACATGAGCAAACAAAGAAAATTGAAAATTAGAAAGTAGAACGAAAAAACTGTACAAAACTAACAAGTAGTAGGGGTCGAGCAAACAACAAAGCCAACGCCGAACTCCAGAAAAACAATGAATCAGGCCGGCCCAGAAATGACTGAGGAGTAAAATGCTCAATGCGAGATATTTTTCAATCTCACATATCTATTCACACTGAGAATAATCAGGGTGTGATATTTTGGAGCCAAAGTTTTATGAAATTCAAAAACCATATATAAAAGTGTGAAAATATTCTAAAAAACATTCCAAATGTATACACAAATGTATTTCTAACTATGTGTAAAACTTCATTATGAGATATTTTATCATGTGATCTCCTACAGAGATTTTACACATGAGTACATCTCTAGACATTTTCTATGCAAGTTAGGATGTGAAGAAAAGCCTCTAGCAATGCATCCAACATGATTGCACGGTACAGTTATACACATTGCTGAATTTGAAACACAGTTGCTGTGAAACTAGACATAGATTTGCTTGCACTCAATGAAGTAATTAGAAGACGAACCAAAAATCGATTGACTGATACAAAGCACAACCAACAACAAACGTCGCGTAAACTGGCAATACACTTCAGCTATATATGACATCGTGGTACAAAAAATTTCCACAAGACGAGCATCCTCAAATAGCAGATACAGGGCTCGGAGGAGCAGAGCAATAAGAAGTTTTGCCACAGATTACATAGTACAAATAGAGAATCGGCAAGATAAGCTTGAGAGGTTACCCAGCCTGACAGCCCTGGAGAAGCTGACTTAGTAGATACCACTGAGGCCAATCTTTACTCATGATGTAGCCAGTGTTCTGCATCTCTCACATTCTATCACCGGTTGCCAACCCTTACATACACTTAAGCATCAGTGCAAACTGACCCTTTAGCTGGTGCTTGCACTCCATTTCATCCACATTCTGCATTACAACAATAAGAGCGATTTTGATATGTCAATGCTGTTCTTGCATATGTTCAGAGTTGGAACTAGAGTACATTATTCTACAACTGAGTTCAGAGAGAAGTATATTCTTTTTGGAAGCAAAGAACATTTGGCATGTGTGGAATTGAAGTTCTCATCTCACATATGTGCTTTCCACATGTTCATGCTAAAAATACATCTGTACAACTTCTTTTAGTAACATCAAGAATGTATATGATAAAACGGGAGCAGTATAACTAAACAGGGGCACTAACCAACTCGAATGTACCATGATAAAATTAAGAATGTATAGAGAATTCTGTATACATAGCTGGTAATAGATTCTTCAATACTAATTACAGGAGCCTAAATTACCACACTATTTAGCACATATCAGAGTGATTCCAAAACTGCTTATATGTGATACACTACTATGTTTCAGTGACCAGACTGCCTACAACGTCTTTTCAGTTACACATAAGGAGAAAATTGGTAAAGGTGTTGCCTAATCTTAAGATAATATTATCATCTACACAAAATGAAATTTTTATTACTGACAAATCCGAGCCTTGCCTCTCCCAGATGGGGCATTACATGCCACATTCAGCACCAGCTTGGCCACTAGATCTGGACATTTGATCCAGCAGTCATGTACAATGCCCAAGGGGACAGTTCGTGAGCAATGGCACGCACTGATCTAAGCTGATCTAGACCAAGAACACAGCAAAACACAAGGGGATGGGTTGGCTAGAAAATTGGCCTCACCTGATGCGAACGCCGCGAGCTCGACTTCCATCCCGTCCTCCTCCTCGGAGTCCTCCTCGTCGTCGTCGTCTTCGTCGTCGTCATCCTCATCCGAGTCCTCTTCTTCGTCTTCATCGTCAGAGTCTTGGCCTTCATCCTCCGCCCCGTCCTCCCCGTCCTCGTCGGAGTCTTCGTCTTCGTCCTCTTCGTCCTCCGAATCCTCGTCGCCGGAGTCGTCGCTGTCGTCGGAATCCTCTTCGTCGTCCTCCTCCTCCTCTTCGGGCCCTTGTCCGCGCGCCGTCTCCCTCGACCCCGAAGCGGCACGGCTGGTCTCGGCGCCCCCGCCGGGCCCCGCGGCCGGGGCAAGCGGCGGCGCCTCTTCCTCCGCCATCTCGGAGTCGGAGGCGTCCTCCACCACCACCTCCTCCGTCTCCGGCGCCGGTGCGGGGAGCTGCGACGGCGAGGGAGGCATGGAGTCGACGGAGATTTGGATTCAGATTTCAGTTCAGGTGGGAGGGAAAATGGTAGGTGGCGCGTCGGCAGGCGGCGTGGCAATTTCATTTCCGGGCTTCTCTTGCAACTCCAAATATGTTTTTTTCCTTGTAGTAGATGACAACTCAGAATAATTAAATGTTGTTTCTTTTGCAAAAAAGGACATCAGACTTATATTGACTCCCTTACAAGCAGTTATACAAAGCACCCCCAACAAACAAGAAAACAGGCAACCAGATCCCTCGAGAAGCATCAACCGCTCCATTCATCGCGGACTGCCGTCGGCGTCGCCACTATCGCTACCGTCGCCCACACCTAGAGTCGATCCTTTGTAAACAACAAGACCGGAGAGATTGGCAACCTCTCTAAACTTCGTTGAGAACAAAGTTATTTGTGTTATGTGCATGTCCATGTCAATTGCGCTGTTGACACCTACTTCTCACTTTCGGAATCCCACGAAACACAAACCCTATCTTCTACATAGGGAAATTTTGCTGCTATTCTACATCTCACCTTTCAGTTGGGGTAACCAACAAAGGGCGAGAAGCCATTATCCACTTTCACGCCATCAGCATCGGCTGGAGCATCACCCCATACATAACGTGTTTGCAATCCATCATCACAAGTTAAGATGTTGAAGAAACCGAACTCTGCCAAAAAAAACAATACAAAAGAAGATGTCGAAGGCACCGCTCCTAAGCTTTGGGAAGATGCGGTGGGGGCTCCCAATCTTGCCCGATTCCGGCGTCCACTGTCGGCGCCCAGCTCACCGCCGTGACTCCTTCATCCGTTCCTTCCTCCCATCGGTCCAGATTTAGCGTGCGCCCTCCAGCGGCCAAGCATCACCCTGCGCAACGGCTAGGGTTTGGGACAACACGTCGTCGGCGTGGCTCCGATATTGCTCCAGTGACTCAGGTGACTTTCCCTCGACTCCTCCTCATCACATCCCTCCCTCTCTTCCTCACCTCATCTAATCTCCCTTGCAGATCCAGCATGTCGTTGCCGCTCGAGCACCGAGACACCATGTACGGGAAGACTTCTTCCTCCTCAGTGCTCGAGGAGGAAGAAGTCTTCCCGTACATGGTGTCTCGGTGCTCGAGCGGCAACGACGTGTTGGATCTCCTTGTTGAGGAACTCCCTCGAGCATCCTGCGCCATGGCACCATCACCTTCTCTCCTCCTCGTCTTCAAGGCGGATACTTCTAGCCGCTTCAGTTCCAGCCGTCGGCAGAGCTCCTCCGCTGTTCCTCACATCCCCATTCAGTAAAAGAACGCTCTTTGTGACGACCGATCTGATGCAGGCGACACAGGCGAGTGGGAGAGGATGCGCGAAGATACGGGCGAGAGGGAGTCGACTACGTGTGTCGTCGGAGCGAGGCAGCGACGCGGACGAGATGGAGGGAGCAAGCCGGCAACGCGCGAGCTAGGGATTTGCTGCGGAGGAAAACGAGAGAGTGAGAATAAACAGTGAGGGACCAAGAGAGTACAGAGGGGTAAAACGAAAAGGATAAAATTATCGTAGCATGCCAAATTTTGTAGGTGACGCGAAAAACATCATATAATTTGCGACGGAGGGAGTAGGTTTGGATGCATTGTGTACCCATTCGTCGTATAGGAAGACCCCTGTGCGACGCCGCTGCGTAGTATTGTCTTTTTTTTTTGTAAAGCGTATGCATGCTAAGGCAAATCACCGATCCAGGTCTACTACAATCTAACGGTGGATTGTTGACTTGGGTCTTAACCCTAGAGTCCGGCTTCAGCGCGCGGTGAAGCGCCGCTGCTGTGCGTACGTACGTCCTTCATTGGTGAAAACGCCCTCTTCTTGGTTCCTCCATGTCGTCCTCTCCGTCGGCGCCCGCTACGGAGGATAGACGGAGAGGTCGTGGAGGCCGGTACAGAGGTGGACGACGGAGGTGCGGTGGGGAGCCACGAGGCTTCATCACCTTCCCAGGTAGTCAGGGCCGGTCCATAGATATATGGGGCCCAGGGGCAAGACATCAAGAAGGGGCCCTATTTTACTCAAAATTTCAAAATATTTTCTATTTCAAAAAGCAAAGTAAATATATCCAGTACATAGCATAGCTTGATGATATTAATTTGAACTCCAAAACTGATAGTACAATTAATTTATTGATCAAGTAAACTACAACATGATAGTAATGAAATAATGTAGTTCTACAAATTGCTTTCTAAATATGAACAAATGAGACTTCATTTTATTCTGCAAAACAAAAAATATCCTATCAAACTGGTTGCTACTTAGATATTTTGTGTTATCATCAAATAAAAAGTTAGGTATGAATTTACATTTTTTTTCTGGATCATCCCAATTGGACATGTTCTTCACTCCAACAATTCTGCACCCAGATAATACTCAGTTGTTCTGAACAAGAATTCATCTATATTTTTTCTCTCTTCCTTTTGTAACTACTAACTACCGGATAAATGCATTCTAGAGGACATATCACTAAACAAGAACAAGCAGCATAAGATTATTCATACAGGGAACAAAAGCACCTGAATATGGATTGATGCGAATGTAGGTGGCTAGATAAGTAGGCAAGTTGCAGTAGTCAACACGAACAAGAAGACGACACCATGAACTAAATAATTTCACACTTTGAACCTCTGAAGATCAAAAGAATAGTAGAAGACCTATCCACGGGCGCAGGGCAGGCATATGTGGAATCATTAGAGCGCAAAACTAATAAATCGAGGATGAACGAGATTATCGGAAGGAAGAAAAGGATAATACATACAATCTCACTTCTCAGTTCTCCCCAAAGTTCTGCTGATGGGAACGCACATGATGTTGAAAAGAAGGAGAGAAGAATGGGGAGCATATTTGCGCCTCTAATCTCCATTAATGGCCGGCGGAAACCTTGGAATTGATGACCGGTGGTGCCATTATGGGAGGTTGGGATTTAGGGAGAGGAAGGAGTCGAGGAGCGTGTAAAGGATTTCGCTGAATCTACTCGTTGTTTTTATTGGGCTTCCTAAGTACTATAGAGGAAGTACTACCTGGGTTGGGGCCCCTATCTTCTGGGGGCCCAGGGCGGGCGCCCCGTTTGCCCGGCCTATGGGCCGGCCCTGCAGGTAGTGGAGGTGGACGACGGAGAGGAGGAGGAGGAGGAGGATACAGCTGATGACGAGGAGGATGATGATGTCGCCTCTGACTCTGAGTCTGAGGTGGACGACGTAGACAACGAGGATGATACGGATGAAGGCGACGACGAAGGGGATGTAGGCGGCAACGAGGAGGCCTCTGATGATGTAGATGAGTCACCGGCGAGGACAGATTTCGAGGCTGTGTGGCGCAAGGTCGCCGCCGTCGAGGAGGAGCCGTCGGTAGATCAAACGTGTTCCATCTGTATGGAGCCCTGGACCTGCGATGGTGCTCATCGCATCTGGTGAGGGATCCTGATCTAGTCTTTTATGTATCCACTTCTACTTCTCTACTTCCTACATACTCCTTCTGAGAACAAAACTGATCATGTCCTATATATATATCGTCTTCTACCAAACTCCCCAGTTGCATTCCTTGTGGTCATGTCTACGGCAGATCCTGCCTAGAGAGGTGTCTGCCTCCTGCTGGTAACAAGAGTGCCAAGGTACGTACAAGATGCATGTATTCTGATCGATATATAGGAGTATGTATAGTTTCAAAATTTACAACATTTGAGGCAAATTAAATGTTTATTTAGGCCCTGGCTACTTTTCTTTCTAAGGGGTACATTCTAATCTAATCTATTGATTTGCCTAAAAATTGTGAACTTTTGAAGGGCTTTGGGGGTTAGGCTGTCCATAATGGGTATTACATAAGTTAGTATCATGTACGTATATGATACTACCTTCGTAATGCAAAACACATACTACTACTTCCTCCGTCCAGGCGCATAGGGCATTCAATGAAAATTTAGTATTCCAAATATATAAGGCTGGCCACAATGGAATAAGTAACTTGGATAGTAACTTTACACATTTCAAGATAAATTTGCCACCTTCATCATATATTAGTACTCATAGATGGTTTATTTATTGCCATGCAAGACTCATAGTACTACGTTATTTGATATGCTACAGTGTCATAATATGATACTGCATCCTCTCTTTTCTCATTAAATTGCATTCCACATTATCAAAATTGGCTAATTGACATGCATGATACTACCTATGATAATCCCATTACGGGAAACCTCGTAGTTGACAACTAAGCAATTTTGATAATGTGACATAGAATTAAATGAAGAAAGAGAGAATTGGGTATCATATTATGATACGGTATCATATTATGATACTGAGTATGTGTCTTGCATAACAATAAATAACATCATTTATGATAATAACCTATGATACTATGCATTGTAGAGGTAATATCATATACTAGTACCATATGCATGATACTAATATATGATACTCCTGATCGTGACCAGCCTTAGATGCCCTATGCACCTGGATGAAGGGAGCACTCAATCCTTTCTTTCCTCATTAATTGCACGTCACTTCATCAAAATTTTATAATTGGTATGTATAATACCACATATCATACTCCCGTTACGGGCGGTCTTATCAAAGCATTCTTCATATAGTTTTGTTAACTGTTCCGTTTCACATGACATCCAATCTTTATTCCCAGTGTCCACAGTGTGGCCAAATGTTTGAGAACAAGCTAATTACCAATCTATACGCTCCCGGAAATTTGTTGCACGGCTGCGGCCGTATACAGGTTATATTTCTTTCTTGGACATCTCACTTGTATACTTTTTCTTCAAGATTTTTAGAATTATTTTCTTGCCATGAAATTAATTTGTCACATTTTTTCAGATGGAATATTTTTGCTTAAACAATCTGTCTCATTTTGCAATAGTTCATAGCTGATACTATGTATTACGAGTATAACAAGTACGACTTCTTCAGATCCAAGCAAGCTAACCAATTCAATTGGACCCTTGTAGATTCTTTTTATTTATTTGGGCAGGATCCTTAAATATAGATTCAGCTTCCAATATAACTCTCTCTCTCTCATCAACAGTAATTGCGCATTTATATTACGCTAAGTGGTGATGACACGTTGCTGCGAGAATCAGTTGCATTATATTTGAATGGTTGATTGCATGAAATATAAATAGTTGAATTAATAGTATATAAACTAAAGTACAAAAATACATTTTATTATTGTGTAATTAAAAATATTTATTAAATATAAGTAATATAATAAAAAAAAATCCATGCATATTTAGTGAGGTGGCATGTGATCAACTAATAACCAAGAACATGTTCTCATGCATATTGTGATGAGTCTTTGATAATGTGATATGTATGCATGTTGAGATAATGAAAAAAAAATACATGCATGTTGAAGGAGGTTGCATGTGTCATTAAATGGATGTGTGCATGAGATCAACTAATAATGAAGAACTTGTTCTCATGCATATTGTGGTGGGCCTTTGATGAGGTGGCATGCTTGCATGTTGAGATAGATAAGATAGTGGAGATGATCTATTATAATATTATAGATTTCCTAGTAAATTACAGACATGGGGATAGGCTCTTTTGATTGATTTTATTACAATATTTTCGTCCATGTATCATGTTCTGTTATCTGTTTTTTGTAAATTTTGAAATAGTGTTTTCCATTTATAGTTATGGTCTATAGGTATGATGATGTTTTGAGTTTCCATGACTGCGCGCGATTGTTGTCAAAGATAGGGTTGACAGTGTTTTGTGTTATTTGGTAACCTGAAATACTCTCTAGCTTGTTGGCAGTAAGAAACACAAACTGAGCACGGTTGCTAATAGTACAAGAGTGAAGTGTTTAGATTGATCTGTTGATAATGCATCTCGATTATCTGTCGTAAAAATGGAGTGTTTCCACATTAAACATGAAGCGCTTGCACCACTATATTGTCTTTTCTTACATGCATACATATGATTTATGTGTGGTTACATTTGGCGTGCAGTAATTGCAATTTTCGATTTTGTTTCTTTATGGTAAACCTCAACTGCAAATCCCTGTCTACTCGCTCAAACCGATCACGCAGGAAGTGAAAGTTTATGTTGCGGAGGCAATGGCTGGCGTGTTGGCACAATTGGAGTCAGAGAGGGCACAAGTTCACTCTTACATCGCCAAGCTGAAGGAGGAGGTCATTGCAGAACTGAAGTCCATTTCTGATCATTTTTCTGAGTACTGCAACGCAAGGCAGGGTCAGCAGGAGGTCTTGAAGGATTGGATAAAGAAGATGCTGAACAGGGCTAATGCTGACCTGATGTCCATGAAGGATGGGATAAAGAAGATGGCCGAAGAAGAAGGTGTGACGCCCAAGGATCTTGTGGAATTCATGGAGCGGAATTGCCCTCAGCTTCCATCTTAATTTCCCATTGTCGCCTCCCCATGCACCTCCTGTTAAATCAACTAGATCGACTAGGGTAGATGCAATCCGGGTATTATCTGTGTGTGTGTGTCCATGTCCAGATCGAGATTGGGGAGAGAGGGATGGAGAGATTACCTTGTCCCCTTGCTGCTGGAGGAGCTCGAGGTGTCGGCCATGGTGAGGACGACGACGGGTCGGAGTGGGCAGTGGTGGCGGCGGCGGAGCTTCCCGTCACTGCTGCGAAACCTAGATCGGGTTTGGGTGTGTCGGTGGGGTGTGCGGCGCAGGTCAACCTCGTACCTTGTGCAGCCGGCCCCCACCTCTTTATATACGCAGTGTGACAGGGGCCCACCAACCATAAGGGGTTGGGCGCCCCTGATCAGGGCGCGAATCTAAGGGTTCGTTCGGGTCGTTAGACCCTCACGGAAAGAGATCAATCTAACATTCTCCCCCTTGATCTCAACTTTTCTTTTAACTTTATACTTTACTTGTTTCATCACAGATTAGTATATAGAGCATGTTTCATCGTCACAACTCAATTGCCGATAGAATCAGACAGCTACGACATACCTCTCTATTTTGAAACAAATTCTGTTTCTTTTGGGCCTCTCATGATCCAGGAATCATAGGCTTTCCCTTAAACCCATGCCGGCTAAGTGTTCCTTGAACACATTGGGTGGTAAGCCTTTCGTAAGCGGATCCGCAAGCATATCCTTTGTCCTTATATGCTCGAGACTTATAGTGTGATTCTGGATTTTATCTTTCACAACATAATACTTTATTTCTATTGGTTTGGTAGCATTACTCGACTTGTTGTTGTGAGCATAGAATACTGCGGGCTGGTTGTCACAGTATAACTTTAGTGGTTTGTCAATACAATCTACCACTTTCAAGTCGGGTATAAATTTCTTTAACCATATCGCCTGCCCCGTGGCCTCATAACATGCTATAAATTCTGCATACATCGTGGACGATGCAACTATTGACTGTTTGGAGCTTTTCCACGAAATAGCCCCTCCAGCAAGAGTAAAGACGTATCCTGACGTGGATTTTCTATCATCTTTATCCCCCGCAAAATCTGCGTCTGAATACCCCTTTATCTCTAGGGAATCAGAAGATTTGTATGTTAGCATGAGGTCTTTTGTGCCTTGCACATAACGCAAAGCTTTCTTTACCATCTTTCAGTGTTCTATGCCTGAATTTTCTTGATATCTACCGAGTACCCCGGTGACAAAAGCTAGGTCAGGGCGAGTGCACACTTGTGCATACTGTAAGCTTCCAACAGCCGAAGCATATGGTTTATCTTTCATTTGATCGATCTCGTACTGGTTCTTGGGAGATTGAAATTTCCCAAAACTGTCGCCCTTGACTATAGGAGCAGGAGTGGCGTTACTCGTCTGCATATTATACTTTTTAAGAACCTTTTCTAAATATGCCTTCTGTGATAGTCCAAGAACTCCATTTTTCCTATCTCAGTGAATTTCTATGCCCAAAACATATGATGCTTCACCAAGATCTTTCTGTTGGGGTTCGTAGCAGAAAACACAAATTTTTTCTAACTAGCGTTCCCATAACCCAAGATCTAGCTAACCGTATTACCGTAACGGAAAGTAGTGCGGAAATAACATACCTCGGGGTGTAGTCCGTTGCGCGGGAAAAGTTCCCGCAAACGTGGTTGATGTAGCCGATCAAGTTTCACAGCCCCTTGGCTGTGTTGAGCACTCGGATGGGTGTAGTGCCACACGTGCAGCACCTCGTAGTACTCGCACACGTACGAGACTCGACGATGACCTCCGTTCTCCGATCCACCGGAGGTGGCGTAAGCAGACCTCCGGACGGAGCTTCGGCAGCACGACGGCCTCCGATTCTAGCAGAGAAGTCTCAATTCCACTACAGGCTCACACTAGGGAGCACACGGTGAAAGAGACAAGGGAGGGGAGAAGACCGGAGAAAACCGATCTCAATTCGGAGTAATATTTATTTTCTCACGAATTTCTGTGTATTAAATATGTGCACCCTGGCTATCTATATATAGGCAGAGGGGAGGGAGTCAACCCTCCTCCCTTAGCAATGTGGGACTAAAGTCCCTTGCTAAGGGGGGTGGCCGGCCAAGGGGGGGGGAGGGGGCGCACACCTCATGGGCCCTAGGGCCCATGGCGCCTCCCCCCTCTTTTCTTTTTCTTTTTTCCCCTTTTAATTCCCCTAATGGGCCTTTTTCTCAACTAAGGCCCATAGCACATATTAATTAGAAATAAAATGATTTTAATTATTAATTCAATTAATTAATAACTAAAACATAATATTCTATCTCCCGGTGCTCCGGAACACCTTCCGGTTCACTCCGAACTTGTTTCGGTTCAACACGGTACTTCTCCGATATTGTTTCCTTTATTCTCTGGTTGCTCCGATGGTTCCGAAAAGGTCTCCGATTTCATCGAGCCCTTAAGTGTGTTACCCTACAGTCCGAGAACACTCCAGTCATGACCTCGCAGAGGCTATGGTCAATGATCATCAGCGGGACCTGGATGCCCATAATGACCCCTGTGCATTCCGGATATCAACACCGATTGGACCTTACGCCGTATAGCATTCCCTTTGTCAGCGATACTGGATTGTTCCGAGATTCGATCAATGACATCCTATGTCTGGTTCAATCTCGTTCTGAACAAATCCTTATTCACTCGTTCCCGTGATATTCATCCCCGTGACCTAGTCACACGCTGCGCAGCTTTATGGATGGAATCTCACCGAGTGGGCCCCGAGTATCTATCCATTATATGGATTGACAAATCCCTCTCTTGTAACAATACTCCTCAACATATCTCCACGGAATACCTAAGATACAACCGTTATGACCCGCATATTTCATTCAGGTGGTGGGATGTAAGTCAAAGCATCCGGGAAGATAGTGATTATGCACGTACTCACGGTCAAAGGAACGGTCTACCACGTTCTGTAATTACAACACTGAACCTTCAAAAGATTTGATCATGCTGTAATGCTTACTTTGGGTAATGGTCACCACGTCACTTAACCAGTGAGGTGATCTCATAGTCAAGAGACTTAATTGTCCATGATCGCGAAACCACGACCATCATGTTGACCATGAACTAGTTATCGATGTAGAGGCTAACTAGGAACTCTGGGGGTTTCTATACCACACCTGCATCATTGTTTCACTGACACAGTTCTAGCACGGTATGAAACTGGTTATGAACTTGCTTAGATATATTGGAATAATCATATATTATTTGCCTCTAGAGCATATATCCAACAGTCTCCCACTTGCACTAGAGTGCTAATAATCTAGCCGCATTTTTCCGATCATAATCATCTTATCACATAAGTGTTTCATTGATCATGCATGCTCATGGAAGAGGGTTCGTCAACGAACTGCACCAATTCAGATTCGTATGTTTCCTTTGCAACTGGTATAGGTCAAAAACTCTTTTGACATACACTCATTATCATATAATGGTTGGATATAAGTTTCGCGGGAGAGTGAGACTATTATTTCACAGTATCCTCCAATGATCTCTTGGTTCAGTCTTTAGAAGACTCATCCATAGTCATATATACCGGGAAATACACTCAGCCAGAAGTCCAATACTTCTAACGCTAAAATTTTATCCATACGTCTACTTTCTTAAGTAGTATTATGTTTGTAGTGCCGTGAATTTTGCTCATGTTTCTTTCATGTCTTTGGTGATGTCTCTAATTCCATATAGACCCATAATATGGCTTGCAATTGTAATCTTGCATTACATTCAAGTCTATTATTCTTTCTATATTTTAGAGTACAGTCCTCAGTATTCCTCATATACTGAAATCATGGACTTTATTCAGATTCTGTGTTTTACTCCTAAAGCACATCGGAATCTGTTCTTCTTCCAAGAACTTTTGAGTCATTCTGTTGTTGGATTCACAACGCATGTTATATGGTAGAATCATATGTCAAGAACATATAAGATCACATGTCGAGTACATGGTGCATCTTTATTCTTCCATCAAGACATTGCTTGTGATATTTGGATTTCATCCATTATATAATTTCTAGCCACAAGAACCTGTTTCTTGTCCAGAAGATTATTCCAACATTCACTTCGTTTCATTATCCGTATCTTAATCTACTCATATAGATTTCAACGTGTAATGTGTTGGTATTTCATATAAAAGAAGATTCTTGCAATCTTGTATTTTATTTGCCTTATGCTCTATATATATACTAGAAGAATACCCCGCGCGTTGCAGCGGAAATCTCTATAAAAGCTCTACAATGTAAATTGAAATGGTATAAGATGCATGTAAATGAAAGTGGATGATATGGACAAATGATTGACCACAATATTAGGTGATGTGGATAGCTTGCATGTTGGGATAGATACCATAAATATATCTTGGTAGGATTTTGTTAGTGGATGACGTGGACAAATGATTGACTACAATAGTAGACGATGTGAATAAATTGCATGTTGAGATAGACATCATAAATGTATCTTAGTGGGGTTTTGCTTTATAAGAGATATAGATATCATAATGCACATATGTATATAAGACGATTCTCTATATACACAATCAATGCATATCCATATATATACATATGAGATCATTCTTCACACATATCAATGCATATATCTTTGAGACAATGATCATGCTCCCACTCAAATATATCCATCATATACTCATATATTTGTGGTTCAGCTTTCATCAAGTCATTTTATTGTTCACTATGTCTCACATAATGACAAAACTTCCAAAGCTCCCACTCAGAAAATGCCCTCTGCATTCCAAGTCTCCGGGAAGTCTTCAAAGCTCCCACTCAGTTTCATGAAACTGCAGGCCCACTCAATATTTTGGTCATCACAAAATCACTTGATCAAATCAAGGTTGAGGGTTCCTGTCTTGAGGTACTATAGTCCATCCTTTTAACGAAGTAACCTTCGTCATGCCCATTGCAATTCTCTTTCAAATCCCAAATTTGACTGAGATGCAATTTCAGGCTATGGTCCATCGTAGTGTAAATGAAATATTTTATTGATTAAAGCATTCTTACGTTCCAGTAGTCAATCACCATTGAACTTTGGTCATAACCAAATAATGCCTTATGCCCATTACATTATTCTCAATAACTCTCCAGTTTGTCGAGAATATGAAATAACCGATTTATTTCACAGGACGTGAGCAGTCCTTAATGTAACTCAATATTATTTCATTTCTCCTCGTGTTCTAGGCTACCATCATTCCTTTGTGTCTTCAAGCAATATTATTCCCTATTGTTTTATTAAGAAGACTCATGATTATTGTTCGGTACAGAACGTATTCATGACAACCTTCTAAATTCAACAATGGCTTCAACTCATATACCAAGATCAATCATCTTTGGCATATCCTTCCTTATGCAGTGTCATTACAGCGGAACATGAAGGGTTCGTTGCATAGAAAACAAATTTTTTTCCTACGATTGCAACTGCCAAGATCACATCTAGGAGATAACTTGTAACGGTTTGAGAAGGACTCACCCTCGAAGACCAAAAGCTTTAACGAGAACGATTCTCGTGGGTGATGTAGTCGATCACTTGCCGACCTCAAGGTCGTGATGAAGATGGGCGCCACAAACGGGCAGCGCCTCCGTAATCGGTCACACGTACGGATCAGCGACGACCTCCGCCCCTTGCTCCAGTTGGGCAGCGGAAGTAGTGGATCCTCGGGAACTCCAGCAGCACTACAACATAGTGGTGGTGGTGGTAGAGAAGATCTTGAGCAGGGCTTCGCCTAAGCACCGTACTCGTGAAACTGGATCAGCTAGCAAGGGGAGGAAGATGCCAACCAAAGGGCATATGAGAGATGGAGGAATTGGTGTGTAGAGGGGTCTCCACCCATCTATATATAGGAGGGGGAGGCAGCCCCCAAGGGGTAGCACGCCCCAAGAGGTGCCCCCACCTCTCCCCTCATCATGTGGGTGGACTCCCCACTCACAAAAACAAAGGGTCACACATTATTCCCATAACTTCCATAATTCTCCACTCAAAATTCCAAGAGTTTATCACATTAAAACACTTTTAATTATCTTGTTTAATGTCACTCAAATTAATGAACACTTCATTCAATGAGTACTTCATTGATGAACACTTCATTCAATGAACACATTAACAATTATCCCCTTGCACTATTTTGATATACCGAAACTATTCCAGCAGTTTTATCAAAACAGTCCATGTGCTGTCCAGTATATTCTCTGGCGTTCCGTATCCACTCAAACGCGTCAACGAATCCTTAAGTGTGTGACCCGACGGTTCGTGAATAAAATGGACATGACAGAGACTCTTCTCTGATCAATAATCATCAGCGGGATCTGGAGATCCATGATGACTCCCACTTACTCAACGATGAACTAGTGATCGTGTGAACCAAAACTCCGTAACCAATTCCTTTTGTCTCGCGATATTTTACTTGTCCGAGATCCGATCATTTGGTATCATCCATACCTAGTTCGATCTCGTTACCGACAAGTACTCTTTACTCGTTCCGTGATATAACATCCTCGTGAGCCAGTCACGTGCTTGCTAGCGATGTCAATGTGATATCACCGAGAGGGCCCAGAGTATATCTCTCCGTCATCTGGATGGACAAATCCCACTCTTGATCCACGAGCCTCAACTAACACTTTCCAAGTACCCAACAACACCTTTATAATCACCCTGTTACGGTGTGACGTTTGATGGAATCAAAGTACTCTTCCGGTGTCAGTGATTGACGTGATCTCATGGTCTAAGGATTAGAGTTACTTCGTGAAAGTTTGATACAGCAATAGAAACTTGATGACATGATCGTATTGCTATAACTACTGTGGGTGTATGTTCATCACATCATTCTCCAATGACATGACCTTGTTATTAACAACATCCAATGTTCATGACCAGGAAACCTTGATCATCCGTTAATCAACAAGCTAGTATAAAGAGAGGCATTACTAGGAACCTTTTCTCTGTTTATTAAACACACATGTATTAACGTTTCCGGTTAACACAATTATAGCATGAAAATAAACATTTATCATAAACATGGAATAAGATAATAACCACTTTATTATTGCCTCTCGGGCATATTCCCTTCAGTCTCCCACTTGCACTAGAGTCAATAATCTAGTTTGGTACTTGCGCATCCAACACCTATGGCATTCAGCTGTTATCCATACGCATTGCTAGTGGTAAACCTAATCTCCAGATCTGACACTTCAGGTCCGTGTGTATTTGCATTTCTTTGCGTCTCTACGCATCACTCATTCACCAATGAGATGGCATTGCATAAATTTGGTCCTCCGGTGAGACCTTAGTCCCTTGAGCTCAAAACATGTTGAATCTATTGTCATACAATAGATCTTCATAGTATTAGCCCGTTTTGAACTACACCTAGTTTGTCAAACAAACTTCTTGACACAAATGCTCTCCTTTGCTGCTGCTAGAGCAGTCATATACTTAGCCTTTCGTTGTAGTATTCGTTATAATGCCTTAACTTTGGAACTCATCCAAATCCATTTGAAACTATTCCAAATCTATCATGGAACTTTCTTCCATTACATTTTGCCACCTTAACATACCGCCAAAATTGAGATAAATTTAGATTGTATCTTGCGACAAAACTAGTATCAATGTAACACTTTACAATGAACTATTGTCCAACATACATAATATATATTCTTAGTCCTTCCAAAGCACGTAAGGATATCTTTACTATTGTCCAATGATCATCTTATGAATCATTCTGGTATATGCTCATAACATTTAGAGCATAGGACATTCTGGAATTGTACATATCATGGTGTACATGATTGATCAAATCATTCATGTGATTTTACTCACCAAGTGTCAAAACACTTGAATCTTGCTTCAACCTTTTCCATGCGGCAAGAACCTTTCTCGTCGTTTCCATATTGAACTTATTCAATATTTCATATATGTACTTCGGCCCAACCATATTAGCACCTCAATCTATCTATATAGACCATATTATCCCAATATACTGGTTTTGCCCAAATCTTCCATTAAAATCAAATTTTCAATGAAACTTCACCCGTGTCAATAAAAGATACATCATTTCCAATCAACAATATGTCTTCTACATAATGTATTAGAAATATGTCTCAGCGCTCCCACTTAATTTCTTGCAAAAGCAAGCATCTTCACCGTCTCTGATGAAACTAAACGTTTTAACAATTTCATCATGATGAAGATTCCAACTCCGCGAATGCTTATTTCAACCATTGAAATTTGCATGCTATTTTAGCATCCTTTGAATTAACAGAACCCTTTGGACCGTGTCCTGTACACGTCCTAGGTAACCATTCTATTAGAAGAACGTTGTTCCGTTTGTTCAACTACCATATACCAAAACTAGCATATGTAGTGGTTGCTACAATAATCCGTCCAGACTAAATATCGTTATGAAAGATCAAATCTTGTCATAGCCAACTCTTTGAACATAATCGTAAACCATTTTAACGATATGTCGAATATTTCATAGATGTGAGAACATCCACGTCTGTTTCTTTATAGATCCAAACACGGTATCTAGAGGGTCTTCCAAGTTCAGAAACTTGGTTTCTCGTGTATGGAACTATCACGGATTTTATAGCTTCTAGCTATTTTGACGGAGTCAGGGCCCATCATCGCTTCTTTGCATGTAGTCGGTCCATTATTATCAAATAACAATGATTCAATCTCAAATCTTACTATTTGATCGATTATCCGAACTACGCAGTTCAATAGGAACTTAGATCGCCGTGACCACAACCTTTGGGACACGGGAGCCAAGAGCATTGCGGCCGCTTCCGGGACACTTTCCGGCGCTGCGCCACTTAGCACATAAAGCTTAGGTTCAACAACCTAATCGAAGTTCTACTGTCCTCCCACTTAACTTTTCGCAAAAATTCCTTCTCAAGAAACTTGATGCTCTTAGCCACAAAAAAACTTTTGTCTTTAGTGTTCTGGAGGAATACCCAACGGTTACTTTGGGATAACCTACAAAGACGTACTTTATCCGACTTTGGTTGTAAACATTTTACATATGCCTTGCATACCAAAATTTAAGAAAAGACAAATTGAGTTTTATCCCATTCCATAACTTATATGGTGTCATTTCAACGGATCTCGATGGCGCTCTTTTCAGTGAAAAGCGGTAGTCTCTAAAGCTTAATCCTTAAAATATAATGGCAATTTTATAAATAACACCTTTGATCCTTACCATGTCAAACAAGGTTTGATTACATCTCTCGAACACTCCGTACTCCTATGGTGTTTCGGGAAATGCAAGTTTTTGGAATGATTCCTAAACTCTCAGGCATTTGCTAAACTTTTAACTCAAAAATCTTCTTTTATGATCCAATCATAAACTCTTATTTTCTCGTTACAATGATTTCACTTCATCTTGAAATTTATTTGAACATTTTCAAACATTTCATACTTCATCCTTATCAAGTAAATATACACATATATCCACTCAAATCCTCGGTTAAAGTATATGAAGTTATAAGACCCACCACACACGGCTACACATAATGAACTATACACATCAACATGTATAATGTCCAATAAGTTAGTCGTCCGTCCTTCTTTGCCTATGAACGGAGTTTCAATCATTTCTAGGAAATTCTTACAAGCGTCAGTTGATTCAAAATCAAAAGACTCAAAAATTCCATCAAACATGGAGTTTCTTCATGTTTTCTTTCCAATATGATTTAAACGGTGTTTCAATCATCTCTAGAAATTTCTCACAACCGTCAATTGATTCAAAATCAAAAGACTCCAAAATTCCATCACCATGGAGTTTCTTCATGTGTTTCTTTCCAATATGATTCAAACGGTGGTGTCACTCATAAGTGATCTTCTAATCATTTGTCTTGCGACATGTTTAGCATCAGTTATTATGGATGTGATTTCTCCAACAAGATTTATAGAGTTCATCCATCTTCTATGAATATGGTGATAATTTGAACAACTATTGTTCGTATAACACCAGAACAGAATAACAATTATTCAAATAAATCTTGAAGGCTAGGTTTAATTCCAACGATAAACACAATAACACTTTATTTTGTTCTTGATGAGAATCATCCCATATTCATTTGCTAGTTACTCAGGCCATTGCAACTCTTGTATTGCGTTGTTCCGTATGACACTTCATACCAACCAATCAGTATCCAATACTCAAGAATCACACTGTTTAACAAGCAATGAATATACCCATAACATGTATATCATCTATATACCCGAGCTGGACATTTCCAGTCTTTTCCTTTTTCTTTTCGCCAAAATATTTTTCAGATCCTCTTTCAGCAATTCCTTTCCTTTTTAGAAGAATTTATCAACATCACTTGTGGAACCATTCAAATGACACATAATCCAAAGTGTGTTAGTCAAATACTAACACCCTTTGATTCTCACTTTGATGTAGATCACCGTCATCAAATGTTTGGTGTTCTTCCAAATTCCATTCTTTAGTAATCTTATAGTGTAGTAAACATTTTACCTACATCTTCCATTCATCCTATCATGAAACCTTTCATGACAGAACTACCATAGCTCATAGGGACAAACTGTGAGTACAATATTAGTTCCCAAAACCTTTTTGAGAGATTAGGACACATAGTGTCTCCAACCTTCACAAATTCTCATACAATATGAGAACATGTTTCTCACTAAATTTTACTCTATCACATTGCAACTAAACATTGTTTCAGATATCGCTATATCTTCCACACATGATAGTTTCTGAAACAATCATTTCAGCTCCTAGATAACCTTGATAATAACAAACAACATTTGAATATCAAGGATCATGGAGGCAAGTGTGATACTTAGACACTAACACTGGAATTGTTACTCTCGATTTAATACACATTATTAAACTTCATGGAGCAAGCAAGGTTTGCTAAAGTTTGCAATAAGACTTTAAACTTTAGATTGACACTCAAACAATACAGTACCAGTCCGTAAAGTTAAATATCCAGAATTCTATAGTTCTATTATCTCAATTATAGCTAAGCGCAAAGGTAGTAAACAAATGCCAATGACTACAACGAACTATGCAAATTCACTTTGATTTAGTTCATGATAAAATGAGTTCATCTAACTCCCACTCAAAAACAACATCCCTCGAGTCGTCTTTGGTGATTACACGAACCAAATTCACTACACCACGACCGATCATCACGTGAGGCAGTGTAGCTGCAATGGCGAGCATCTCAATATGGTTCATCATATCATCCATATGACTCGTGCTTAACCTTTCGGTCCATGTTCCGAGGCCATGTCTGTACATGCTAGGCTCGCCAAGTAGAACCTTAGTATTTGCATGTGTTTCAAGGCCATGTCTGTACATGCTAGGCTTGAAAACACCCGTTGTATGCGAACGTAGAGTCTATCACACCCGATCATCACGTGGTGTCTCGAAACGACGAACTTTCTTAACGGTGCATACTAAGGAAGAACATATAATTATCTTGATATTAAGTGAGAGGGATCGTCTTATAATGCTAACGAAGCGATCATGATCGTAACTAAGCAAAATAAGATGCATAAAAGGATAAACATCACATGCATGGATAATGTGATATGATATGGTCCTTCTCGCAATAGATCTCCATCTTTGTGCGTCTTGGTATGATCTCCATCATGCCACCGGCGCGGCACCAAGGTCCATGGTCGTCCTTCTCCATTACAATATATCTCATGGATATATCTACAGCACGCAGGCCTTAAAAAGGAAAAACACAACCATATGGCTCCTGCCGGTTGTTTACAATAAATCTCATTTCATACAACAATTTTGTAACAATGACCATATCACATCACATGCCCTGCAAAAACAAGTTAGACGCTTCTAAATTATCTTTGCAAATTTTACGTGGTTTTGGGCTTCCTAGGAAAGAACCGATCTTACCTACGGACAAGAACCACAACGTTGATTCGCTAGTTGTTTCTTTTCATCCCTTTCCAGGGCCCTCCGTTGCAAATGCCATATCACTAATGTTAGAGAAACTGACACCCCCAAAGGCACTTTATACGGTACAAGCCGTATGTCAAGCGTGACACGCAATCTGCGCTTAGGGCCGCTTCAATCCAACATTGCCGCAATATGAACAAGTGCACAAAAGAGGGTAACAACTAGAGGATCAACACCCACATCTCTATGTGTTCTAACCGTACAAAGCATCTACGCATAGACGAGGCTCTGATACCACTGAAGGGTTCGTTGCATAGAAAACAAATTTTTTTCCTACGATTGCAACTGCCAAGATCACATCTAGGAGATAACTTGTAACGGTTTGAGAAGGACTCACCCTCGAAGACCAAAAGCTTTAACGAGAACGATTCTCGTGGGTGATGTAGTCGATCACTTGCCGACCTCAAGGTCGTGATGAAGATGGGCGCCACAAACGGGCAGCGCCTCCGTAATCGGTCACACGTACGGATCAGCGACGACCTCCGCCCCTTGCTCCAGTTGGGCAGCGGAAGTAGTGGATCCTCGGGAACTCCAGCAGCACTACAACATAGTGGTGGTGGTGGTAGAGAAGATCTTGAGCAGGGCTTCGCCTAAGCACCGTACTCGTGAAACTGGATCAGCTAGCAAGGGGAGGAAGATGCCAACCAAAGGGCATATGAGAGATGGAGGAATTGGTGTGTAGAGGGGTCTCCACCCATCTATATATAGGAGGGGGAGGCAGCCCCCAAGGGGTAGCACGCCCCAAGAGGTGCCCCCACCTCTCCCCTCATCATGTGGGTGGACTCCCCACTCACAAAAACAAAGGGTCACACATTATTCCCATAACTTCCATAATTCTCCACTCAAAATTCCAAGAGTTTATCACATTAAAACACTTTTAATTATCTTGTTTAATGTCACTCAAATTAATGAACACTTCATTCAATGAGTACTTCATTGATGAACACTTCATTCAATGAACACATTAACAATTATCCCCTTGCACTATTTTGATATACCGAAACTATTCCAGCAGTTTTATCAAAACAGTCCATGTGCTGTCTAGTATATTCTCTGGCGTTCCGTATCCACTCAAACGCGTCAACGAATCCTTAAGTGTGTGACCCTACGGTTCGTGAATAAAATGGACATGACAGAGACTCTTCTCTGATCAATAATCATCAGCGGGATCTGGAGATCCATGATGACTCCCACTTACTCAACGATGAACTAGTGATCGTGTGAACCAAAACTCCGTAACCAATTCCTTTAGTCTCGCGATATTTTACTTGTCCGAGATCCGATCATTTGGTATCATCCATACCTAGTTCGATCTCGTTACCGACAAGTACTCTTTACTCGTTTCGTGATATAACATCCTCGTGAGCCAGTCACGTGCTTGCAAGCGATGTCAATGTGATATCACCGAGAGGGCCCAGAGTATATCTCTCCGTCATCTGGATGGACAAATCCCACTCTTGATCCACGAGCCTCAACTAACACTTTCCAAGTACCCAACGACACCTTTATAATCACCCTATTACGGTGTGACGTTTGATGGAATCAAAGTACTCTTCCGGTGTCAGTGATTGACGTGATCTCATGGTCTAAGGATTAGAGTTACTTCGTGAAAGTTTGATACAGCAATAGAAACTTGATGACATGATCGTATTGCTATAACTACTGTGGGTGTATGTTCATCACATCATTCTCCAATGACATGACCTTGTTATTAACAACATCCAATGTTCATGACCAGGAAACCTTGATCATCCGTTAATCAACAAGCTAGTATAAAGAGAGGCATTACTAGGAACCTTTTCTCTGTTTATTAAACACACATGTATTAACGTTTCCGGTTAACACAATTATAGCATGAAAATAAACATTTATCATAAACATGGAATAAGATAATAACCACTTTATTATTGCCTCTCGGGCATATTCCCTTCAGAACATGCTTCCGTTGCAATACTCTGATATTCTGAAGGCAAGGTCCAATACCTCGGTCAAAGTTTCCATTATCTCCCATTGGATCCGTGTCGAGAGAATTTTCTCGTATTACCAATTAAGCAACACAAATTTTGCTATTCGGAGAGAATATGTCAATTGCTCGTAGTTTTATTACAAAGAAATTCTTTCTTTTAAGAAACCTTATAACACCATCAGATATGGAGCTATCATGTCTCGTTAGATTCAGGATGGTTTTCTATTCATGAAGTGGGTGTTTTAACTTAATGAATTAAACAATCTTATTCAACAATAACTATAGTGCTAGGGGAAAGAACGTTTAGACCATACTACGGTTTAGTATGACTACGAATGGTTTAAGTAGTCTAGTACTTTCAACTTCCATCGTAGTTTGTGGTACAACTTCCACAAGTCTCCCATCATGTCAATTTCAATACTTATCACTTCGGATCGTAGCGTAGTGATATGTATCCTTTGTATTCTCACTTCTCACTGCGATTCCCGAATCTCAGTTTTATGATCTCAATTGAATACAACTTTCAATTAATCATATGAAGTCTTTAATGATAACTCACATGCCCATTCTACATCATTTATGTATAATGATTGGCACAAATTCTACTTTGCTAGAACCTTGTCATGGTTATATTTATTGCAGAGGTTCATAGATCGTGTATCTAATCCATCTCATGCAATCAAGTTATGATTTTCATTCGATAATGAACTCACAAGTTAATAGATCATACATTTAATGAATTCATCAGTTATGAAGTCACCTCATGTAATCAAATCTTTGACTTGCTATAATCAAGACAACTTTATCATTAAACATTGAATATTTCTTGACAATAATAGTAGTATTATAAATGCTTTCTATCATATCATAAATCAAGACGTAATCAAAGTATAAGCACACTTTTACTCATAAAGATGGAACAACTGACTTGTCTCATTACATGAATAACTTTGTCTCGCGAGATGCAAGACACACAACTAAGTGTTCATACTATAATGATTACATAAGATTTATCTAATACTCTAAGTATCTCCTATGATAGATGTCTCGGCGGAATCCATGCTGGCCATCAACTGACTTGATATCCATCAATCCTCGATTTCACCTCTTCCCGTCCATGCAACGGCAGGTCCTGTTTTCATAAAACAGAATAAGTATCACATACTCATTTACTGCAAGTGTTGTATAAGGGAACAAACATTTATAAAGTATATTAAATATATACCTTCTCCATCGACAACTTCTCCTTCAATGGGTTCGACCTCCAGGTACTGAAGTCTATCCATGAAGTCAGAGAACTCGAGGCTTTCACCTCTGCTGACATAGCCATGGACATGGTCTGTATAGCTCGGTGGAAGCGAGTGTAACACCGTGTATATCGCAGACTCATGTGTGGTCTCATAGTCAAAGTCATCTACGAGGCTCAGATGTATCTCATGCATCTTGGCCAAGTGTGCCTTCAGGCAAGAGCCTTCTTCCATCTTTGTAGAGAGAAACTCACTTTCTTACTCAAATCTGGCAACTCTAAACTGATGCAAGTTTGATGACTTCAGCTCATCGATCATATCGTATGTATCCAAATCAGCATACTCCTCACGCAAATGTTGCGGAATGCTGGTTTCTATGATACCCTTGGCTATGGCATATGTCCTGCGACGATATTGATAATCAATCGCCGCTTGTGCATCCATGTCGTTTTCTGGAGGGTTTCCCACATGCTTTTTAGTTAAGAATGAAAGGTTGATTCTCTTGAGCACGGCTCTAAGGCGTAAGTACCAACTAATGAAGTTTGACCCATTTTCTTTAAGTCTTTCACCATGTAAGAAGGAAACCATTTCAAGGTACTAGGTATTATCCATTTTCTACAAACATAATTGCAAGGAACACAATTAAGACTAGTTCACAACAATGAGTTCATATAATCATATTATAAATGAGCTCGCACTAAAACAATTCATCCCTAGGAAGTTTTAGTGATTACATGATCCAGATTCACTGCCCGACCTCGAATATCACACGGCCGACGGGTCAGTTTCAAAGGTAGACAACAACTTGTGCGATCACATTATCTTATATGTACTGTGACTCATGCTCGATCTTTCGATCTCTAGTATTCCGAGGCCATATCTGCATATGCTAGGCTCGCCAAATTAACCTCCATGTTATATGCTGCTCAGCAAGGCCATATCTGCATATGCCAGGCTTGCCGAACCCAACCTCATGCGAACTCCATTTAATATGTAGGACAACTCCGGTATGTACGGAGCATCAAGCCATATGGGAGAACCTTCCAGGCGGTGCACACTTCGGTAGAATACTTGTGTTTGGCTTTGTTAAGGGATCATCTTATCACATGCTACCGTCGTGTATCCTATACTAGCAAGTTTTAAGATGTCTGGGCTATGGCAACACTAAGTCTACAGTGTCTCCATTTTAGTTTGTTTTATGATGACGATTACTACTTACTAGTAACACATAGCAAAGCTATCACTACATCACAAACAAACAAACGATAGCCCCCACTTAGCAATATAAGGTTTAGACGTTCTAGTTGTATATTGCAAGTTTTACGTGGCTGCTAGGGCTTTCATAGTTAAACAGGTTTTAACCTACGAGTCAACCACAACGTCAACCATACGATTGTCTCTATTACACCCCGCACGGGGCCCTCCGTTGCAAATGCCACATCTGCTAAAGTAGAGAGACAGACACCCCCCCAGCCACTTTATACGATACAAGCCGCATGTCAAGCGTGGAACCAGTCTCGCGTAAGAGTACGCGTAAAGTCGGTCGGGGGCCGCTTCATCAAACAATGCCGCAGATGTGAACAAGTACACGTGAGAGGGTAACAATCATACAATCAACGCCCACATCCCCGATGTGTTCTATCCGTACAGTAATACTAAGCATAGACCTAGCTCATGATACCAATGTTGGGGTTCGTAGCAGAAAACACAATTTTTTTCTAACTAGCGTTCCCATAACCCAAGATCTAGCTAGCCGTATTACCGTAACGGAAAGTAGTGTGGAAATAACATACCTCGGGGTGTAGTCCGTTGCGCGGGAAACGTTCCCGCAAACGTGGTTGATGTAGCCGATCAAGTTTCACAGCCCCCTGGCTGTGTTGAGCACCCGGATGGGTGTAGTGCCACACGTGCAGCACCTCGTAGTACTCGCACACGTACGAGACTCGACGACGACCTCCGTTCTCCGATCCAGCGGAGGTGGCGGAAGCAGACCTCCGGACGGAGCTTCGGCAGCACGACGGCCTCCGATTCTAGCAGAGAAGTCTCAATTCCACTACAGGCTCACACTAGGGAGCCCACCGTGAAAGAGACAAGGGAGGGGAGAAGACCGGAGAAAACCGATCTCAATTCGGAGTAATATTTATTTTCTCACGAATTTCTGTGTATTAAATATGTGCACCCTGGCTATCTATATATAGGCAGATGGGAGGGAGTCAACCCTCCTCCCTTAGCAATGTGGGACTAAAGTCCCTTGCTAAGGGGGGTGGCCGGCCAAGGGGGGGGGGAGGGGGCGCACCCCTCATGGGCCCTAGGGCCCATGGCGCCTCCCCCCTCTTTTCTTTTTCTTTTTTCCCTTTTTAATTCCCCTAATGGGCCTTTTTCTCCACTAAGGCCCATAGCACATATTAATTAGAAATAAAATGATTTTAATTATTAATTCAATTAATTAATAACTAAAACATAATATTCTATCTCCCGGTGCTCCGGAACACCTTCCGGTTCACTCCGAACTTGTTTCGGTTCAACACGGTACTTCTCCGATATTGTTTCCTTTATTCTCTGGTTGCTTCGATGGTTCCGAAAAGGTCTCCGATTTCATCGAGCCCTTAAGTGTGTTACCCTACAGTCCGAGAACACTCCAGTCATGACCTCGCAGAGGCTATGGTCAATGATCATCAGCGGGACCTGGATGCCCATAATGACCCCTGTGCATTCCGGATATCATCACCGATTGGACCTTACGCTGTATAGCATTCCCTTTGTCAGCGATACTGGATTGTTCCGAGATTCGATCAATGACATCCTATGTCTGGTTCAACCTCGTTCTGAACAAATCCTTATTCACTCGTTCCCGTGATATTCATCCCCGTGACCTAGTCACACGCTGCGTAGCTTTATGGATGGAATCTCACCGAGTGGGCCCCGAGTATCTATCCATTATATGGATTGACAAATCCCTCTCTTGTAACAATACTCCTCAACATATCTCCACGGAATACCTAAGATACAACCGTTATGACCCGCATATTTCAGTCAGGTGGTGGGATGTAAGTCAAAGCATCCGGGAAGATAGTGATTATGCACGTACTCACGGTCAAAGGAACGGTCTACCACGTTCTGTAATTACAACACTGAACCTTCAAAAGATTTGATCATGCTGTAATGCTTACTTTGGGTAATGTTCACCACGTCACTTAACCAGTGAGGTGATCTCATAGTCAAGAGACTTAATTGCCCATGATCGCGAAACCACGACCATCATGTTGACCACGAACTAGTTATCGATGTAGAGGCTAACTAGGAACTCTGGGGGTTTCTATACCACACCTGCATCATTGTTTCACTGACACAGTTCTAGCACGGTATGAAACTGGTTATGAACTTGCTTAGATATATTGGAATAATCATATATTATTTGCCTCTAGAGCATATATCCAACACTTTCATGTCAAAGTTTGAGGATAAGAACTTCTTTGTTTCTTGAAGTAGACTAAGATCACTGCTTGCAAGCAAGATATCATCCACATACAAGATTAGGAAAATATATTTTCCATTCTTAAACTTTGCATAAACGCAATTATCCTCAACATTCTCTTTAAATCCAAGTCTTTTAATGGTCTCATTAAACTTTAGATACCACTGTCTAGAGGCTTGCTTTAATCCATAAATGGCTTTCTTTAGGCGGCATCCCATTTCTTCCTTGCCTTTCATGATAAAACCCTTGGGTTGTTTCATGTAAACATTTTCTTCTAAATCCCCGTTTAGAAATGTCGTCTTTACATCCATTTGATGTAGCTCTAAATCAAAATGTGCAACTAGTGCCATTATGATTCTGAAGGAATCCTTACATGAGACTGGAGAAAAAGTCTCATTGTAATCTATCCTTTCTCTTTGTGTAAATCCTTTTGCCACAAGTCGTGCTTTATACTTTTCTATATTCCCATTAGAGTCATATTTAGTTTTGTAGACCCATTTAAAGCCTACTGTTTTGGCTCCTTTAGGAATATTTTCTAAGTCCCAAACATCGTTGGAACTCATCGATTTCATCTCGTCTTCCATTGCCTCTTGCCACTGCGATGAGCGAGGGCTTCTCATGGCTTCTTCATATGAAGTGGGATCATTGTCCATATGAACTATTTCTGTATTATAAACTTTATAATCGGAGGAAATAGCTGACTTTTTAGGTCTTTTAGACCTTCTAAGAGCCTCATTTTCTGGCACATCTTCTAAAGGTGGCTGTTGCACCTCCCTTTCATGCTCAACGATGGGTTCAGCCGGTTCCTGACGGACAGGTTCCGGATCTTCACCCATAGTTTGCACGGGTGGAGTTACAACAGGTGCTTGCACCACAACCTCGGGGATTGTAAGGCCCGATATGCGGTACTGTTCCAGATCTAGATGTTTCCATCCAGATCCGGGGACGAAGCACATATCGGTCCCACCGCGACATATGACAAAGCCATATGCCCCGGATTTCCAACAGGATATCACAACATTACAGATACAAGGATACAACATCTCATACAATTGGCATACAACTGCCTCAGATATAATACAACAGCGGAAGATATATGTCTGAGTACAGACTACAAGCAAAAGCCTACTGGAAAAAAGAAAAACGTCGATCCCATAACCACACGGGTCCAGGCCCTCCGCCGGGATCCGCCTAACTAGTCGTCGTCGAGTCTCCACGTGAAACGTTGATCACCGTACCTGTTGTCGATCAGAACCCTGAAAAGAGTTTGGGGGTAGTATCATGAGTGCAGAGGTACTCAGCATCCAACTTTAGTGGTCATCTGACCCAGCAAGGACTTCATCACTCGTCATTCTAGGACAACTAGTAGTTTACGGTAAGGAAGGGGTAAGTGGTGAGGTTGCTGCCGCACTAGCATTTATGAAGTGGCTAACGATCTAGAGAGTAAGGTAAGAAGCCAAGAATTCGATGAGGAATCGCCTCCAACAAGTCTGCTATCCACCTACTACGCAAACATAACACCTATCCTATCCTTGTCCTCCTCTTCGCATCCCGACGAAGAAAAGCAGTCAAGGCACACACACGCGTTGATCAAGTTATAATAAGATTATCTCAGTCGTTGTTGTCTATGAACAAGGAGTAGGTCTCAAGTCGTCCATAACCGTGGACACGGCTTCTCAAAAATATTTAACCCTGCAGGGGTGTACCAACTGCCCATTACGAGGCGTCGCATGCTCGCCCATCTCTCTCAGTTGCTACCCATTATAGGCAACCATTTTATGATTTAGTTCCAAGAGATCCGAAATGACAGGTCCCTCTAACTAACAGCGAACAAATCCGGGTGGCCCCCGGGGAGTCGACACCCAATCCAAAAGCTGGCCACGCTCTCAGATCGGACTCTTCCGTATGGCCAAGGTCGGTTTAGTCTCACCTATATAACAAGGGACTTCCCTAGCTCACCAAGTGTGGACCAACAGAGCAACTAAGTCTCCGCTGGCCCGAGTTGTTTGAAAACTACTGGCAGCTGACCAGCACACACACGGTTTCAAATGGTAAATCAGCTTGGGCCACCTCTAGAAATGTTTGAAGCTAGGTAGGTAAGAAGAGGGGACCCCATAAAATCCCACACGCGATTAGGCACGCTCAGTCTTAAAACCAATACCCGGAACTCGGATCCTAGGTGACTCGAATGGAACAAAGCGTCGGGGCGGGATAGCCTAGACCTTCCATCCTTCGTCGAAATATAGTCAACATTATAATAATAATCACATCATCAACAACAATATAATAAGGTGATATCCCAAAACCAAAGAGTAACAGGGTAACATCGTAGCATCCTAAGCATGCATACTAAGCAGGGGCTGAGCAACAAGCAATAGTAACATAGCAGTACAGGGTTTGCTCGGAGGGGACATGCCTGTATCGGTTTGAAAGAGGCTGTAAACATGTGGTAGGATCAAACATCGAACCTAACCTATACTAGCATGCAAACCGCTGGTTGAAATAGAATGGATCATAAGTAATGTATAGTCCTTGCCTGTTGATAAGTCGGGTTCCGAAGGTGTAGTCGATCGCAAGCTCGCATCGTCTCCGAGAGGTACCCGCGGAAGCACACAAGACGATAAACACTGGAAAGCAATCAACGAGCAAGTATCTATTACTACGAGGCAACACAAGATCAAAAAGACATCACACGACATGGCAACACGATACGGATCTATCGTCGAGAACGGTTACTAACAGTTTAAGTGGGGTATCGGTCACACACGACGAATACCGCACGTTTACGGTGGTTCAAGTTGCTTAGCTACAGGTGATCAACCAACGGTTATTAACATGGCAACTCAAGCAAGCACGGAAAATCACAAAAACATGGCAAGAGGTGAAGCACAAAGTAAACTATATATGCTAGTCAATTTAAGTGAGGCACAATCCTAAACATGGCATACACTAAGTGCCGCACGATGATTAAAGGATTTGGTACTATTCTGTCCTAAACCATATTTTAGGTTGGTTAACAACAGCAAACAATAGCATAAACACAAAGTACACGAAAAACTAATCAAGTTACATATAAAGAACACCCCAAACGGAGTTACGGTTAAAAAGATATAAACAAAACAGGTTACGGGCACAAGCTGTATAAACAGGGGTAAATCTATATGCAAAAGTGCAGAAACATGACATAGCAATACATGTAATGAAAGTAGACATGATGCTTAACAATATGCAACTGGAATCAGTCAATTCCGATAAACGGTTGCGAAGCAATCGTCACCCGAAGTTGCAATAAAATAACAGTTTCAGCAACAGCAGCACAATAACATCAGGGTCACCACTTTGGAGCAAGATTTAATACAGCTAAAGCACCCAAACATGGCAAGTTAAAGCATGGAATTGAAGTACACATGATGCTTAACACAATGGAAAAAGAATCAATGCAATAGGCCTCATGGATGAGTCACAATCATCATGCAAAGTTGCAACAAAATAATAACAACAACACATAACAGCAAAAAGTAGCAGTTAACGGCCTGATGCCCACTTTAGCACACAATTACACAATCAAGATGAGCTCAAATGCAAATGCTCACAAAAGATAAATTAAAGTACACGCAAAGCTGAGCAACTTTCGTTTTGGGGGCACGTTCATACGGGCTACGGTTTTATCGCAATACTACGCGCAAAAACGAATCAGCAGCAGATATAATAAAGGACTTAGCAGATTTAGCAACAGGGAAAAAAAAATAACAGAGAAAAAAAAAGGGTGGCCTCACCCAAACGGGCCGGCCCACTGGCCACAGGAGGTCGCTGGGCCGCGGCTGGTGTTGGACTTGGCCCACCGTGGCCTGGCAGGCCAGCCCACGGGCGCTGGGAGGCGGCCTAGCCGTGGTCGATGGAGGCGGCTCGTGCCTCCCGCACGGGATGTGCCAGGGCGGCGCTCGCCGGCGAGCAGCGGCGGTCCGGCGGCGGAGGGGCGTCGGTGGCCGGCCTGCGCAGCAGATCGGGAGGCGGCGGCGGCATGGGTCCAGCCGGTGGCGCGGATCCGGAGGCGCGGTGGTCATCGGGCACCACGAGGCCATAGCGCGGGCTCGACCGAGCTCCGGCTCGCCGGCCATGGAGCCGCGGCGGCGGCGGTCTGCTGCAGGGGAAGGGAGGAGGTGAGAAGACAGAGGAGGAGGAGGAGGCGCACAGGGAGAGGAGGAAGGAAGGGTGGCCGGCGGCCTGCTGCTCCGACGGCCGGAGTTGTCCAGGAGCTGGAGGAGAGAGGAAGAGGAGAGAGAAAGGGCAGGGTTGGTGGGGAGCTTCCTGGCCGTCAGATCGCAAGATCTGACGGTCCAGATCCATTGGGCAGATCTGACCTAGGGTTTGGACGAAAAAATGGGGTATTGGGCAAATTTTGGGGCAAAAACAGGGGTGTGGCTGCATATTTGGGTTAGGGAAACCCTAAGTGGGGGTGGGAGAGTGGTGGTCTTTATATAGCCCCGGTGGATGGCAGTTTGCAAAAACATCTCCGGTTTTTCTCTCGCGCGCGCGTTGCTCACGTTTCTGACCGTCGGGGGTCCGCAGTACCTCCGATTCGGGTAAAACTTCGAACTGCGCGATCAGTGCGTCGAGCCGGAGGCGTTCACCTCGCGCTGGAACCGTTCCGAGAACACTTTCCGGCGCGCTATAAAAATGTCCCGTTTAATTATTAAACGGGGTTTTTCGTTCCGTTGGCTGCGGCTGGTCTCGTGCGGTTTTCGCGACGGTGATCGGGTGAAACCCGGTGTCGCAAAGGTCGAGTGTCAGGGTGGAAAAGGTCGGTCTTCGTCCGATACGAGAATACGAGGGGGAAATATGCACCGATTATTATTTCGGCGAAGCAAACACTGCAAACAAATCAGGCAATCAATCAATTCACGCCGAAAACAAAATTTTTAATTTTTGCAAAAACTGGGCTGTTACAGAGATTGTCCATGCAGGTACAACAGGTAGTGAGAAAAATGACTCCTGAATCGTCGGATTAGGTGCTTGCACCCTCTTCTCCTCAAGATCAATTTTCCGAGCTACCATGCTCCCCCTCATCATTTCGCCCTCTAAGAAGATTGCATGCCTCGTTTCTATAAACTTTGTGTATCTGTCTGGACAATAGAAACGAAAACCTTTTGATCTATCAGGATAGCCAATGAAATGGCAACTCACTGTTTTTGGATCTAACTTTGCAATATTTGGATTAAAAACTTTGGCCTCAGCTGGGCTCCCCCACACCCTGAAGTGTTGTAGGGAGGGTACTCTGCCTGTCGACAACTCGTACGGTGTTTTGGGCACCGACTTGCTTGGTACTCTATTAAGAATGTGAATGGAGGTTTTAAGCGCCTCCATCCATAATCCCAATGGTAACGTGGAGTAACTCATCATGCTGCGCACCATATCCATAAGTGTACGGTTGCGCCTTTCAGCTACTCCATTTTGCTGAGGCTCGCCCGGCATTGAGTACTGGGCTACTATGCCAGTCTCCTGTAAGAACCTCGCAAAAGGTCCAGGGACTTGGCCATATGGAGTGTGCCGACCGTAGTACTCCCCCCCACGATCAGATCTGACTATCTTTATTCTTTTATCATGTTGATTTTCTACTTCAGCTTTGAATATCTTAAATTTATCCAATGCTTCATTTCTTTATTTGATTGGACAAATATAACCATATCGGGAGTAATCATCTGTGAATGTTATAAACGAGTCATAACCATCCACACTTTTCACAGGAAATGGTCCACAAATATCAGTGTGAATTATTTCTAGTGTTGTTGTGCTTCGATTTGCACCCTTTTTGATTTGTTTCACATACTTTCCTTTAATGCAGTCTATGCATTGTTCTAAGTCCGAGAACTCTAATGGAGGAAGAATTTCATTTTTAACTAGTCTTTCTATTCTCCCCCTCGAAATATGGCCCAAACGACAGTGCCATAATTTCGATGAGTCGTGAGTTCTTTTTCTTTTCTTTTGTTCTTTGTTCGACGCGGAAACTTGCTCATTCACATTACACACAGAATGCACTTTTTCACATAGTGATAACAAATAAAGCTCATTGTGAAGGAAAGCAACACCCACATGAGAATTATTAAACCATATGGCACATTTGCCATGTCCAAAATAGCATTCATAGTGACATTTGTCCAAACGAGACACACTAATCAAGTTTCTATGCAAAGAAGGAACGTATAATACATCTTTAAGCACAAGCTTGAAGCCATTAGCTAGTTCTAGGGAGACGTCGCCGACAACTTCAATGTCTGCTTGAACTCCATTCGCAACTTCAATGCGTCTTTCTCTTCTTTGAATAGTCCGTGTCGAATGGAATCCCTGTAATGAATTTGCAACATGAATAGTTGCACCTGAGTCAATCCACCAAGTAGATTTCGAAAACTGTGTATACAAGGATTCATTTACAAAGGAAACAATGTTGTTACCTTTCTTGGCCATTATGGACTTTAGCCAATCAGGGCAGTCTTTCTTGTAATGCCCAGGCTTCTTACAGTGGAGACAACTGTCTTTGTCCACTGGGAAAGACTTCTGATGATGCTGATAGGGAGCTTTTCCATGTGGTTTTGAGGGGGAACCATAGTTCTGATTCTTTTTCTTGTTTTCCCTCACATAGTTCAGAGAACCACCATATGAGGATTTTATTCTTTCCTCCTCTTGTACGCACATGGCTATGGTCTTTTCTATGTCCCACCGCTCTGGCTGGAAGTTGTAGTTTACAACAAAAGTTTCAAATTCTTTTGGCAATGAAGCCATGACCAGATGGACAATGAGTGCTGGCTTAAGTTCCAGGTCATCATCCATTGGCTTTAACTTTGCAACCATATTGCTCATCCGAAGGATGTGCTCCCTTATTCCATGTCCACCCCCGGTGTACTTTTCAGACACCAGTTGCTTGACCAGCTGGGTGGCATAAATCTTTGAAGAACCAGTGACTGGCTCTGTAGGTTTGACCGGCTGTGGGGTCTCCACAACCCAGTCAACCTCAGCACAGACAAATGCAAAATCCACCTTCTTTCTCCACTCGGTGTAGTTATCACCACGGAGGGTTGGGACCTCTTTGATGCAACTCATCAAGTAGAACCCTCCTGAAAACCACAATTAAGTGAGAACATAACAACAATTGCATGCAATAATCTAACGTTGGTCAGAATTAGGGCATACAACTATTGGTGCAATTAAAACTATATCACCGTTGGGAAAAAAATAGAAATAAATGCACATATTAACAACATTAAATTATGATTATGTTATTAATAACGTTGGTCATAAAATAACAGAACCATAATTTTTTTTCTCTATAATTACTTTAACATGCTCTTTTAAAGAATTCTAACTTTTATTCACTTTTTACTCTTAAAAAAAAGAGCACTTTTATCTATTTGCAGCGGAAACATGAATAAAAAATTCATAAACTTTAAACTTTTCCTTTTCTATTTTCTAAACAAATTTTCGTTGGATAATTTAGAATAGAAAAACCATATGAAATTTGTCCAAAAAACTTGACAAAAAACAGATTAAAATGCCTCTGTAAAAAATAATAATAAAAAACACAGAAAATGGCGGCGTGGCCGTGCTCGGCCCACGGCCAGGGCGGCCTGCTCGGCCCGCCCGCGCTAGGAGCCCCACTAGTCTTCTGCCTTTTTTTCTCTTTACTGCCGGCCGCGGCCCATGCGGCCCATGGCCTTCTCTCCTTTCGGCCTGACCGGCCCGCGTGGGGGGGCTGAGGGCGGATCTGGCCCGTCCGAGCGATCGGATGGCCGTCCGTGGTCCTCGCTTGGACAAAAGCAGCGGACACCGCCGCCCCCAACCCTAGCTCCCATTTCGCCCGCCCCCCGCGCGTCTCGCCTCCTTGCCGCAGCTGCGGCTGCGCGCCCGCCGGCCGGCGAGCTGGCGACGACGAGGGACCTGGGCGCGGCGAGCCTCCTCCCCTTTCTCCTTTCTTCTTTCCAGTCCGCCACCGCACCCTGTACCGCACGACGGCGGCGGCGGAGGCCCGTGGGGAGAGCCCCTTCTTTTCCCTCGTTGCTTTCTCCGTTCACCACCGTGACCTGTAGCGAGAGAGAGACCAGGGACGCGGCTGCGCCTCCTCTGCCCCTTGCTCTCGTCGATTAGAGCGGCGCCCCGGTGGCGTGGAGTTCAGGAGTGGTGGCGCCGTTGCCTTCCCTTCGCCGGTCACGCGTTCGCCTTGGGGTGAGCGCGCCGCCGTCGAACGGTTGGCCGCGGTGCCCTTTGCCCCGTGGTGGGGTGTGTTCTTCTTCCCGATGCCTCGGCTTGCCGATGCGCGTCGGGATCGAGAGGAACTGCGCGGCCTAGGCGGCGACGCCCTTTGCCGGCGAGCCCAAGGCCCTGATCCGGTGAGTCTTTTCCTCTATGCCCTGTTCTAGGGTTCTTTGGGGAATTTTTTTTCTTTTCTTTTGTACCCGTGAAAAATCTTTCCCCAGGTGGCTCTTATACCATTGTTAAATCAACTAGATCGACTAGGGTAGATGCAATCCGGGTATTATCCGTGTGTGTGTGTATCCATGTCCAGATCGAGATTGGGGAGAGAGGGATGGAGAGATTACCTTGTCCCTTGCTGCTGGAGGAGCTCGAGGTGTCGGCCATGGTGAGGACGACGACGGGTCGGAGTGGGCAGTGGTGGCGGCGGCGAAGCTTCCCGTCACTGCTGCGAAACCTAGATCGGGTTTGGGTGTGTCGGTGGGGTGTGCGGCGCAGGTCAACCTCGTACCTTGTGCAGCCGGCCCCCACCTCTTTATATACGCAGTGTGACAGGGGCCCACCAACCATAAGGGGTTGGGCGCCCCCGATCAGGGCGCGAATCTAAGGGTTCGTTCGGGTCGTTAGACCCTCACGGGAAGAGATCAATCTAACACCTCCTTCATCGCCGACGACCTCAGCTGCGGTGGGGATTGAATCCCAAGATCCATCCACTGGTGACCCTCACCGCCGGTGTGTCCTTGGCTCAAAGAGTCCAAGAGCCGCCCCATGTGCTGAATTCATGGCATCTTTGGAGTCTTCTCGAATACTTTGTCTTGAGGAGTTTAATTATGATTCGATTTTTGATCACGTTCTTCGAGAGGAGGCCGAAGATGATGAGACCGAAGAGGAGGTGATCGTGCAAGAGGAGGCCGAGACTTTTTGACGTGAAGGACTAGCAAGTATAGTGTAGCCAAAGATGATGTACGCACATGCATGCATCGTATGCAGTTTAGCGACTGAGATTAGCTGACTTTGCATTGCTGCCTTAGTGGTGACTTTGAGTCATTGACATGTGAGACCCACATTAGGTCCACATGTCAATGACTCAAAGTCACCTGACTTTGTTTGTCCTAAAGTCAGCCAATCCGTGCCCGCAGTTTAGATAACTGTTGGCATCAGCATCATGAATCATGCATATGCATGCATAGCATGCGATTCAATCACAATCAGAATCAGACTCGGCTACTAGTAGACCTAGTGTGCTGCTGCCATGAGGCCGAGATACTCTGCGGTGAGAGGCTTAAAGATCCGCTGCTCGTCGGAGTCGAGCGCGGCGGCCAGCTTCGGCCAGATGGACATGCCGAAGATCCAGGAGCCACCGCCGTCGTCACCTCCCGCTCCGGTGCGCGCGATGATCTTCACGAAGCCGGAGCACAGCCTGCCGCAGTCCACCCACACCGGCATCGCCACGGCGGCGTGCCCGAATCCGAAGTCCGTGTCGACGCTGAAGGTCGCGAACGACGTGACGCCCAGCACCGGGCTGCCCAGCCCCACCGTCGCCGACTCCACGAACTTGCCGTCTCCATTGCCCTTGTGCTCCTCCACCCAGTCCACCAGCTCCTGGAAGTGCTCGTCCGTAGCCGTCGACCTGATGGACTCGCGCACCATCGACGCCATCTCCGGCAGCGTTCGCCGCTGGATCGCGTCCACGCTCGCCTCCGCCACGGCGAACGTCGCGACGTTGCCGGCGTAGCTGCGCATCGCTTCCTCCGGCGCGGTGGTGAGACTGAGACTGATACGCCGCCGTCCGTTCACCCACCACCCCATGCGGCATCTCTCGTCCGCCGACGACGTGCCCACCACGCCGGCGAAAACCTTCCACAGGTACGCACACACCGCCTCGACGCGGCTCGCGCCGCGTTCCCCGCCGAGTGTGGCGCTCGCCTACGCGCGCAGCACGGCGAGGTCCCGCTCCTCCACGTAGTAGGTGCGGCCGACCATGTAGCCCCCGGCCGTTAGGGCGTTGACGAGACGCCCGCACTCCAACGGCATGAACAGGTCTCCCACCGAAGCGCCGTACGACGGCGTGGCGCGAGGGTGGAACACGGAGCGGTCGTGGTTCGGTGCGGCGGCGATCCTGCCGGAGCGCGCGAGCTCAGACCACGCGTCCACGATCATGCAGAGAGCGCACCCGTCGGCAATCCCGTGGTTGGTGCCCCAGGCCACGACAAACCCGCCGCAGGCGAACGACACCAGCTGCACCGACAGCGCGACGTCCGCGCCGTACTGGACGGGAACGCCGACCCTCGCCAGCGACGCGTCCAGGTCGCCGTAGTCCAGGCTGGCCAGCGCCACGCCGACCTCGCCGACGACGAGCTCCGCGCCCTGGTTGTCGCAGTGGACCTCCGGGAGCCCCGAGCGCGGGTTGGCCACGATGCGACCGGCAAGGGGGAAGAAGCGGTCCAGGAAGGACGGCAGCTTGGCCTCGAAGGCGGCGACGGCGTCGACGAAGCCACCGCCGGCCGACGGCTTGCGGTACGCGCAGATCATGGAGAGCGGCAAGGGGTAGTTGAGCAGATCGAGGTTGGAGAGCGGTACGACGGCGCGGGGCGGCGCGACGGAGGCTTTCACGGTGCACTTGCGGATCCCTCGGACACACGAAGAAGAACCGTTTGCCATTTCTGTTTGCCGCTTCCTACAAGCTGAGATGCGCTTTCCTTTTCCGGCCACCGTGCGGGTACGTATGTACAGGTGTTGCAGTGGAAGGAAGTTGACCTTGAAATTTTCAAATCTCTTTTGTGCTGGCCAGATAATGCACATAACTAAATAAGATCAGATCTCTTGTATATTATCATTTGTTGGTTGCTTGATGATCTGTTTATTCTATTGAATGTTGTTGGCACAATATCTCATACTACCTCTGATCCTAAATAAGTGTCGCAAGTTACACTATGAAGTATAACTATCTTAGTTGTTTTTCCAAGACACTTTTTTACGATTGAAGGGAGTAGTACCTAAAATCTTTCTAGTAGCACCTTTAAAGTTGTGATATCCTTCTTACCCTTGGCAAAAATCAATGAATCATCAACATTTAACAACAAGTGCATAGGCGATCCATCAACAAATTTAATATAAACACAACTATCATAAGCAAATCTCTTAAATCCATGTGCAATCATAAATGAATCAAACATTTTATACCACCGTTTTGAAGATTGTTTTAGACCATAATACCATATAGAGACATTTTCTATTTGCAAACATAATCATCCTTACGAGTATGAAACCCTTTGATTGATCCATGTATACTTCCTCCTTTAGTTCTCCATGCAGAAAAGCAGTCTTTACATCTAATTGGTCAAGCTCAAGATCATGCATACCCACAATACCAAAAAAATGTACATATAAAACAATGCTTCACAATTCGCTAGAACATTCCAATATAATCTCTCGTTAAGATGAAGGTGAAACAATTAACTAGACCAGTAAGCGGCAGTCCATCAACAAAAGTGTAAAGAATACATACGAGCTGATCAAGATACTCGAACGCATGCATATCATGCATGGTTACAATCAAGTACAAAGCATGCATGTCAAATGGAAAGGCTAGATTCATTAATTACAAACTGCACATGTGCGCTAATTAGCCCATCAATTTGATGGAATCGGGCAAACGTAAAGTTCAATGGAGATTTGATAATTTGCGCGTGGCTGTAGCTCTGACCGCACTGAGGGCACTGAATATATATATATATAGTGGAGTAGAAGTGAGATGATGATATGCAAAATAAATTAGTACTGCGAGTAAAAGCAAGCATGCACTACGGGACAGCACCCAAACGTCGACGGCCGGCCACCGTCATCGTAGGCCAGAAAGCCGTCGGCTAAGGCCTACGCCGACGGCCGCCGTCGGCGTAGAGCCGTCGGGCTTGGGTTTTTTCGGGCTTGCCCTAAAAGCCGTCGGCGTATAGGCTGCCCGACGGCGTTTAAGCGGCCGTCGGCGTACATGCCGTCGGCGTAGCACCAGTGGGCCCCACCCTGGGCTTAACGGCCGTTACGGCTGGTTGTCCTCTACGCCGACGGCCGGGCCGTCGGCCTAGGGTGCCACGCGGCAGGCTGTGGGGCGGCGGGGCTTCGGGCCTACGCCGACGACCGGGCCGTCGGGGTAGGTCCTTTCCAGTCGGGCCACGCGTCGCCTGCTGGTCTCGTCTGGACCCTGCCACTACCTACGCCGACGGCCTGGCCGTCGACGTAGGTAGTGGCAGGGCCCCTTTTTTGTTTGTTTTCCTTGTTTCCCTGCATATAGCAAATTCAATAATAGATATATATATATATTGCATTATATATTATATCATGTGCATATAAGCACATGCACATCGACACAACAATTGATATAAGCACATCAACACAAGACAAGCATTGATATAAGCACATGCCCATCGACACAAGCATTTATACATCGTATCCATACATAGCATAAGAAGAAGAAACATTGTATCCATACATAGCATACGTATCCATACATAAAATGCAAAGAGAAGAAACATCGTATCGGTACATAACCCGGCCGAGGTAGCATCATCATCAACTCATCGCGTCCGGAGAGGGAGTCGAGCCGAAGAAGCCGAGGTCTCCGCGCGTGAAGATAGGCGACTGACGGTGCGGAGGCGCCGTCGAACCAGCACCGGAAGCAGGTGATCCCGCGCCACCATGAACCGGTGTGCTCTCGCGCAAGGCACCACTACCACCGGGGCCAGGGTGCACCGGTGTGACCGCGCGGGACGCCGACGGCGAGGCAGCAGCACGACCAAAGGGTTCAGTCCTAGAGGCTCCCGTTCCCTACACGTTTGAGCAATAGTTAGCAACCGCCAAGGCACGTGAAAGTGGTAGCAACTGATTGGGCAAGTAAATTACTGGGGTTAAGCCGGTGTAGTAGTAGTTCTGGGCGAACTCTTCCTTCGATACAAACTCCGGCTTAAGCCCGGCTCGTGGAGGTCGTGGCGGTATATCGACGAGCACTCCCGTAAGCCGAGCACTCTCTAGAGCCTGCAAGATAGTTAACATGTCAGGCATTGCACAAAAGTATGAAAATTGAGACTTGTCATCTTTTGAAAAAAATAAAGGTTGGAACTTACATCTTCTTTTGCCTCTTTCCACTCCTCGTGTATTTGTGCTCTCTGTCTCCACTACGCAATGCAATTAAGAAGCATAAAGACGCAATGCAATTAAGATGAAAATAAATACTAATACTCGTCATCACTCTCAGCCTCGGGATCCTCGCACGGTGGAGACTCATCATTGTCATGGAACATAGAGTATTTTAAATAGCACGTGCACATCGACAAGATACAAAATAACATCATCATCAATTCATCGTATCACATCCGCACACAATCATCATCATCATCCAAAATAACATACATATAGTATCGAGATACATAAATACTAATAATCATCATCATCACTCTGAGGCTCATTCTCATCTCCATCATCACTATCACTATCACGTGCATATAAAGCGTCGGGATCCTCGGACGGTGGAGGCTCATCATCATCATCACTCTGAGGCTCATCATTGGCATGTGCCTTATTGAGCATCTCTATGTCACTTATATCCGTGACTATCTCACCACGGGTGTGTGCATCGTTCTCGAGGTCCTCAAGACCTTCTAAGCCAAAGTCCCCAAAGTTCTCTTGCTCTTGATAGAAAATTCCCTCGTATGTTTGAGGGTTAATGTTGTTGTAATCGTCCTCGGAGGGCATGGGTAGTTTACCATGTGGCGATACCTGGTACACGACTTCCCAGCCCTGGAGGTATTCTTTCTGGCATGGGTAGGGCAAGTAATAAACTTGCTTCGCTTGGTGAGCCACAACAAAGACATCGGATCCGCTATAGGTGGTTGAAGGCCTAACGTCAACTAACCCAATGGAAGGGGTATTTTTGTGTCCATGGTGTGGATCGAACCAGTGGCATCTGAACACAACGAGATTGAGTTCTACGGGCCCATTGTTGAACGTCAGCTCGTATACGTTCTACAACCTTCCGTAGTAATCAAAGTCATCTTGTCCCTTGGTGAAGACCCCGGTATTTATAGTTTTTGCACCCGGACGACTATTTTGGTGGCCCTCTGTATGAAAGCGATACCCATTCACATCATACTTCTCATACATGTTGACTTTACTGTTAAAACCCTGAGAGACACATCTCAACTCATCCGACATCATCACTGTGGGATCAGCTCCCTACAAGTTTAGTACGAATCGTGCATTAGTTACGTGTAATAAGAGGGCCAAGTTGTCAGGTAATTAAGAGGGATAGGTTACGGATTACCTTTTCCCTGAACCATGACGTGAAACTTCTTCCCGGGGCACCCCCTTTCAGAAGAGCATCCAACTGCGCAGCATCGGGATCTGTTGGTCCCGGCCACACCTCATCCACGAATTGGCTAGAAGGAGAAAATACGTATTAGAACGAAACCGAGTTACCAGTTGCAAAGTAATTAAGTCGCCATTTTACCTAAGGAAACTGGGCACCTCCTCCTCCTCCCCGCTCTCTTTCTTCTGGTCCTCCACCACTCCCCCCATGTTCATAAGCACATAGAGCATTATGCACTCCTTATCTTGGTTGGACAAGGTATGAGGTTTTGCGCCACCGGCCTTGCCACCGGGAAACTTGAAGAGGAGGAGCTTGGGGTCACGCTTGGGCTCGTCGACATTGTACCGAGGTACCTGGTTATGCATAGTGGGAACCTCATCCGCATAGTATGCTGTCGTGGCGTTTTCTATCTCCTGGAGGATAGTTGCCTCAGCTATGCATGCTTCAATCTTATTTTTGTTTCCACATTTGAGCCGAATATACTTGAACTCTCTCTCAATACAAAACTGCCAACGAAACTGCACCGGTCCACCCAAGAGTGCCTCGTTCGCGAGATGCACAATGAGATGTAACATTGGAGTAAAGAATCCTGGCGGAAATATCTTCTCTAACTTGCATAGCAACTCCGGCACTAGATCATGCAGCTTCTCAATCATCACGGGACATATCTGCTTAGCACAGACCGTGCGGAAGAAATGGCTCAACTCCGCTAGCACTCGCCGAGTGGCTTCAAATCATGAACGGGTCATGTTGAACTGGAGCTTTGAGGCTAGTGCTTGCGAGATGGTATCGAGCTGAGAAACATTTGCACCCGGGTACAGAGGCCTCTTAGCCGATTCCATCATATCATAGAACGCCTTAGCGGATGGCTCGGGATCCTGTGGTTCAGGCGGTTGCTCCGGTTCCGGCGGTCCCTCTGGTTCAGCAGAAGGTGGAGACTCCGGCATGGCATCACGGAAATCCTCCAGCAAGTTTCGCATGCCATCGTACTCTATGCCATCGATACGTTGCCGCATCATGTCACCTCTATGACGTTCGTTCTGAGTAAAGTCGACCGTCGTGACGAAGCCCGTCATATACCCATAAGCCCAAAGGTGTTGTTTCATAACCTCCTTTCTAGCGCGATGACGATTTCTGCAACGGACGCAAGGGCAACGGGGATCAAGTGTCTTTGGACCACGGGCTATCTCCTGCACTACCATAGCGGTCTTCCATGCCCACTCATCTGTTCTATCAACAGCACTAGTACGGCCACTATACATCCACCCATTATCATCCATCCTCTTCTGCTTTATTGAGAGCCAAACGACAAACATAACATTTCATATCAAATAATATCATGAAACTAGATGCATCATATTTTAATTTTTCTACCGGGCAAAACGCATGCACCAACCTACATCTCTAATAGGTATAGAGGGTCCTAGCAGCCGCCGGATCCGTAGATTGAGTACGTTCTCCATGCTCCACCCCGGTCCGAGACAGAATTTCGGCTGCACCTCCCCGCTGCTCTCCTGATACACGTCTCGGCAAAAAGCCGAGAGGATGTGCATCCGGAGAACAACGGGGAGGCGCCGATGAAATCTTGACTTGGACCGGAGCAGAACAAGGAAACGTACCCAATCTACGGATCCGACGACTGTCCCGTAAATGCCGCAAGTGTTACGCTTCATAATATGCTGACCACTAATGCATATTTATCCGCGTAACGCTCGCGGACGGGAAGTGACACCTAGGTTACGTGACTCGACGTGCAAAATGGAATCTAGTGACATAGAAAAATGCAAGGGGGAGACGGAGTGCTAGCTCACCCTCGGTACGTAGAGGAAGCAGTCGGGCGGCTCCGAGATGACGATGGTGGCTCCGAGACGGCGGCGATGGCCCTCAACGGTCCTCGGCGTTCCTCGACGGTGAACGGCCCTGCATACACATATCACTAACCTGAAATTAGAAAAAAATGAACATTCACACAAACCCTAACAAACCTTAACACTATAATAAAAATAAAAGTGGGCAAACCCTAGCTTTTTTAGTGCTATATTTTTTAGGGCTACATTTACCATCAATGTACATTTTTAGGCCCACATTTTTAGGGCTATATGCAATGTACTCCCTCCATTGTACACACATAAACACTCAAGGCAATACATTTCCATACATATATCAATCTGCAATTTGCACACATATAGCAATTTTCACACATATAGCACACATATAGCAATTTGCACACAGAAAACTAAACCTAATTAAAAAAATGCACACATATAGCATAGGAAGAGGAGGAGCAGGGGAGGAACTCACCGGAGGAGGGCTCGGTGGAGGAGGGGCGGCTCCAGGAGAGGGCTCCGGCGACGGGCTTCGGGGCATAGGGGGGGCTCGATGGAGGAGGGGCGGCTCGTGGGAGGGGGCGGGTGGAGCAGGCGGCGGCCGGAGGGGCAGCCGGGGCAGGTGGCGGTGAGAGGGGCTCGGGGCGGGGGAGGCGGCGACGGTGGGATGGGGAAAGGGGAGGGTTGGGGGAGGCGGCAAGAGGGGCAAGGGGCGGGTGGGGACGGCGGAGAGGGGTAGCCGGCGGCGGCGGCGGCGTCGGGGGAGCGTGGGGTGGGAGAGGGGGTTGGGCACGGGGAAGGGCGAGAGTGTGGGTAATCGTTGCCCTAGGGGGGCCTTTGTCGGAATTGGGGGCGAGGACCTACGCCGACGGCCTGGCCGTCGGCTTAGGGCTTTTTACATTTTTTAATTACACATACGCCGACGGCCAGGCCATCGGCTTAGGTCTTTTTTCATTTATTTTAATTTTTTTGTTTCTGTTTTCTTTTATGTTTTCAAGCATATAATTTTTTTTACTTTTATGATTTTTTACACCATTGTAATAGTTTCTCAAGCATATAATTTTTTTTACACCGTTGGCCTCCGAAACCCTAGATCGGGGGGACCCGAAGATCTACCCATATAAATTTCTCCGTGCGAGGGTTGACCAATGGATTTTTTTTCTCTATCTATGTTTCTTTAGCACATATGTACATGGGGAACCAAGGTTGGACACATTGATCTACCCCTGCAGTGATTCCGACGGTCAATTCCTCCGGCCGGCGAAACCCTAGATCGGGGGTACCCGCAGATCTACCCCTATAGCTTTGTCCATACGAGGCTTTACCAATGGACTTTTTCTCTATCTGTGCTTGTTTAACACATATGTACACGGAGAACCAAGGTTGGACACATTTCACCATATTATTCACACAGGTTAACCCGTACGGGGAGTTTCGACATACGGATCGACAATTTTACTAAGTGTTAGCCCATGTCCGTGAACAACATCAGACACATGACCTACATATGCCATCTACAAACATTAAATCACACTTATGAACATAACCTAGCTCCACATGCAGGTTTTCCAATGATTCCGGCCCTCCGACGGTCATTCACCTCCGAAACCCTAGATTGGGGGGGCCCGCAGATCTACCCTTATAGCTTTCTCCGTACGAGGATGGACCAATGGATTTTTTTATCTATCTATGTTTGTCTAGCACATATGTACATGGAAAACCAAGGTTGAACACATTTCACCACATTATTCACACCGGTAGACCCGTACCTGGAGTTTCCACATACGGATCGACGATTTTACTAAGTGTTAGCCCATGTCCGTGAACAACGTCAGACACATGACCTACATATGCCATCCACAAACATTAAATCACACTTATAAACATAACCTAGCACCACATGCAGGTTTTCCAATGATTCCGGCCCTCCGACGGCCATTCACCTCCCGAAACCTAGATCGGGGGGGCCCGCAGATCTACCCTTATAGCTTTCTCCGTACGAGGATGGACCAATGGACTTTTTTATCTATCTATGTTTGTTTAGCACATATGTACATGGAAAACCAAGTTTGAACACATTTCACCACATTATTCACACCGGTAGACCCGTACCCGGAATTTGCACATACGGATCGACGATTTTACTAAGTGTTAGCCCATGTCCGTGAACAACGTCTGACACATGACCTACATATGCCATCTACAAACATTAAATCACACTTATAAACATAACCTAGCTCCACATCCAGGTTTTCCAATGATTCCGGCCCTCCGACGGTCATTCACCCCCGAAACCCTATATCGGGGGGCCCGCAGATCTACCCTTATAGCTTTCTCCGTACGAGGATGGACCAATGGACTTTTTTATCTATCTATGTTTTTTAGCACATATGTACATGGAAAACCAAGGTTGAACATATTTCACCACATTATTCACACCGGTAGACACGTACCGAGAGTTTCCACATACGGATCGACGATTTTACTAAGTGTTAGCTCATGTCCGTGAACAACGTCAGACACATGACCTACATATGCCATCTACAAACATTAAATCACACTTATAAACATAACCTAGCTCCACATGCAGGTTTTCCAATGATTCCGGCCCTCCGACGGTCATTCACCTCCGAAACCCTAGATCGGGGGGGGGGGGCGCAGATCTACCCTTATAGCTTTCTCCGTACGAGGATGGACCAATGGACTTTTTTATCTATCTATGTTTGTTTAGCACATATGTACATGGAAAACCACGGGTTGAACACATTTCACCACATTATTCACATCGGTAGACACGTACCGAGAGTTTCCACATACGGATCGACGATTTTACTAAGTGTTAGCCCATGTCCGTGAACAACGTCAGACACATGACCTATATATGCCATCTACAAAACATTAAATCACACTTATAAACATAACCTAGCTCCACATGCAGGTTTTCCAATGATTCCGGCCCTCCGACGGTCATTCACCTTCGAAACCACAACCACCTCTTTTCTTCACTGGCTCATCAGTGTCCTGCTCTTGCTCAAGATCTTCACCCTAGAGCAAACCTTTTAGCTCTTTGCAAGCATCTAGCTAGGGAGGTAGACGATCCGGGCCCGCGCGGTACGGGTTAAATAAATAGGAAACACTGATAGCTTAATCAGGGCATCGGAACACAGACATGGTTTGTAATGACCCTAGCTATGACCTAGCCAAACACAACCCAAGATAAATGTCCACCGGGCTACCCCCATCCGGAGAATATCTAGGGGGGTAGACGATCGGGGGGACCAGCAGGTCTACCCCTGATGGAGATGAGAATGAGCCTCAGAGTGATGATGATGGACCAATGGACTTTTTTAATACCCCTATAGCTGATCTCCGTACCAGGGTGGACCAATGGACTTCTTGTCTCCATCTGTGCTTGTTTAGCACATATATATGTACATGGAGAAGCAAGGTTAGACACATTTCACTACAAGATCATTCACCTCCGGGAGTACACGTCTACACGTGTGCACGAATCTTTTTCTAAGTGTTATCGCATTCATGTATGAAGAAGGTCACACCCGGGATCTATGTTTTGCATCTATGGGCCTTCCACCACACTTGAACACATAAACTAGGTCCACATGCAAATTTTTGTGGGATTCCGACGCTCCGGCGGTTATTCACCTGCGACATCCTGCTTCGGAGGGGGGCCTGGCGGTCTACCCCTATAGCTTTCTCCGCATGATGTTTCAACAATGTACTTTTTGGTTTGTTAAGATTTGTTTAGGACAAAACTACATTGAAAACAAGGTTGGGACGTTGTAACCTTTCGTAGCCCCCGGAATACCCACAAACGGGTGTATTTTCACCTACATGTCCATGACTTTGAATAGTGCTATCACATGAATGTGAAAATGGTCACACCAAGGAACTAGACATTGCATTTATGCATTGATCTTACACCACACTTGGACACATACCCTACAATTAATCACATGCAAGTTAATGCGGTACTACGGCGGTCTTTCTTCATCGAAACCCGGCTTAGTCCGGGCGCGAGGCCGGGGCCGGCCGGGAGGGGGGCGGCGGTGTACTCTTATAGCTTTCTCCGCACGAGGTACAACTGTGGAGCATACATATTAATATAGTAATAGTAGCATAATATATTTTAATTTAGTATTATAATTTGTTATTATATTATTTTATGTATTAATTAGTAGACATTAAAAGAATAAAGAGGCATACGTATATCGAGTGTTCAAATGAGATGATATATACTATAATTCCATTTCCAATATTATTTGATGTATTAGTATTAGTAATATAAGATTAAATAGTTAAACAAAAGAAAAAAAATGAAAAAAAAACATAACCCGGGGCCCTGGCCGTCGGCGTAGCCCCTGCTAGGTTGACGCCGTAACGTCCAGCCGTCACCGGGGCCCACCTGGCAGGACGCCGACGGCGCATTAAACGCCGACGGCGGCCGTCGGCCTAAATTGGGCCTACTCCGACGGCCCTTCTACGCCGACGGCGGCCCTCGGCCTAGGTACGGCTACGCCGACGGCCCACCACCAGGGCTGACGAGCCGAGCCGTATACGCCGACGGTCCCGACATTTGGCCGTCGGCGTAGGTTTCGGCCGTAGGCGTGAGCCTCCTCTACCGTAGTGATGGGATTGGGAACATCCATGATGCTACGGGAATTAATCGATGGAAACATGCGGCATATGTACGTACCTTGGCTGTGGAGCTTGTGCGGCGACGCAGCCACTCTTCAAGGCATGATCTCCCGTACAAATGTCCGCATGGAATACAGCTGCATCCATACAATAAAATGTTAGTCTTCAGTTTATCATTGATCATGGAGATGAAACATCGGTGCACGTACACTTGCATAAATTAATACGGTTACACACACCTTACACGTATGCATGCACCTGAATAAAATGAGTAAATTGAGTAGCAGTAATACGTAAGGATACGGTGTCGTGCTACTCACCACATGCGATGCGGTCCGTCGGGCGTCCACGACTCCATGCAGACGCAGCAAGTGCCCGGCGGTGGCAGCGGCCGCCGCTTCCTCTTCTGCAGCCGTCGCCGCTTCTGCTTCTGCTTCTGCTTCCGCAGCCGTCGCTTCCGCTTCACTCGCTTCGCAGCCTCCTCCTCCTCCGTGTCTTCTTCCTCTTCCTCATGATCTTCCTCCTCTTCGTTTTCTTCATCTTCCTCCTCCATTGGATCTTCCTCCTCTTCGTCTTCTTCATCTTCCTCCTCTTCATCCGAATCCGATACCTCATCTTGATCTGAGACTTGCTCCTCGGAACTCGAGGACTTGGAGAAAGGGCTGCTCTCGGCGTCTTCCGAATCCGATTCGTTGTCATCAGAATCAGATAGGTCGGCGTCGTCCTCCTCGTCGGTGTACATCACGTCATCGGAGTCCTCGTCGTCCATCTCTCCAGAAGGCGCCCTCGTTCACGACGGCGGCAATGGAGGTCGAGATGCAGACCGTGGAAACGGAATGAAACGGGTTCAACTTTCGGAGAAGAAAATGCAGGGGAACAGGAACCGTCGCCAAGGCGCGCATCGCCGCCTATTAACCGCGTCGCAAAATAACTCGATCGTTTGGGCTTTTCTAGGATTAAATAAAAGTCGTATCCAGAGGAGTCGAAATATATATAGCTGACCCAAATAGGCTAGAAATAATAGTTTAGCCTCAATAAACTTTATACATTCGGCCGCCTTACAACAATCTCAAAGAAGTCGAAATAGGCTTATGTTCTCCCCTCTTAAGTAATTCATGTATTTTGCTTAGTGCGGTTGTATACGTACGGTCAATTACGCCCAATTAATCATGTGCAAATCAACCTATGGAAGAATCATGTGCAAATCAACCTATGCGTTGTACACATTTCTCAGACGAAGTTGAGTTCCATCGTGTGCACGCATGATGCAATTTTTTATGCTTGCATCGCATATATTGTCCTTTTGTTTTAGACAGCACATATATTGTCCATTAGTGAATGGAAACCAATGTGGAGGGGCTTATCTCCACAAGTGTGCCCACATGTGAGTCACATGAACCCACGCTTGGACACTTCACCTAGCTTTTCTAAGAGCATCGTATCCTTGAATATACATCGTTAAGGAGGAGTAAAGTCAAAAAATACCCTCCAACAATTTTGGTAAATGCATAAAGTTTTATGGGATACCATATAAGTCCGAGGTCACGGGAGTCCTACTTGGGCTTTGGCTTGGGGTACAGGGCGGCGGGGCCGTTGCGGCTGCTGTCGCGTCCTTCGGCGGATCAACGTTGTGGAGGTACTAGCGCATTGCCTGCGTTTGCGGTGCTTCGATCCGATTTGGGAATGGCCGATCTGGGATTCATGGCCTATATGCACAGGTCGCCTTGGGCCTTTTGACTGTGGCTTGGCGCGAGCCGGAGCAGGGAGGTAGGGCGAGTGGCGCGCCCGCGCAGGCAGCGTCACATTTTTTTTGTCTGCTGCTCTAACCGGTGGTGTGGGGGTTAGCTGGTCATGCTTAAATATTGTAGGTAGTTCTATGGTTTGTCTCGCACCAAGACGGTGTTCTACTTGATGCCGGCTCTCATTGATTTGGCCATTGACGAGTTTCGGAAGGCTCCGCCAGCAATCTCTATTGTGCTCTTAATGTCGGTATATTGCTGGATTGGATGAATTGGGTCGTGTACACCCTATTTTAGCCTGAGCTGCTGAGGGTGTGACACGGAGCTTCGTTGTTGGTTGACATTGTGGCACATGTCGGTATTATGATTTCCATGGTGAAGATAGTGACAAAGAATGTCATGGAGGATGAGATCTGAGGCCTAGCAATAGCGGATTGAAGGTACGATGAGGATTTTGCTTGGTGATTCAAGATTCGTAGCAGCGACATCGACAAGTGGAGGCGGCAACACATGCGAAATACAAAGTCTTATGTTTCAAGTGAAAAATCCAAGGTCTGGTTTTAATTGGTTGCGCCTGGTAATAACCTTGTTGAAGGTATTGTTATGAGAGTGCATGATGAAAGATACATTTTGTGATGACACCTTGAAATGCATCCATAGATAAAAGATCACACCGGTGATGAACAACTCTGTGATGATCTAATTGAGCATTTGTGGGCGCTTCACGGTCAACACATTTTGTATCATGTTCGATTTGCATTGATTTAGACCATCTTTTATCTTTGAATTTGAATTTCAAGCCAAAAATTATATACTGTGGATTTGAAATAATTATCAAGTATGTGTGCTTGTTATAACATATTAATATTGAACATTATACGTACGTATGTGTCATTTGTATGCTTGTGTAATGAGAAATAGAAAGAAAAACAGATTTTAGGGAAATTGTCTACGTGTACTGAGAAAGGTAGTCATCATAAAAATTCCCTTAAATTATACAAACATCCTGTAGAAGATCGTTTACGGAAAGGTTTTTACAGAAGTTATTGAGCATGCTCTAATGACAAATCCATTTGATGCTGCCCCGATTGATTCATTACGTACCCTTGTTTGGTGCTAAACAACGTGTCCGTCGGAGAAGCAAAGGCTAATCAAACAAAAAAAAATATGAGTGTGTTCCACATGGAGATCTCGATCCAGATTTGATTGATGGGACACTAGAAGTTCTTATCGATAGTCCATGTACTCTTGGGTGTACGTACCTTGTTGTTCAACAAGCAGTTACGATGTTATGGGATCCATATGTGGTATGGTTCGGTTCTTGCTTTAGTTCTGATTGTTGTAAAAACAGCTTGGGATCCCATCCCAATGGTTCGACATGGAGTCGGCTTGTGAGCAAGTTAAATATTATGAAGGAGGAATTGTCAGCATACAACCATTGGAAGTTAAATTCCTTGGGATCCCAATAGTTCTAAAATAAATAAATTTGAGTATGGGTTTAGGCAAAAAGGTGTTCTACCCACTCATACCCTACCCACTGCTATCCCTATTCCATCGGTGGCTCCTCTCATGATTCCTATTCTTTCTGCTCCTGTAATCCAAACATTCATCTGAGATCGATAGTAATACCTGTAATCTGTGATCGAATGAAGCAGTAACTGGTTCTTAACAAGGAATACGACAGTCGAGGGGACCTAGCTAGCTAGACGCTTCCCCCATGGCGCTAAACATAAACTACAGTTCAAACGACAGTAAAGCAATTAAGCAACTACTCCAGCACTCGCTGCCATGGCATCACACTCAAGCTTTAACCAGTACAGCGCCATGCATGTAAAGGAAAAACCAGCGCCATATGTATCTCCACAAGTCTGGTCACACGTGAGACACCGTGAACCCACGTTGGATCATATCTTTTGATGTTAAACAAATTAAGTGCCCATCGAAAAGCAAAGGATGATCAATCAAACAACAGAAAAACATGAGCCTGTTGCGCATGGAGATGTCGATCCAGCCACCCAGCGATCTGCTTTGCTTCTGTCTCTGTTGGATCTATATCACCTCTACTGCCAGGGACCAAATTTCGGATAAGAGCATAGCTGGGGTGCTGATCGAAAAATCCAAACCCCTGTCTACCTCTTTAAATCCCACTGTCAACTACACTTGAACTCACCGGTAAGCACTCGCCGGTCACCAGTAGCGGTCCCTCTCTCCCTTCCCCATGGCTCGCCTCGTCGGCGTGGCGCCGCTCCTCCTCCTCCTGCTTGCCTCATCATTGTCTTTGGCCTTTGCCGAGCTCGGCCGCAAGGGCAGTATCGTGCCGGAGGAGGATGTGCAGTTGCCGGGGGTGGGCAAGTACGCCGTCATCTTCGACGCGGGCAGCACGGGCACGCGTGTGCAGATCTTCAAGTTTGACAACAAGATGGACCTCCTTCAGATTGGCGATGACATCGAGGTCTTCGCTAAGGTACATATATATATGTATAAATGCAAAACTTGCATTGTCCTGGTTTGCCACCATCCTATTTGTTTTAGAGAAACAACAGAATTCTACTGCATATTTTTATTAATTTGCAAAAATAAGGTACAAAAGAGTTTCTAGATAAAATAGAAAGAAAGAAAAAGAACGAAGAAACGCTAGAAGCTATGCAAAGAACTGTATAGAAGCAGGACCTAAAGCTAGCAAAATAATAAAAACAGAAATTACAACAATGATAATATGATTACATACAGGCAGAAGAATTATCTGAAAGCATCCACTCATGCTTCAAAGCCCCCATAATTCTTCATTGCCGCTATGTAGGTAAGCAAGCCACAGTGCATGTTTCCAAAAACCATTTTTGCAAAACACACACTTATGTCAGTAGTCAGTACACGGCTACAGGCTTGCACCGCACACTGGAATGGATTATCATCGATGTCATTGTTTTCTTTGTTCATGGTGCAGGTGTCTCCCGGGTTGAGCTCGTACTCTGGGCGCCCGCAGGAGGCTGCAAAGTCCATGATACCGCTGCTCGACAAGGCAATTGGGGTCGTGCCTTGGTGGCAAATGAGCAGAACTCCCCTTAAACTAGGGGTAATATATATACAATTTTAATTGAAAATTTCAATATATTTAAACTCTTTAAACTCTCTTTCTTCACTTTGTCTCTTTTTTGAGTAAAAGAGAGAGACGCGTCCCTCTTTTACCCTGTCTGTGACAATTAAACACTGATGAGATATTAGTAAGCAGGCGACGGCTGGGCTGAGACTTATCGGAGATAAGCCATCGGAGCAGATCCTTCAAGCGGTAATCACTGTACTAATTAGCATTCTAAATATATACTCCTTCCGTTTTGAAATAAATATCTCAAATTTGTATTAATTTTAGTGGAATTGAGACACTTATTTTGTAACGGAGGTAGTATAAACCAAAAGAGTGTCGGTGTTGAGCATCCTCTTGGTATGGTTACAGGTGAGGGATATCGTCCACACAAAGAGCAAATTCCAGTACAACCCAAAGTGGATCAATGTTCTCGAGGGATCTCAAGAAGGGTCTTACATGTGGGTAGGTTTTTGAATCAACATTCGGTTTTGTTTATGTCCATTGTGACTTAATAATGAAAGCAATGTTTTACCAAGAAATATTTTTATTTCCATTATAAATAGAAACAAAATCACAGCATTAATTGGTTATATTTTATGTGTCGATCCATAACTCCATATGTATATATGCAGGTTGCTCTGAACTATCTGCTTGATAGATTGGGAGGAGACTACTCGAAAACGGTAGGTGTGATCGATCTTGGAGGCGGCTCGGTCCAAATGGCATACGCCGTCTCTCCAGACGCCGCAGCAAACGCCCCGGCGACGCCTGACGGCAAGGACCCATACATCACCAAGGAGTACCTCAAGGGAAAAGACTACAACGTCTATGTCCACAGGTTCATCGATCTCGTCAAAAATATGCACACCAGCATTGAATCTTATGATGAAATGCTTAATTTAAATTTTGAATTTAGCACAGTTACCTGTACTACGGTAACTTAGCTGCTCGCGTGGAGATCCTCAAGGCCAAGTCCGGGCCGTTCAGCTCGTGCATGCTGCGGGGATTCACCGGCAACTACACCTACAACGGCGAGTCCTACAACGCGGCAGCGTCGCCGGAAGGGGCGGTGTACAAGAGGTGCAGGAAGGAGGTGACCAGGGCGCTCAAGCTGGACGCGCCGTGCGCAACCAAGAACTGCACCTTCGGCGGTGTGTGGGGCGGCGGCGGCGGCGCCGGGCAGGCCACGCTGTACGCGGCCTCATTCTTCTACGGCAAGGCCACCCAGGTCGGGTGGGTGAAGAAGGACGCCCCGAGCGCCAAGTCCAGCCCGGGAGCGTTCAGGGCGGCGGCCAAGAAGATCTGCCCTCTCAGCCTGGAGGAGGCCATGGCGGCGTATCCCGGGGTGCACGACGCGCCCTACATCTGCATGGATCTGGTCTACGAGTACACGCTGCTCGTCTACGGATTCGGGCTCGCACGGTCGAGGGAGATCACGCTGGTGGAGAAGGTGAAGCACGGGGAGTACTTCATGAAGGCCGCCTGGCCGCTCGGCGAGGCCATCGATGCCGTCGCGCCCAAGAAGCGCATCAACCAAGATCCACTCACCGTTGCGTAGATCGCTGTGATCGCGGTTCCATGGTTTAACTTCCCTAGTCTCACTAGAGCATAATGCGCGCTTTGCCATGCCATTCTTCAATTATGAGTTCAATCTTTCCTTTTTTGAGGTTGTTGTTGCCGGTTGCTTTGTTGTGTGTTTCATCTGTGTTAGATTGTGTTTTAATTATGAAGATGATGTTTATTTTTCGTCGGCTTCGCCGAAACTAGTAGTGGAGATGGTGTTTGTTGTGCAAATTGAATGGAGCAATCGGTTCATGAGTGTGATGCTCTTATATATGCGTGTCAATCTCGGTGTCAAACTATATATGATGGGTATTTGTGTCAATCTTGTCGCCGGATGTGTTCTATTTTGCCATGTGGCGTCCTTGTGGGGTGTTGGCTTTCTGCAAGTGTGTGTGCTCGCTGATGTTGTGCGCAGAAATGATGTTTTCTTGTCTAGAAGAGAATTCGGTCCGTCAAAATTAATCTATTCTTAATAATAAAGAAAAGTGTCTTTTTAGTCCGTTTTTGCAAATTTGCAGAAAACCCCCTGGTATTTTGGAAAATCAACTCGCAGTCCGCCATCAGCCCAGAAAAAAATAATATATGTATGTGGACCGAACTAAGCTATCACCTCTCCGTGTACATCGGCCGCGTGAAGTCGAAAATAAATAAAAAAATCACCAGGATTCGAGCCGGTTTTGATTTTTCATATCATTTTAAATGTGTTTGCTCCTTTTCAAAATACATAAAGTTAATTTTACGTACATCATAGAAATTTAATCATAAGATTCAAATTTTCTTTCGTTGTTCCAAACAATATTTATTTTTATTAAAAAATATGTCTCCAAATATAAAAAAATATATTCACACAATTTCAATTTTTTCATTCGTTCCAAAATCCTATATCTATCTAACTCACGAAAAAGTGTACCCGCAAAAAAAACACACGAAAAGTGTTCGCACGTTTTAATATTTTGTATTATTTTAAATGTGTTTGCGCTTTTTTAAAACATATAAAATTAATTTACATATATTATAGGTATTTTATCATAAGATTAAAATTTTCTCTTATTGTTTTAAGCAATCTTTATTTTTATTAAAAAATATTGCTCCAAATATCAGATAAAAAATGTTCATGTGATTTTAAATTTTTGTGTCATTCATTCCAAAATCTTACATGTACCTAACTCATGAAAAAATGTACCCACAAAAAAAACTCACGAAAAGTGTTCACATCTATTAATTTTTTTTTTATTTTAAATGTGTTTGCGCCTTTTTAAAATATACTCCCTCCGTCCCATTATTTTAAATATATTCAAATTTGAACTTAAATCATGACAAAAATTATGAAATGGAGGGAGTATAAAATTAATTTTACGTACATCATAGGTATTTTCTCATAAGATTAAAATTTTCTTCCATTGCAACGCACTGGCATTGTCCTAGTAATAAGAAATACATGTCATCCTAGATAGATCTTAATTAGATACATCCCTTTCATTGGATAGTTCTACATACTTCTATGCCATGATGTTCAAAAGTTAAATAAGCTACTAAAAGGGATAATGAGATCATTATTTCTTGGTCGATGTGATAGTTCCAAGTGCATTCAGAATCCAGTATACTTCTTAAGTATATCTATATTAAAAAAGGAAAAATAATCATTATGATATTTCATACAGAAAACATATACTCTTATCTTTAAGCTTTAAAGGCAAAACTTAAACAAGAATGACAATACAAAGATATGTTTCACTTAGGAAGCCTGCTTCCTCGCCCCGGCCGGCGCCGGATCCGCCTTGCATTGTCTTCTTCCGGCCTCCACGACTCCCCCCGATATGCCACTCTCACCTGCGCCTTCGCTCCCTGTACGCCTCGGTACTTCCACCATCACCCCCCTCATCTAAGTTTGCATGGGGGCTCATCGTTGACGGATGTGCTACGGGAGAAATCCCCGCTGATCTGCGTCAGCTGACCATCGCGGCGCTACTTCGGCGTCGCTTACCCTCTCAGGGGCATGGTTCACGTGCTACTCTTGTCTCTTGGTCCGGTATGCAGAGATCGGCTCCGCCGTTCTTTGGGAATTTAACCAGTTTATGCTCTAGGCGAAAGCTATTTGACGTCGTCGTCTTTGGATGTCATTTACCTTCTTGAAGGCGTCACTGGGAAGTTCCTTACCGCTATTCATCCTCTATTTCCCTTGGTGGTTGGTCATCCTTTGCTACACTTGCTCCAGACACTCTCATGGTTGTCTTTTGTTATGGAGATCTTCGTTCTCTTGGTGTTATCTCGGTTTCTCTTTGCTCAGCAACCACACAATGATGCCTCTCGTTTTTGCTAACTAAGGTTGTGCTTTCCTCGGGGCGTCCATATGTTCTCATCCTATGTAATCTTTCCTCTTGTGTGGTTTTTGACCCGATTTCTCTCATAAACGGGGTCAACTTATTAAGGTTTTCGATCCGGTATTCCTTATAAACTGGATCAAACACATGGCATATTATGGCCACTTTAAGCAATATATTCAGGTGAGGACTCTTAACCCCCCTCTGACAGTTTAAAAAAACATAATTACATATACGAGTATATGGCACATGTATACTACCAAAAACAGAGCAATTTGAACTATAGCAAAATATAATTACAATTTTAGGCTCAGTCGGTCACTCCAAGTGCTGCTGTAGTGCCACTTCGCCCCCCTACCTGCTCCACATCTTTGATCATCTCCAAGATAGCATGCTTTCTCAAGGCACGAACACCCGGTGACGGGTTTTCGAGGCTTGGAAAACAGAGGATGGAGCATCCCCTGCATCAATCAGAGGAAGCAAAATATCAGAAAAATCCCAAAATGTGCTTTAGAAGGTGTAGTAAGAGTTTGGCCTCGTTATATTGACCGCAGCAACGTCTGCCTAATTCAGCTTTGTTCACCTGTGAAGTTTGGCTGAACTCTGAGTTGCACTTGAGCCTTTGTTGTGCAAAGAACATCATCATGTGAAGTATCATTAGTGAGTTTCTTCAGGTAGGACATATTCCAGAGAAGAATCTTCTCTTTTGTGACTAGTGTCCAGTGCTCCTCTCTGAGAATGCTCCTGATTTTCAGCTCCATCACTTGCTGACTTGAGTGGAGTGACAGCCAGGAAGAGTGCAAAAGCAATTGACGCACAAGACATTAGGATCATGACAGCATGTGGAATCAGCACAGGGGTTTCAGTGTTCCCTTTCAGGTTGTTTGTCCAGGCGCTGTGGCCGAAAAGGATCTCCGCGGCGAAGATGATATTTATGAAGAGCGTGAGACAGAACGCAAGGAAGGCTAGTATCTCAACATACAGACATATCCTGTAGTTTCCCATTATTGACCTCGACGACGCGATGCGGAAAATAGGAATAACAGAGGAAGGCAGGGTGAAGGCCTGGATTACAGGACATAGAATGATCAACTGGTATACCCCTTCAGAGCCTCCTACTTTTGCAGAATAGATGGCTGGGATCATGGCAACAAGCTTAAGTAGCACATGATGTGTAACCAGAGACAGGTTTGCGCCAAAGAAATGCTCTGTGACTACATGGCTCGCGATGACGGATGTTAACGCGATGATGTGGCTCGAAAAGAGAAGAACCGCTAACAACACAAGTGGTGCCATGGAACTTGTGAATATCTGCACAAAAGCAAGAATCCAGAGAAAGTCAGCTCAGCAAACAAATTTAAACGCGCAACTAGAACGACAAAAGTCATGTTTGTAATTTTAAGGATTGGATTGATGCCGCCGAAGCAGGACTCACAAACCTGGCTCATTAGATCCACAGCATCGTGGAAGGTGAGGATCACATTGTGACTAGATTCTGCTGCTGCTGAGCTCAACAGAACATAGTTCACAAGAAAAACTCCAGTAAAGGTAAATAATATAGAAAAAAGGTGGTCATGAAACAGGGCACCGAGGGTATGAACATGAGACCTCTGAGCCTGCATAACGACATCAAATTTAAAATTAAAGTATAACTCAAATAAACAGGAATAGATGCAGAGGGAGGGGATTTTCCTCCTTTAAGAAAAACTATTAAAACAGGAATAAATAGTAAAAAAGGCATGTTTTATGAATCAGCATCTCATCATGGCACTACCAGAAAAACAGGAAAACATAGTATTTGCATTTACTTTGGACAACTTTAACTACGTATGAGCAAGCGACACTGGAAAACATATACCTGAACAATGGATGAGTGAACATAAAAATTGTGTGACATTATGTTTGCACCCATAAGTGCCATTAGAGAGTAAGCGCTTTCACCGCTTAACTTGGGGAACATCACATTCACATGGAGAGGAATCTCTGGTTGACTGATTAATAAACCAAGCACGAAGCAAAGAAGTGTAAAGCCAGCTATGCAGGCGTTTAAAGTTCCAGCCATCCTCTTGTCCTAGAATGAACAGAAAAAAAATCATAATCACATAGGGTCTTAAGTAGTTAGAGAAAGTTAACTTTTTAAGAAATTAGTGATTGCAGGGTTAGTGATAAGCTTACCTTTGGGGAGAAAATGTATGGCAGCACATTAACTACAAGACAAGCAAAAATAATGGCTGTGATAAAATCTTCCTCATCAAATACAAGGTTGTATCCAACTGCTATGCCCAAAACCTGAAAGATCAAAATATTACATGTTCAGAAGTAAGGAATTCTCACATCTTCATAAGGTGATGAACTACTAATAAGTCAATACAAATAACATGGAGAGAGAAAAATATACACATCTTCACAAGGTGCATTATTTGTTTGTTACCCAGAAAGAAGAAAAAAGTCATGTCTGAAGTTTGTGTATATCGTACCATGGTGAGTTCAGAAGTAAACAAAGACACTCCTGCCTGGAGACCGAGGCCAAAGCATATAAACTGACTGTACTCCTGGTGGGAAATCTTGAAAAATTCATGTGAAGGCATTACAAGTAGGACTAGATGGTGGATGTAACTGCAAAATGTACAAAATACCAAGGACAAGGAGCATCTTGCAAGAAGAACCTTAATCATCAAGGTTAATTTTGTCACGGTGTGGGTACCTAACCTACCTCTGCAAGGTTCTTGCCGGTGACCATGCCGATGCAAGTGGAGAGGTACTGGTTGAGGACCGCCGATAAATTGAAGAAGAACACCAGCAGCACGAGGTCGTAGCCGAAGCGAGCCCCGGCGTCGACCGCCGCCACCCACTTACCGAGGTCGACGTACCCCACCGAGATGAGCAGCGCCGTCCCGAGGGTACGGGAGACATGGTGCCGGCCATCACCGCCGGCCAGAGATTCGATGCCGTGCACAGCTTCCATGAGAAAGACCTTAATAGCTAGAACAACACATGCATGATCCCACACGGTTCAATCATCAGTCCAAATATATAGTTTTCCTTGCAAAGCTGGTGGTGAAGACAGACATAGATCACTGCGAACCAGAGGAAGCCATTATTACGTACCTTGAGCTTCGGTGGGAGGATTTGAGAGTGGTGGCAATGCGGTGATCGGCAAAGAGGAGAAAAACCAAGGAAGAAGAAGATAAGGACGGGAGCTAAGCGGTGAGGGTATTTCCGGTACCTTGCACTACGTCAATGGAGACGAAATATGTAGGGCCGTCTAGTATAGTTTTTGCCGCTAGAAACATGCAAGCGAACTGGCAATTTAACACAATTTCGTACGGAGGTGCCTCGCCAGTTTAGGGGCTGTTTTGCAGACATCCAACAACAACAACACGACCACTAGCAAAATCATATAAAACTAAAGCTATGTGTAGACGATAAGAAAACAAAGCATTCAGTTTTATGATTGGAAAACTATAGTAATGACCATATCCACACGAACATCCTTATGAAATCACACGGACGATGATGTTTTTCAATAGAAACACCATCAAAAAGGAACCGACGTGTGCATCACTATCATCGGATTCAACCACCAAAAGCAGAATCTAGGTTTTTACATTGAAAATTCTGTCCGACCATATCCGAGAAATGCATTCAACAAGATAACGACGTAAAAAGACGTCACCATTGCTACCAACAAAGTTCATGTATATGGGATGAGCATCACGAGAACATGGATGGGAGCTCAATACCCACCTAGGTAATCCCCATCATCAGCTTGAGGTGGCACAGAGCAGGGCGCTGGGATCATTTGTGTCACAACTCACAAATGCACAAATAGGAGGTAAAAACTGAAATTCACTCTTTTTCAAAAATGAGATTCGTCTACATCTTGATCTGACAAGGTCGAGTCAGATCGAACACCGCGGCATGCATCTGCAACATAATACGTTCATATGAAGTCTTGTAAATTTTTGTATCCATGCGGAGGCTGATTCTTGGAATACTGGAGCATCTGGAATAAGAGGAATGCCAGGGACCTCTGTTTTTCCTTTAGGGTTGTGCTACTGCTAAATTGCTGATGTAGCGGTTGGAGCAAAGAATTCTGACCCTGCTATGATACGCCCAAAGAGACTTCACCGCCCTTATATGTATCTACACTTATTTATTTATATATCCTCTGCAAACAAAAAATTACTCATCAGACTGTGGGCAGGAACTTCTCATCTTGAGCAGCGGCTGCAGGCTTGGATTCCTCATTCGTCTTGCGGAAGACGAGCTTCTGCTGCGGGAGCTGACCGTTGGACGCCGTCACCTGGGTGTCAACGGAGATGCTGTCCTCGTCCTTGAACTCGCCTCTCAGGATGCCCTTGGCCAGCTCGTTCTCCACATACTGCTGGAGCACTCGCTTCACCGGCCTGGCGCCGTAGTTGGGGTCGTAACCGAGGCTTCCGAGGAACTCGATTGCTTCTGGCGAGACTTCCAGCTTGATCTTGCGGTCGGCGATCCTCTTCTGCACTCTCGCCAACTGTGTAACAAACAGGCAAAGCAAGAAGAAACGATGATTAACAGGTGACTTGTGATCGTCTTTGGCCTTGTTGTGTGCTCTTTTGCTAGCACTGACAGTTTAAATTGCAAAAAAAAATTAAAAAAGATGATGTTACCTGTAGTTTGACAATGCTGTTTATCTGCTTCCTCTCAAGAGGCTTAAAGACGATGTACTCATCTACACGGTTCATGAACTCAGGGCGGAAGATAGACCTTGCAGCATCCATCACCCTCTTCTTCATACTCTCGTAGGCGGAATCGGTCGCCCCACCTTCTTCGTCCATATTCAGTATGTACTGTGAACCAACATTGGATGTCATGATGATGATACTGTTGTTGAAGCTCACCTTCCGACCCTGCGAGTCGGTAACCCTGCCATCATCCAGTATTTGGAGGAAAACATTGAATACGTCTGAATGGGCTTTCTCGATCTCATCAAACAAGATCACCGAATATGGCCTCCTACGGACAGCCTCTGTGAGCTGACCACCCTCTTCGTAACCGACATAACCTGGTGGTGCGCCAATCAATCTTGAGACCGAGTGTTTCTCCATATACTCACTCATGTCAATCCTGACAACAGCATCCTCGGTGTTGAACATAAAAGAAGCAAGGGCTTTCGCCAGTTCTGTTTTGCCCACTCCTGTGGGCCCCATGAACATGAAGCTGGCAATGGGCCGGTTTGGATCAGACAAACCAGCTCTAGATCTCTGAATGGCCTCTGCAACTGCTTTCACCGCAGGATCCTGCCCCACTACACGCTTGTGTAGTTCGTCCTCGAGATACAGCAGCTTCTCTCTATCAGATTGCTTTAACTTGGAAACTGGAATGCCTGTCCACCTGCTCACAATCTCTGCGATATCATCTTGGGTCACCTCTTCTCTTAGCATGGATTTCCCAGAACTTTGATATTCATTTAGCTCATCCTCTGTTGTCTTAAGCTGCCGCTGCAATGCGTTCAGACTACCATACTTCAGTTCAGCAGCACGATTGAGATCATACTCACGTTCTGCCTGCTGGATCTCCACATTTAACCTGTCAATCTGTTGCAACAGTTAAATGCAAGTCGGATCAATTCGCAACAGCAACCATGTCAATCTACATAATACAGAGAGGGTGACTAAAATATTGGAACTGAACTTACCTCCTCCTTAATAGATTGAATCTTTGTCATCACCGACTTCTCACTCTCCCACTGTTCAGTCAGTTTCTTCTGCCTTTCTTTCAGAAGTGACAATTCTGCCTCAATGCGAGATAGTCTGTCCCTTGATGCTTTGTCCGTATCATTTGTTAATGAAAGACGTTCCATCTCAAGTTTAAGCACAGAACGGTCAATCTCGTCCAGAGCAGTCGGCTTCGATGTTATCTCCATTTTCAACTTGGCAGCTGATTCATCGACCAAATCAATTGCTGAAACAAAACAAGACAGCCACTGTTTAGAACAAGCAATAAAAGAACCTGTGGTATAGTTCATAATTCCCTATTATCAAGCAGGTTAGTAGCTTCAAGAAAAAATGATCTTCTAATAAAAAACACCTTTGTCAGGCAAAAATCGCCCGCTGATGTAGCGATCCGATAGAAGAGCAGCAGCAACCAGAGCACTGTCTGATATGCGGACCCCATGGTGCAATTCATATCTCTCACGTAATCCTCGGAGTATTGAAACTGTATCTTCAACTGATGGTTGATCAACATAAACTTGTTGGAAGCGGCGTTCCAGTGCTGGATCTTTCTCAATATATTTGCGGTACTCATCGAGGGTTGTTGCGCCAATGCAACGTAGCTCCCCTCTTCCGAGCATTGGTTTCAGAAGATTACCAGCATCCATTGCACCAGAAGTGGCACCTGCCATAAGATGAATATATTCATAAACTTCTGAACAGTAGACAGGAAACTTAAACATGTTTTTCACATCCATGGTGAGGGTAAAGTTAATTTTAAGGCATGATAATAGTACAAGTTTGTGGACATGAAACTTAGTTGTATTATTCACATGGACAGTGATAGTAAGTTAGTTTCAAGGCGTGATAAGAGTCCAAGTTATTAGACAGGAAACTTACTCAAGTAATTCACGTTCATGTGCTGGAACAGCTCTGTCATCTCTGACAAGCTGAGCTCTGTTCTCAAAACATGTTTATAGCTTTATACATTATTTTTCTAAATCAGTAAACAAACTGACAAACTGTACTGTTGTATGGAAGAATCAGGAGTGTATCTATGGAATAATCATCAACAGTTTATAGACTTCAGTTACAAAAACAGATTATAGACTTCGACTGTAAAAATTGCTTTCGTGTATCTCAGCATAATATTTCACATACAGCACCCAAATTCAATCAAACCCTAGAGATTCCCAGAAAAATATTTTCTAGTGACAGCCACGTAGTATTTTTTCTATATTGAAGTTGAACATAAATTCAGTGCTCTATGAGATCCAAATTTGATGACGGTAGCCCCAACCCAGCCATCAAATGTTTTGTAAACATTATTGAGCAAATAGGTCAGTCTATTCCTCAGTTTTTATGTTACGCATGTCATATCTTAGAAAAAAAGAGGTAAATGGCATTATCAAATAAAATATGTAGAAAGTTTATATACTAAATAAAGAAAAAATAGCTCAGGAGTTAAAGCAATAACGATCTATGTATCTTATTACCTGCTCCGACAACAGTGTGAATCTCGTCAATGAAGAGAATGACCTGTCCATCAGAATCTGTGACTTCTTTAAGTACAGCTTTCAGCCTATCCTCAAATTCTCCTCGGTATTTAGCACCGGCAATCAAAGCACCCATGTCAAGTGTAATTAGCTGCTCAAACAAAAGGAAACATCACATTCATAAGATCCTCCAGATATGACCCTGGACAATATAGCATCATTGAATGAACAAGTAAACTTACTCGACGGTTTGTCAGTGCTTGTGGAACATCTCCTTGCACTATCCTCTGAGCAAGCCTAAATAAGAATGCAAAATACAGTAAGAGAAACTACTTTCATACTCATAACTGATGAAATGATGCGCCAAATATAAAGTTTTCCTACCCTTCAGCTATAGCCGTTTTTCCTACACCAGGTTCACCAATCAAAACAGGATTATTCTTTGTTCTCCGAGACAAAATCTGAATGCACCTACGAATTTCATCATCTCTTCCAATAACCGGGTCAAGCTTCCCCTGACGTGCCATAGCTGTCAAGTCCTTTCCATATTTGTCCAAAGCTTCATACTTGCCCTCAGGGTCTGAGAACATATCATTAATACTTGTTATTCACGAGAAAAAATGTGCATCTCTTTACCATTCAAGAAACAAAGGTAGCATCCAACGTTCATGCCTACTGAAGCACATATTTAATAAAATTCTGCAGCATTTTCTGTGCTACGAAAACAAGGTCTCTTTTGTACACATTTGATCCATACATACAATCTTTTTTTTGGTTATCCTTTAGTCATTGAATTCGTGTTCCAAGCAAATACTCCCTGTCCCACAATGTAAGACGTAAAACAGAGGGAGTACTAGTGTGATGACCTCAAAAAGCGACATTTTATAGGGGAAACTCTAGATCACACCATGGAATTTGATCAGAATATGCAACGGTATGATCATGTAAAGAATGTCAACATGTTATTTGAACACTAAAGCATAGAATTCAGATAAGAGAAACGTATTTACCTTGATCAATTACATTTTGCTTCCCTCTTATGGATTCAATGGCAGTTTTCAAGGTTTCTACGGTGATCTGAAAGTCCTTGAACAGCTGTCTTCCAAATCGCTTGTCATCCGCAAAACCAAGAACAAGATGCTCAACTGAGACAAATGAATCACCATACTCTTTCTTAAAGTTTCTTGCTCTCTGTATCAGAGCTTCCAAGTCACGCCCCAGCATCGAACCAGGATCTTCACCCAATACCTGAATCATCGGGAGGGAAAAAGTGTCATTGCAAGTATTTTTTTTAAATATATTTCTTGTTAACAATAAGTAAAGCAATATAATGTGGTGCGCAAAGAGATGTTAGGGACGGTATGAAAGAAGAAGAGTTAACTAATATGCATGTTTATGATTAAAAAAAGCACCTTAGGCTGGCGCTGGATGTACTTCTCGGTGGCATCGAGAAGCCTTGTGTTATCAACTCCAGCTTTGGAAAAGATTCGACGGGCCAGACCATTCCTTTGCTCCAGCAAGGATTTCATGAGATGCTCGGTCTCGACGATCTGGTGCTTGCTTTCTTTGGCCACTTCAGGTGCCAAGACAATGGATTGCCATGCCATCTCGGTGAATTCTTGTTGTGTAATCTGGCAGGCAAAGAAATGATTGATAAAGTACATTAGTAGTCGAATTCTTACACCGGAGGGATATTAGGATGCATACAAAATTGTATTTCATTTCATATGATGAAAATCAAGCTCATGAGCAGTTTATTGGCAGAAACACACAATGTTTTGCACAGTGTACCTGTAGCTCTGTAGGTTACACATAAGGTAAATGTAACAAATGCAGAAAAATATGATATGATAAATCATCTGATTTGCCGAGGGATGAGACTGGAGAGTGCACAGGTTGATAAGATACAGTAATGTGTTGGGTTCAATTCAAGCAAAGAAGAAGGATAAGGCATAAATTAATTCAGATTAACCCATGAGGCAATTTTAATTGATAATAAAGTGGTGGCGTGCCGAATCTGAGGTCGCATGATGTAAATAAATAAATGAATAAAAAATGTACTCCTAGATAGAATAGAAGAAGATAAGGGGAAAGGCGAGTCCTTCCTTACCCTCCCGTCCCGGGAGCTGGCGTTGCACCTGACGGAGAGCGCCGTCCGCCCCGGCCCGACCACCGGAGCGAGCCGTGCCCGGCCCCTCGCGGCCCTGAGCGCGACGCGGGTGGAGGACGGCCCCGCCGCCCTCCTGCTGCCCCACGCGGCGGCGACGGCGGGGGCCGGGGCGGCGGCCGGATATGAGATGTGGAGGTCGGCGGAGAGCGCGGCGGCCATGGCGCCCAGTTCGTGGAGTAGCGGAGAGAGTGGAGTGTGGAGAGGCGATAGATATACTAGTGTTATAGTGTCCCTGAGAATGAGATGAGATCGGTGGTACTAGTCAAGATGAGATGCGAAGGGGGTGGGGTGCAGGTATAAGTAGATGATGAGGAAGTGGACGGACGGACGGACGGACGGAGGAGGGGCGCCGGCGTCGCGACGGCGGAGGGAGGTTCTGGGAGGTTCTTGGGTGCACGAGGAGGCCGTGGAAGGAAGGAAGATGATTGTGTGGTGGGGTGTACCGGCGTGCGGCCCCATCTCGGCCGACCTGGTTTTACTAATCTCTTCTTTTTTTAGGGGAGGTTTTACTAGTCTCTCAAAGATGTTTACTGCTATTATGTTATCGCTTTCATATATTTTAAATTATTTTTATATGATTTAATCAGACTAACCTATTGACCTGGTGTATAGGTTAATTGTTGTTTTCTACATGCTTTTATGTTTTACAAAAAAAAGTCTAATTTTCTAGAGTCCAAAAGCTTCGGGATCTTTCCTGCTTTTTCCGAACCAAAACAAGCCACCAGCCAGAGGAAGAAGGTCACCTGGAAGCTTCCAAGGGGGCCCACACCCTTGCCTGGCGGCCAGGGGTGGCCGCACCATCTGGCCATGTGGGGGATCCCCGGAAACCTTTTGACCTGATTCCTTCGCCATAAATCCCGAAAAATTCTGAAACCACCAGAATCGTAGTCCATCTTCTGTTTTCTACGTTGCACACTCTTGTACCTCGACTAACCAATCTAGAGGTTGTTTCTGGAGTGATGTCGACGGAGAAATCAATCACCAGAGGCTTATACATCATCCTTATTGCCTCCATGTTGAGGTGTGAGTAATTCTTTCAAGACCTTCAGGTCCATGTTTGAAGCTTGATGGAATCTCTTATCTCTTTTGGATCTTTAATACCATGTTCCCTCTTCTTTCTACGAGGATTGGGATCAATTCGATGTAATTCTGGATATGTCTCTTGGGACAAGATGAATTGTGAGTATATGGATTTGATTGTTCATGTTATATTAATGGAACTTTTGTGATTCTCTTATGTGTAATTTCATATCTATGTATGCTTTCTGATCTTTATTGTGTGCACTAGCCTTGTTTATGGGATTGATCTATGCAGGAAGTGGTGCATATTAGTAGGTTTAATCTTTGAGATGCTCTATATCCTAGTGACCTTGCTTGGGACAAGACACATATGTGTTGTTGCTGCTAAGGATAAAACAATGGAGATTGATAGTGTTGCACTTTTTCTCTATTTACATCAACTTGCTTATTTCGCTACTCTGTTTTTTGTATTATTAATTCTTTGAGATGCATGCTAGATAGTGGTCTTTGGAGTGGAGAAATAGTAGCAGGAGTACCTGGAGTCTTAGTACCTACTTATCTCGGATGTAATGCCTATGTAGAATTATGTCATTAATGACTATAGCTATAAACTATCCTAATCTATCAATTGTCCGCTTATAATTTGTTTACCATGTCATGTTGCTTCTGAGAGAGATGTCACTAGTGAATGCCATGGCCCCTAGGGTCTACTTTTATTATCATATTTCTTGTTTTTTACATCAACTTTGTTGTTGCCCCGTTACTAGTAAAATACATATCATTGATTTTGACTTCGTGACTACAAAACATGGGGGCTGACAACCCCTTTGCCAACTTGTTGAAGCGAGACACATTTGGCTTTCGTATGCAAGTGTTGCTTAACTTGTCGAGATTGGGAGCTCTTTTTTGTTTGATACTCGATTTCTCCATCCAGGGGAGATCTTCTCTACTTGCTACATGACCTTTTTCTATTCGGGGGTTCCCAATACAAGAAATCTAGAGTCCATTATCTAGGGGCACCTAATGGACTCTAGATTTCTTGTAGTGAGACCCCTCGATAAACCTAAACTAGTTCTAGAGGTAGAAATTGTTTTGCAGGTTTACTCAAAAGAAGAAGAAGATGAGAATGAAAATAAGAAGAACTAGTTTAGATTTAGCTCAGGTTCTTATTTCCTTTTTCTCTTCATCAACTTGTATCATGTATAGTCATCAATAAATAATAATAACTTCATTATTCATTTTCCTTAATTATTTAATTATTGAATTAAATCTTCAATTCTATATGTGAATTGTATTCTTGCAATGTAGTCCTTATTTAAATGTATTATTTCAATTGTGATCCAAATTTCCAAAAATGAGCGAAGGTCATGATCCAAATGTCCCAAAATGAGCAAATCCTAAATTTCTGATATGGTGCATTTTCTTTCTAGTTTTAAAAGAAACTTTCAAATTCCCCCCAACTTTTGGATCCATGAATGCAATGCGCATTCAGAAAAAAAATCCCACTCTCTCCTAAACTACTAGTCGCTACAGTTGGAAACACAAAGATACAAAAGATGAGCATGAAAGATATGTTCTATTTGGTGAAACTTACATAATGAGTGAGCCAACCATTTATTTTCACTCAATAATCAGATGTCCAAGTAAATAAACAGATGTTCATGAAAAAAGAAGTCCAAGTACTGGAACAAATAGTATGTAGAAATAACAATACAACAAAGGGGGACTCTCTGGGGAACCTGCATCAGCATCAGCAGGAACATACATTTTCTTAGAGCTAACGACGGTTCTGTGATGAGTTTGGATCTCGACTCTTCTTCATCATGGCAGAAGTCACCGGAGAAGGCCACAGCAGCCTCGGGGGTGGTAATATTGGTTGCGGGTTGGAGTTTGATGGCCCTACTCCTTCTCTTCCAAAGATGGATTGAGCTTGGCCTGGTGTAGTTATCAACTTACATTCTAGAAGTTGGATACCCTTGTGGGTTCGCTTTCTCTTCGGAACACCAGTGGGATCAATAGCAATGGGCGAAGACCTAATCTTCTCTTTGATTTTCGTCAGTTCTTCGCACACTTTCTTCTTCTCTCCAACAATCTTGTTCATCTGCCCCTTCATCAAAGTCAGATTAGCATTAGCAATTGCCATTTGTTCTTTGAAATTCCTCTCCATCTGAGCAAAATGTTCCCTCCATCTTCTCTCCTTGTCGCTCCAAAGTGACATAAGCCACACCGTCCTGGCATCACCTTCACCGGATGCCTGCCTAGCCCGTTCCTCCTCCAGTTTTGCCCTTAACTCCTCCTGCATATCGATTACAGAAAGTACACCTCTCAATGGCTTGTCAATTTTCTTATCTAGAGGTAGTTCTACTTCTACCTAGCTCGTCTAGTTAATTTGCACCCGTGGCGTGTGTTTACTTACTACTCCCTCCGATCCATAAAAAGTGTCGCCCATTTTGTACTAAGCTAGTACAAACTTTATACTAAGTGGGCGACACTTTTTATGGATCGGAGGCAGTACATACAATGGGAAACCAGTTGGTGAAAAGAATAAAATGTGAGATGTAACCGATAAATATTGTTCCTATGAATGTTCTCGCAAAGGGTAGAACTGAACCTATCTTTCAGAAACTATTCATAATTTGACACTTTTATAAAAGTACATTAGATCAGGAAAAAAAAGAATGAACCTGCATACGGCAGCAACCATCCCATAGGTTTCCTGGTGCGTGCAGGTTGATAATAAGCCCGCGTTCATAAACTTGATGACACAAGATGCACTGCAAAGAATGATATGTCGCATGCTTTAGTTCAAGAATTTTACTCATATACGTGACATGACATGTATATAAAGTTTGTAAATAACCATGCATAGTACCTCTGCACTCTTGTTATCGTGCGAACGCAGCCACCACTCGAGGCACCTTCTGCAGTACATGTGTCCACAAGGAATACAACTGTTTGCAACAGATAGAAGATGGTCAATTTATGGCCCAAAAAATCACTAGCTGAACCACAGTTAAAATAACACAACCTACAAGTACCCATATATGATGCAAAGAACACAAGTTCAGATGCCTCGTCCGAGGGAAAAACATTAAAACTCATCGATATTATAACCAGTTGTGATTAAGCACCATTTTGAGCATCAGTTATGGATCGGAGGGAGTAAAAAAATTTATGCCATTGATTATCAGACTCAAATATGCAGTAGATTTCTGAATTGTGATCTTATACATCAATACTTAGTAAATTATAAGCTATACATAGATGCAGTAGTATTAGTTCACCAAAAATTGCAACCTAGTCGTCCATTGTTGTATTGATGTGTATACCAGTGAAATACCTATAAGTTGGATGCAAGATCGATCAGCGAAGTAGTCATATGCTTCACTGACGAAAGGATCGAGCAGCTTCAGAGGCAACCAGAGCGAAGTCATGTATGCAGGAAGCCACGAACGAAATTATTCTGCACCTACTAACTACTCTCTGCACCTATACACTCATTTTTGTGATGCGTGTACAACGGAATCACTAGTGATTCTTTCATACTAGCTTTTCGGGCTACAATAACGGGCGGTTGGCATCATGGAAATACAACCGCTTAACTACATCAACAAGAAAGTCTAAGAAAAAACTACATCAAGAGATAACATTGTAGATCTAAAAAGATTGTACTCCGTGGAGTAACTTTGTATTTTTTTGGATCTCAGATATAAACAGTGCACATATTATGAGTATGAATAAAATTACAAACATTTCTATAAAATCTATGCATAAATTCGTAGGTGGGGGGCCGGGGTCTGGCCCTACTCCCATGCCTCCGCCCTTAACAAGTGATCAGGAAAAAAAAAGCATGGGCGACAGTAAAAAGGGGGTTCACTCACGAGAGACGACGTTCACCGGTGCATGTCCAGGGTTCCAGGCATATGGGGCATGTTGGTGCTGGCGGCGGGTTGGACTCCATCGCCGCAACTACAAGAACATAGTTTTCTAAGGAAAGATGGTGGCGGCGCGAGATGGGAGTGAGATTGGGGAGAGTTAGGGTTAAGTGAGGCATTTATATAGGTGGGGGGAAATATCGTAGTCGTTGGATGGAGATCTAACGGTGTAGAAAATGTGTTTGTTAGGAAGTTGAAAAAAATGGTTGTGTAGAGTTCTAGACACTGAGAAAAGAGGACAATAATTAGTTGCCCATTTTACATTCCATTTCTAGCCAACAAATAAAAATTTAAGATCGTGCGTCGCCTCTTATAGGGGTATACTCCCACCCTGTCTCTTCCTTTAACAAGTGATGAGGCAAAAAAAACATGGGCGATATGAAATAAGGGGATTTAGTTACGAGTGGTGATGTGCACCGCTGAAGATGCAGGGTTCTTGGAATATAAGGAAAGTTGGTGTCGACAACGAGTTGGACTCCATCGCTGCAGCTACACGAATAGAGCTTCATAAGGAAAGATGGCGGTGGTAAGAGCAGTGAGTGACAGGGTGTAAAGTGAGGGTTAAGAGAGGTATTTATATATGGGGGGCAATATCTTAGTCGTTGGATGGAGATCTAACGGTGTAGAGAATAAATGCCCATTGGCAAATTGAAAATCAATGGTTGTTGTCTAGACTGTTTGAAAATAAGTTTTTTTTAAGAAGCATTACCCCCGGCCTATGCATGCAACCATCTTTATTAAGTTATTCAACAAAGTATGACAAAATAAATACGAAGATCAACACAAAGCCACCTTCAAGGAGAAAATTTGCTACACCTACAAGGATAAAGATGTGTCCTGGCCGCATCAAGGGACTTCATCTAATCCAGTGGCCTAAAGAAGCCGCTCTCCTGGCAAGTTGAGAGCACCAACTATTCTAGGCATCTCACAATGCACACCACATGGGCATGCTCTAGGTAGCACCCTCGTCATCTTCTGTTGTTTCATCAATAGGAGCGATAATTGCATAGACCTTGCCAGACCCATCTGTCGTCAATATCATCACGACGCCAAACAACAACACCAGCCTACACGCGTCCATCAAACCGCATTCAACGCTGATACTTCACTGCTCCACGCCGGCAAGAACCACCGTATTCACTATGGTAGATGCACATATTCACTATGGTAGATGCAACACCGTTCCACCTGTTGGCCAGTCTAGTGAACCTATGGTCCAAAACAATGCCCTTAAGAGGGAAACGGCAACATAGTCTTCGTCACACTTGATCCGGAGATCCAAATATAGGGTTTCCCCCGACACAGATGCCACTGGAGGAAGAGGAGAAAACCATGCCAATGAGCCCAAGTGGTGCCCGCTATCATATAGCTCTCACGACGACCCCTTTGGGAAGGATGCGATGCCTTGAGCGTCGTTGCCACGTACCCACTGCGTCACTGGATCACGACCGATACACCAATGCCGAGCAGTCGAAAAAGAGCCTCACATTCTATTTTCAAGTTGTTTCTTTTCTGCGTGCGGCCACTCCGAAAAAGAAGTCCATAATTAGTTGCCCATTTTTACATTCTAGTTTTAGCTAACCAATAATAAATTAAGATCATACGTGGGCAGAAGGGGAGGGAATAATCGACATAGGGGAGGAGAGGAAATGAAGACTAGGAGACAAATTACACTTGGGTTCATGTTCATGTCGATTTGGATTAATAAGTTCAATGATCAAAGATTACGACTAGACGGGGTGAATAGGAAACCACAATTTCAACAAATCTATCAATTTTAGGAGAAGTGTGGAAGTATAAGTCTCTATAATGCATCTAAATGAATCAAACAATATGTTAGGGTAACTCTATAAAGAAAAATTAAACAAGACAAACCAGCTAGAACGACACTAAGCACAAAATACGAAGATGGTAGAAATAACAAAAATGGGAGCACGTGAAGACTATGCAAAAAAATCCTTGGGAGGATTCCAACAATCTCCGTTGAGAGGCTTGGGGCACTACTCGGCAGCATTCGAAATGACATCGCCTTCTTCATGCCGAATTTACTAGGAAATTTTCTAAAAATTGAGTGTAAACATTTTTTGTGTGCAATTTTTTTTTTATAATTATCGAGTGCGAAAATTTATTGAAATGTGAGATTTAAATAAAAATAAGAAATTGGAGTCTAATATTTTATGTAGTGCAAATTTTTGTTGAGTGTGAACATTTAAAAAGAATATCCTGAGTGTAAACATTTTTTGAATGTTGGCATTTTTTTAATTCATTTTAAAATAAGTGTGATTTTTTTCTTAAAAATCCCTAACAAAATTTGAAATCATGGAAAAAAAACACTTGTTTGGGAATTTCAAATTTTACTATTTCAAAAATGTTAGTTTTTTTATATCATTATGATAATTAAAAAAATAAAAAACAAAAGAAAATCAGAACATAGCACGTTTGTGCGCTAGTGGGCCAGCCTAATTCATCCTAATATGGAGCCAAAGAAGAATCTTCCGTTTCCCCGTGTGAAAGGATCGAGATAGACCTAGAGGGGGGGGGGGGTGAATAGGTCTTATTATAAATTTTAACACTACTTGTCAATTTTAGGCAATAATGCGGAAGATAAAGATGTGCCTAACAATTGCAAGGGTGACCTATATAAGATAAGGTAAACAACAAGCACAATATAATAAAGCAAGTGAGGGACAAACTACAAGGTACCAACAAGGTAGTGCAAGTAAAAGGGAAAAGAGTAGGGATAACCGAATGACGCGAAGACAACGATGTATCCCGATGTTCACTTCCTTGGAGGAAAGCTACTCACCGTTTGGAGAGAGTGGGTGAAACCACGAAGGCACACCAACGCCACGAAGGCTCACTCTATTCCCCTTGAGATATCACCACGAAGGTGATTCCCAACCACTACCGGTTGACCTTAAAGGTGGTCACCAAACCCTCACAAACTCAACGGGGGTAATCACAATGTTCGATTCCTCTCCGAAGAACTCCTACCCGCCTAGGAGTCTCCAACCTCCAAGAGTAACAAGATCAATGGGGAAAGCTCAAGACTTGCTCAAAACGAGATTTGCTTTGGTTGAAAGATGGGGAAGAGCCGGATCTATCACGGGTTGGAGGATCCGACAAGAACTCTCAAGAATCTCTCCGGGATCTGAGATTTGGTGAAGGAGAGAGTGAGAGGGAGCACTTGTGTTCTTGGGTGAGTGTAAAGTGAAGTGGTCCCCCCTCTCCAAAGGGGGAGAGGGAGTACTTATAGTCCAAAGGCTGAAATGGCCGTTGGAGCATTTGGCAGTGAAAATGTCGGACGTCCGTTAGACTTCGGACGTCCGAAACTTCAAATGTCGGACGTCCGAAATATATCGGACGTCCGAAATGTTCTTGATGAATGCCAGGTAGTAGCCAGTGACACAGGTACCGGACGTCCGGCGGGGTTCGGACGTCCGACATGTCGGACGTCCGAAGGCCGTCGGAAATCCGTCCAACTTTGGGAGGCCTACTGACCATGTGGGGGCATAGTGTGTAATGCGAAGTTTCGGACGTCCGACAGGTTTCGGACGTCCGATATGTCGGACGTCCGAAACACGTCAGAAGTCCGGGCATGTTTTTGCAGGTCTACTGACCTCGGCACAAGTACTCGTGAGTGGGATGTCGGACGTCCGAAACAGGACGGACGTCCGAAATCGTGAACTGTCGGACGTCCGAAATCCGTCGGACGTCCGAAAGTTAGAACATAGTTAACTTTGCAGATTTAGTATGTGGTGTGATGTTTTAAAGTGATTTGAGAAAATCTTAACCACAGCCCCACTGATCCCCTCTTAATAGTGCGGGGATCCCTATACTCAAGATAAACCGGAAATGCTTGCGCTTCAACTTCGTTGGTTCTATATCCCGAGTTATTGATAATATCAATGGTCCATGATCCACCGCAACAATGATCCGGGGGCTAATACCTGAGATATACTTGACAAATATTATTAGTCCCCTATATGTACATTGCCATCAACATCAAAATATGATTAAGGGCAAGATTGCACTTTCAATCTCCCCCTTTTTGGTAGTTGATGACAACATACATATAGCTCCCAAAGATATACACTTTTAGCTTTAGTGGGAGCAAGTTTTATTACGAACTCCCCCTCAATGTGTGCATAAAAAATTCTTGTCTTTAAGCAAGATGCACAAATTGAGAGAAATCCAATCACCATGATTATGTGGCAGGATTACAACCATAAATCATATCATCTGACGCTCGCAATATATGAAGATGACAATGTGAATTGCAAGCACAAGATAACCCATATATGACCACAACATCATAAGCCAATGAGATTTATGCCAAGACCAAGATACATAAGACGATATCATGCATAACACCAAACTTAAGGTTCACATAAACGACATAACATGGTAGAATGATCAACAGACATAGAATCCATAAAGTTTTAACACACCAAACAATCTCTCGAGTCACAACTCATAATCAACGCCTAGACATCATAATGAAACTGAGTAGCATATGTCTCTCCCCCTTTGGCAACAAGTACCACAAAAGGGGCAAGACGAGCGAAGACCGACTAGTGAGTCCCACTGCCGCTAGCACCGGGAGCATCAGGGAAGAAGTCAGCCCACTCCGGGCCCGTGGGGAAGTCGAAGCCAAGATCAGCCGGAGGAGCGTCGGGAAGAGGCTCATCATCACTGACATTGGCCTCACCAGTGGCGCGCAGACGGGCCTTCAGGGAGTTCTTGGACTGGACAAGGCGAGTGACCACGGTGTGGTTGGACTTGCAATTGAACGAGATGGCCCTCATCATAGCAGCTTGGGCCTTGCCCAAAAACTGTGAAATGCGGCGCATAGGAGCCTGCTCGGACGACTGACGGCGCATAGCACCACTGACAGTGGAGTGGACCGGGATAGGTCGAGACATCTGAACAGCCGGTGCGGTGAAGTACATATGCTCCGGAATGGTCCACATGGTGTGCTCGTGAGTGATCTCCAGGCGGGATGGCACAACAGACTCAATGAATGACATGATGAAAGGAGCATATGGGAAGTGACGGCGAACCTGCAGACTGGCCAAGCGAATCTCGTGCCAGAGGTAGTGTGGAACATCCAGACGCGGGCGAGGAGACGCCGCCATGAGACACATCAGGGAGATGGCAGTGCTGCTGCAGTGAGTCTTGTCTCCAGACTTGGGATACAAGGTCCGGAGTACACACTGATACAGAAAATGATAGGGCTGCCGCCAAATGGAGACATCATTCGGCTTCCTCTTGCAGTCATCACCCTTGAGACCCGACTTGACAAAGCAGAGGCAGTCATCGATCCCCTTCGGCTTCTCCGTGTCAACATGAATGCGGTGGCCAGAGGAGCGAAGACCAAGAGCTTTTGCGAACTGAGTGAATGAGGCAGTGTATCGATGCTCACCCGTCATCCAGGTGACCGCCTGGTTCTGAAAGAGGCACGTGGCATAAAACTGAAGGATAGCAGTCTGGTTCCAATCACGTCTAAGGCCAAATATATGTGTGAGACCCATGGAATCAATAATGTCCACAACACCCGGAAAGCGGGACGAGTGATTCCGGATGAAGGCGAGCGGAATGCACGCATGGGAGTTGGCCAGACCTTGTTTGAGAGCAACTGATGTGAAAATGTCGGCCTGAACATTGGTCTGAAACCGGTTGTCCTCACAGTCTGGAAGAGCAGCAAACTGACTCACACGCCGAAGCCTCCGGTAGTCCTCAAGCGGCATCTTGGAGTAGTCAATCATGATGCAACCAAATGAGACGACAGGGTCACAAGAGATGTGAACCCTGGCCTCAGGAGGGGCAACATCTGGGGCCGCATCATCATGAGCCATAGATGCCGAGGAAGAGCCCCTAGGCTTGCGACGAACACCAAGCTTGACCTTGGAGGAGGGAGCAGCCCGGCGAACCACAACCTCAGGAGGATCATCGGCAACAAACTCTTCTTCAAACACCTCATCAATCTCTTCATCACTATCAGCAGCAACTTCATCCTCAAAGTTGAGGGCATCCTCACTTGGGGTGCGGTCACTCTCAGGCGAAGGCTCGGCATATTGGGGCCGCTTCCCATGACGAGTCTGGCGACGAGGGCGGGCACGCTCATCGGAGTCCTCGGATCCACCGCGAGAGAAGGAGGCACCGTCATCCTTGTGAGCGGTCCGTTTCATCCGCGGCATCACGAAACCCAAGCTGGGGAGATGCACAAATGAGGCACAAATCCGGGCACCAACCGCAAAACGAATTGGACAGAAGGATAGAGCAAGCGGAGAAGTACCCGGGGTGCGCGGATCCGGAGGAGGGACGGCCAGAGACGGCCGGGGCGGCCGGCGGCGACGTGGGGTGGAGGCGGCGGCGGACAGGGCTGGGACGTGGGTGGCCGAGTGGGAGATAACTGCTCCCCTCGGCCAGACGGCTAGTTTATATAGGACGGGCAATTTCGGACGTCCGTCGGGTTTCGGACGTTCGTTGTGGCGAACGTCCGAAAATTGTCGGACGTCCGATGTGGGCTGTGACTGGGAGCGGGCAGACCTACAGGAATTTTCGGACGTCCGTCGAGTTTCGGACGTCCGTTGTGTCGGACGTCCGAAAACGGACGGAATTCCGACATCGGAAGTGAGGTTCACTGACTAGGATACCAGAGGAGTTTCGGACGTCCGAAAAAGTTTCGGACGTCCGAAGTTTGCAATAAAATTTTATTTTGGCAGGAGATGAGGGACTACAATAGGGTATATCACATATGCATAAATATATATCCAAGAAAGGCACAGACACACAGCGATGATCAAGCACGCCTTCCATGAGAAGGGCGGTGACCGAAGTCACCATGTTTGAGTATATTGTGCTTTGACACCGCGAAGATGTACCTTGGGTCCAAAGACACTACTCCATCGTTAACCGCTACACATGGTCTCACAGTAGTGAGCATGCGGATTGTTGATGTGTGAATGCATTTATGCATCACGTAGAGGGTTGAGAACACATTGATTGAGTTTCTCCCCCTACATACATGCCTACATCTAGACAAGTTACTAGCTATGTGTATGAATGAGAGCAAGATACCCCTAAGCCGTAAAGCTATAACGTTCCAAGATACCAAGTTCACCTCTTAGTTGGCAAAACCTTGCTTCATCCAATGGCTTGGTGAAGATATCGGCAAGTTGCTTGTCGGTGCCCACATGTGCAAGAACAATATCACCCTTTTGAATATGATCCCGTATGAAGTGATGACGAATGTCAATATGCTTGGTGCGAGGATGTTGACAAGGGTTGTTGGCAATCTTGATAGCACTTTCATTGTCACATAAGATGGGTACCTTCTTATAGATGAGTCCATAATCCTTCAAAGTTTGCCTCATCCATAGGATTTGAGTGGCACAACTTGCGGCGGCAACATACTCGGCTTCGGCGGTGGAGAGGGAGACGCAATTTTGCTTCTTCGAGTGCCAACTTACCAATGAGCGTCCAAGAAATTGGCATGAACCGGAGGTTGACTTCCGATCCACTTTGTCTCCGGCCCAATCCGCATCCGTGTACCCCAAGAGATCAAACTTAGCTTCCTTGGGGTACCAAAGGCCCAACAACGGAGTATGAACAAGGTATCTAAGAATGCGCTTAACCTCCAAATGATGACTCTCCATAGGAGAGGCTTGATATCTTGCACACATTCCTACGCTAAGAATAATATCCGGTCTAGATGCACAAAGGTAAAGTAACGACCCTATCATAGAACGGTAAAGAGTAGCATCAAATGGAATACCGGAAAGGTCTTGATCTAGATAGCCCTTGGTTGGCATGGGTGTCTTGCATGGCTTGGCATCTTTCATACCGAACTTCACGAGCATGTCTTGAATGTACTTTGTTTGGGAGATGAAGGTTCCTTCGGCAAATTGCTCGATTTGAAAGCCAAGGAAATACTTCAAGCTCCCCATCATTGACATCTCAAAATTCTTGGTCATAGTTTCCGAGAACCACTTGCACAAAGATGGATTAGGAGAACCAAATATTATGTCATCTACATAGATTTGGCATATGAGCAACTCACCATTTGTTCTCTTGGTAAAAAGAGTGGCATCAATGATCCCCCTCACAAATCCTTCCTCGAGTAGAAACTTCCTAAGATGGTCATACCAAGCCCGAGGGGCTTGCTTAAGACCATATAATGCCTTATGAAGTTTATACACGTGGTCCTTGTGATGAGGATCAAGAAAGCCGGGTGGTTGTGCCACATATACATCCTCTTGTAGCGGACCGTTAAGAAAAGCACTCTTCACATCCATTTGAAATAATGGAAATCCATTGAATGCGGCATAAGCAAGAAACATGCGTATAGATTCAAGACGGGCAACGGGTGCAAAGGTCTCATCAAAATCCAAGCCTTCAACTTGGGAGTACCCTTGAGCCACTAACCTTGCCTTGTTGCGGATGATAGTACCATGTTCATCTTGTTTGTTCTTGAAGATCCACTTAGTTCCAATGATGTTATGATCTTGACCGGAGGGCCTCTCCACGAGAGACCACACTTCATTCCGGGTGAAACTAGTGAGCTCATCTTGCATTGCAATGAGCCAATCCGCATCCTCAAGGGCATGTTCAACCCTAAGTGGTTCAATGCAAGACACAAACGAGAAGTGAGCGCAAAAGTTTATTAATTGACTACGAGTAACTATACCTTGCCCCAAACCCGTGAGAATCTTGTCCACTTCAACACGTCTTGCCACCACGGGCATGATGGATGTTGGAGTTTCAAGAGGTTCCACCCATTCCGGTTCATAATATACATTAGGTTCATCATCAAGGTAGGAACCATCATCACTATCATCATTTTCTCCAAAGTGAATGCGGTCACGATGATCGTCTCGTGGTTCAACCGCATCATCAACATGTGGTTGTGTGGCCACATTGGGTTGTGGAGGGTCTTGTTCTTGTTCTTGGATAATGGGCTCATCATGAGCAATTGAATCTTGAGTGGTAGGAGGAGGTGCTTGTGTTGGGTGAACACTTGGCCCATCACCAACCTCATCATCTCTAGGCACTTGAGCAATGGGCACAAGATCTCCAATGCCCATAGCCAAAATATCTTGAGAGGAATCTTCATTATTACCTACATCACTTAGATCAACTTGCTCCCCATGGGAGCCGTTACATTCATCAAACTCCACGTCACAAGTTTCCACAACACACCCGGTGGATTTGTTGTAGACTCTATAGGCGTGAGAGTTTGAAGCATACCCAACAAATATACCCTCAATTTTTTTGGATTGAAACTTAGCTAACCTATCCTTCTTATTGAGAAAGAAACACTTACAACCGAATACACGGAAGTATTTGACGTTTGGCTTGTGTCCGGTTAGAAGTTCATATGGAGTCTTCATCAATATCTTGCGAAGGAAGAGTCGGTTTGACGCATGACATGCGGTGTTGATGGCTTCGGCCCAAAAGCTATAAGGAGACTTGTACTCATCCAACATGGACCGGGCCATCTCCACAAGAGCGCGGTTCTTCCTCTCGGCTACACCATTTTGTTGAGGGGTATATGGTGCGGAATATTGATGCTCAATCCCCTCATCACTCAAGAATTCTTCCAAGGTGTAGTTCTTGAACTCGGAGCCATTGTCACTTCTTATTGCCAAGATAGCCATGTTGTATTTTCTTTGGGCTTGCTTGGCAAAGTCGATGAAGGTGGCCTTCGTCTCGTCCTTGGACTTGAGGAAGAACACCCACGTGTATCTTGAGTAATCGTCGACAATGACAAGACCATATTTCTTTCCACCAAGACTATCCCATGATGGAGGCCCGAAGAGATCCACATGAAGGAGCTCCAAGGGCCTTGAAGTTGACACAACATTCTTGGGGGTGTGCTTTGCTTGATGTTGCTTCCCGGCTATGCATGCACTACACACACGATCTTTCTCAAAAGATACGTTCGTTAGTCCGAGGACGTGTTCACCCTTTAGGAGATCTTTTAAGTTTCTCATGCCGACATGGGCTAGCCGGCGATGCCATAGCCACCCCTTGTCGGCCTTGGCCATTAGACAAGTTGCATGGTAAGTGCTCTCTTTCGAGAAATCAACCGTATAAAGATTGCCATCCAACTCCCCGACAAAGGCCACTTCGAGAGTATCTCTCCTAAAGACTTTCACACTTGTTAGACCAAATAGTGTATCATAACCAACGGAAGCTAATTGACGAACGGAAAGCAAATTATATTGAAGGGATTGGACAAGCATGACATTGGCAAGTGACATGTCATTAGTGATAGCCACCTTGCCCAACCCAAGTACCTTTCCCTTGGAACCACCACCAAAGACAATGCTCATATAAGGTTGTATTGCATCCATGAAATCCTTGAGCAAACGACTTTCTCCGGTCATATGATTTGTACATCCACTATCCACCACCCATTTGACTCCACCGGAGAAAGCACCCTACACACATGTTTAGGCTTTGGTTAGAGGTGCCCATTTCGCAATGGGACCTCTAAGGTTAGTAACAAGGGTCTTTGGAACCCAAATAGCATAGAAACGAAAAGCATTACGGGGTCCAATAAATTTGGCATACACATCTCCATCCTTTGCCTTACGGAGCACATAGGATGGAGGCATCTTCTCCTTTTTCTTGTTGGGAGTGGGCTTGCCCCTAGTGGCCTTCCCACTCACAACACCAACCTCATCAACCTTCTTCTTTCCCTTGTCCTTGTGCCCTTCACGAATAAAGATCACCTTTTGAGGAGTTGTTCCCTTGCTAAGAGTGACATCCTTTGTCACACTAGTACTTGGATCAAAGCCAAGTCCTTCCTTAGCAAAGGATTCCTTGTGATGACTTAGTACATCATTTAGGTATTTCTCACCTTGGGCACAGGTCAAGAGACCCTTCTTTAGTTGAGCATGAAGAGCTAAGTTCTACTCAATGAGAGATGCTTGATCAAGAGTAGAGTTAGTAGCACAAGCATCAACATGTACAATGGTAGGAGGAGACATCTTAGTAAGTGTTTTTATGTGAGCAAGTTTGTGAGCCTCAAGATTCTTCTTAAGGGTGGTGAGTTCATCATCTTTGGTCTTGAGAGACAAGGTGAGTACCTCAACATCCTTAGAAAGAGATGTGGTTAGCTCGACAAGCTTGCTCATATCATTAGAAAGTTCCTTACAAATTTCATTAGCCTTTTTCAAGGAGGCAACATGTTTGTCATTTAAGTCATTTGATGTTTGAACAACTTTGCACAAGTTATCATTACGAGCCTCCTCAAAGTCAATCTTCCGCTCAAGGAGAGTATAGTTCTCCCTTTCCTCTGTAAGGAGGGTTTCAAGCTCATCGATGGTTGTGGTGTGCTTACCCACCACATCCATAAGCAATTGAAACATCATGAGCTTCTTGCCATTGAGGGTGCCCATCATTTTGTTCACTTTATCAAACAACACATCATTACATGCATTATTTGCATCATCTCCTTCCGCATCATGAAATTCATCATTGGGTGTTTCGGAAGAGAGCATGAAAGACTCATCATAAGGCGTTACCTTGATCTTGTCCGAAAAGGAGGGAGCATCATCAACCAACTTGGCCATGAGGCACTTGTGGGCATTGCCGGTGTAGTCGCTCATATAGTTGTAGTGAACAACATCACCATCCTTGTTGAGGACCTTCAATGTTTTTTGAGTATCTTGAGCAACTCCGGCAACACCACCAACATCATCAGGGTCGGACTCCTCTTGAGCCACCATAGCTCGCCCCAACTTCTTCTTGAACTTGTTGTTGACGGGGTTAGGTAGCTTCTTGGCAACTTCCTTCCTAGGGAAACGGGGCTTGTCTTCTCTCTTCTCATAGGGGCAAGCCTCCGCAAAGTGTCCCACCTCATCACAGTTATAGCATGGCCTTTTCTTCTTCTTTTGAAACCTTCCTTTGAACTCCCCTTTAGTGAATCTCTTAACAAAGAGAGCCATATCATCATATGAGGGGCATCCATCGGAGTCCTCATCATCTTCATACACATACTCATCTTCTTCATCATCAACATCTTCTTGGGTAAGCTTGGCCTTGAGAGCAAGGTTTGAGGATGGACCACCATATGTGGCAAGTAGTCTCTTGGACTCCTTCAGGTGTTCTTCATATTGCAAGAAAGTGGCAATCACATCATCCGGCGTCATTGTGAAGAAGTCGGGCATACGCCTCAATTCCCACACCATTTGTTGTGAGTATACCATGAGAGCATTCAACATCTTGTCCACAAGGTAGCGGTTGGTGATTTGATATCCATCCTTGGACTTCTCACAAGTGAAGGAATGGACATGAGCGGCAAGAACCTTGAGACGCATATGGAGTTGTTGGGGCGTCTCATCTTTCTTCATGTGAAGGTTGTGCAATGCATTCTTGGCGGTCTCATATCTTGTCATTTGAAGAGATCCGGTGCCGGACTTGGCGATGAGAAGAGTATCCCAAAGTTCCTTGGCATTGGTGATATGAAGAAATGGTGCTCGAGTCAACTCATCCATTCCTCTTTTCAAGAACCCAATGGCCGCAAGGTTGAGGTGTCGGTCAAACACTTCACTGGGTGTAAGGTTGTTTGGATCAACAGGATAGTAACCTTTCCCGGAGTCGATGAGGTTCCACATTGGTTCACACACGAACCTAAGATAATCTGCCATAAGACTTTTCCAATCCAAAAAGTTAGTAGTCTCGGTTAGTACCGGCGGATTGCCATTGAAATTATACTTAGGTTCCACAAGCTTGGGCGTAGGATAGTCCCATTGGTAGGGACCACCTCTTTGCAAGGGAAGTTCGGAACCGGGGGACACAAAGGCCGCTTGTGGGGGCCTTGGAGTCGCACCACTTGACGTTTGTGTCTCCGATGCCGAAGCCTTCATCTTTGCAAATTCGGCTTCCATATCCCGTTTTTGTTTTTCTAGAGCTTGTACTAGATCACTTGAAGTGAACAACTTAGGATCCTCAAGGTCAACGGAAACATTCCCCGTGGAGGGGGGAATCGTAAGTGTTGCGGATGCTATTCGTTCGGCAGTCAATCTCTCGGCTTCCAAACGAGCGGCATCCGCAGCAACTGCGATTACCTCCACCGCGTCGGCACCCGAACCTTCGGGTTTGCCGTCCATGGTCATCTCGCTCTAGGGCGGTTAAGCCACAAGATTAGAGCACGAGGCTCTGATACCAATTGAAAGGACCGAGATAGACCTAGAGGGGGGGTGAATAGGTCTTATTATAAATTTTAACACTACTTGTCAATTTTAGGCAATAATGCGGAAGATAAAGATGTGCCTAACAATTGCAAGGGTGACCTATATAAGATAAGGTAAACAACAAGCACAATATAATAAAGCAAGTGAGGGACAAACTACAAGGTACCAACAAGGTAGTGCAAGTAAAAGGGAAAAGAGTAGGGATAACCGAATGACGCGAAGACAACGATGTATCCCGATGTTCACTTCCTTGGAGGAAAGCTACTCACCGTTTGGAGAGAGTGGGTGAAACCACGAAGGCACACCAACGCCACGAAGGCTCACTCTATTCCCCTTGAGATATCACCACGAAGGTGATTCCCAACCACTACCGGTTGACCTTAAAGGTGGTCACCAAACCCTCACAAACTCAACGGGGGTAATCACAATGTTCGATTCCTCTCCGAAGAACTCCTACCCGCCTAGGAGTCTCCAACCTCCAAGAGTAACAAGATCAATGGGGAAAGCTCAAGACTTGCTCAAAACGAGATTTGCTTTGGTTGAAAGATGGGGAAGAGCCGGATCTATCACGGGTTGGAGGATCCGACAAGAACTCTCAAGAATCTCTCCGGGATCTGAGATTTGGTGAAGGAGAGAGTGAGAGGGAGCACTTGTGTTCTTGGGTGAGTGTAAAGTGAAGTGGTCCCCCCTCTCCAAAGGGGGAGAGGGAGTACTTATAGTCCAAAGGCTGAAATGGCCGTTGGAGCATTTGGCAGTGAAAATGTCGGACGTCCGTTAGACTTCGGACGTCCGAAACTTCAAATGTCGGACGTCCGAAATATATCAGACGTCCGAAATGTTCTTGATGAATGCCAGGTAGTAGCCAGTGACACAGGTACCGGACGTCCGGCGGGGTTCGGACGTCCGACATGTCGGACGTCCGAAGGCCGTCGGAAATCCGTCCAACTTTGGGAGGCCTACTGACCATGTGGGGGCATAGTGTGTAATGCGAAGTTTCGGACGTCCGACAGGTTTCGGACGTCCGATATGTCGGACGTCCGAAACACGTCGGAAGTCCGGGCATGTTTTTGCAGGTCTACTGACCTCGGCACAAGTACTCGCGAGTGGGATGTCGGACGTCCGAAACAGGACGGACGTCCGAAATCGTGAACTGTCGGACGTCCGAAATCCGTCGGACGTCCGAAAGTTAGAACATAGTTAACTTTGCAGATTTAGTATGTGGTGTGATGTTTTAAAGTGATTTGAGCAAATCTTAACCACAGCCCCACTGATCCCCTCTTAATAGTGCGGGGATCCCTATACTCAAGATAAACCGGAAATGCTTGCGCTTCAACTTCGTTGGTTCTATATCCCGAGTTATTGATAACATCAATGGTCCATGATCCACCGCAACAATGATCCGGGGGCTAATACCTGAGATATACTTGACAAATATTATTAGTCCCCTATATGTACATTGTCATCAACATCAAAATATGATTAAGGGCAAGATTGCACTTTCACCGTGCACCATATAGATATAAGGTTATATTTTGACCGTAATTCAATAACTTAGGGTGCAAACGCCAGGGGGTTTAACTTCGGGATTCAAATCACCGAACCTTTATAAGTTGAGAGTTCAAAATAGACTTATTCCTTTGAGAAGCTTGTGTAAGGATTTCCTTATCTCGTCTAGCCGCATGTGGCTTTATTTATAAAGCGAAATAAAATCCAAATTCAAGATATGGTAATGAATTTCGAGCTGATTGCAACAATCATTCCCGTGACCCTTGTGTCGCTCCCGCGAGGTGATAGTGGCAACCATAGTGCACCGCCACCCCCTTCTCCCCTTCTGGCATCCCTCCCCCACCGCCACCTTCTTGCGACGTTGGGCAAATTAAGCATGGTCGGCATATGTGGCAGTGGGGCTTGTTTCCTCCCCGTCTGATTGAGGCTGTCGCGGGACAACGTGGCTACCGAAGATGTGTTGGGTTACAACGGGGCCCACAGCGTGGCGTTGGGCGTGTGGGGAAGCGGTGTCGTTCGAGGGGCTCGTGGTACGATGGTGACCCTATAGTGAGCTCCCGGAGTGGTAGGTGGAGGACGGTCTAGCCCCTTTTGTTGGTGGACTGGCGACTGGTGGTGGCCTCGTGCCGTGCTCAGTGGGTGGCGTGGTGAGACGGCATGACTGTCGTGTGGGGAGGATAGAAGTAGAGATGAGGGCTTGCGGCAAGGGGCCTGGCCTCCCGTTAGTGGTGTAGGAAACAGATGTGCTCTGCTCCTCCCCATCCTCCCTCTTTCCCCAACCGCGCTTCCCCGCTTTGGATTCAGTGTCCTTTGGGGGAAGTACGGTCACTGGCGGCTCCAAAGGGTTGAGGTATGTCGGAAGGTGCATAGCACATGTCTTTGGGTGCTCTCGGTGGTGGTTAGATGCAGGGCGGCGACCCTGATGGTGGAAGTCGCGATGCTCGTGGTCGGAACTCATGGGTTTGGTGTTGACCGACTTCCATGGTTGTGTGCATGGCTTGGATGCTGGGTTCAGGCGTGTCATGGCGGATAAATGACGGAATGTCTTGCCGGAGTTTTTCCCTATTAGGCTCATGCCAGACCGGTGGTGGCGACATCTGTGGGTGTCGTACCCTTCTGGAAGGCTCCTTCATGGTGCCTCTCTGTCCTTTTGACTGCTCCAGATGAAGATCTTGATCCTTTAGATCGATCGGTGGTGGCGCCATGGTGTCGTTACCTTCTTGAAGCACCGCCTTGAAGCCAATAATGTCTCGTCAGATCAGCTCTTATATACTTATCTTGTTGAAGCCAATGTCTCGTCGGATCAGCTCTTATATATCTTGCCTTGAGTATGTGTGGATGTTGTGTTGGTGTGCGTTTGTATCGGATATTATGTTGGTCGTTTCTTTATCTATAAGTGGTGCGAAATACTTTTTCTGTAAATCTCGAGCTATTTCACCGGTATAATCGGTACATATGAAAGGTTTTGCACCAAGGTTTGAGGACAAGAACAGCTGTTGGATCCTAGCTTTGGATGTTGGTTGTATTTGTACGTGCAAGGTTCTAAATTGGTTGCGAAGCGATTTACAATCTGGGTTTTCCATTTCTGAATCATGACCTACTCACTCTTCATGAAATATTTCCCCCGCAACAACAACAACAATCTGCTCACTCTTTCAGTGAATGGTCGGTGTTTACAATGTTAAAAGATGACCAAACGAGGACATGCACAATGCAGCTAACAGAATCACAATAAGATGTGGAGTACCATAGGCAGGACACAACACGGAGTTACAACTTACAAGTACTGGTCAGAGTCGATGGCCAGTGCGCGCTCTACATGCGATGCCGCCTTCTCTTCACAGCATCAGCAGGACCAGACGGATCAGGGCCATAATCCACAGGAGCAGGAGCTGGAGCAGAAGCACGATGGATGGAAACCGGTAACAGCTGAGGGAAAATCAGCTCCACGAATTCTATCAGATCCTTTGCTGTCGCGTTCTCTTCTTCAGCCATCTTCTTCATCCGTTCCTTCATCGCAACCAGTTTATCTGACATTTGCTCTGCCTCGGCACGGAACGACTCCCTTTCCGCATTCATATTGGTATGCAGTTGCTTCAGTTCTGCCCTCACTTTATTCAACTCCAAGTCAATTTTTTCCCTGTGCTCATTGAGAACAGACATGCACCATCCCTCTGTCTTTTTTAACCTAGAATTCAGACGTGCTTCAAGTTCCTGCAGCAACAAATAGATCGAGCAAAAGAATGTGACATGCAATTAACATCCAGCTAAACATTGAAGGTTAATGAATTCCATGTATGCTAGATATAGTTATTTTTTATAGTATGGTCATCAATTGCCTCTTGCCTCGACCACTTCAGACTTTTTGTGAGGTGGAGGGTAGTAAACTCAAAATATAACAGGCCAAGCTGTCTCTTTTGACACAGGAATAAACACATACCACCTCTGTCCCATTATGAAGACGTTTTTACAGTTCAAATTTGAACTGTAAAAACGAATTTGAACTGTAAAAACGTCTAACATTATGAGACTGAGGGAGTAGCATGAAGCGTGTGGGACTGATTATCTCTAACATTGATAACAGAAGATGCCTAGTAATGGTAGAGATACTAGTATTGTTCCATTGTTGCTTTAAATGAGGTCAGAAAAAAATGTAGTGCTCAAATCAGGGCCAGCCCATAGGCCGGGCAATCGGTGCGCCCGCACTGGGCCTCAACAAGTCAGGGGCACCAGCCCAGGTAGTAGTTCTACACGTAGGAGCATAGGTCGTTACTCGTTACCCCGGAAAAAAATCAGATCGAGCGTTCGCCGCCGCCTCTGTTGTGCCTTCCCGAGGTCGTGGCGACCAGGGCCTGGTGGCGACGCAAGCACACGGCCAACTATTAATGGAGGCCAAAGGCACACGCCGCACAACTCTTTCGTTCCCCAAACGTCTCCCCTTCGGTTCTCAAGGGATCTCCTTCCCAAATCACTGTGATCTTGGAATTAAAGGTGCACTCTCTCCTCTATTTCTCTGCCTTTCCGTTCCTTCTCAATTCTCAATCCCCTGTTAAATAGCCCTCATTTCCTCTTGTTCCTGTTTAGCTAAGAAGACAGGAAAAGCTATGGGGATTTGATCTTGCTGGATCTAAGAGACAGGAAAACGAGAGAATGCTCATTTTCTCTTGACCATTTTCAGATCAAGTCTACATACGATTGAGCCAGGTGCTAGCGTTCCCTCTCTTGACCATTTTCAGATTTTATAGAATTGGTCTTCTAGAAAGCAATTGTCTGGTAGTGAAAAAAGGAAGAGAAAAAACTGCCTAATGTATCGGTAGAAACTCAAAAAGGATTTATTCACAGGTTTCTTAGAAGTTGCTAGAAAATTATTTAAGATCATCAATGTCGCAAGAAAGGTTGAATGGTCTGGCTAGTTTGTGTATTAAGAAGGATAAATTGGATGAGATAAATACAAATTCAATTATAGATGACTTTGCTTCTAGAAGTGTTAGAAGAAATTGCAAATTCTGAACTCTCTTTGCTTTATTATGCCTCATGAAGGAAGCTTTTGGGAAATTCGAAATGACATCAGTGGAGCCCTTCGCTTGTTATGGTAGATTGCAATGGGGCATGTTATCAATAAATTCTTAGTGTATGATTCTGCACATGATGGTTTACGTCTTTTCTTTTGCTTGGCGGTTTTCTAATACCTTTTGTGCGCCTTTTAGGTGATTGCTACTCTCCGGTCCTCTCTAAAGTTGGAGGTTGTTGTGACTTCCTCACTTTGATCTAGGTTTGTAATGCATCTTTTTGACTTGCACAATATTATGAAAAGCTTCTGTAATCATCAATTTTGACAAAGATATTTCTTGTGCAGAAAAAAGACATCGTTCTCCCTTGTCAAGCCTAGCAAAGATCTTAGAGTCAAAAGTTTTATGAAAAGATGGCAAGGAGGTTGTTGTCATTCTTAGAGTCAAAAGACTATGGATCTATGCTATGTACTTGAATATTACTGTGTTAGTGAAATACAAAGTGTATTTTAGCTTCAAATATTACTGTTTTGATAGATTGTGTGTGAATAAGGGCCCCTTGCCATCGGTTTGCACCTGGGCCCCGTATAAGTATGGGCCGGCCCTGGCTCAAATCAACCAAGATGTCTTGGGAAAGCCACAATTAATAATGGGTAGATATACTATTGTTCCAACTATTTCTTTACATGAGAGAGAAAATGGCATTGTTCATATCAACCAAGATTATCCAGAAAGCAAAACTTAATAATAATGTAGAATTCTATACAAGTACACCGGAACAAAGAGAGATAACCTGTAAGCAACCGTCCCACAGATTTTCCGGTGCATAGAGGTTGATAATAAGCTTGTCTTCAAATTGTTCGCCACACTGAGGGCACTGGAAAGAAAGATAGGGATGGATGAATAAATTGAGTAACTTCACTCACATACCATATATACACCCATGATTTGATTTGTGATTGATACATAGATATATAACTAACATAAAGTGTGTGTATAAATATGCATGGTACCTTTGCGCTGAGGGCGGAGGCGGAATGATGCAGCCACGTCTCTAGGCACGATCTACCGTACACGTGTCCGCACGGAATGCAACTGCATGCAACAACAACAAAAAAAGATCAATTGTATTAATATTCACACTAGCCCCAGAGATTCAAACGCCGACCTGATATGAAAAATAAATAAACATCACCAGATGTGATAAGAGCTACTGGAGGTGCACCAAAGCTCATCTTGAGCCTCAGCCCTTTCTCCTCAACTAGAAGCTGCCACATCTTTTGTGGTTCCCAAACTCCTCTACCTTCTCATGAAACATGTTCAGTAGACTCATGTGCTGAGAAAATTAAAGTAGAGACTCACTCTAAAGATGCTAATATCCAAAGCTATGCCTTACAGAGTGGATAACCTATAACTTACACAAACGGTCGCAAGCTCAATCCAAGTCTTAAACAATTACTCAAGATTGAATGTAATGCAAAGTTTGGCCATTACTCCATACTACACAAGCTATGTTTTAGGGGGACACAAGGAAATATTTACATTGAAAGAAGACCGGCAACGTTCGTACTTACTACCTCTGTCCCATAATGTAGTGTCATTTTTTGAGCTAGTTTAGCTTGAAAAACGATACTACATTATGGGACGGAGGGAGTATATTCTAAGGTATGGACCTTGAGTAAAAGAAGAAAAGGGTATTTATATGGATCTCTCCTTGTTTTACACAAAAATCAAAGACCACGGTACACGGCGGAACGGTACAAGAAGATCAAAAGACACAAAGTCACGCCCGGCCGAACGAGAACACATGATGGCCTGAATCCATCGCCACGATCCAGCCATCGACACCTAAGCTCCACAAAATCGTCTTTTAGGAACAAGGCCGTCTCCCGGATCTATAAATGAAGCCTTGTATCATACATATAGACCGAAATAGCTAGAAAAAGATTACTCATACGTACAGACCATGCAAATTCACTGCGGATCGATTGCATCTCATGAGCAGATTGGATATATACTACTTGTTACGTACTACAAGTACCGATCTAGCCCCGGCCGGATGATACAACATGGAGATAAGCAGATTGCACTTGCCAAGTTAAGTACCAATCCACTAAATTAAAAAATCAAATCACACGAGAAGTGAATGGATCGCGCGCATAATTAAGAAACTGAAAGATAGCCGAGACGGCGTCTCAGTCTCACCAGATGCGGTGGGCGCCGACGCAGGTCCAGGGCTCCAAGCAGACGGGACAGGCGGGCGGTGGCGGCGGCATCGCGTTCGCTTCTGCGCCGTCGCCGACACTGACAACAACCGCATCCTTGGACAATGCCGGAACCCTAGCTCCCGAACCGGAGGATGTGGTTTGAGGAGGAGCCATCGAGAGCGGGGAGGGGGGGGGGGGGGGGGGGGATGGAATTTGCGATTTGGGGGCTTGGGTGGGCGTCACACACAGCTGCAGCTCAAGGAAAAAAGGTTTTGCCGCCTTGGGCTTCTTCTTCTTCTTTTCCACTATGACATGGCTTGGCCCGGCCCAGCCGCAAACATGCCTGCCACGGCACGATCCACTTTGGGATAAATAAAAAATTATACCACTTAAATAAAAATAAAATAAAAACTTTGAAATTTGTATTAAACGGGTTATCCTGTGATGGTTTCTTATAAATAAGATTATGATAAACCGACATGGAGGCCATGTGATTATGTTAAGGCACGACGCATTTAGTAAACAGATTGTGGCTCGTTTAACCTTTATATATTAAAAATATATAAAAAAATGTACCCTAAATAAATGAGTTTATATATTCAATTTTAATCAGTTTTTAATCATCCATCCATGTAGCCATTCCGTAGCAATTCTAAACTAGACTCGTATGCCGTATGTACGTAACTCCGACGCCTTGTTTCTTAACCATGTGGCGGCCTCACTATATGTGTGATGTTGCATTCGCTCACTTCGGCGCCGGCAAACTTCATCGTTTACATCCTTAATTTGCACCGTACGCTCGGATGATGGCCACTCCACGCGTTGCCAACGAACTACTTCGTGTTGTTGCGCTCGCTCATGTCGGTGCCGGCGAACCCTATCTTCGGTGTCAGTTGCACTCGCACATGTCGCCGCTGGCGAACTCTATCTTCGATATGTCAGCTAGTGTGTTATACTGATGGTGAATTTTTCCGAAGGTAACCTCTTGCCGTGCGACCGCCATGAACATGTAGTCCGTCTAGCCATAGCGGGCGACGACCATCGAGGAGCTTGTGATTTCACCTAAAAAAACTATATCATGTGATTTGATACATGAAAGAAGCGCCGTAGTGATTAGCCGTACATATGAACCTCATCAACAAATTTCGATGTTGTGTTAGTGCTTGTGTGTTTGCCTGTACTCAATGGATTCACGTGCGTCTTAAATAATTCTAACAAGTGATATCTGCGATGGAGTGGATCATATGTACGTTTCCATATTTGATCAGGGTAGGGGTAGCTGCAGAGAATCCAAGGAACTCTAGCTGGATGCGATAGGAATTTGTTTCAAGGCAAATTAAATAGACGAAATTAGTGGCGCGTGGAGCATGCAATAAGCTGACGGAGATTTGTTCAGAGTCTCAGCAAGATGCTATTGCAGACATGCATTGATCAAGTTCGTGTGCAAAAGGAAGTTAATAATAGAGAGCGTCCACTCAGTGCTCATGCACCTAGGCATGAAAATAAGTTTAAGATAAATAGTAAAAAAGTGTAGGCATTCAAGATGCTTCTATGCAGAAGGTGTTTGCAAAATTTTATGGTGTTTGGTCATCCAAAAAACTCATGGCAAAAAAAAATACAAATTTCAGGTGTTTGAGAAGCTTTGAAGAAAAATGTTTTAAGCTGGTTTTATTTGTTTTGCTATGACATCCTCCGATGTTTAAACATCATAAATTTTTGCACACATGAGCATTTTGGATGCCTTAAAATTTCAGGTTCTTTTAATTTTAATTAGTATTTTATAATTTAACTATTCACCGGAAGCATAAAATTTCAGGTTCTTTTAATTTTAATTACTCCCTCCGATCCATAAAAAGTGTCGTCCATTTAGTACAAAGTTTGTACTAACTTAGTACAAAATGGACGACACTTTTTATGGATCGGAGGGAGTAGTATTTTATAATTTAACTATTCACCGGAAGCATATGAACCCGAGCTCATCTTTGAAATTTCCGTAAATAATAGGCTTGGAAAGTCAAATGCTTAGAGGCTATTTTTTGAGAAAGCAGTGGGTGTGCTAGTATGTTCACATAGGTGTGCCTACACACTTCTTTAGAACATCCACACTCATAAATATATTACACGCATAAAAAATATGTGTGTTTACTATCTCGCAAAATTTCAGATCCAAAATCGAAGGGAAGCAAAGAGAAAGACAAGTCCAGCTATACATAGTGCAACAAAAACAAACCAATTTTGGATAGTGTTGGAGTTGTGCACTTTGTGATAAGCAACTTTATGTTCAAACCTGCATTATGATGCTTTAGGTTGTTAGATAAAATGCAAACAAAAAAATACAAAAAATATTTGCATTAGATATTTGGTACCCACTGTGTGCAGTGCGGGCAAAGGAATACTGGCCCGTCGCCGTCAGCACACCGGCCATCCAGCCCAGCGAGTGGCAGCGGCGGCTCTACGTCGCCGTATCCGAGGAGAGAATCGCTAGATACGACGATGAGGGGATAGGGACTTGCCTCAGGATGAATCACTGGAGCCTTTATTCCCAGAGCCCCAATGTGAGGCACGTGGATTGGGAACAGCAATCAACAAAACACGTACGTATACCAAATGTAGATCCACTCTCTTCAAAGATTGATCGAATGCCTGATCCAAACTCCCTGCAAAACATCGAATACCCAATTACATAAATACTTTCAAACCTTATAGACAGCCTAACATAAATTTAGATCCAGAGCTGGTCACAAACAATTGAGAGATAAGTGAAATGTGTTTATTTTAAAATGACAAAACTTGTGTATGTAATTTTGAGATGGATGTAGTGTTCTTTCCTTTTCATTTCCTAAACAAGCAAGGTCAAGGTTAGGGTGCAAAAGGTGAATATTTCCCTCTCAATAAAGATAGATCGACGCAAAACGATAATAGATGGGATATTCAGATTGTTCTCCTATCTAGTCTTGTGCCTCTTGGAAAAAAAAGATGCTTCTGCCTTTTGGATAAGAGAGATGTTTCTCCTTTCATGTTCGAGTTGCCAAGGATATGTAAGGAGCATGGCTCTTCTTTTGCTGATGGGACATCTGATAATTAAATCAGATACTTTGCAAACAATCATTGGTAATGATTTGGAGCACTTCCTTTCTTCCTGAAGATATTCATTCAGATCACTTGGGTTATATGAACGACCAGGAATGACTTCAAATTTCAAGACATTCGGTGAGTCTCTACATGTACAGGAAGAACTTAATCTACCTGGGTTGGAGCATTCCATTAACTCAATGAACTGTTGGAGCTTTTCCATATTCTCTTCCTTCTTTTTCTTTAGTAGATATCTCCCTTTTCTTCCTTGTACTTAACTTATTTTATTTTATTTCATACATATGCATAGTAGGATAATTCAAATTAAAACACAGTAGGAGAAATCCTACTGTTTTCCCCCAGAAACTCAGATATTTTGCCAGTTCTCCCTTGTACTTGACTTATTACTGTATTTCATAAATGTGAGCAGTAGGATTATTAAAAAACAAAGTATGAGAAATCCTACTGTTTTCCCCCAAAAAACTCAGATATTTTGCCGGTACACAACTACTACGACTCACAAGGGCTACTAGTGAAATAGTACTTTGTCAATTGGTTCTATAGGCTTTTTGCTAACATGCATTTCATATAGTATGTTTCCTGTGAAAGAGGTAGCATATAACCACAAGTACTAGAGATGACACTTACAAAGATCACCATTTTTTATATCTCAAATCTACGTGGCATTGATGACAGCCACGGATTATATGATGCATCTTTCCATGATAACTATTCTATTTACTGTTCGATGATAACCATAAGTATTCTCTCTTACCTCCATGTGAAGAAAGAACAAATAGATTCTACTTTGCTATCGGGAAGCAGTAAATAGAATAGTTATCATGGAGCGAACAAAAGTAGCAGCCAATCTTTCGTATCTACAGCTGTAAAACTTAATATCTATATGCCCTATCAATAATATCCGTAGATATTTTGGACATGTTCTGAGCCACATATGGGTAGAGTTGAAAGTGAACTGACCCAGCAAAGCAGATTCTATGGACATAATGTTCATATGAACCCCTTTTTGTGACTTCGTCTGTTCGTGTATTTTGAAAAAATATTACAAAACCCCATAGAACTACCAAGTGTTCATTTAATCACATGTTCGAAAGTGCATGAAGAAAATAATCTTAAGTAGTACATTGTACCCAACAAAAAAGAAATCAATGTTGAGTTCTGTAACAAAGAGATGTTCTTTTATTTTGTCTTTGTACTATATAGTAAACATGGACATCCGAACTTTTTCTATAATAAATTTGGTTGTGTGGGTCACCATGATGCATAGGCTGGAATTATCCCCTTTTCAAGAAAACAAACTATTAAATAAAGAGTGAAAAGCATAAAACCACCACAATTGTATCTAGCATGAAAACCACCACTTTTGTTTCTGGTGCAAAATGCACCCAACGCTATGCTAAAATTTGACAAAATGGAGTAAACAACAAAGATAAAAGTGGTGGTTTTCTGCTACATTTTACTGTTGTGTCCGGCGCATTTTGCGCTAAAAACAAAATTGGTGGTTCGCTAATGACGATATGATTGTGGTGCTTAAACATATTACCATGCATATTTTTGCTCAGTTTTTCGTGTATTTACCAAATTAGAATTTTGTAGCGCCATAATTTTTTGAGAAACTTTTGGTGTACTCACGTAGTGGGGCATTGGGACCTGGTTTCATATTTTATGCAATAATGGTTTACCCTTACTTAACGGACAGTTTGCACATGGTAAATAACTGGATCGGTTCTTAGGTTGGTCGAATCAACCATAACTTACAGACAATCTAGACATGGCTGGTCACGAAACAGTTGACATACGTAATTTGTTTTTAAATGAAAACCCTGCAAATTGTATTAAAATGTAAAAAATTGTAATTTGTTTGTAAATGAAAAAATTGCATAATTTTTGTGATGGTCATAGCATTCTTTCTTTTTTGTTTCCTGTATTAAACAAGTAAAGGGTCAAGGTGAATATTTGCCTCCCAATAAAGATCAATGCAAAAACGATAGATAGATGGGATATTAAGATTGTTCTCCTATCTAATCTTATGTCTTCTGGGCAAAAGAGACTATTGTTCCTTCATGTGTAACCGAGGATATGAAAGGAACACGGCTCTTCTTTCGCTGATGGGACATCTAATAATCATATCAGATAATTTGCAAAGCATCATTGAGCGTTTTAAAGATTTGCAGCTAGTTCCTTTCTTCTGGGAGATGTTCATTCTGGTCACTTGGGTCATATGAACGATAAGTAATGCCTTCGTATCTCAATGGATTCAGCTGAGTGTCTACATGCATGTGTAGGAGGAAATCAAGGAAGAACTCAATCTACTTGTCCATAGAGCAAAGAGGAAGAATTTTTTCCAGCTTCCTTGTTGGGTTGCAGAATTCCAGTAACTCCTTTTTTAGTAGATACTGTAGTTCTATTTTCTTCCTTGTAATTCACTTATAGTAAATAATTTATAAATATACACACTAGGAGAAGTCCGACCGTTTTCCATTAAAAAACAGATATTTTGCCCGTATAGAACAATACAACTCAGAAAGACATGTTACATGTACAAGTAATATGGTATCTTGTTGATTGGACTGCTAGTTTTTGTTGCCTTTTTACTAACATGCATTTGTGGTTGGTTGTTTCCTGTGAAAGAGGAAGCGTATAATCATAAGTATTAGACATGACTCTTAGAAAGATCCCTTTTTTTATATCTCAAATCTAGGTGACATTGAAGACAGCCACAAGTTAAGCCTTAAGGTATATATTCACATTTTACACCTCACCCCCCCCCCCTCCCACCCATGTGAAGAAGGAACAAACGGATTCGACTTCGCTATTGCATAACGGTAAGTAGAATCCTTACCTTGTACTCCCTCCGTCCTACTTATTTTAGGACGGAGGGAGTAGTGAACAAAAGTAGCAGTCAATTTATGTGTTCGAATCTACAGCTGTAAAACATAATCTCTATATGTGGTATACTAATAATATCTGTAGCTAGTTTGGACATTGTTTTGAGACACGTATGGGTAGAGATGCAAGTGGACTGACCCACCAAAGCAGATCATGTTAACATATGTTCATATGAACCCCTTTCTGACTTCGCCCACCAGTGAGTTTCGAAAAAAACCTATAGAACCCATAGAACTACTAAGTCTTCATTTGAGGGTATATTCAACAGTGCATGAACGGAATAATCATCCTAAAGACTTACGAGAGCAGCTGCGCTCGTTTGCGGAGGCAAGCGCACCCTTACGCGGCATGCAATAGCACATAATGTTAGATTACTGTTGACAGCGACAGTTAAGGGGACCCTGTTCCATGCAGGCGGATGAAGATACGTAACGCGCATGTATGTGATGACACATTCATTTATTACGTTTCAATTTTTTCAAAAAAGCAATAACTTTTGAACCGGTTGTCCGAACGAAGATCCGTTTTCACCGTTAGAATTCTCGCGGCGAGATCTTCAAAACTAGATCTCATATGAGCATGTTTTGATAATTTTTGAAAAACGAGCAACTTTGACGCTAAACGAGGCAATTCTAGTGTTAAACATAAGCAACTATTGTACATTATATGTATTAATGAATTTATCAATTAAGTATGACAGAAACCACTTAAAAATCATGACAGACAAATTTCACCGTATATAGGCAAGTAAGCATCATCGGTATGCATCTTTGATGATGACAACGTATTTTAAGGCGCCCATTTTGCAGTATTTTTTGGTTATATAGGTGATTGGATTTGCTATGACAATTGCTTGGTTTGGCTAGGACAGTTGCTTACTTTTTGTTAGGATAGTTGTTTGGTTTGTTATGACAGTTGCTTGGTTTGTTAGGTCAGTTGCTTGGTTTGTTATTAAAGTTGTTTGTTTTTTGTTAAAATAGTTGCTTCGTTTGTTAGTACAATTGTTTGGTTTGCTAAGATATTATGCATTGTGTGTTTTCATAATATAGTTGCATGGATTTGACAGGACGGTTGTTTGGTTTTGATAGGATAGTTGCTTAGTTTTGTTAGGATAGTTGTTTGATTTATTAGGAGAATCGTTTGGTTTTGTTATGACAGTTGCTTGGTTTACTAGGACAGTTGCTTAATTTTGTTAGGACATTTTCTTTGTTGTACACAAACAAGATCATAGGAAGTCATATTAGACAAACAAGAAGAGTTGCTTACTGATAGCACTAAAGTTGCCTATATACGACATATAGTTGCTCAAAAAAAAGTTCATCGAAACCTATTCATATGGGATCTAGTTTTGAAGAACTCGTCGCAAAAAACATAACGGTGAAAATGGATCTGAATTTCGATACTCGAATCAAAAGTTGCGGCTTTTTAAATTTTTTGAAACTCAAATTAATGCATGCGAAGTGATGTGGCAGAGCATCTTTGCTAATCACGCGGGGAACAGCAAAGCGGGGATCATTTTTTTTCCTTTTCTAGCAGCCGGACAACGCGCGCAGTGGTCCCTTCCATATTAGGAAGGGCCGCTCGGCGCGGGTGCGCTAGCTAGCCACATCCAATAATCATATGTGCATTGTAACCAAAAAGAAAAATCAATACAGAGTTCTGTCATAAAGGGATGTTCTCTTCTTTTGTCTTTGTACTATATAATGAACATGGACATCTGATTTTTTTTCAATAAATAAACTTGGTTGTGTGCGTCACTATGATGCAGAAATTGGGATTATCCCCTTTTCAAGAAAAAACCTTTATAATAAATATATTACAATATTTTTATCACTTTTTGCGCATGTACCAGATTAGAATTTGTGGTGTCATGATTTTTTGAGAAACTTTTAATATGTACCGAAAAAGTCATACGCCCCGCTTTATATATAAAGCAACGATAATCTATACAAGCAACCGCAAACCACAACCTACACAACACACACCCAAGGCAAGATACAAGGGTGCCGACTGTCGAGAACCGCAACACCTCCCAATCGCCTACCAAGTAGGGGCGGCGTGTATTCCATGTATGCAAGTGAATACCTATGATTTGACAAAACCTTGAATTTTTTTGGTAGAACATCAAATTTTTTAGCAAAAACAATGAGAATTTTGGCAAAATGAATACCCACGTTTAAAATGAATACACGCCCCTTGAAACCTGGCGCCTCCACTGCTACCAAGCAAACTAAAGATGGACTAAAAATAGCCGCTAGTAGGTGACGGAGGCCTCTCGAGAGCAAGCCACCGTGAAGAGGTGAAGCCGGACAACGACGGAGCATGAACTCCAAGGCGGTGCCTACAAGAAGGTCACGTGACACCGGCGTTCCGCCACCCCCAGATCTCGAGGATCGAGTATTCACCCGGAGCTACACAAAGAGGAGGGAGAAAACGCGATGAAGCCTTCATGAAGGTAACGACGCCTGCAGACGCCGCCTCTATCGGACAGGCCAAAAGACCTGGCAAGTTATGCACCCCAGCGCTCACACTCCTTTGCCCTGCACACTACGCCGCACACCAACAACCATGCCACCCGCATGGCCATGGCTGCTCGCCCGCACCCGAGACATGTGCTCCGCCAACAAACACCACATCTCCCACCGTCAAGGACGCCGCGCTGCATCCACACAACCCCGAGACCAACTAAAGGCTCCGAGTTTGGCCGGACTAGCAACCCCCAACCGATGGAGGCATGGAGCCGTCGGCACCCGCCCTGCCTTGAACATCGCTGAGTTGCGCCTGCACACATATGGCAGAGGGAAGCGGGAGGAGGGGGAGCGGACGCATCCACGACCGGCGCACCCTTGCACCGGCGACGGGTGGCCTGACCCCATCGGAGCCACTCATCCCTCTCGCCAACCTCCCCACCGAACCAACCCCGTGGCGCCTCACCACGACAGCAAGCCCAGCTCCACGTGAGGCCACTAAAGACCGCCTATCCATCGGTGGGGACGGCCAAATCGACCTCCGCCGCAGTCAAGAGAGCTCATCGAGGAGGTCCCTTCGCGCCGCTGACCTTCGTCCAAACCGAAATTGATAAGATCCGATCGGATCTCGACGAACACGCCCTGCCAGATCCACCCCGCACACCCAGTCGTCGTCTAGGTCGCCTTCAAGCCTCCCGGGGGAGCCACCGCCGCCGTCCCGAAGGCCCGTTGTTGTGCCACCAACCCCATGCAAAGAACTGTGTCACCGCTACCCCTAGTCGTCCCGCGCCAAACTCTAGGAGAAGCGATGGGGAAGGAGAAGCCCCCCCCCCCGTGCGCTGCACCAACTTACAGACAACCTAACATAAATCTAGAGCCAGCTGGTCACAAACAATTGACATACGTAATTTGTTTTTGAATTAAAAAAACTTGTGATTACCTTTAAAATGAGAAGATTTGTAATTTGTTTCTAAATGAAAAAAATTGTGTAATTTTGATATGGTCATAGTATTCTTCCTTTTTTGTTTCCTTTCCTAAACAAGTAAAGGGTCAAGGTTGGGATGCAAAAGGTGAATATTACCTTCCCAATAAAGATCAATGCAAAAATGATAGATAGATGGGATATTCAGATTGTTCTCCTATCTAATCTTATGCCTTATGGACAAATGAGATGCTCGATCATACCTTCTGGACAAATGAGATGCTTCTTCCTTGATATTCAAGTCGTCAAGGATATGCAAGGAGCACGCCTCTTCTTTCTCTGATGAGACATTTGATAATCAAAACAGATACTTCGCAAAGCATCATTGAGCAATTTAAAGATTTGCAGCTAGTTCCTTACTTCTGGGAGATATTTATTCTGAACTGCCAGGAATGCCTTCATATTTCAAGGGATTCAGCTGAGTGTCGACATGCATGTGTAGAAGGAAATTCAAGGAAGAACTCACTACTTGTCCATAGAGAGAGCGAAGAGGAAGAATTATTTCCAGCTTCCTTCCTGGGTTGCAGGAATGCCACTAACTCGTTCTTTTTTTAGTGGATGCTCCCTTTTCTTCCTTGTACTTCACATGTTAAAAATAATTTAAATATACGCAGTAGGATAAATCATATTGTTTTCCTTCAAAATAAATCCAGATATTTTGCCCCTACATAACAACTGCAACTCACAAGGGCGTGTACAAGTCAAATATGGAATCTTGTCGATTTGGCTGATAGTTCTGTAGACTTATTGCTAACAGGATGTTTGCTGTGAAAGAAGTAAGAAAATAACCATAAGTACTAGAGAGGACACTTTAAATGATCACCTTTCTTTATACCTCAAATCTATGTGACATTGTGGACAGCTACAAGTTAAACCGTAAGTAGAATCCTTATCGTGGCGTGAACAAAAGTAGAAGACGACTTTTGAATCCACAGCTGTAGAACTTAATCTCTAATGCCATATCAATAATATTCGTAGGTAGTTTGGACATTGTTCTGAGTCACGTATGAGTAGAGAAGCAAGTGGACTGACCCAACAAAGCAGATTCTGTGAACGTATATGAACCCCTTTTTGCGACTTCGTCCACTCGTGTGTTGGGAAAAATTCTTAGACCCCATAAAACTACTAAGTGTTCATTTAATCATGTATATGAAAGTGCATGAATAAAATAATCATACATATATTGCGCCAACAAAATGATATTGAGTTATATAACAAAGACATGTTCTCGTCTTTTTGTCTTTGTACTAGTATATAATAAACATCTACCATGCATTTACTCATTTATTTGTGTACGTATCTAATTAGAATTTTGTAGTACCATGGTTTTTTGAGAAACTTTTAATATGTTCAAGTGTACAAACTCACTAAGTAGTTCACTAATAGTAAAAAAAATAGTTCATTTGGACATGGTTTCCATATTTTATCCAATGAATGGTTTACTCTTACTTAACTTTTTTTAGAAAAAATGCTACTACTTAACTGACATTTTGTTTTGAGGTGTAACTAGGCTTTATTCATAAACCAAAAACTCCGGCGGGCTTATGCATGGATAGGCTGTTGTAGAAAACTGGCCAACAAAATACTAAAACACATGATAGTCATAGCCTCCTGCGCTGTTGAAAATCAAGCCAACACAGGAGCAAACATTGTTGTGCATTTAAATAATAGCCATAACTAACAAAGTGAATACTGAATACACAAGAGATCAAGCTAGTTTAGACAAACTACCTTAGATTTTTGCTCAAACTTGCACACGATATAACAAAATGGATTCAAGAACATGCATGTAACTCACCTTTTGGGTGTAAAAAAGAAGAGTGATTGGTCCTGTTCCAACATAGATCATTGCTGCAACTTGGAAGATCCCAGTAGAAGCAATTCACCATATATAGATGGTGTTAATATGGTCAGACTCCTGGTCCAGTGCAATTCCTACTAGTCCAATCCTGCAATCCCTGAATTTGAATGAAAAAATAACCCTGTGATATAAGGAACATGAGTTTTCAAGGGTAAAATCTGTGAACACCATGAAACTGTACTAAATGCCAACAATATCAGAAGATCTCTCAACAATTACAAGGGAAAAATACTTAATACCACTATAAACATGAAGTTGGAATGAGAACCCAAACACGCCAAGTAACTTACACGTCCAATGCCACTGCCTATTGTTTCCAAAGAGGTTGTGACCAAAGGAACAGCTGGTTGAGCTAACAATTACCCACAATTCACAGGCTTGTTCCTGAACGTCAAAATATCAACAGCATGAGTGTCTGACTACTACATAAAGGTCGGAATCTAATCGATAAATATCAAGGGTGTGTTGTGTAATACCGGTGACGCATGACATGATACTGGTATCAAAACTTTTGAAAGGTGAATAAGACAATCCTCATCGCACACCATAAAACTACTTCGTGCATAGATACAATTTCTGCAGGTCAGTAGAGAGCTAGGTTAACAGAACAACAGAAAAGGGTGTTAACTGGTCGCCCTCATCCAGTATATGTCATCAGTGGATCCCTTAGTTGTGGCTCATGTTATACATGATGTGCTAGATCCATTCACACCAACTGTTCCACTCAGAATAGGCTACAACAATAGGATAGTTCTGCCAGGTACTGAGCTAAGGCCATCTGCAGTTGTAAGCAAGCCGCGAGTTGATGTTGGCGGCAATGACATGAGAGTTCTCTACACCCTGGTAAACTTCTAACTGGAGAAGTGGACAGTATATGCCAATTCTTCAGTTATCTAACTCTTTCACATGGTTTATTAATATTATTGTGAAGAATTTCATAGAAACAAAAGGTCTCGGGAAAATGCAAAAAAAAGGGGGGTCTCGCAGGTGATAAATTTACTCTTAGCAAACTCGAGCATAATTATATGTTAACTTGTTTGAGTTTCTCTTTGACTTATAAAGATGCTGGTGGATCCAGATGCCCCAAGCCCAAGTCACCCGACACTAAGGGAGTACTTGCACTGGTAAATTGAATGCAACATCTTCATATTCTCGTCATATGGCTCCAAGCCCTCCTCCCATTTGTTTATTTCCCTCGACAACGATGATATATGTCTCCTATTTAATTTTCTCTCATTATGATATATCTCCACTCCTCATGTAGGATGGTGGCAGACATCCCTGGAACAACTGGTGTTGGCTTTGGTATGATGTCCTGCATAACAATTTGATATATGTCATTTGCAGTTTTATATGAATTTGTGGATGTGGATATTAGCCCTTGTTAAGTTATTTGCCTCAAACCTGTTTACTACCATAGAATTAACAAATAGGGCTATCACTTAAATCAGGTATGTTTTAAGCGTGTAAATGTTAGTTCGTCATTATGAATAGCTATAAACGCGTAAAATGACATGCATATGTTTTAAAGATGGTGGAAATCTTTAAGACAAATCCATTGTACAGCCTAAAAAAGAGGGACTCTTAAAGTATTGGTATACTTGAGAATTTGGGAAACACCTTTTCCTATCTATTATGTTTCACATGTACAAAACCAGATTCAGGAAAGGAATTATTACAACTGAGCGTTATAGATAAATGACTAGATATCTCCACTCTCCCCCCAGCTGATCTGAATTACTGTTTGAATTCTCAACCAGTTAATGACTAATTCCATGGTTCTCTTGCAGGCCAAGAGCTTGTAGTCTATGAAAGGCCGGAGCCAAGGTCAGGTATCCACCGGATGGTATTTGTGCTGTACCAGCAGTTAGGTAGGAGGACAGTTTTTGCACCGGACATGCGGCACAACTTCAGCTCCAGGAACTTGGCACGCCAATACCACCTCAACATTGTGGCCGCCACATACTTCAATTGCCAAAGGGAAGGTGGATCTGGTGGAAGAAGGTTTAGGCCAGAAAGTTCTCAAGGGGAGTAGCTAGCTACTAGATACTTCCCCCGTCCTATATTAACTGTCGTTGAAATGGATATATGTAGCATTGAAATACGTCTAGATATATTAATTTCAGCGTCAGATAATACGGGAAGGAAACTACAAAATACAGTCTTTGAATGACCGTACTTCGGTGTTGCACTATATGCATGGAGTGTCCTGTATCATCCATATATGATGGATTTGTATCTTCAGCGCATTATGTAGAAAAAACTATGTATCTTCATCTATGACGACCTAGTTGGAATATACCTCGGTTATTAGTTGCATCTGAGCATGCAAAGTATTCACAATGTTTGTTAATCTGAATTCACTGCTCATTCTAAGCACCTGCTCTGCATTTCAGCAGGTTGTACTAAATTAAATCAACACGATCTGAATCATCAAAAATATTTTCGGCAGCAAACCCAAGATTTGTTTAGACGAAACGCGTCGTCGACAGATTTGTTTATAAGGCCCACAAGTGGCAAGGTAAACCCAAGATTTACATCATAGTACCTAGTTTATTCAAAGCAGAGGGGCTACTGGAGGTGCAAACCAAGAACTTAACAGCAAGAAGAGTCACAAACTTACAGCTGAAGCATAATCCGGATTCCGGTGGGAGGGAAACCGGTCACTTCTTCTGAACCAATTCCGACAATTCTAAGATTTTTATACTGGGTGTCCATTGACAGTTCAGAGATCTCAAACACTCATAGGTTGGTTGATCTCTGTCCGATACCCAAAGTGGGGAAACAGGTGATGTCTTGCCTGCGAAATTCAGATAATTTGGAGTCAGCAGAGCAAACAAACAGGGGAACAATTGAATAAATAGTCTGGAAATTTTCCCCGGGGTGGCAATCAGAATTCAGAAATGCAGCTCCTGATCAAACACGCCTCAGAGGTCAGAACCCAGCGGACCCTCGTTTCCAGCCGCAAGAAGGAGGATAAGCGAGAAGGGGTGAGCTCGAGGAGGATAAGCGAGAAATCGTCGCGGTTGACGCCGGTGCCTAGGGCGGTGTACGAGGCGGCGCCGGCAAGCGCCGCGGCGTGGGGTAGGCTGACGGCTCCGACGACGGTGGCGTGCGGCTATAAGGCCGTCCATGGGTCGGCTGAGGCCGGCGCGGATGTGCTCCGGCGGGAGGACACCTCCTCCGGCAACTGGTCGGCGGGGTGTCAGTCAGACCTCCCTGTTTATCTCAACTGAAGCCAAGGACCGCCGAAGTATAGGCATTTAGTTATCCAACGGCGGCTCGACGCTTCGCCTCTTTTTTTTTTTTTTTCCTTGGAGAAAGAACAACTGACTTGGAAAATATAAAAGACTCTCAAATTCGATAATAATCACTGAAAACTGTAACTGGTAAAAAATATAAAAACAACTACTAAAACTAAATATATATGAAACGAGATTGCAAAATTGCATTAGTATGTGGTACTGTGGTAGCCTACCCGCATTCATGTCGATAAATCTATTTGGGGCTCTTTTCATATTAAAGTGGCACTATATCTCCTTTAGTCGACTGTCCCATGGACGCAAGCACTTCATCATTCCCTTTTGCCCTTTTCTCAAACCCGTAGACCTCCAACATAACCTTTTGTTTCAGATCAAGACGATGTTGGCGTGATCAATCATCGATCGGGGTTCGGTGTTGTTGTGCCCTTTTCCCCACCATAGTGTACAAACAAAGCTCTGCGTGTGTTTGATTCTAGATTCAGGTAGCAAATGGAGCCTCAATCACCGTCAACCTCTCCAACGTCATTCAAGGTGGACCTGCCTAAACTTACTGATGGCGGTCATGAATCCACCTCCGAGACCAACAAATGTCTGGTTGAGGAAAAGTGACACAAGGCAGTGCGCTGGGGGAGGGTGGATCGATCCAAAACCATATATAGCAAACTTCATGGCAAGGGGCAAGCGCCATCTAGCGAAGTCTATGGTCGACCATGGCCGCAAGGCGGGAAGCAATTGAGAGGATGCATCGTGAGCGTGATGCGTGATGGTTGTATTGAGATTTATTACATATAAATAAATGGGTAATCTATCCATGCCCAACTGTTGTGCAGTTGCTCAACTGATGGGCGCACCGCCGCTTCCAGCGGGTGCCTCGCCGGTTGCAATGGACGGGGCGTCCTCTCCATAGTCGGTTGCTCATGTATATATTGTACACTTGTTACCAGATCAAAGCAAGGAATTCATTCGATCCTAAACACGTTATCAGCACTTAGATTCTACCGAGAAGAGCACTAGAGGGAGAAAGGAGGAAGAACTCGCCGCCGGTGAGATGTCGTCCCTCACCTCCTTCTTCTTCTGCCTCATCCACGAGGACGGCCGCCGGTGCCGCCTTGCTGCCCGTCGCCGCCGCCGTGCTGCCGCTGGACGTGGCCTGGGTGTCGCTGGACGCGGCCCGGCCACCACTGGACGTGGCCAGAGCGCGCACGGCCCCGTCGGCCTCAGCGCCTCCGCTGTGCACGCCCCCGTCGACCTTGGTGCCGCCGCGACGCACGCCCCCGTTGACCCGGACGCCATGGACGCGCCCGCCGGTCTCGACCCGTGGCTGCTTTCCGGCCTGGCGGCGCCGATGTTGCACGCGTCTGCAACCGGAGCCCCGCCTCCGCCGCCTCCTCCACCGGCGCACTGGGTGCCGCCGCGCACGCCGACTCCTGCGGCAGAGGAGGCAGGGACGAGCCGCTTCCCTCCCGGCTTCGAGCCCGTGAAAGGTGCCGCCGCCAATGTCGAGAGGAGTTTCGGCCGCCTCTTCGTCCGCGCCGTGGCCGCCATCGAAAACCGGCCGAGCCGCCGCATCGGGACTTGGGGTCCGGCGAGCCTCGGCCTCTCCGACGGTGTGGGAGACCTCCACCACCCGGTGGCCGTGGCCTCCTCCACCTCCTCCTCCGAGGAGGGCTCCCCCGCGCCGCGCCATGGCCGCCGGTGAGCGCCAGCGTCGAGGGGAGGCCGCCGAGCCGCGGTGCCGACGCCGCACGGGAGGGACTGGGTGGTCGGGGCGGTTTGCCTTATCCATAACCGCCCCACCCCCTCCTCTTATGCGGTGGCTTCGAGTGGGGCGGCCAAAGGCTGCAGCGGCCAAGGCCCACAGCGCCTCAGCGCCAGGCTGCCCCCCTCTGCCGGCCAGTGGGCCGAAAGGCCGTCTGGGCCAAAATCTATTTTTTCTCTCTCTCTCTGTTTATTTCTAGTCTAACCTAGTAATAGTTATTGTATTAATTCAGTAATTTATTTCTGTTTTAGTACTGTTCATAACTACATGTATTTATATTATGTACTTTGTAATATAAATAAATTACCGGTTTTACACCGAAGATGATATGTTATATGTGTTTACCACATTGTGATTTTTTTTTCATAAACATGTCATCATGATCGAGATTAATTTCTCTCACACAACAAACTTGCAAATTTTTTGACAATTACATTTTCCCTCACTATATTAGGAAACACTAGATAAGGAGTTCGATCTACTGCCCATGTGCAGATTATCAACTCTTACGGAGAGGCCTACGTTTTTTGTCAATCTCGACAAAACGATTACCTCCTATGTGTTTCCTTACATTCAAATTATCGCTGGTTCTCCATGTAGGTCGAAATGACTGCCAAAGAGTTTGAGGAGCTAGCCCTCAATGGCCAGAATTACCCTACATGGGCCATGGACATCAAGATCAGTCTTGCATCTCGCGGGATAGCACGTGCAATCCAGGACCCGGAGACTCCTCTCCCGGAAGGAGCCGTGCCGCTGACAGAACAGCAAAACTATGCTGCCTTATTCATCATAAGGCACCATATTCATCCAGATCTCAAGTCTGAGTATTTACAGGAAGAATCTCCTAGTACTCTGTTTCTGTCCCTCAAAACGAGGTATGAACACCAGAAGGCAGTAGTCCTGCCCGAAGCACTCCATGATTGGACTCACCTACGCCTTCAAGATTTCAAATCTATTGGTGAATACAATCACGAGGTAGGTTCATAAGATATGTTCCAAACTGCGTTTTTGTGAGAAGGAACCTAGTGAAGCGGAGAAGATAGAAAAGACTTTGTCTACTATGCTCCCTTCCGATCGGATCCTTCAACAGCAATACCGTGCTCGCAACTATGATGTTTATTCCGAGCTTATTCACATGTTACTTCAGGCTGAAAAACATGATGAGCTACTCGCTAAGAATGGCTCTCAGCGCCCAGTTGGGGCACAACCCTTACCTGAAATTCATCTGAATGTCGCGAATAGGCAGAAGTTTAATGATACCCCTAGGGGAAATCAACCAAACTTCCAGCATAGGCGAAAGGGCAACAGGAACAAAAAGTTCAGAAACCCAGGCAAGGGAAAAGGCACTGCAAAGCACAAGTTTGATAAAACTAAGCTTTGCCACAAGTGTGGATGCTACTCGCACCCTACTGAAAAGTGCACCATGCCTAAGCATCTGGTTATGCTGTACCAGCAGTCCCAGAGACGCAATACACCTCAGAAGAAAAGGTTTGAAGCCAACTTCAACCTTCATCCACGTAGCGATGATGGAGCTGGTTCTTCGCATGATGTTCCTCCTGGAGTCATGATTCCATACCCTTTTGAGGATCCTGCTGAAACGGAGGACATGTTAATTGAGTATACCTCAAAGGACACATTTGGCGACTTCGACTAGTCCCACGTTCTCCATAGTGATCTACCTATTAATGTCCATTTGTAATAATTGTAATAAGAACATAAATGTGTTGTTGTTGTCTTTATATTGTATCAAACATATTTGATATAATAAGGTTGTAATTGTATCAACATATTTGATATAAATAAGATTGTATTCTATATATTAACATGAGTTTTTCTTATTGAAAATTCTTTGTTTTATATAGTTCTCTACGGGAACAATCCGATGGAGGAGGAATTATGCCTTGTGGACAGTGGCACCACGAACTCAATACTGAGGGAGATAAAATATTTCCAAACTCTGAAAAAGACAAATGGAGATATCTTAACTATCGCTGGACGCGATACGGTGATTGTTGGCACAGGACGTGCCATATTTACCCTCCCAAGCGGTACACAAGTGACAATTGAGGATGCTTTATTGTATCCCGATTCGTCCCATACCCTAATCAGTCACCGAGATATCCGTAAAAATGATTTTCACATTGAAACCCATGAAGACAACAAAGAGGAGTATCTACTCTTCACCAAAAATCACGGATATGGCAAAGAGGTACATGAGAAAATTCCCTCTCTATCGTCTGGTTTGTACTATACGTACATCAAACCCGTAGAACATGTTGCATACAAAGTAATTTTTCAGAATGTTAACACATTCCAAACATGGCATGATCGCCTTGGCCATCCTGGTATCGGGATGATGAGAAAAATTACTAGCAATTCCATTGGTCACAATTTGCTTGAGTCAAAATTTCCTCAATCTTCTGATTTTGTGTGCACGTCCTGCACCACGGGAAAGCTAATTTTGAGGCCTTCGCACCTCAAAATACAAGCTGAACCACTTCAATTCCTTGAACGAATTCAAGGAGACATCTGTGGTCCCATTCAACCATTAACTGGACCTTTCAGGTATTTCATGGTTCTCATTGACGCATCTACACGATGGTCACATGTGTGTCTTCTATCCACACGAAACCATGCATTTTCCAAGATAATGAGGCAAGTCATTAAGTTGCAAGCCCATTATCCTGAAAGTCGAATTAAATCAATTCGAATGGACAATGTTGTAGAATTCTCCTCACGAGCTTTCAATGATTATTGCATGGCTTTGGGGATTGAAGTTCAACACTCTGTTCCATATGTCCATACACAAAATGGTTTGGCTGAATCACTGATTAAGAGGATCAAACTCATTGCAAGACCTTTGTTAATGAATTGTAACTTGCCAACCTCATGTTGGTCACGCCGTTTTACACGCTGCTGACTTGATACAACTGAGGCCAACTGCATATCACAGTACTTCCCCTCTGCAAATGGTACGTGGAAATCCTCCAAGCATTTCCCATCTGCGCAAGTTCGGATGTGCTACATACATCCCGATCTCACCACCACAGCGGACATCTATGGGCCCACACAGGAAACTGGGGATCTATGTGGGGTACAAATCGCCGTCGATTATCAAGTACCTAGAACCCCTTACTGGGGATCTATTCATAGCCCGTCACGCTGATTGCATATTTAATGAGGAACATTTTCCGGCATTAGGGGGAGATTTCAAGTACCAGAAAGAATTCCCGGAAATTGATTGGAATGCTCAAGCCATTTCACACTATGATCCACGTACTCATGAGACCGAACTCCAAGTTCGGAAAATCATAAATTTGCAACATCTTGCAAATAATCTGCCAGATTCATTTACTGATCTAAAAGGTGTTACAAAATCCTTGAATCCAGCCAGAAATGCGCCTGAAAGAGTGGAGGTACCAATAAAAACCACTCAACTCCCTGTTCCTAAAAAGAGGGGGAGTAGTATGGCCTCTAACTTGAATCCTGCTTCTAGCAAGCAGCACAGAAAATTGAGAAGAAAAACCTCCGAGACAATAAATGCAAGTCAACTCAACGTTGACAAACACCCAGTGGATGGGCAACCTCCACAACCCAACTCCAGTGTGCACATACTGGCTGGGACATCGGAACACCCAGACTCACACATATTGGGAAATCATGAAGAGTCATCAAGGGTGCAGGAGATATCCACCAACTATATTGATTCTGGAGAATCATTTGATCGTAAGTCTACGATTGTCGACACTTACTTTTCTGCTACAATTGCAAATACCCTTCTCAATGATCATGATCCTAGGACCATCGTCGAGTGTGAAAAACGCTCCGACTGGCCTCAATGGAAGGATGCAATACAAGCAGAATTAGCCTCGCTTAACAAAAGAAAGGTATTCACAGAAGCAATACCTACACCTCCGAATGTTTTCCCTGTGGGATTCAAATGGGTGTTCATCCGGAAACGGAATGAGAACAATGAGGTGGTGAGATACAAAGCAAGGCTCGTAGCACAAGGTTTCACGCAGAGACCTGGCATTGATTTCAATGAAACATATTCTCCAGTTATGAGTGGTATCACATTCCGATATCTTATTTCTTTGGCAGTACAAAATCATCTATCTATGCAGTTGATGGATGTCGTGACCGCATATCTTTACGGGTCACTAGATTTGGACATTTACATGAAGGTTCCTGACGGAGTCTCTGTCCCGAATGCAAGTGCTAAACGCAACATGTATTGTGTTAAACTAAACAAGTCTCTTTACGGCTTGAAACCGCCAGGGCGGATGTGGTACAACCGACTAAGTGAGTTCCTTCTTCAGAAAGGCTACTCCAACAATGATGATTGCCCATGTGTCTTCATCAAGAAGTCCTCTACAGGATTTTGCATCATTTCTGTGTATGTTGATGATCTCAACATCATTGGCAACGCACATGACATTGATGAAGCACGCAATCACCTCAAGATGGAATTTGAGATGAAAGATTTGGGTAAAACCAAATTTTGCTTAGGTATTCAACTTGAGCATCTTCCATCGGGAATCATGGTACACCAAGCTGCCTATATCCAGAAAATATTGGAGAAATTCAATATGGACAAATCCTATCCATCGAAAACTCCTATGGTGGTTCGCTCTCTAGACGTAGAGAAAGATCCGTTCAGACCGAGGGATGATGGAGAAGAGATTTTGAAACCTGAAGTTCCATATCTCAGTGCTATTGGAGCGCGTATGTATCTTGCAAATTGCACAAGACCAGATCTTGCTTTTGCAGTGAATCTACTTGCTAGACACAGCGCAGCACCTACCAAGCGCCACTGGTCAGGTGTGAAGAATGTCTTTCGATATCTCCAAGGCACTAAGGATCTTGGGCTGTTTTTCCAGTTCCAGAGAAACATGGACTTCAATATGATTGGATACACTGATGCTGGCTATCTATCAGACCCCCATAATGCCAGATCACAAACCGGCTTTGTGTTTCTACATGGTGGGACTGCTATATCATGGAATTCTTCGAAACAGACTTTGGTAGCAACGTCCACAAATCATTCTGAGATAATTGCATTATATGAAGCATCACGTGAGTGTGTTTGGCTTCGCAGAATGATAAACCACATACAACAGTCATGTGGAATTGGTTCTATCGAATCACCGACTATTATCTATGAAGATAATACAGCTTGTGTTGCTCAAATGCAAACAGGATACATCAAGAGCAACATCACTAAGCATATCGCTCCTAAGCTGTTTTTCCCCATGAACTTCAGAAAAGCGGGGAAATAAACATCTTGCAAGTTAAATCATGCGAGAATCTTGCTGATTTATTTACCAAGTCTCTACCAAATTTTACATTTCAGAAATATGTTCATGAAATTGGTATGAGACGACTTCGGGACTTGCAAGTATCAGGGGGAGTCTCATTTTGAGACACCTCTGCGCATAACATCACATTATGCTGTCTCTTTGTGGTTTTATGTTCCAGATTCTCTTGAAGGTTTATGAAGAACTATTAAAGGGAGAATATTCTAAGATGATGGCACTACCCTGATGATCGCAGGATGATCGTGGGATAACTCTACATGGTCAAGCGTAGATTAGGGGGAGTGTTGAGATTTATTACATATAAATAAATGGGTAATCTACCCATGCCCAACTGCTGTGCAGTTGCTCAACCGATGGGCGCACCGCCGCTTCCAGCGGGTGCCTCGCCGGTTGCAATGGACGGGGCGTCCTCACCATAGTCGGTTGCTCATGTATATATTGTACACTTGTTACCAGATCAAAGCAAGGAATTCATTCGATCCTAAACAGGTTGCCTGGCAGTGATGTTGCTATGTTTGGCGGGCCTTATGATGGCTCCAACAGTGGTGTGGATGATGGCTCGGGCGACGATACTGACGATGAAGGGGTCCATGTGGCCAAGGAGCCTACGAGATCACCGTCTCGCTTAGTTTAGGTTAGATTAAAGTTAATTTTTTTGAGTTTCTTTGTTTAGTTGTAAATGTATCAAAATTAACAAATTCCATCATTTAACCTGAATTCCATTTGTGTTGTGTTTGAAACATTTGAACTAAACCAAACATTTAATACCTAGGAAGAATGACCATTTGTTGAGATCCGCGTCAAATTGTCCTAAAGCTTTGCCCATTCCCATTGACAACCAAAACAAACAAAAAAAACTTCCTATACACACACGTGAATGCAGTTTTCTATTCGATCTGATCTGTATATAATAATTATGCCATGTACAGAACTTTAACACCAAGAGACACTTTGGCCGAGTGGTTAAGGCGTGTGCCTGCTAAGTACATGGGGTTTCCCCGCGAGAGTTCGAATCTCTCAGGTGTCGATTTGTTTTTCCTTTTTATTTTTTCACTTTCTGCTAGTACATGTATTGTCTCATCTCCGGCTCAAATGCATAGACTGTTTGAACCGAAAAATATGCTTTAACTTCGTGTAATATTTCATAAAAAATCCAGGTATCAACAAAGGGGATTTGGAGCACCTTTTTTCTTTCGTTTTTGTCCATACCTCTACAACATATCTCTTGAGGGTAGTTCTAAATGAGGTACATTGTAGATATGTAGTAAATTAAAATCATGACAAGAATTATGAGACGGAAGGAGTATCAATTCATTTCTTCTTACAAGTTCCATTTGACGTGTAAAAAATGATGTTGTTCTTCTCGCGGCGAAGTGCCTATTATTTTTCTTAGCCTTTTGATATATCCATTGTTAAATTTTTAAAATAAATCAAGTTGTATGATAAATACAAGGTTGAGATCAACTTGTGCACCGCTTAATAATGTTGAAAGAGCATCTCTAGAGATACTGTAAAAATGTGTCTTGTATAAGAACTGTTTGAGGTATATCGCTGGCGATTTTTACGGTGTCGCGTAAGCTTGATCCGAACAGATCCTATAATTCGGTATTACAAAGTTCAAATAAGAACTTCACGCTTTATTTATCAGTGCATACAAACTTTGCGCTACAAATTAAACTGAGCGATCTCACTCATCGCGTCAAGGTAGAACTTGACGGTTGTCTTGCGGAGTCCGTGCTCCTCATTGGCGGCGGCCAGGCGGTCGACATCGCCTTCTTCATTCTCCATCGTGTGATCCGGATCGACGAGCTCGATATCGATGGTGCGACATTGCTTGATATGCAGTAAGATGTTCTCATCGAGCACATGAAAGATGGCCCAGGGTTGCGCACGCCGCTCCGGGAGAGCCGGTTATAGTCCCGCACCTGCCGCGACCTCCATGGCTCCACCACACAACTGGATTTGTCGGGCTCTGTGTCGTCTCGGACGCACTTGCGCGGGGGCGTCCCGACGTTCGCATCGTCGACCATGGATCTTGTAGAAAAGAGTAATAAGGAGAGGAGATGCTCGACTAATTGCTCACCGTAGTAGGCTAAACCTAGCGAAAGATATGCTAGATATATTTAGATCGTAAAACGGTGAAAATCCGCATAACCGTCGAACTTTTACGGTTAGCCTATTTTTACGGGATATGCTAGAAATGCTCTAACATACATATGTTTTGGGTTTGTAAGGCCTTTTTATTTGCAAAATAAAGTGGAAAAAATTGATCACTTCAGCATTACATGATGTTTAGTTTTGATCCTCAACGTATGAAGGGGTACTTTTTGAAGTATTTATATGGGGATTCCGATAAAAAAGGAGTACTAGTATTTGAGAAGTATTTAAATCACATCACCAACCAGACAGCTTAATCAGTAAATACGGACATTCTGTGAGGGGCTATGTGCAAACCGCGCCAGACGAAGAGGGGACAAGAATCTCCCTCTCCTTCCTCCTCCTCTCCGGCGAGGCTCCGACTTCGGCGGCCGGAGAAGATGGCGAGGAAGGGCGTGTCGTACGTGACGGAGGAGCAGCTCGTGTCCATGGTCCGCGACCCCCGCGTCGCCATCGTCGACGTCAGGTACGCATCCGCATCCCTGCGCGCCGGTTGGGGAGAAGGAGCTAACGGGGGTTGGGGTTGGGGGGTCTGTGCAGGGACGAGGAGAGGATCTGCGACGCGCACATCGCCGGGTCGCACCACTACGCCAGCGACGGCTTCGCGGACCGGCTGCCGGAGATCGCCGAGGCCACCAGGGGCAAGCAAACCCTCGTCTTCCACTGCGCCCTCAGCCAGGTCACCTCCCTTCCTCTTCCTGCTTCACAATTCACATCTCCTGTCTCTTGTAGCATCTTGATTTCTCCAATATCTTGGACCTTGGTAGTAGTACCAGTACAACAGCCGGCGCTTTGTGTACTGTACATCTCAAAATGTTTCATGTCATGTGACCACTCATTGAAGCTTCAAAAGACCGGTACCATAAAACCGTGCCTAGGTACATGGATTGAGTTAATCGGGATGGAATTTAGATTGGGAGGGTGTGGCTAGTTTTCATCTAGGTGAGGACTAAGTCACATCCAACTTCTACACCATCATTGGATTTTATGCAAACATTCGTGCAGATTTTTTTTCTATTTTTATTTAGTTAATCAAACGGTCTAAGAGTTGGATGAGTCTTTGTTAATTCACATCTAGATGAGAATTAGCAAATCCAATCGCGGAGATAAATTACCTAGTTTGTGATGTCGATGTGATTCAGACCTTGTCTATTTTTGTACTGTGAGTTTGATAGATAATCTTGAGGAAATGCATATACAACTGTTGATTTTGTGTACAATACGTGAAGGCATCAATTAGGTGGTTGAAACTGGGTTACATTATTTATTTTTCAGACTCAAACAATTGCAGGTTTCGTGAGCAAAGCCAGCGAGACAGTTTTTTTCTAGATTCCAGATGCCGTAGCCCATTGGAATTCCATTGTTTCCCTTTTGTGGGCTTATACGTACATTGTTGTTAGTGACTGTTGTACATTATCTGGGTCAGCTTTCTTCCATACCCTTGCGATAGTTGTGTGCTCTCTAGGCCTATGGTGAGGACTCAAGACATCTTTATATTCTTAGGTTTTGTCTTAATCAGTACTTCTAATACAAACCACAGTTTATTTTGTAGCAAGAACTATTGCTTAATTGTACTGTAACAATTACTTAATTCTACTGCTAGTCCCTCCTAAATTCACCGTTCTATAAGCTTGGCTTGGTAAATATGCTTGCCGTTGGTAGCAGCTGTTTAATGTGTACAAAACAGGAAGATATCTATGAGGTGGTTGAAACTTGAAACTGGATTACGTTACTTTTTCAGAATCAGACCATTGGAGATTTCGTGAACATGGCCAGTGTGACAGTTTTTTTCCAGACACTCTAGCAACAGGACTTCCATTTTCTTCTTCTTGTGGGTATACATGTTACTTTTATTCAGGATTATATGATATCAGGGTCAGCGTTCTTCTATACCCTTGCAATCATTCTGTGTTGTCTAGGCCTGCGTTCAGGACATCTTTATATGTTTAGGTTTGTCTGAATGGCTACTTCTAATATAAACCATGGGTTTATCTTCTAGCGAGAACTATAAACTATCATTTGTGATGTTTGTCTTCTCTCTGGTAACAGGCTAGCAGGTACTCCCTCCGTCCCATAATATAGTAACGTTTTTTAAGCTAGACTAGCTCAAAAAACGTTACTATATTACGGGACGGAGGGAGTAGCAGCTATGGTACTTTGTGCTTATTTTCCTCCTACATTCAGTGTTGTATGTCTCTTGTGTTCTTTCATATCACGATTTCATCTCCCAATTTGAGTTGAGGCTATCGCTACTGGTTCTTCTTGTAACCTGTCCATTGAAACTGCAGGTGCGCGGTCCATCTTGTGCAAGAATGTTCCTGGACTATTTATCAGAGGCCAAGGAGGATTCAGCGGTAAAGAGCATCACAGTCCTCGAGCGTGGATTCAACGGATGGGAGCTTTCAGGGAGACCTGTTTGCCGCTGCAAAGACGCTCCTTGCAAGGGTGTATGCTCTTGAGTATTGATGTAAACAAACATGATGCATTTTTCAAGTGCAGGGGATGCTGCGCTGGATGTTACCAAAACGATCACTATCTACAGCCTATAGCCATTCCCATTTGTAGTTCATTACTTCTATAGCACACATTAAAATGGCATACCTCAATTGGGCGGACCAGCAAAGACACTAGGCGGATATATCCGTTGAATAACAGTCATTACATGGCATGTAAACTACAAGCCTTATTGGCAGTGTTTTGCTTCCACCAAATGGATGAACTGGCGGGCATCAGCGTCCTTTCTTTGACCTAAAGTCCTAGTATCTGTATGCGCTCCACAATAAGCATGATTGTTCTTGTTTTCGGTTGTCGCAAAACTAATCTTTGCAGTGCCATTTTGTTGCCGCGACTCTTTGCTGATTCCTGTGCATAGCGTGATTTTCTAATGAAGTTTCTGTTTGCATGCCATTCTGATTTGCCAAAGTCCAGGTGTTCGGTTAGGGGAACGCACATATAAGTTCATTCAGACAAATATTTTGCCGCTCTGTTCTGTTTTCGCTGTAACTTTTGTTCTATTGGACATGTGCCGTCAGGCGAGCGATCATCATGCCGAATGCTAGCAGTTTGCGTGAATTAAGTTGAGAAAAATCTGGGGACTCGTTGTGACTATAGTATCTGTCAAAGTGTTGCAGTAGATATGGAATGAACAAATTCTGATGATCTGATCTGTTAGCGTAGAAACCAATCTAATGCTAAATTATGAGGCTTGAAATACGGCAATTTCTGCTGTTGCTGCAGAATTCAGCAACCACATTACTGGAATCTGCAAAGAACAATGCTAGTTTGGTCATGAATTGCAAGGTGGTTTTATCATGAAGTAACAGGAAACTGAAGCGATATTTTTTTTCTTTTCTGAACATAACTGAAACAGAAACATCTTTTTTATACAACAAGATTGGACATATGGTACATGGAAGTATGACAGTCCAACAACTCTACAGGTACATATGGTACATGGAAGTATGAGTGTACGACAGTCCAACAACTCTACAGGTACATCCAGGAAACGTTTTCACAGACATTGTGGTTGCTGAATTCTGCAGCAACACCAGGAAAATACTCCTATCAGCCTTTTGACAACACTAGTAAACAACCTAAATGAATAAACCTAATTTCTGTACAGAGCTTGCCAGTTTGCCAGCCCATTACTGATTCTGTTGTTGCACTATATACGACCTGCAAACCATCCCAGTTCACCATAAAAAATTGGGATGGAATGCGGGGAACTGATCTTCTGAACATCCAGCGAGCAAACTCCATGTCGCTGGCAGTGCTCCTGCTTAACTTAATTACTGATTTTGTTGGCTGGGAGCTGCAGCTGCTGTTGCACAGGTGCGACAGAATACATGCCAACAACCACCAAAAGATCCTTGGCGGTTTGCTTCACAGTCCGGCCTTCACCTCCTCCATGATTCAACATGACTCCTTCTCTGAGACCGGTCTAGCAAAGGTTCAAGCTCCCTCAGCACTTGCCATGTAGCATCTCCCTCCTCTGATGGCCGTTTGAACACCAACGCCTTCCGCTTCGCCGGATCCCACAAGTTCTTCTGTATCACACTTAAGTTAGTTGCCACCACATGATCCAGCACCATCTCAAGGCTGGCGACATCCTTCTCAGCCACCTGTAATGAGATGTCTGGCCACCGGAGGACAGATGGGAATGGCAGGCGTATATTATCGGCAATTATGACAGGAACACAACCGAGCAGGACTGATTCCACGAGCCGAGGGCTCCACGGTGCCCAGCCCAGCGGGCAGAGGCAGAACAGAGAACGGGCCATCTCCGATCGGTAGTCATCGTATCGCTTCCTCTTTAGGTAGAACTTGCTGTTACGGCCATACCGCCATAGTAGCTCAGTCCTCACCTTTCTGTTACAAGGAAAAGGTAAGAACAGGTCAATTTCAAGTATGACCTGTTGGAAGTCGCAAAAGAAAAGTATTGCCTGATGGAAGTCGCCAAAAAAAAGTATGCCCTGATGGAGTAGAATTTTGGGTATCGTGATGTCTATATGTACAGCTATTGATGAAATTGTGACAGTCATGGATGATTTTCTGACCTAAGTATTGTCTTCAAATTTTACCAGGCAACTAAGTGGTTTCATTTTTTTATACTTTACAGTGCATAACATAATATTTAGGTTAGCCACATGGAGTATAAGGAGAGATCTCAAACAAATGATTCAATCAGATAGCATCGAAATTTGCAGAAGGCATAACTAAAGTAAGGCGGAATATGATAAACCCTCAAAATCAGTCCCCTTCCTATTCCTTTTGGGATAATTGCTAGATGAAACAACTTAAGAAAAGTGTGGCAGATGCTTACTTGCTGTAGAAGCGGCCGCTGATATTCTTGGGGTGGACCTCCATCTTGCCCCGGAAGAAGGCAAAGATGTCCCTGTGCGCCTTCTCCGGCTCCGGTAGCTCAAGGGCCACCTCCGGGGGCACATGTGGGGGGATAACCACGTGCTCTACCTCCTGGCACACGTGAGGGCCGTGTACACCAAATGTTTGTAGCAGGATTGACTTCTGGAGGAACTCCGGTATGCCATCCGCGATCGCCACATCCTCCTGATCAAGCAAACCCAAACTTTAGTGCAACTGATAAGCTCCCTTAAATCTCTTAGGGGTTGGTGAATTGCGTTGAAGTAAATTGAAGGTGAACTAATTCCATCATGATAACACCATGAATTTTAATGGTTGGGTGAATAGTTTCCATATATACAAGGAGGGTTAGGGTTGGGCTATACTCAGTACAGTTGAACCCCAAATGAACTATTAATAATTTCCTTGTGAAAGCAGCCGACAGCACAGCTCAAGAGGAACTCTGATAATTAAGCGAGAAATTGGGTTGCCTAGGTCCAATTTCAGAGCAAGAACTACTGATTGAAATTGAGTCGCTCCATTTTGGAATCCACCATGGCCGCTCCTTGTCATGAACAGCTGGTATGCCATTTAGGAACCAAGGGCAAGCAGCTAACTTTGCAGTTGCAAACCCCCATTTGGACGCAAGAAATCGTTGGCAGGCACCTAACCCACACACACCACACGCAACCGATGAACAGGAGGGGATCCAGCAAGCAGCAACTCGCTTACCATGGGGTGGAAGCAGGCGCCGAAGTCGTGGGAGGCGACGAAGACGTGGTCGGCGCCGGCGGAGCGGTTCCAGTAGGGCATCTCCCGGCGGACGAGGGCGACGGCGTCGGCCAGCAGGGCGCGCGCGTGCGAGAGGGACGGGAAGCCGTTGGGCGTGGAGAAGTTGCAGGAGACGTAGACGGGGACGAAGAAGAGGTCGGCGTCCTCGGCGCGGGCGGCGCGGTGGCGGCCGGACAGCAGCGCGTCGTGCAGCGCGACCTCGGCGGCGAAGAGGTGGCGCGCGCACCGCGGGTCGGCGGCGGCCCAGTCGCGGTTGAAGCGGGCCGGGAGGTCGTAGACGTAGATCCTGACGGGGGGGCTAAGGGTGGTGGAGGCGAGGGCGCGGGGCTTGGAGCCGGGGAGGAGGAAGGCGGGGCGGAGGAGCGGGGAGGCGGCCGGCGGCGCGGCGGAGAGGAAGAGGCAGACGGAGAGCGCGAACCAGAGGAGGAGGAGCCACGCGGAGTGCCTCCGGAGCGTGCCGGCGAGGCCGGGCGGCGGTCTCCTTGCCGTCGACGACGAGGGGAGCTTGGGATCTCTCATGGCGGAGCTGGGAGGGGAGGGACACCGCGGCGCGTGGGTTTGGTTGGCTGGTTGGTTGACTCGAGCTGGAAAGCTCTGGTTTTTTGCCGTTTTCACCCCCCACCCTTATTTTTGGAAGGAAGGCTGTTCAAGCTGGTGTTCTTCACCTGATTCCTTTTTATTCACCATGATTAGTTCAACAAGTTTCTTTTGGTAAGTGCTCCCCATTGGTGATTCCTTTTTATTCACCATGATTAGTTCAACAAGTTTCTTTTGGTAAGTGCTCCCCATTGGTGATTCTGATCGATCATGTTATCTTTGGATACGACGAGGTTCGTGATCAGCATTGCTAACATCGATGCATGAAGGTGTCCATGTCCTTCACGTCGACATTATCTGTTGGAACGTGTGAGGACGGCGAAGATAGTGGTGATATCTGGTGATTTTGTCTCATGCAGATCGGTCATCGCTGCCACTTGTGAGGGAGGTGCGGAAACATCGGAGTGCCCCAAACTAGGCATTTTGGCGTGCATGTGACCTTGCTTACTCGTTAAGTCTATGACTCAGGATGGTGCAGGGGCCGCTAATTATGGGCCTTAGCCATTTAGAAACCATGCATGACTTAATGACAACCAAGGTTGAACAATTAGTGAATTAATTTAAAAAGAACTAAGTCAAGGAAATGCAACATGAGAACCCTACCAGCAGCCGTGGATGAACTTCTAGTCTCCTTGCCTTCGACTATCATCTTGACGCTAGGAAGTGTGTGTGTGGGGGGGGGGGCTTGGATCTTCCAGAAAGTCGGGTTCTTTGTTAGCATCTAGTGATCATCATGGTATTATTTTGAATAATTTTACAACTTCTGGTGGTGCCATGAAGCCAGAAAGGTATGTGTTATCACATAGCCGACTATTTGGATCTGGTGTTAGTATATCATGTTGTGTTTTGTTGGTTTGATCCTTTGTGGAATCAAATTATTTTCTTGATATCATGGTGAAGATTTTATCATTTGATAACCTGCATTTCTAGGGGATTATGCCTGGCTCAAGTATGTTCATCACTCACGACTTCTCATGTTTCTGGATGAGCGGCTAAAGAAACTTTCAAAAACCTTTACTGGTAAACAACTTTGTGGAGATGAACGAGTGGCAGTATTGCTGTTCTAATCCAATTTCAACCTCTTTACTACAGTCTTGGTATTTTACATCTTACAAATATTAATATCACGAAGACGTCCCCTAGAGATTTTCTTGTAATTTTTGTTTCGTTGAGTAACTTTGTAATTTTTAGATTTTGAATCCAAAATGAAGGCACCTGTAATGGTTGTGAGTATGAATAAAATTTTAGGTGTTTCTAAAAAAATTAATGAACTAATTAAAAGAGAATGATTTATGAACCTGGCTGTCTGTTAAAATTATTATACCTCCCCCTTGTCCTGTCTCTACCCCCTTTATTTCCTCTCCCTATATATACATCTTTTACAAGCTCTCCCTATATATATATATATATATATATATATATATATATATATATATATAGGACCTGGCTCATTTGGCTCATCGCCGGGAGAATGATTTATGAACCTGGCTCATTTGGGGCACCTAGGTGCCTAGGCACCTTTCATATGAACCGTTGGATTGCGCTGCGATGTGTGTACGTGTAAACTTGTAGTACCTTTGATTAGGAAATAATTATGGATAATTATTGCTTGATATTGCCAATTAATGTTTATATTAAGTACTAATAAGTACTAAATGAATCAATTAAGATATGGCCATAAATGTGCCACGTTCATGCTCTTTTGGTCAGCTATTGTTCCTTCAAAAGTACGTGAGAGTGTGAGTACAATTTTCTACTGATGTATCGTTGCTTAAATATTTGATCAAAGTATTTAAATTTTAGGAGAAAATATTTCTTAATACAGTACGCGGGCATATTTTATATTAGGTATATACGACGACCGGATACATATAAATTTTACAGTTGAGAATATATGCTAAGTGAAATATCTATATTTTTAAAATTTTATAGTTGAGTAAAATACAATGACCAGATACTTATAAAAAATTCATAGTTGGGTATGTACGATGATCGGATATCTATAAATTTCATAGTTGAGTATATACACGCGTCATACTTTATATTTTATATTGGGTATATACCTATGAGTAAAATATTTCACAGTTGAGTATACGCGGTCAAATTTTGTATTGGGTATATATGATGATTGGATACCTATAAATTTCATAATTAAGTATATACACGTGAATGAAATATTTTACATTTCCAAAATTTCATAGTTGGGTATATACACGGCAATATTTTTTATTCTATATTGGTTATATGTACCTATATTAGTTAAATATTTCATAGTTGAATATATACGCGTGTACCTAAAACTAGGACGTCATATCATAAATGCAAATAAATTGCATGATATTAAATGCTATTGATGTGTAGCATTATGGCCGGTACAACAGGGATCAAAATTTTGGAAAAATCAATCACATGACTCTTAATTACGTGCATGCAACTCACATGGGGCCAAGGTGCCCATGCACCTAGGTGCCCCCAAACAATTTACCTACTTGCCTCTCGTTGCAATGGTGGTGGTGCAACTAGCTCTTGCTGCTCTAAATGTAGTGTCCAAGCTAACCATGGCATCCGGCATGAGCCCCTATGTGCTCATCACCTACCGAAATCTCATGGCCGCCATCTTCCTCGTGCCCTTCGCATTCTTCTTTGAAAGGTATATATGTTCAAACCAGTGTTCTACTAAAAATTCCTTTTCTGTGTAAGTATATGCAACACACTCTGAAATAGATGTGTTCTTAGCTACTTCTTGCAAAATTATGTCAGTTTAGAGTACCTTCCTTTGTAAAATGGATGAAAATGTTTCCATGACAATAGTGACGTTCGTAATTAAGAAGAAAAAAATAAGTCAAAAATGCTAAACTCACGGACCTGTAACAGGGTTTTACGGGCCTCCTTCAATAATCTCTTAACTGCCCCCCCCTAATTTAACCCCCGGGTGGGGCCCATCCTCTTCATTAGACCAATCACATCATGCGCTAAACGAACTGGTCCGTAAAACCCCGTGTTCTTTCCGTGTGTGTAGCATTACTCAAAATAAGTATACCTCAGAAGAGTTGTGTAATTTCATGGCATTTACATAACGTACCCGGTTTATTAGTCTTCACATGAGTTGTTGATCTAAGATATATCCATGATTTATGCAAAAAAAATGTGTAGATCTGATATTTTGCTATTGTCATTGAGTTGCATTTATGCGAAACCTACTAGTATTGTGAATAGCCAATTAATCTCTCATCTTTTATATAAAGACCGTACATCTTTGAGTGGAGGAGCATAGAAGCACTTCTCTTGTGTGATAGCCAGCTAGCTCTTGCAAAAGATAGTATTTGTCCCGGGATAATTAACAATAAAGCTAATGAGTGGTTGGTGCTAATTAATCCTTAATTATACTGCAAATGGAACTTATTTATGCGGAAACTGACTAGCATTACGCACTCAACATTGCTTGAATGGACAACCTCTCATGTTTTAAAAGAGGATCGTGCATCTTTTAGTGGAGGAGTAAATTAAGGTGCACTTATTCATATACTTTAACACTAAAGCTGGCCATTACACTTTACAAAAAAAAGGAAGAACGTGATCTAAAGCACTAACTCTACATATTACAACTAAAGAAAAACACTAGTTCTATTTTAAGAAGGGCAATTTAGTCAGCTAGAGATTGGATATCCATTTTTCTGCCCACCAGGCCACAACGAACGTGATATTCTTGTTCAACCATTTGTTGGCAGTGTGCTTTGCCGGGCCGTCCTACCTCTTTGATGGCGAAAACATTTAAGTGGTACGGTGTTATATTAGTTTTTTTTTTCATAAAAAGAGAAGAACCTCTATACCCGCAAAAAAAAGGAACCTCTGACCTCTGCATCGATCGATGTACACAGCCATACGGTGTTATAGCAACTAAGATCAAATTTATAACTGTTAAACAAATAGGAGCTATTGGAATAGACTTGGATGAACTATCAAGATTGTTAGTATCCCAACAGTTCATGGTTTTCTTATATTGATACAGATAAATAGTCCTAATCCACCTTTATCTCTAGGCTTACGGTACACAATTTTGAACAAATTGCAGAAAATCTTGGTCCTCAATTAGCAGGAAGACGCTACAGAAGATTTTCTCATGCTCCATTGTTGGGTATGAGTTTTTTCTCCCTCAAACAAATTAAAACCATGCAAAAAAATATATCATTCTTATAATAGTTAGCACTGGCCCGGCCGGTACGCCAGTGCCACACTGAACCAGGTATTCTACTTCGTGGGTCTCAAGTACAGCCGTCCCACGGTGGCGTCGGCGTTGAACAACACGCTCCCGGCGGTGACCTTCGTGATGGCGGCGCTGCTCAAGATGGAGCCTGTGATGGCCTAAGATGGTAATGACCTTCTATAGGGGCCCACTTGTCAGGACCTTGGCCTCCCCGATCCATTGGTCGTAGTATGTCCAACGCACCATGGCCGCCGAGGCCGCGACCAATGTTGCGTGGGCCATCTGGTTTATCATCCAAAAGAAGATGTCAAGGAGCTTTGCGTCCCCCTACACCACCACCACGCTCATAGCGGTAAGATCACATGTGCCTTCCCATGCACGTCTCGTCTCGTGTCTAAAGATAAAAAATCGTCATGCATGTATTAGCTGCGTTCATCCTAGTTTTTTTTTTGGGAAAGGAGGAAAATCTTCGATCTTTGCATCAAAATGAACCATACGGTCATATTAAAGTGTTCATTCTAGCTATGTGAAGGTCGGTGTTTGCTTATTGTGATTGTATTTTCTTAATGCTTCATTTTAAATTAGTAAAATGAAACATTTATTAGAAAAACAAGTTCAAATCATCACCTCGTCTTTGAAGAAAAAAAAATATCATGCGTCGTTGGTACCCTACTCATAGTTGCGGGGTTGTACACGGTGCTCTGGGGAAAGGGGAGGGACCTCGCCGTCGTTCACACCGAAACATCTGCCGATGCCGTAACCGTTGCCGATGAGGGGACCATGAACCGCGCCGCCGCCGGGGAGACAAGGAGCGTGCGGCGTAACAAAGATTCCTGCCGGTGCATGTGCCCATATCTTCTTTTCTGATCGAAACAAGCATTTCGGTCCGCTTTATAGATAAAGCCACAACCATATCTGCTTTTCTAGCTAGGCGTACTCTTCATGACACAAGAGTCGATGATTGTTTCATTTTGTTTTTGGCTGCTCCGATGCTTGAGTAGACCTTTTGTTATAAAGGCTATATGTTGTTGATGTGACTATGTGAGAATCGCATGGAAACCTATGTATTCTTCTATGTTGAAATCATGGAGAACCCCCCCCTTCCTCCTTTTTTCTCAAAAAACATGAGTTTATTTATTAAAGGGCATCGTCAATGCCAAGCCCCAAACACTATTCTAATTCTTTTACTCATAAATCAGATGCAAAACAGGAAGGTTTTGCGTAAGTCCGGGTCATCGTTACGTAGGACTTCGACAGCCCGATCCACACAAACCGAAAAAGGAGCCCGCACATTTAGAGCATTCCTCACCGTTTTCACGTTAAAATCCCCTATTTTCCCTTTTCCTCACCCTGTCCGCATCAATCGTCGCCTCCCTCCGCCATCTTAATTCCCTTTTCGCTTCCACCACCACATGGGCCTTCGGGAAGAGCTGTTGAACCATCTGAAGGTGGAGGATGAGGAAAAGGTGGCCTCCTACACGATCAATTTGACATCACGATCAAATCGACATCATGGATAATGTTCCGGAGGGCTTCAGAAAGAGTTCAAGGTATTTTAAGATGTGTCTGAAACGTTTGGAAATGATAGTTTGGATCGTATGATACCATTTTTTGTTCTTAATAGTTTGGATTGTAGGATATAATTTTTTTTTGCTTTCTACTACGTTCACCAACACTAAGTGTTGCACAGATACAACACTTTGGTTGTTGACGCAAAATATATAACGTGTAGCACGCACAACCCCAATCATGCCCAGACTTTTTCTGCACGCAACTCGCACCCCGCCTTCCCTCCAGCTTGCTGCCATCGTACCTCCATGGTCGGCATCTCTGACGTGACTGTCAACCTCACCGCCGCTCCCGCCGCTCCTCCACGGAAGCTCCCCCTTCGACCGTTCCCACTATCGCCACAACCGGCCCTGCTCACCACGATGTATTTGTGACCCCATGAGCCGCTGCCGTTGATGGTGGTGATGCGCCACCTCGAAAGAAGGCCATTGCTTCCAAGCCTAGAGGCCGTTGGGCAACCCCGCCTCAGCTTCTTTGTGATCGAAGAAGATAAAGGTTGCTACCGCTGCGGCGGCTGCTGCAATGGTGGATTTAAAGTTCCATTTGATTTATTGTTGATTATGTGTGTGGTGATGTTACAAAGTTTAAATTCTACATCTTCATATATTTTATTCAGTATGTATGCAATTGTGAAGAAGATATGGTGCGACTACCCTCTTTTGGGGGAGCTGTTTGAGCAATGGTGACCCATTTGAGGCCTTATTTTAGGATAACCGTTGGTGATGAGCTTTTTGATGCCCTGAATTTTATATCCAACAAATTTTAGTGATTTATTACAAGGCAACTATTATTGATTCAGCGTGGAGAAAAATGAAGTTTGACCAGTAGTTGAATTATTAGTTTCCATGTTGTTAGCTGAGTTGGCAACAACAAAACCAAAGTCGTTTTCTTCTGCATATATCGTCTGATCATTCCAACCAACCATTAAAATTCGAATTTGAATAGGTGTATGTCACCATCGTCGTCGTCGTCGTAGCCCTGGTGGGAGCCGCACAGAAGAAGAACAGAGCAGAGAGCGACTGAGTGGCAGATATCAAGCCGGATCTCATGCCATGTCAGCAATGTAACAATCACCTTACCTTATCAAATGGCTGACCTGGCAGGCCCTGGTTGGCCAGCCGAATCCCTCTCATCCGCCAGCGCCCACTGGCCGCGCGCCACGTAGGCGGCTTTCCACCCTTTCCTTTTCCTCCGTCCCGCCATCGACCAAAGATCCTTAGCAGGTTAGAGAATCAAATCAAATACTAGCATATCCCCACAGATCGCCATTAAAAAACTCGCCGGATTATATTTATCTGCTTACCTCCACCACCAGCTCTGCCTCCTCCTCCCTCCCTCGCTCAGATTTGCTCCCAGGTTGGCCAAGATCGCAAGCAAGAAAGAAGAGGCGTCGTCGTCAAGCTAGTTAATGGAGCTGGCGCCATGTAGCTTCGGCTGCTCCTCCTACACCCACTGCTCCGTCGGCTACGCCCCGGCCCGTGCCCGCGCCGGCTGGAAGTGGAAGGTCCGCCCCGGGGCGCACCAGGGCGGCGGGGACGGCCTCGAGCCGGGCCGGACGACGGCTGGCCGCCTCGCCGTCGATGGGCCGCCGGTGGTGGACGTGCCGGCGGTTGTTGTCGGCGCCGGGGCCGAGGGGTTCGGGGGAGGGGCGAGGGACGCGGAGCTGGCCATGTGGGAGAAGCTGGGCGCCGTGGTGAGGCTCAGCTACGGCATCGGCATCTACGCCGGCATGGCGCTGGCCGGGAGGGCCATCTGCGGCATGGCCGGGATCGACTCCTCCGGCGGGTTCCACCCGTCGCTGACGGCGCTGGTGGAGGGCCTCGGCTACGCGTCGCCGCCCATCATGGCGCTGCTCTTCATCCTGGACGACGAGGTGGTCAAGTACTCGCCCCACGCCCGCGCCATCCGGGACGTCGAGGACGAGGAGCTCCGCACCTTCTTCGCCGGCATGTCCCCCTGGCAGTTCATCCTCGTCGTCGCCGCCAGCTCCGTCGGCGAGGAGCTCTTCTACCGCGCCGCCGTCCAGGTACCTCTCACACTCACTTATCCACACCACTGTATTCTTCTGAAAATTGCAAATTGCTTGAGTTTAGAGGATTAATTGATCGTTGCCCACTAAATTATATTCCTCTCAACTCATTTCATCTGAAATAAGAAACAAATTCTGTTCCTCATTATCTGTATCTTCAAACTGAATCAATTGATCAAATTGCAGGGAGCATTGGCCGACATATTTCTCAGAGGCACGGAGCTGATGAAAGATGCCCGAGGGATTGTGTCCCTGGTACTTACTACTTACTGATGTGACAACATTCGAACTGATTTTCCCCATTCAGTTCATCTGCTTGACTGACGAATATAACTGTACTTAACTGAACTTGCTTCTTTTTGTTGATATTTTCAGAGTGGAATGGTGCCTCCATTTGTCCCGTTCGCTCAAACCTTCGCGGCGGCGATCACCGCGGCGCTCACCGGATCCCTCTACTACATCGCTACCGCCCCCAAAGGTAACGAAACCCGCCGATTCCATGTCATGTTTGCTGTTTTTTTTTTCAGATGAAGTTAAACTCATCTCTTGCTATGGACGACTGTTCTTATTTTTCAGACCCTACCTATGTGGTGACACCGGTCATGCGGTCGCACGCCGGGCGACAGAATATGAAGAAATTGTTTGCAGGTGTGTATCAGTCTGCCTGTCTCTGGATATTCTCTTATCCTTCAGATAGCATCATAGCAACAAGAACTACTAGTTAGTGTATAAGATACTATTAAGATGTGCAGAGATGATGATGTACTCCCTCCGATCCATAATAAGTGTCACTCATCTAGTACAAAGATTGTACTAGCTTAGTACAAAATGAGCGACACTTATTATGGATCGGAGGGAGTATTAATTAACATGATTCTTTTGAATTTCCAGCTTGGTACGAAAGGAGGCAGATGAGGAAGATATACTCACCTCTCTTGGAAGGCATCCTGGCTTTCTACCTCGGCTTCGAATGGATCCAGGTAACCATTTTAGTTACCTTTCTAACTACCTTACATGGATTGATTGATCTTCTTATTAACACGGTCTCTTGATCGATGATGGATTCTCTTAACTGATTGAGATATATATCTGATTCGCGGCACGATGGATGCAGACGGGCAACATTCTGGCGCCGATGATCACCCACGGCATATACTCGGCGGTGGTCCTTGGCCACGGACTATGGAAGATCCAAGATCACAGGAGAAGGTTGCGACAAAGGGTCCAGGAAATTAGACGAGGTTCAGACGGACTCTAGTCACCGGTGTAGCTAGCCAGCTAGGGGCCAAGTTTTGATACAGGTAGATAAGATATAGATAGAGAGGAGACTCTAGTACAAGACAAGATGTACATACGCAGGCAGGATGGCATCACGTACGTCAATATACAGTGTATACATACTACTTATACGTGTGTTAATCAGTGTATAGAAACTACGTACTTAACTGTATCCATGTTCATGTACAGTATGTATGAAGCAGATATATAGATGCACCAGCAGTTTTGTGTGTCTTGTTGAGCCTCCGAATGAGGTTTTGATACAGTTAGCCTACAGTATACCAGCAGGATGGTTTGGGTCCTGTTAATTATGAGTCCCTGGTCTGTTTAAACTTCTTTTTCTGGTTTATTTCTTGAGTCTGAACTTCTACCCTGTTTGGCTCGAGCTCCTGGGACTGGATCCTGCGATATCCTTGGTCTGTGCCTGATTGGATCTTTGTATCTTTTATCTGTTCCTACTTTGCTTTTAATTTGCTAGCAGTTTGTGGTTTGTATAAATCTGTTATGAAGTTTTCAAAGTTACGGTCAAATGGTCAAAGGGCAAAAGCATAAGAGGAGCAAAGTGGCTCGGGCAGGACCGGTGAGTTTTTAAAACTAGGGACAAATCAGACGGGTGAGACACAACTTAATACCAGAGATATATGTTGGATGGCAGTCTCAAGGTGAATTCTTAGTTATAGATGCAGCTGAATAGCGGTCTATATATGTTTGACGTAATGCCTACATGATTAGGACCTTGAGCTTTGTTATGCCATAAATAGCACTGGGTGCATTTATAATTTTTCCAATTGTCTAGCTATAATTTGTTTACCTGGCATATTTATCGTCTCATGGAGAGACACCACTAATGAAACTATGGCCCCGGTCCATCTTTTTCCATTGATTGCAATCCTTTTTATTAACTTTTAGTCATCATTTGCTTGTTGCACTTTTTAATTTCATTTTTTCCCACCACACCATCTGTTTGATTCTCTTGTAAACAGCAAGACGGGAAGCTTGACAACATTCCTGGCTAGTTGGGGACGAGTTAGTGTCTTGTGTGCAGGTCCACGTTCGTTGAAGCGCCAAAAAGTGAACACCTACTTAAAGACTTCAAAGTCCTACTAGATTGATTACTTTGTTATCTTAACTGAGGGAAAGTTATTGCTGGCTATATCATACCTTCCTCTTGGGGTTCCCCAACGGGTATGTGTGATATGCACTATAAGCATCAGATTTTTTGGTCGTTGCCGGGGACTTCAAGCTTTAAGCTAGGGAAGTTGCACACTTCAACTTTCCCTTTTCATTTTTATTCTTGCTTAGTTTACTTTTTTTTAGTTTAGTTTGCTTGTTTACTTTGTCTTTTTGTCAAAACACAAAAAAAAAAGTTGCTAGATTATACCTTTTTTGTTTTGTTAGTTTGTTTTTCTCTTTGTTTAGTTAGTATGTCTTGCTCTTTTACTTTTAGTACTTCACTTGAGCCTGAGGTCCTCACCTTCAAACAGATTTGTGATTCCACGAAGCCAATCTTGAATTTCGCATCGAGTTCTTTGTGAACCTTGTTTCTCTTGGGTTTGTGCGGAATCCTAGATGGTATGAGTGACCACCTAGAATTTTCCAATACTATTAATTAGTTGGGCAAGTTTGGGAAGGTTGAAGGTTGCTCAAGGAGAAGAAGGTTAGGTCAATGTGAGTGTTGGATATCTTTGTGTGCCAAGTCTCTCCAACTAAGGTTAGAATCATCACCCCCGGCACAACATAGGGCTTGAACTCATGGATACAATTATTCTTCTGCGTTCCTTTTGTTAATTCGCTCCCTAGCTCTTACTTGTTTGTGGTCACCTAGCTTATTTTATCCTGTTATCTTGCTTACTAGTGTTCCTTTGTCATGTCGTATAGCTTATGTCACTTAGTTGTAGTTTAGAGAACCTATAATTTTGTAATCCTAATAAAACATACTAAAAAAGTTAAAATGTGCACTCCCTCCTATAATCAACATCTTTGATCCTTCAGCGGGCATCAATGGAGGTCCCTGAGGAGGTGACGTGGCTCCATGGCAGGAGACAAGAGGATCCCCTCCCACTCAGGGAGGGGGAGCATTGTTGGCTCGACGAGTGATATCGCATGGGTACAACAAGTGGGCGACAATGGGTAACAGATGGGTGGTCGGGTTTGGCCTATACGTAGAGTCTGTCGGACCAAGATGACGGAAGATCGAACATTCTTATTATATGTGGGTCCATGTTGCGTATCTGCTTTTATGTAACTATCCACTCCACGTCTCGACAAAGTGCCCCGACCGCAAGCCGCCAAATGGTCCGCCAACACCTATTATTGATCATTTAGAAACTAACTCGGTTAGTTGTCGAACCCCAGGTGCTCCCACTTATTGTTGCCAAAACTAGAACGTAGATTTAAGGAGTTCGTCACATCATGAAAGATCGAACATTCTTATTATACGTGGGTCCATTACGTACTTTTACGTAAGTATCCACTCCAGACATCTTGACAAAGCACCCCGACCGCAAGCCGCCAAATGGTCCGCCAACTCCAATCATTGACCATTTAGAAACTAACTCGGAGTTGTCAGGCCCTAGGTGCTCCCACTTATCGCCGCCAAAATTAGAACATAGATTTAAGGAGTTCCTCACATCATGGAAGATCAAACATTCTTATTACACATGGGTGGGTCCATTACGTAACTCCTTTTACGTAACTATCCACTCCAGACGTCTCGACAAAGCACCCCGACCGCAAGCCGCCAAATAGTCCGCCAGCACCTATCATTGACCGTTTAGAAAGTAACTTAGAGTTGTCGGCCCCTAGGTGCTCCCACTTATCGCCGCCAAAATTAGAACATAGATTTAAGGAGTTCCTCACATCATGGAAGATCAAACATTCTTATTACACATGGGTGGGTCCATTACGTAACTCCTTTTACGTAACTATCCACTCCAGACGTCTCGACAAAGCACCCCGACCGCAAGCCGCCAAATAGTCCGCCAGCACCTATCATTGACCGTTTAGAAAGTAACTTAGAGTTGTCGGCCCTTAGGTGCTCCCACTTATCGCCGCCAAAATTAGAACATAGATTTAAAGAGTTCCTCACATCATGGAAGATCGAACATTCTTATTACACATGGGTCCATTACGTATCTCCTTTTACGTAACTATCCACTCCAGACGTCTCGACAAAGCACATCGACCGCAATCCGCCAAATGGTCCGCCAACACCTATCACTGACCATTTAGAAACTAATAACTCGGTTAGTTGTCCGTCCCCAGGTGCTCCCACTTATCGCCCCCAAAACTATAAGTTCCTCACTCCCCCCAGCATAATTAACCCAACAGTAATAAGCCTAACATGGAAGAGTAATAAGCATATAACATGAAAATTATTCACGGCGGGGCCATTATTAATGGAACCAAAACAAGAGAGGAGAGGGAGGGCCTCATTAATAATGGAAATGAAGGAGAACAGATACAGGAGATACTATGTTGATACTATTATTAATCATAGGAAAAGATATGACAATTGGCAGTGAAATTGAGAGGGTGAGACCACACGTTGCATGCTCAGCACTGCCCTCTGCCTTTGCGGTTGGGCTCTTTGTATCGGGACACACCTGCTACCTACCTGGCTGGCATCACATACATACATAAACACATAAATACAAACAAGTATACTACATCATCAACGACCAAAATCATAAGCGTGGACATTTTTTTTATAAAAAATAAAGCTTGGGTACAAAGTCCAGGAGATATATAGGTCCATCCTATGAGTTGAAGAGGGGGAGAGGGGGGCCGGGTGTGCAAGTGCAAGCACAAACCAGAGAGTGTGCTGCGTTCTCCCCTTCCACCATGGATGTATGTCGATCCCAAGCAAGCATAGCTAGTTTTCCCTCTTGATTCCTCAAATTTCACATGTGTCTTGCGCCATCAATCAATCATGTATCCATGACTGATGTACTAATTAATCAATCGATGTACTTATGTCTATGTGCAGATTGCTCAGGAGGGTGAGATGGAGGAGGTGCAAGACCATAGCCATGTCACCGTGTTCGCCGAAGAAGGAGAAGAAGAAGTTGAGACGACGAGGGATGGCTCGGTGGATCTGAAGGGCAGGCCGTGTGTGAGAGCCAAATCTGGTGGATGGCCTGCCGGCCTCCTCATCCTGCGTAAGTATATTAGTATATATATATATATATATATATATATATATATATATATATATATATATATATATATATATATTGTTGCTTAGATTAGAATCATCCCAAGAAATCCTTGCCAAATTAGAGTAGATGGGTGTTGCTCCTTCTATAAATGTAGTAGTGGTAGTATTTCAAGATTTCTTGCATTTAGATCCTAACTAATTACTATAAGATCCTAATTCTTGCCAAATTAGTAGGAGCAGTATTTTTTTCTTAGATTAGATTTGATTCATCTCAAATAATTCTTGCCAGATTAGTAGGGGTAGTATTTTTTTTTCTTAGATTGGATTTGATTCATCTCAAATAATTCTTGCCGAATTAGAGTAAATTGGAGTTAATTTCCCCTTTGTATAAATGTAGTACTCCCTCTGTAACGAAGTATAAGAGCGTTTAGATCACTACTTTAGTAATCTAAACGTTCTTATGTAATCTAAATGGAGTACTAGCTAGGATTCAAGATTTCTTGAAATTTTTAGATCCTAATAAATCACAAGAGTGAGCTGGAGATCTGCCATATTTATTACTGGCTATTAGTATTTTTGTTTGCTGGAAGAGGCAGCCAAAACTAAGGTCAGACCTGCAACCACCGTGGGCTGGCATATATGTCCGGTGGTGGCACGTACGTCATATATGCAATATATGCAGTAAACCAGGCGTTTGCGACGTTGGCGGTGAACGGCGTGAGCATCAACCTGGTGACCTTCATGAGGGTGGTTATGAGGATGGACAACGCCGAGGCCGCCAAGCATGTGAGCAACTGGTCCGGCACCACCTACGTCTTCTCCATCGTCGGCGCCATCGTCGCCGACTCCTACTGGGGAAGATACAAGTCGTGCTTCATCTTCCAGTTCATCTTCCTCACTGTAAGTCGTAGCTCCCTCCTTTCTGTTCTTCCTTCCTCAATCGTCAGCTAATCTTTCAGACACATATTTACTGAGTGATTGGATTGGGTGGCAGGGACTGCTGGAGCTCTTCATATCATCCTACGTGTACCTGCACAAATTCAACTGCGACGTTGGATCAGAGGACACCAAGAGCTGCAGGACACCGTCGTCGGCGGAGCTGGCGATATTCTATGTGGCCATGTACAAGATCGCGCTGGGGAACGGAGCCTACCAGCCCACCAACACGACGTTCGGCGCCGACCAGTTCGACGAGGACCACAGCAAGGAGAAGAGGTCCAAGACGGCCTTCTACGGCTACTTCTTCGTGGCCAACAACCTGGGCAGCCTGGTGGCCGTCACATTGCTGACCTACATGGAGGACGAGGGCGGGTGGGCGTCCTCCTTCGGGGTCTCGGCGGCGGTGTCTCTCCTCGGCCTCCTCCTGTTCGCCGCCGGGACCAAGAGGTTCCGGCATTTCACGCCCTGCGGGAACCCCGCCGCCACCATTTGGCACGTAGTGGTTGCCGCCGTGAAGAACTGGCGCCTCGCCGTCCCAACTGAGGTGGAAAAACTGTATGAGGTGGATGGAACTCACAGCACCAATGGGGGCAGGAAAATTGCACACACTCCAGGATTCAGGTAACCTAACCCAACCCAATCCCAATATATAGAAGAATCTTGTTCTAAATGTAGAATCAAGTTAGCATTTCATTTCTGCCATGTACATATAGTTATGTGGTGTGTTTGATTTTTGCAGGTTACTGGACAAGGCGGCGGTGATCGAGGACCCATCAATCCTTCTACCCGGCGAGCAGCCGGCGGGGAGGATCTGCACGGTCACTCAAGTGGAGCAAGTGAAATGCATCCTTCGCCTCATTCCCATCTGGCTCTGCAGCATCATCTACTCCACCACCTACTCGCAGATGTCCTCGGTGTTCATCGAGCAGGCGGAGGCCATGGACAACATCCTCTCCCAGTTCACCATCCCCGCCGCGGGCGTCGGCATCTTCGAGATCATCGGCGTCACATCGTTCGTCTTCATCTACACCTTCTGCATCGCCAGACCCCTCTCCAAGAGATCCAAGGAGCCAACCGAGCTCCAGAGGATGGGCATCGGGCTCGTCATATCGACGGCGGCCATGATCACGGCCGCGCTGGTGGAGCACCAGAGGCTGAAGCACGCCGACCGCTACCGTTTAAGCGTCCTCTGGCAGATCCCACAGTACCTGCTGATCGGAGCGTCCGAGGTGTTCATGTACGTGACCATGACGGAGTTCTTCAACGACCAGCTCCCAGACGGCATGAGGAGCCTCGGAAGCGCCATGTCCGGGGCGTCCATGTCGGCCGGGAGCTACGCCAACAGCCTTGTCGTCTCGCTGGTCATGGCGGGCAGCCGCAGCGGGAACCAAGCCGGGTGGATCCCTGAGAACCTCAACAAAGGCCATGTGGACAGGTTCTTCTTCCTCATCGCGGTGCTCAATGCCGCCGATCTGGCGCTCTTCGTGCTGCTCGCCAAGAGGTACAGGATGGCGGCGAAGCCTCCTGCGACGGCGGTGGTCGGGTTGATCAAATGAGCTTGCTGTCTGCCAAGGCCATCAGATGATGAACTTGGTAGTTGGTGTCTACATAGTACATGTACAACCTCCTGGAACATTAGTACATGTACAGCCTCCTGGAACAGTATACCAGGTGGTGATAAATAAAGGCCATCCGGCTGCCTTAGTTTCTACTTGTGTCAAGCAACTAGCTAGCTTTCTGTGGAACTCGAAGAGAACTCACCAGGTGGTCAAAAATAAAGACAATCTGAATGCCTGGATAGTTTTTATGTATGGACTTATGTCAGTGGTGGTTGTGCACTTTGCTTATTTGCAGTAAGTGGTATATTATGCATGGTGTTGTACTCCCTCCGTCCTGAAAACAAATGCTTCAACTTTGTATTAACTTTAGTATAAAGACATTTATTTTGGGACGGAGGGGTGGGAAGGAAAATTTGGTATGCATGCTTGCCAACTCAATTTATAGTAAGGGCCTTTTTGATTCAAAGAATTTTCATAAGAATAGTGGAGTATTAAAATCCTTAGGAACTTTTCCTATATCGGTTGTTCCGTTCGTATAGTTGACTTCCATAGGAATTTCCCCTAAGGAATCCATAACACTAAGGGCCTCTTTGATTCGGCAGGATTTAAAAAATGCCGGAATAGTAAAAATGTAGGAACATGATATTAATTCATGTGCAAAATAAAGGATCATCAAAATACATAAATTTGTAGAAATACTTGTTCGATTTGCAGGAATAAGAAAAACAAAAGGTATTCTATTAAGCATAGTAAAATTAAGGTTAAAACATATTCTAAAGGTACAATTAAGTTAATACAACTATGCTAGTAATGGTCTTTGTGCATCGGAATGTAAAAGAAAGGGAGGTTGAAGTGGATTGTAAAATTTCTTCGTTTTTTCCTATGAGACTCAAACCAAATGAAAAAATCCTACGTTTTTTCAAACTTTTCCTATGAATCAAATACAAAGGAAAAAAAATACACCCACTACAACCTCATGCAAAAAAAAACCATTTGTTTTTACCGTGGTGCAATCAAGCACATTTTGGTGCGAACAAAACCATGTAGGATCCGAGTGGACATGCCACCGCAATCCTATGTTATTTCCTATGCAGCAAGCCAAAGAAGCCCTAACTTGAAAAAAAATCAAACAACATATAGAAGAAAATGGATTTGCTATACACTATGAATCTTGTGAAAAACATAAGAAGGCTTGAGAGGGGGGGGGGGGGGGCGGAGGGGGGTTATTTGGAATTCATATCGGTTCACAGCATGTTCACGAAATCAGTACAGTACCTGCACCCGAAGAAGGACCAGGAGGAAGGCGACGCCGGCCATCATCCGGGAAATGTGCGTGGCGGCGGCCTCTCCCACTCCGGTGGTCGCCGCAAGTCATTCTCTCTGGCTCTTACTCTCTCAGTCTAAGGTTTTTTCGGGGCCGTGGAGTAGGAGCCCAGCAGGCCAGCCCCCATTCATGGGCTTCAGAGAAGGAGGCACACAATCCCTTTGCGGCCCAGTAGTTAATAAAGAAAGAAGGGAAAATAATTAATCCCCTCACTCTCTCTCTCCCTCTTATCCAGACGGTTGGCTCGGCTCTCCTCTGCTGTGCCATGCCACCATGATGGCATCCACCTCCATGGCCATGGCCACCTGCTTCTCTCCACCCGACCTCGCCGTCGCCGCTTCTCGCCGGCGGTGGAGGTGGAAGTGCAGAGCGAGCAGCGCCGGCGGCACGTACGAGCACAACCCGCTGCTGCAGCCACCGCCGGACGCGCGCTTCCCGCTGCGCCTCCCGGTGCAGGACGGCAGCTCCGGCAGCCGGCTGCGCATCTTCTCCGGCACGGCGAACCCGACGCTGGCGCAGGAGATCGCCTGCTACCTGGGGCTGGAGCTGGGGAGGATCAAGATCAAGCGGTTCGCCGACGGGGAGCTGTACGTGCAGCTGCAGGAGAGCGTGCGGGGCAGCGACGTGTTCCTGGTGCAGCCCACCTGCCCGCCGGCGAACGAGAACCTCATGGAGCTGCTCATCATGATCGACGCCTGCCGCCGCGCCTCCGCCAAGACCATCACCGCCGTCGTGCCCTACTTCGGCTACGCCCGCGCCGACCGCAAGATGCAGGGCCGCGAGTCCATCGCCGCCAAGCTCGTCGCCAACCTCATCACCCAGGCCGGCGCGCACCGCGTCCTCGCCTGCGACCTCCACTCCGGCCAGTCCATCGGGTACTTCGACATCCCCGTCGACCACGTCCACGGCCAGCCCGTCATCCTCGACTACCTCGCCAGCAAGACCATCTGCCCCAACGACGTCGTCGTCGTCTCCCCCGACGTCGGGGGAGTCGCCAGGGCACGCGCCTTCGCCAAGAAGCTCTCCGACGCGCCCCTCGCCATCGTCGACAAGCGCCGGCTGGGACACAACCAGGCCGAGGTGATGAACCTCATCGGCGACGTCAGGGGCAAGGTGGCCGTCATGGTGGACGACATGATCGACACCGCCGGGACCATGCACAAGGGCGCCGAGCTGCTGCACCGGGAGGGGGCCAGGGCAGTGTACGCCTGCAGCACGCACGCCGTCTTCAGCCCTCCCGCCGTCGACAGGCTCTCCGGCGGCCTCTTCCAGGAGGTGATCATCACCAACACCGTCCCCGTGCCGCCCGACCAGCAGTTCCCGCAGCTCACCGTGCTCTCCGTCGCCAACCTCCTCGGCGAGACCATCTGGCGCGTCCACGACGACTGCTCAGTCAGCAGCATCTTCCAATGATACATCATCTTACTGCAACATCTGTCAGTTTTGTTTCCCAGAGGCAAAACCATCCAACATTCATCAACATTATTACTAACTTCTAATGCTGACTGACATAAACAAGATCCCTATGTTAATCATTCGTATCATCTACACACCATCAAATACATAAATATTAACCTTGATTCGATGGATTGGTCGGTTGATTACATGAAAGCATTAGTTGCTTCTTTGCTGGTTGAAGAACAATGCTGCTCCTTGTCTCTACTGATGCTCATGCTGCTACTACATATTTCTTCAGCAAGTTTGATGGCGCCAACGCTGCTGCTCCTTGCCTTCCCTGCTGCACCTTGCATCTTCTTAATCTTTCCACTCAGCGACCCGCTAGCTGCAATAAAGTAACAACCAGTGACGATCTTACCCGTGCACACACATATTCATCGAAAATAATTAGTCGCAGCACCAAATGTTGTGACAGGAAACAGCAAAGGCATTCAGTAAAAATGCTACCGATTGATGCTTTTAATCCATGAACAATGGTGCAGGGAAGGGGGATGTTTGTACCTTGCCACTCTAAGACAACTTTGGCCTCTCCCTTGACCACTTTTGGATACTGATCTATGCGAGAATCTTCAAGTAACAATTCTTCCACCTGTACCAAGATAACAATTTCAGTAACGAAAAGGAAAATGAGTTTGATCGCCAAATATGGAGAATGTCCTACAGGTTCAAAAAAGGAAAAGTAAAATGAATGTGATCGCCATATATGGAGTGTCATGTCTATACAACTGGTAAAAATATGCCCACATGTGAATCTCGTACACCAAAATGGTAACCTCATGCAACTGTCCATCACATTAAATTTGGATAGTGCTAACCAATATAAATCAGCGGCTGCATAATTAAGTGAGATATGTTGTAACAGAAGTACCTTGTTCCACAACAAAGTCTTCCGTCTCTCTCGGGTAGACAGTAGATGATCACGCAACCAAGACGTAACAACCCAAGGTTCGCATTCGGAGTTGCCATTCTTAGCATTTATGGCATTATCTTCAAGGATCTCGCATACCTACAAAATTTCAACAAAGGTCCAAAAAAGTCGTAAGGAAAATACTCTACACAACAGTAAATAATTTTAAATAACTTTGGACACACAAAAAAAGCTGTATACATTTTAAATTGCACTAAAATGAATGCTAGCACTAGCCACTGAATCAAACATGAACAGATACAGCTTATAGCACATACTTACATTTTTTAATTTGTTATTTATCAATCCACGTAGGTTCAATCTGCCCATGCTGGTGCGATGAAGTATCCTAATTTCAAATAGGCGTGTTACAGAAGGGTAGGAGCAGAGAGTTTCCGTGTCAGATTGAGGAGTGACGATTTAGTCGGAGCAATACCCTTGGATGATTTGCCGAAGTAAAGTGGCTTATCTCAAGTCTTGGATTAATGATTCTACATACTACCTCCGTACCTAAATATATGACGTTTTGGTAGGCTAAACTAGAGCTTACCAAAACGTCATATATTTAGGTACGGATGGAGTATGAAACAAATGAATCATATGAAAATCTGAAATATATCAGTACTGGGGCACTGCTTGTTGTAGCGGGCAGTGCGAACGTTGAGAGATAAAACCGTACAACCTACCAAGCACTACAGGCAGCCGTTGTATAGAGGCCATTGTCCACTGTGGGCTATTTCAGGGCTATAGTGGCAGTGGGGAACTGGGGATACATCAGGCGATTTAAAACAACGTCCCGCAGCCTATTGTTAGTACCATGTTTACGGACGGTACAGGGTACTGCACAACATACTGCATTTACCAATAATACATTGCATTCCATTATCAAGATGCAGACACCCAGAGCAAATGATACTTTGTAGAATAAACACCTGAAGGAATGAAACAGTAGGGTAGGAAAATCACACCTGCTCATATATTTGCTCGGCTCTCTTTGATAATGCCCGTCTCTGGTAAATGCCCCATAGAATCCTGAGCAGTGCTGCAGACTAAGGTTTTATCATCATTTGAGCTGCGCTTGAATGGATGCTTGTTTAAGATGGTAATGTTACAAGCATACCAGGGCACAGAAAGTGATCACAAAGATGATATTGCCAGAGATCCATTGACGAACTTGGCAAGACAGGGGCCTATGAAGCTCCGCGGCCAGCTCTGGACATTTAAACGCTTGGACCCTAAATGGGGAAACAATAGAGGGATTTCCCAGCATCTGTTAAGGCATTGAATACCATGCATTTCCTTGGAGGGAAAAAGAGGTTACGATGACGCATACTTATCGTAAGTCCAAGTTGTCTCCAAGAAGCCATGTGCGCTCTGCAGCACCCTGTCCTTTACGACCTTGATTCCATCGTCACTTAGGCGGGCGGCATCCTTGGATAATAGCTCGTCCGCCATACTTGAGATATCATGCTGTTGGAACTGAAAGCGAGATAAACAGAATCAGTTGATGAGAGCTCATAACTGTACTGAACAAGTGATGCATCCATCCATCAATCCAAGTGTGTATATATAGTGAGAAAAGGCAATACCAAGATTTTGCCGGGTTGGCCGCACAAGGCACGGGCGTGTTCGTCGCAGATTCTGAGCTGGAGCAACTCTGCCTGCAAGTAGGTTGTGTAGAGGTTAAATGTGTAACACTATAATCAAGTGGATGTAGGAAGTCATGAAGCAAGAGAAGGAAGGCAGTACGATCTTGTTAGCGGTGTGGGTGAGAAGACCGTCCTCCACGCATGTCCTGCCGCGTTTCTTGAATCCCTCGATGCACCGCAGCTCGCCGTCGACGCACCGGCCGTTGTCGGGGCAGGGTTCGCACGAATCTGCACAAGCAAACACGGAACAGGAGGAGAGGAGCGCTCCACAGATTAGCATGGTAGGGATTTGTTGCTTCTCATGGTGGTTGAGCTGCTTCCGTCGACTTGAATGAAGCTAAGGGGAATTCAAATTCGAGCGTAGGGGGAATCGACTCGACGGCTCACCGTAGGCGGGATAGGGGTCGGCGGAGTCGCAGAAGGGGGCGGGGCGGCGGTTGAAGACGCTGCAGGCGGCGGCGACGGCGGCCGCGATGGCCAGCACGGCGAGCAGGCGGAGGAGGTCGTGGATGCCGTCGGGGAAGAGCCCCGGCGGCGGCTCCGCCAGCGACCACCGCCGCTCCGACCTGCTGCTCCCCGGCCGCCGTCTCGCCATGCTCCGCTCCTCCGTCCCCTCCTCTACTAAGGCCTTTTCTTCTTCGGCCCATCTTCGGCCCACGAACAGAGCCCAAATAGGACTGCATCTCGACGGAGCGGAGCAGATCGGCGATGGATCCGTGGTCGCCGGCGGCGACGTCGCTGGTGGTGAGGAGCCCGAGGCAGACGGTGAGCCTGATCCGGGGCCGGCGGCGGCCGCAGTTCGGGCGGCCGGAGCGGGAGCGGGAGGAGAGGCAGCCCCGGCAGCGGCAGCCGGGGCCGAAGCCGTCGGAGGTGTACGGGTTCGTGGGGTCCATCACGACGGTGATCGCGACGGCGGTGTACCTGGCGTGGGCGTACACGCCGGAGCCGGTGCTCCGGTCGCTGGGCATCACCTACTACCCCACCAAGTACTGGGCGCTGGCCGTGCCGTCGCTGGCCATGGTCGCCGTCGCGCTCTCCCTCATCGCCTACCTCGGCTCCAACTTCGTCGCCACCCCTCCCCCCACCTCCTTCACCACCATCTTCGGTGAGATTACCAATTACGACATTGATGAGCTCAATTGTTACACTAGTTACTTAGTTTGCTCATACTTTTCATCCACTTCTTGTTCTTCATTTGATCATTTCCATCCATCCAGACGAGTACAGCCGGGAACGCGCCGCCGCCGCCACGGTCGTGCCGCCGGTTGATGCAATGGCGCAGGAAGAGGAGGACGAAGGAGTAGAGAGGCCAATCGAGCCCATTTCGGACATTGGCATCCATCACATCAACAACCTCATGTTTGGTGATCATGCCTGATGATTCTTTCGTACTATCTAATATCATAGTGCAGTCGTGGTGTTCTACTTACATTGCTTGTTGCTCGCCAAATTATGATACAGAAGTAGTGTTGTCTTTGTTATATATTGTGATTTTTGAGCAAGCCAATTCTTGAGTTTCTTGTGCCTATTCATAGCCCAGTGGTGGATACATTTGTCCAAAAATGGGAATGGGCATGGGCATCGGCAGGCGGGGAAGAAGCCTCCGACAATGGCTCCCCTCCGCTCTGCCATGCCAGCCTCACCCCTATTTAGCTTACTGTGTTCCCCTCACAATTTCTCAACAAGTTTTTAGCAAACAAGAGCAGACAATGAAGACATCGTCGACGATGATGAGTCGCACCGCGGCCATGGTCACCGTGCTGGCCGTGATCCTGAGCGCCCGCACCGTGGACGCATCGGTGGCCGACACGTGCAAGGCGGCCGCGGCCAGCGACGTGCGCGTCAACGTGGAGCTGTGCATGACGCGGCTCGGCAGCCACCGCGACAGCATGGACGCGGACACCTGGGGCCTGGCCAAGGTGGCCTCCCTCGTCGGCGTCGACAACGCCGACCTCGCCAAGGGCGACATCAAGACCCTTGAGGCCAGCAACCCCAACGTGCGTATGAAGCCGGCGCTCGTCAAGTGCGCCACGCTCTACGTCAACATCGGCATGTCCTTTGCCGGCGCGTACGACAAGATCAACAGCCGCGCCTACCCCGCGGGCAAGGCGATGCTCGACGAGGCCCTGACGCTGACGCAGCAGTGCAACGCCGCGTTTAGCACCGCCGGCGTGACCCTGCCTCCGCCGCTGGCCCAGCGCACCGTCGACTCCATCCAGATCGCCATCATCGCCGGCGCCATCACCAACCTCATCAAGTGACCTCTTTCCTCTTCAGCAAATAATACAGTGCAGTACACTACTGTAGTATCTAAATAGCACGATGGTGATATCGTTTCTTCACATTTTTGTGCATTGATAAAAAGTTTGTTGTAATCGTGTCTCGGATTCGGAAGAACATTTGATCATTTGACTTTACAAAATGGCAATGGCATCATCATCATCATCATTAAGCACTAGGGGTAGTAGAGCTACAAGCGTGGATATGTTGGGTTCCATTCCATGAAACAAAATTGTCTATGTATGCAGCAAAGAAGAAGAGGAACAAAATGGCATGGGAATGGGAAGCCATTAGCATGCCCAGACCCTCTTCTTGGGGAGAAGGTCTTTGGTCTTGATCTGATCGATCCTGGCGGCGATGATGAAGTCGTTGGCGCTCAGCCCACCTGCACCATGAAATCTCAGTTCAATTCAGTTAAGTTTTCATTTCAACTCAGTTCACTGATGAATCCATTTTATTCCATCCATGGAGAAGCATATATAGCAGAAGAGAGAAGATGTGGCTGACTGACCTACGGAGGGCGTGTAGAGCTGGGCCCTGACTTGGTTGGGGGCCTCGAACTGGAGCTTAGCGGGGGCGTGGCCGGCGCCGTCGAGGGTCCTGTTGATCCTGGCGATGAGCTCGTCGCCGCAGGGCTGGTCGCGGACCTTCCAGACGCACTCGAGGGTGAGCACGTCGGCGTCGCCCTTGCTGGGGAAGAGGAGCCTCCAGCCGACGACCTTGAAGAGGAGCTTGCGGGCGTCCTCCTCGGAGAGCGGCGCCGGGTCGGCGTCGAGGGGGACGCGGGAGAGGGAGAGGACGGAGAGGGTGGGGATGAGGATGCGGTGCAGCGTGTCCACGTCCCCCAGCGTCTTGTCCCCGAAGTTGCTCTCGATCTCCTCCGGGAACGGGTCCCGCGCCCCGAAGTCCCCCAGGATGTCCGCCATCGCCACCACCTTGCCTCTTCTTCCCTTAATGGTCGTGGTGGAGAGGAGGCTCCTTGTGGCGGCGGGCTTGCCGGCGGCGGTGAAGAAGGCCGCGGCTGGGCTGAGCATGAGCGCGGCCATGGTGCACTTGGAACCAGGGGATGGATGGATGGATGATGGACGGAGGAGCTTGCTTGTTATCTGGCCGTCCCTTTGAAGCCGTCTTCCTTTTATCGCCACACACCAGCGTGCACTTATTTTGTTGCTTTCTCCCTTCCAGTCTCTTCTCGATCCATTCCAGCGTCAACTAATCGTCTCCTCTCTCAATAATAGTTATGCAAAAACCAGTGCCCTGAGAGCAAGGAAGCAAGGATAATGCAAAATGATCTGACACATCTTTTCTCTGCGCAACAACTATAGTCCTCCTTTCTATTTACAAGTTTTGTGTCATTGTGTGTTAATTACCAGGTTACAATTTTTTGGATTAACCTCAGTATGATCTGCCACATATTGTGATTTTCTTTTCTGGCCCTTTTGCATCAAACGATGAAGGGGGAACAAGTTCCAAGAGTATCAAGATCCAATACAATATGAAGGGGGAACACGATTTTCTTTGGATGAAAGTGTAGATCTATGTATCCTCCCTCAATCCCTAGCAACTCAACAATTTTGGATGGCTAGAGAAGGAGATCGGGCTCGATGAAGCTTGTATCGTCAATGGAGGAGAGAGAGAGAGATAAGAGGTGTGACAAGGAAGAAGATGACTCCCTTTTATAGTCCCCCATATTTTCAACCGTTATGTGCATTGTTGCGCATAGTCGATACTACCAACCAACACCCACCGGTACAACCGGCCAGGCTAGTACGAGCCACTGAGCAAGCAACCCTAACCCTAAGAAATGGCACCTGGGGGTATAAGCAGTACAACCGCCCGCCCAGCTAGTAGTATCTATTTAAATAATAAACTGGTACTTCATGGGCGGTACCGCCCAGCCACCGACCCTAGGTTAGAGGGGAATAGCGGGCTCGGCCGGTAGTTTCCCGGTGGTTGGCCCGGTTGTACCGCCCCCTAACAGGAGCGGTACTACTGGCCATCCACCCGGTACTACCGGGGTCTGGCTTGCTGCTTAGTACCAGCTAGGCAGAGCGGTTGTACCGCTCTGCCAAGCCGGTTCAACCAACTAGTGAGTGGTAGCAGTACCTTGGAAGAAAAACTCTACCTCAAACAACGATGCGAAGACTCGGGCGATAAGACTATGTGCTCGATCATCCACAAACACCCAAGTCTTCACGCGGGACCCTCTCGGTAGTGCGGGACTCCGACACTCAAAGGAGAAAAGTGTGGGATATGTCGTCTTCAAACTTTTCCAAATAGAGATGTGTGGCACAGTCTTGTGCCACGGAGCTTGTGTAGCTAAGGCACACGGTTAGACCGCGCATGTGTATTGACATCAACACCAAAACACTTAAGGCGAGAAATGCCCTTTCAATCTCTCCTTTTTTGGTGGTTGATGACAACACACGAATTTGCACATAATTAACAGATGTTATGATATTCATATGGTCTAGAAAATATAGACGGGCTTCCCCTAGATGTATGCACTATTTAGGACTTTGCCTTTGGAATACAAAGTGCATACACGCTCCCCCTAGATTTTATAGACCGTCATGTTTTGCAATAGATAATGAGTAACATCATAGCTTACAATTGCAATACCACGGAGCATAAAAGAACGACACAATGAATAATAGCTCCACACTAGACATGATAAAGATAAATAGATAACGGGTAATGGGTATGCATGTCTTACACCATACGACGGAATAAGTCTCCAACAAACACAAGTTCTCAAAGCAAATGCAAAATAAACTGTAGTTTAGAAGAGACAACAAATAGCTCAAGAATAAAAAGCTTGTGACTCCAGCCATGTGAATCCCCACAACCTAATAGATATCTTCTCCCCTTTGGCATCAATACGCCAAAAAGGGAAAAGATCAATGCTAACGACCCATCAATCACTCGTCGTCATCTTCGGTGGCCTCCGGGTCATCGTCATCAGAGTTATCATGCTCAAACTGAATCTTAACAGTGAAATCTGCGGCATGCTGGGTCTCTGAAGCAATATCTACATCATCATCATATGTAGGAGGTGGCTATCATCACTGTCAGCCCAGTGGGAGTAGTGCTGAGAAATCCACTCAGCCTCAGGAGTGATGGTCTTCTCAAACCCACTACGGACATCAAGAGATAATGCCTTCATAATATGAATCTGGCATTGCCGGACAATCTTTTCAGTCACATGGGCCACATAAAAGGTGGTGCTAAATTTCAGTCTTGAGACAGAAGGTCTTGCACACCTTGGCCTTAAGCCTTACCCACGTAGACTTGTCAACCCACGAGAGCTCAAAATCTAAATGACTGGATGCAGCAAACCGATTCTCCATCCTGCCCTTCCTCTTGTTCTCAAACCTTGGTCCAGGGTGCTTCTTCTGCTTCAGTTTCTTCTTACCATGAGCAATGAGAGAATCCGAGCCACTTTGGACCTCACCCGAGTAGTTAATAAGCCTTCAGAAATGTTATGGTATAGGGGCCAAGAGAGGGTAATGCCTTGTTGATCATGCAGTTGAACATCTCATTCCAAAGAACATCGGGCACATCGAGGGGGAATGCCCTTGCCCTTCTCAGAGCGATTCATCAGCATCGGATCGACAAAGTAGTGATAAATCTTATCCTGGTTTACAACCTTGGGGATCAACACATTCCTGCAAATGCGATGCATAATGTCATATAGTGGCCTCATATCATTGGACTCACCAGCAACGCCATGACCAAAAATGTAGAGGGGGCTCAACGTGTCAGCAGTAGAAGTAGTTGTCTTTCCATGTGGACGAAAGCCAACGACCTTCTTGAGGCCCTCCTCATGATAGCCCAAAGCAGCACAGAAATCAGCCCACGGAGCAGACAGGCGCTTATCATGCATCATCCAGGTGATAGTCCTCTGATCATCAGTCCTGAAAATGGATAGTGGCATACTGCTGGTGAAGAATCTACGAATCAACAACACACTGAATTGTCCATAAGCTTCGTGAGGACAAACTCCTCACACAAGGCAAGAGCCTCCTAAAAGTAACCAACGTTGCTCGGATGCTTCACGTGATTGAAGTCAATGACCTAGAGAAACCTTGTTCTTGAACTTGCTAAAGATATCTTGCCAAACTGCTGAGAAGAACACATAGGATGAGTCCAACAAGGAGCATAAGGGAGCACATAGGGATTCTGAACCATGAAGTGTTGAAACTCTGAGAAAGACATCTTCCCCACTAGCTTGTCGGCCTTGGTCTTAGCAATGGTCGAACGTTGACGCTTGGTCAACCCTGTTGGTCGGATCACCTCGTTGGTTGTTTGTGGTGAAGACCTTCATCATCATCGTCTAATTCATCGATAATACAGTGTTGTGGTGTTGATGTGCTTGGTATGATCATGTATAAGGTGTAGCGGGTAAGCTCACCACGTAGGGGCACAAGGTTAGCACATCTCACAATTTATGTGCAACAAAACACCGCGTAGTTGCATGTGTCGAGCCAATGCAGGTAACCAAACAACGTGCCTAAACTGATCCGCTAATGCAGGCAACCTAGATGCAGATAACCAAACGAGGAGATGTAGATGTTGGTTTTGTACCTGTTTTGGTTTTAGGCTAAGCTCAGAAGTGTATGTAATGCATGCAAAACTCTGCACATGGCCACCAAACACATCCTAAATGTTCATCCTTGCAAATCGGTGTTTGTGACATGTTTTATGATGCATGTAAACAAAAGTTAAGTTACCAAAATTAAAGATATTCATGTACATGTAACTTGAATTTTCCACAAATCACATGTAAACAATACTCTGAAGCATGATTTTCTCCAGCAGTCTCAACTGTCCGATTTCTCATCCCCACAGAATGAAGAGTGAAATACATTACGATACACACAGACTCAGCAACATATGCCCCGTTTAGACGCACATTCAAAATCAAAATAGAGCAGATGCACAGACCCATTCCCATTTCACCGGTATCGTCCGAATATCCAAACATGACATGCCATGGATCTTGCAGAAGTTTGATCAGAGCTCTTCAACGTTTCTTTTCCAAAGAGCAGGCCTTCATACAGAAAAAGAATGCAGCATAGTTGTTTGGCGCTTTGGTGTTTTGAATCAGCCATAGCATTTTTCATGCCCAGCTATATTGCAGATCATCATCAGTACTGGAGAGCGAGATTAGGCAAAACAAGCACAGGGCAGTTCGCTGCCAAGATACCATCATGTTTTCTTGTGAACTTTGAAGCCGAATATCCGGGGAACATATTGCTGCGCCTGCTTCTGTGGCTTCAGTTGTGAGTGGGTCATCATGAAAATATGAGGAAATGTCGTCCCAAAGTATGCTCCGTCTGTACCTGGGAAGACTTAAGGTGGTACAAAGATCTATTAACATAGGCACGTTGCAGTTTGCAGCACACGCGAAAATGCACGGCAATACTTGCATCAGTACTATAAATGTAGAAATATATTGTTCATAACTACTGTAACAAAATGGGCAGTCTACACTCTACAGAAAGCGGCAGGGATCCAAAGGCCAAGGGCAAGCAAAGTAAATAACACTATATTTACAATGTCTCCGCCCCATTGACAACAAAGAGATCACATCATAGGTTCTTAACAGAAGGTAGCTTGATGGTAAAAAGGCACAATAGTAATAACGGCACGATCACTATTCCTAAACTTAACAGAAGAGAGTATTTGCAACGAAGAGACCTGCCAATGCTTATCAAAGTAAGATGCTTAAAAGGATACTGCCTTGGTACTTGGATCTTGGATAGTAGATGTCTTCACATTTAGGACAATATATCTTGACGGTACTGGACCTAGGGATATCGGACTGCCCCACTGGAAGACAGGGCTGGCCGGAGCAGGACACGCGGGGGCACCTTCCAAAGTCGCAGTTCTTGAACTTCTCCAGCTGAAGAAGAAACAACATTCAGGTTTCAGAACAGATAACGAAAACCTGCTGCTACTGTGGTTGATGTCGAAAAAGCAGGGAGCTCATCATTCATTCATGCGGCAAACCATAAAGCGGCCGAGATGCTTACCATCGCAGCCAAGCCCTTGGTGGTCAAGATATAGCGGGCATGGATCAAACCGTAGAGCATCTCCGCGGACGCCACAATCAGCTCGTTTTGGTCATCAGCAAACTTATCCCCTGAGGATCAGATCAACATATTACTACTAAGTTACTACAACTTAAGGAGGTGAGGTGAGGTGAGGTATAGGTAGGGTACCCTGGACGGGCTCGAGGTCGAGGATGAGGTCGAGGGCGTGCTCGTAGTAGGGGACCTGGGTGCTGAGGCCGCAGAGGTTGAAGTCGTCCTGGATGTAGTCGTCGTCGACCTCGGTGAAGAACTCGTTGCCCTTCATGCCGCAGAACCAGGTGATCCAGAAGGTGTCCTCCGCCTCCGACGACGCGGCGCCGCTGTTCCCGTCGCTGCTGCTGTCCGAATCCAGCTGCTGCTCTGCTGCCGTCCCCAACGCGCGCGCACACAGACATCAGTCAATCAATTTAAGGTGCGTACAAGCGAGGAGGAAAACAATGGGAGAATCGGATGACGAGAGGGAATCGGCGGACGGGAGAAAGCAAAGCGCTCGACGAGGCCGACGGCGAGGAAAGGGGATACCTTTGGCTTTGGGGGCGGCGGTGGAGGAGGAGGACAGCTTGGGCTTGGCGACGGAGGAGGTGGAGGGCGACGACCGCTCGGTGGTGGCCCGGAGGTGCCTGTCGAGGGCGTCGTTGATGCGCTTGCGGTCCATGGCGCCGGCCGGCGGCGAGCTAGGGTTTCGACCGGCGACGGGAGCGGGAGGGGGGGGGGGGGGGGGGGAAGGAGGGATTCTGTCTGATTCCCCCTCGTCCGTCCGTCCGTCCAATCAGAGAGTGTTTGTGTGGGTATAGATTCGTATTCGGCCCAAGGGCAGTACTTGGCCCACCGGCCCAGTTTGCCGCGGTTAGACGCGAGCCGTCTGATCTTCCGTGATTCAATGAACCAGATTTGTATGTACCTTTTCGGATTATACGACTGCAATATTTACAATATTTTTGCAACACTTGTGATACGACTTTTTTGGTATACGGATGAAATATTTTTATTTTTGATGTTTTTATAGCAAAAAGAATTGTGATAGAAAATTTAATCGCTGGTGGTAGCATTTTTTACTATCGGTTGCAACTTTTTTGGTTCATGAATGCAACAAAAATTTATTGTGTGCATTTTTTTATTTTTTCATTGTTACAACAAAAAATCTGATAAAAAAAAATTAGTACCATATTTACCATCAATTCGTGGCAGCAAATTTGATCACCGCTTATAGCTTTTTTTATAATGGTTGCAACAAAATTTTAGCAAAAAAATAACATAGATCAACATAATAGTATTTTAGTATAATAGTAGTACAGATAGTAGCATTTTATACTACGGTTGCAACATTTATTATGTGTCATATGCAACAAAATCACGAAATCACTAATTTAAGAGTACTCGTAGCTACAAACAGTACGTTCTCTCCGCACGTGCGCTAAGTGGCGCACTCTAAAGCTATTTTCGTTTTTCCTGTTTTAGAGTTACGAGTGCCTCTCGCAGAGGCACGATAGTGCCTTTCCCTGAGGCACAATAGTGCCTCTCGCAGAGGCACGAGTGTGCCTTTCCCTGAGGCACGAGGCACGACTCCCGCGAAGCCATGGTCGTGCCTCCCGCAGAGGCAAGGTCGTGCCTCTTTTTTTTTGAAAAAAAATTGTTTTTTTCATCAAAACGTATAGAAAAAACGAGCGAAAACTAAAAAGGTAAAAAACACCGAAAAACAATTTTAAACATAAAAAACACGTACACAAAAATTAAATCCGAGGGAACGCTGTGAGCGCGACACGTGGCGTTGTTCGTTGGACTGGACTACGAATGAGTACTCTAAAATTAGTTGCCCTCACAAAAGCGGAAACGTGGACAAAGCTGGGCGTCGGCCCGACTGGCCTATGCTTTGGCTGGTGGTCGGCTGACCACGAACCTTTCCCTCGGCCCAAAAGGCGGCCCAGGAACAAAATCGCCAATGCAGTGGACGTTCGCACTTTAGCACTCACACACACACATGCAGTGAACAACTTGCTTTTCCTAGAAAATTGACCCAACAAAACCTAGCAACAGATCGAGCAGATTCGATGCGTTTTTTATTTATCATTTTGTGAATGTATTCAGTTCAGATCGTTTCTCAAAAGGTGACCGTGATGCGGCAAAAGAAAAGACTGCTCAAATACTTTACAGATCGAACAACATATTACTGTAAATTCATTTTCATTTATTTGCTGGGGGTCGGATGATACGAGAGTTCCTCTTGGCGGAGCTTCGGCTGGGCCAACCTGGGCAGCTGCCTCCTCAGCCGACACAAAATCTTGTGAATACCTATACATATATTATCCAAATATCTGATAAAATTGTCTCAAAACTCATGTTTAGTTACCCCCCCCCCCCCCAGCCCATTGCCCCTCCAAGATTCAGGCCCAAGCTCCGCCACCTTGCGGAGTATAGAAATAAAAATGCTCAAAAAATTTGGTTGTCCAAGCATTGGCAGGAAATTTTAAGTAGAGCGGGATTGTCACAATTTCGATCAACGTGATACGGCGATTGTGAAAGAAAAAAGACATTTGTAGCCGATAAAATTTCATCCTGGCACTAACATTGCATTTCACAACAAACAACAGCATCAGCATATGGATGCAGTTCATCTCATGACTACTTGAATAATTCTCACATTACTACAACTCTCCCCTACCCTCACCTCACCTCTTTGCATTATTGGTTTGCCTCTTAACAAAAAATACTCTCCTTGATACACTATAGATGTACATCCCCCCCCCCCCCCCCCCCCCAATTCCACGGCTATCTTGTACAGTAGATGTCACAGAATCCATGGAGCTCACGTCATGATGTCGTCGACCTCCGAGTTGAAAACAAAGCTAGGGAAGGTGGTCGTTATGTCCCTGCAAGGAGTTTTTCAGAAACAAGAAGCAGCCATTAATTAGCCAACTGCATGCTTCAAATCATTATTATTACAGATTATAAACTGAACTCGAATGGGAGTCGAGCGTGTTCTCGGTTGGCGAGAGAACATGCCCGTGAGCTCGCCCGCCCGCTTTCGAGGCGCAGCCTCCGCACGGTGCCTCATTTCTACCTAACGATGTATAGCTGAGGGAGGGAACTTCCCCATTTAACCATGTTTTAAAACTGAACTTGAATAAACTGCAGTTAAATATGTGCCAAAGACCTGACTATCAGATGGGGCAGTCAAGAACTAACAGGTATATAGCACTTACTTTAGGTATGGAAGTGTCATTATCTTCATCAAGGAGGGATTTCGTGAGACAAAGTTCTCCCACTCTGCTCTATCTATTTTCCCGTCCTGATTCGCATCAGCATCTGAAAATGTCTGCCAACAGCAACCATATCAGTCAATATCTCAACTCCTATGAAGGCTCTGAATTATAGTTAATCAAGACTTGAATAACAGCTCAGGTTTTGGGATCAAATGGCCATACCTTATCAAGGATTGACTCGATGGTTTCATCTGACAACTTCATTCCTGATTCACTCAGAAGGGCAATAAGCATCTGCTTGACCTGTACATCAAGGCAGTAGAAACTATGTCATCAATGATAGAAGGGGGGGAAGCACAGCAAAATGAAACATTAAATGACACAGAGTCCAGAAATACGAGCAGATTAATAATTCTATTAATGCTTGAAGATATTGCAATATTCATGGTTTTGTTAATTGGAAATAGAAATTCAAAAAAAATTAAAGATGTGGAGAGTCATAAAACACAGAGCTCAAATAATCACCTCTTTTCGTTCGATGAAGCCTGTGTTGTCCATATCATATAGCTTGAAGGAAACTGGCAAGCAACAGAGATGTTCAGAAAGCAGAAATATGGTAGTATCAAAATGGACAAAGAGAAACACCATGATGATATATAACTTACAATCAATTTTCTGTTCCATGGGAATGCTAGGGTGAAATACATTTAGAGCTTGAACGAAGTCAGGAAAGTCAATGACCCCCCTTTTCTTGACATCGAAGAGGTCAAATATCTGAAAGGTTGCGTAAATTCAGCAAGTGTATAGGCGAGAGCATGGCAACTCATAGTAAGCAAGTAGTACCAGAGTTCACAAGCGTATTAAAATGCAGAGAATGGCATGTCAAAACATACCCGGTTAGCAAAAAGATTGTCCATCTTGCTCTTGAACAGTGCAAGCTGGAACTCTTCCTGCACAACAGAAAATACAGAGGCTAGCTGTTCAACATGATTGCAAGTTCAGATTACTGACACTACTTACTTTTGATGAAGCAATCTAGAGAAACAAAAATAGTAATCCAGTTTTTCTCTAGAAGAATAACAGATTTTTGTCTTGCACATCAAAAAAAGAACATAAAATTCTGCTTACATGATTCCTGCGCGGCACAATTAGAGTATAAAGGAAGCCAGCAGTAGAATTAGGCAGATTGTTGTAATACATATAAATATACTGTAGTACTACTATATATGTCTCGAAATTGCCCTATGGAAAAGGACAATCTTACATGATAAGCATTAGGCCCAGTCCACCACAGGCTTGTGTGATGGTTACAGATGCACATGATGCTTACAATGAACGAAACCATATCAAACAATTATTAGTAATAATAATGAATGCAGATCTGGAAACGAACACATCACCCTCCATATTTAGAAAGATTACAACTGAACCAAAAGGGAGGCTGGCCAGCCTGTCTTCTTTTATCTTACAGAGAAGAGCATTGAGGCTGGAGCTAACCGAAAACAGCAGCTAGAAAATGACCCGACCACAGAGGCAGTACAATTATTTACACCGTATTAAGTAGGTGTTTCCTAGGAAGTAAAAGGAAACAAAATATGGGAAGCATGGGCATGCATAACAGATTTGATATCATGATATGCTGCTACCCTCTTGATTTAGAAAGATCCAAACTGCATCATCAAAGAGGCCAAGACACGCCAGCCTGCCTTACAGAGCAATGAGGCCGAGAGGAACAGAAATCATCAGGGGTTTTGGAAAATGACTAGGCCAGAGGCAGTTTTGTTTCTTTGCAAGACTGTTCTGTAATAAATTTCTTTACCATGAATGAAATAGAACAGAAAACATATGGGAAGGAAGGAAGGAAGGAAGCAGGGCATGGATGATATATACAAGATGATATAATGAGGGTACCTTGTTGATGAGGCCGTCGTCGATGAGGGTGCTGCTGATGGTCTTGAAGAGCTCGAACAGGGCCTCCACCTCGCTCACGCTGACTGCATGAAACAGAGAAGAAAAAAGACACGTGGTGAGTAATGTAGTACTACAGGAGTCTAGGAATATATAGGACGCAGTGAAGAATTAATTAAGGTTTGACCGGTGGAGGTAGTTACATGTGGTCTGGGCGGCGAGCTTGAAGGGGTCGTCGTAGCCCGGGTAGCGGCGGCGCCTGGACCTGGACGTGGACTTGGACTTGGAGTGGAAGCACCCCATTCTTTCCCCTCTGAAATTTCGGAATGGGGATATGAACCCTAGGTCGCTGGGTGATGGGCGGCGGGCAGTGCTAGAGGCAAGAGGGGTATATGTAATTGCCGGAGGGAGGGAGGGGCTGCTCGCCGGCGCCGCTGGGTGCAGTTGTTTGGGGGGTGGGACGATGGACTCCGCACTGTTTCCTCCTCCGTTTATATGGGAGGGGAGAGGAGGGTGGTTGGTGAACTGAATCTGTTTGTTTCTACCCATGTTTAATTTGCCAAAATAGAGAGAGAGAGAGTATACCATACGATTTCAAAGGCCGGAGTTAATTCGGTTTCTTAACAGCCAGCCAAGCGCAGGCATGCTGATGCTGCGTTAATGCACTGCAAGGCACACCCTGGCCTGGCGTCTACCAATTATAATTGCTGCAAATATTTCGATTTTACCAGCTATGAATCTATATATGATCAATCAACACAGCCATGGCTGCCAAAATCTACTACTACCCCTAGTAATTTTGTTTGCAGTGTGGTTTTCTTTTTATTTACCCGCCATGAAACATATTGGTACGGCGGGAGAAAAACGACCGCCGCTGGTTTTGCCTCGGTGGCTGGAGGCGGGCGATGGCATCGGAGAAATCAGGCGGCGGCGACGCCCATATGCGTCGTTATTTTCCTGGAGGCGTTGCACTGGTGCCCCAACAGCCCCCTCCTCCTTCCTCCCCAGCTCGCAGGCCGGGTGAAAACCCAGATCCCTCCTGGATCGAGCGGCGGCGACGCTCCGGGCGTCGTCATCCTCTTGGGGATGTTGTTCATGGTGAGCTTGGGGTGGATGCGATGCTCTGGTTGTTGGGCGGTGGTTAATGGCGGGGTCGGAGTTCGCCTGGTGTTGTTGTGTTGGCGCGTCTAGCCCCTTTGCCTGCTCCTGGCCATTTGTGGATGGCAGAGCTTGGTGCTTTCCTCGTCAAGGTGTTGCCTTTGTGCTCCACAACGGCGTCTTCCTTCCTTCGGTGCCGATCTTCAGAAGCCCTGCCGTCAAAGTGCTTCACCCTATGTGCAGATCCCTTTCAGTGTTGAACCCCCTTCGATGTGTCTTCATAGCTTGTTGTTGGCCTCCAGTTCCGTCTTCCGGGCGGCAATGGCGTCGGTTCATTCCTTAGTTCTTGTTGGAGCATCATCATCTTTCGACGGATCAATAATTGCAGCAAATATTTCGATTTTACCGGCTATGAATCTATAATCAATCAACACAGCTTTGGCTGCCAAGATCTACCTCCCCTCCCTAGTATTTTTGTTTGCACTGTGGTTTTCTTTTATTTTCCCACCATGAAGCCTATTGGTACGGTGGAAGAAAAAAAGACTGCCGCTCACCTTGATCTTCTCTCCAAAAGCGGTTTCATAAGGTTTGAACCGGTCGATGATCGTACGTTTTGTTCCCGCGCCATATCTTTGATGGATATGAGGACGCAGGAGCAGAGTCCGCTTCTTTGTGTTCGCATGCAAATTGTTGTAAGTTCTAACCCTCTCGATTCCACCCCTTGTATCAGTCGTTCTCTGTCCACAGAAAAAAAATGATTGTGACGCTTCGATTGCCCCTCTTTTAACGCATGCTCATTTATGTCTGCATGCAGATTCTTGTGACCCACTCGCTTCCCTCTCTTTTAACAATGGGTCTTCATATCCGCACGAGAAATGTTGCAGTGCTTCTGCTTCCCCCTTTTTAATGCACTCTCTTTAGGTTCGCGTGTGGATTGTTGTAACACTCTTGACCCCTTCTTCTAACAGATGATATATGTGCCACAGGTGAAATATTGTAACACATCCTCATACCCCTATTTTAAAGCACACTCTCTGTGTCAACCTATGAATTGTTGTAACCCTCTTGATCCCCTTCTTCTGACGGTTGATCTATGTGCCATAGGTGAAATGTTGTAACACATCCTCGTCCCCATATTTAAAAGCACACTCTTTGTGTCAACCTAAGAATTATTGTAACCCTTCCGTCACTCTCCCTTTTAATGGTCGATCTTTGTGCCCACACATGAAATTTTGTGATGCATCATGTTCCTCCTCTTTTGCCGCCACTCTTTGTGTCAACCTATGAATTTTTGTAACCATTCTTCTCCTTCCTATTTTAAAAATCAATCTTTGTGTCCACATGTGAAATTGTGTAACACGTCCTCTTCCCCCTCTTTTACCGTCCACTTTTTGTGTCAACCTGCGAATTGTTGTAACTGTTTTGCTCCCTCCTATTTTAATGGTCAATCTCTGTGGCGTAATGTGAAATGTTGTAAAACTCTTTCGCTTCCCCCTCTTTTATCACCCATTTTCTGTGTCAACCTGCAAATTGTCGTAACCCTTCCACTCCTTGCTCTTTTAATGGTCGATCTCTGTGTCTGCGGGAAAAATGTTGTAACGCTTCCGCTCCATCTTTTACCAACCACTCTTCGTGTATGCCTGCAAATTGTTGTAAACCTTCTGGTCCTCCCTCTTTTAATGACAGATCTTTGTGTTCGGGTGCGAAAAATGTTGTAATGCTTTTTCTTCCCCCTCTTTTACCACCCATACTTTGTGTTAACCTATGAGTTGTTGTAACCCTTCCGCTCTTGCCTATTTAATGGTCGATCTTTGTGTCCATAGGAAAAATGTGTAATGCTTTTGCTTCCTCCGCTTTTACTACACACTCTTTGTGATTGCATGCCTCCCTATTTATAGTCGATCTCTTCGTCCACATGTGAAATATTGTAACGCTTTCGCATCCCCACATTTTTACCACCCACTCTTCGTGTCTGCTTGCAAAATGTTGTAACCCTCCCTATCCACCTTCCCTTTTTAATGTTAGCTTTCTGCGTCGGTGTCTGAATCATTGTAACCCTTTCCGCTTCTCTCTCTTTTAACTCTTCCATGATATGATCCCTCCCTTCCACGTGCATGCGAACAAGGCTCTGTCCTACATGCACAGTCAATACTAATATTAAGAATCTCAAGAACAACAAATGATGTGCTTCACCACGCACGTGTGTATCTTGCGTTAATTAGCAACCCAGTGTGTGGAGGGGGGCATTAAAATGGATTTGCAATAAGGAATCTCTCGGATTTGGTTACCTAACTAGTATACTATAACGAAGTTGTTATCTTTTAGCGTCAACTCTTGAGTCCATTTTATTATTTGAAAATTTATTATGCCTCATTCCCAACTTTATCTTATTTAACTTATATCCTCCTTTGAGATCAATAGCAATCCCCATGTACCCATTTCAGCGGTGTGACTGATGTATTTCCAATTAATACATCATTTTATGACCAATGGCGTGGTTCAAATGACATTTTAGTTCTCCATTATGTCACCAGTAAATGGAATTTTATTGCCTTTCGGAATTTTTTATTTTTTAGGATTTTTGTATTGCTTTTGTAGGGAAGTGAAATGGTATTAATCATTAAATGATCGTTCATCGAGATTTGGATTCTTCACAAGCAGGATCTACTAGTTACCTTCATGCAAAATGAAATAGATTAACACAATGTACGAAGTACCTAATGAACCATCATAATTTCTATTGAACGTCGGCTCATAGCATTTTTCATAAGTTGATAAACCAAAGAGAATAAGTTTAGGCCACAATTTACACAATGTGATCATTAACTACCAAAACACGCCGATGTGATTGTAATGGTCGCACGTTGAAATTCAAATTCCTCACAACCATGATATGGTAGTTAGTTCACACACACAAAATCGCAAAAATAAACTCACAAAGTATCTATCACACTAACTTCATAGCCCCAACCTTCATTTAATGCTCATGGGTAAGTGATCTTGGTCTGATCTTTCTCTCTTTTTATTTGAGGAGGGGGAGGGGGTACAATACAACCACATAGAGTGAATTACATAATTTGTCTACAAGTCATCACCAACGGTTATACTATTGGTGAACCTGCCTAGACAATGACGTATTTGTTTGAGTTTCTTCTCACACAAGTAATATTACAAACTTCAAAGTTTAACACAAACTATTCTCACTATACTATAACTAATCACACAAATGAGCAGTCGGATTCATTGTTGTTCACCCGTTACTATAATAGTACATCATCATTTTCCAAGAAATAGAGCTGAAACTTACACCTCAAATAACAATGATTATCTTTCCATGTAGAGGAATGATGATATTATCCATTTCCCTGCTCCACATGACACCGCTTTTCCCTAGTGATTTTGGATGAAAGCACCCGAACTGCCATAACTTGACTCGGGTGGAAAGCATTATTGACGTTGACTGTCGTCATTCACTTGGGAGTAAGCTACCTACTATATGTTCCTTGATTCACATTTTTTGGTGAAATGGATCCAGATCTAATATAAAAGTCACCATAAGTAGATATGACCTTAAACTTAATATAATTTACATTAAGGTTCCTGGACCACCGAACGACCAGTACCGACGCCAGAACGAGTCGGGACGCATCGTAGTTGCCACTTCCCTATCGAGTTGGCTTGACCTTCTCGATATCGTACACTTTCACCTAAGGAATATTGCGCTGGAGTTGCAATCGTCATTGTTGAACACTTGAATAAATCTGAAGCACCGGACACCAAATCTCGCCATCACGCACACATGAAGATAAACCCTAACTTAACCGCCCCAAGGAGATGACATGAATCTCTATTGAATCTATATCTAGCGATGTTTAATTTCCCAAATTTGCAATTTCAGAAGAGGAATTAATTCGGTTTCTTAATAGATGGTGCAATTGTGCAAGCATGCATGATGCGTCAATGCGGTGCGAGAGACACCTGGCATCTACCAATGCTACATTGTAACTGCAGTAACTATTTCCAATTTACTAGTTATGATCAATCAACGAGCAGCTATAGCTTGCAGATCTGCTAATTTTCTTTGCCATCTCAAAAAAATATTTTTGGTTGCAGTGCAATTTTCTTTTTTCGAACGAGAAACCTATTGGTACTGTAGGCAAAAAAAAGATTGCCACTCCCCTTGATCTTCTTCATAGGTGGATTAATTGTCTTCCCACCCTTTGTGTCAGTATGGCGATCCCCAATATGGTAGTAGAGGTAGGGCGTGTGGTGGGTGCTTTCAGGGATTCACAAGTTTGGAATCAACTAACGATCACACGTTTTGTTCCCGCGCATCTTTTTGATGGCATATGAGGCCGTGAGATTAGAGCCCCCTCTTCATCTCTGCATGCGAATCACCGCAACGCTTCCACTTTACCCTCTTTCAATGCATGCTCTATATATTCACCCACAAATTGTTGTAATCCTTCCGCGCGATCCTCCCTCTTTTAGTGGTCGATCTTTTTATTCACATGTGAAATGTTGTATATTCCACTTCCCCCTCTTTTACCACCTACTCTCTATGTTAATCTGTTGTTGTAATCCTTCCGCTCCTCCCTCTTTGAGTGGTCGGTCTTTGTATCCACATGATAAATGTTGTAACGCTTCTGCTTCCCCCTCTTTTACTACCCACTCTTTGTGTATGCCTAAAAATTATTGTAACCCTTCTGCTCCTCGCTCTTTTAATGGTTGACCTATGTATCCGCCGACAAAATGTTGTAACGCTTCTTCTTTCCCCTCTTTTACCGCCCACTCTTTGTGTATGCCTACAAATTATTGTAACCCTTATGATCCTCCCTATTTTAATGGTCGGCCTTTGTGTCCACCGGCAAAATGTTTAACACTTTTGCTTCCCCCTCCTTTACAACCCACTCTTTGTGTATGTCCACCGGCAAAATTCTTAACACTTCTGCTTCCCCTCTTTTACAACCCACTCTTTGTGTATGCCTACAAATTATTGTAACCCTTCTGCCCCTCTCTATTTTAATGGTCGACCTCTATGATCTACCGACAAATTGTTGTAACTCTTCTGCTTCCCCCTCTTTTATCGTCCACTCTTTGTGCATTCCTAAAAATTAGTGTAACCTTTATGTTCCTCCCTCTTTTAATCTTTGACCTCTTTGTCCACCGTCAAAATGTTATAGCACTTCTACTTCGCCCTCTTTTACGACCCACTCTTTGTGTATGCCTACAAATTATTGTAACCCATCTGCTCCTCCCTCTTATAATATAATGGTCAACCTCTGTGTCCATCGGAAAAATGTTGTAACTCTCCGCTTCTCCCTCTACCACCCACTCTATGTAAATTGTTCAAACCCTTCTGTTCCCCCTCTTTTACCACTCGCTATCTATATATACATGTGAACTGTTGTGACCCTTCCGCACCAGCCCCCCCCTTTTAATGTTTGCTTCATGAGTCTGCGTGTGAATCGTGGTAACGATTCCCGCTTCCCAGTCTTTTAACTCTCCCGCGGTTTACCCCCCCCCCCACGCACATGCGACAAAGGATCTATCCTACATGACCAATCAACAATAGTTGGATTTTGTTGGTGAAAGATTGATATGTTTAGATTGTTAAACACATATTTATACCCACTGATCATGAACATGTTTATGAGTTATGAGTAGTTCCTTTGGTTCTTGAGGACATCAGACAAGTCTTGTTACAAGTAGTCATGTGAAGTTGATCACCGTTCAAAGTTATGATGTTATGTTGTGTTGTTTCCTCGCTAGTGATGTCATGTGAACGTCAACTACATGACAATTCACCATATCTATGGGCCTAGGGGGGAACATCGTGCAATTTTTTCGTAGATGTTGGGTTGCAGGAATGACAGAATACCTAGCTCTAGTTAACTATCTACTCTGTAAGGGCAGTTTTGGGACCTATGTTTAATGCTATGGTTAGATTTATCTTAATTACTTCTTTTGTATTTGTGGATGCTTACATGGAGAGTATAATCATAAGTAGGTGTATTTCCATGTAAGGACATCACCTTAGCATTGATACCCACACAACACTTATTATAGCAATGGTGTTAAGTTGGCAACTGATGTCTACGCACGCTTCTATTCTTGTAGACTATGTTGGGCCTCCAAGCGCAGAGGTTTGTAGGACAGCAACAATTTTCCTCAAGTGGATGACCTAAGGTTTATCGAACTCAGGAAAGTAGAGGTTGAAGATGGTCTCTCTGAAGCAACCCTGCAATTAAGATACAAAAAGTCTCTTGTGTCCCCAACACACCTAATACAACTAGGAGTTGTACAGGTGCACTAGTTCGGCGAAGAGATGGTAAAATATGGGTGATAGGTGTGATAAAACGAAGTAATATAAATCTGTAATAAAAAGTGCAGCAAAGAAACAAGTAACAAAAGTGAGTGCAAACGGTGTAACAATGATGGAAACAAGGCCTAGGCTTCATACTTTCACTAGTGGCAACTCTCAACAACATTAACATAGTCTAATCACATGATATTTCCCATAAAACATGCAATGGAGACGCACTCGGAGGTCATTCCTTTGTGGTCAAGAGAGGATGAGAATTATGTAGGGCTACAAAATCACACCTCAAAGTTCGTAGTTCTCAATCTATGGATTTCCCAATGTCACCGCGGCCATCCAAAGAGCGTGCCACAATCACCACAACATATCTAAAGGATAGTCAAAGACAAGCACCAAAAGACTCTCAATCTTCAATCCACACACAAAAGAGGAAATCACTCATGATAATATTCTTCTAACCCATGTCCAATAGACCGTTGTCACCTTGGTCTCGGGGATTATACTAGATAAGATCAATTGAGTACATCAATCCAATACATAGAGGAAGGGGAAATATCATGGGATCACCCTAGATTAACATAGCCTATGATCACAACAAAGATCACATCATGGGAGAGAGAGAAACCACATAGATCAAGATATAAGCCTTAGCCCCGAGGGGAACTACTCACACATGGACATGGTGAGAGGGAGAGTTGTTGATGGAGAGGTGCGGCCCGGAGGAGATGAAGGAGACAGCGACGGCGGCGGCCACGGCGGCGGCGGCGCACACGGCCACGGCCACGGCCCTTGGGGCAGCGGCCCTTGGCCCCTTCTTCTTCCTTGGAGATGGTGCTGCTTTGGAGATTGATCTCCCCCTCAAGTCGGCTGCCAAGGGGGAGGAAATTTCGTGGTGCCCTTTGACCTAGGTTTCCTCTCTTTATATAGACTCTCGGATTCCCGTCATCCAGATTACGTCTTCTGTATTTCGGGGTTTCTGGAAGCATCCGAACTCCGATTGGGCCGAATTTTATGTCTAAATCCACCGGAAAAAATTCCCTACAACTTTTTAGTTTTAAGTTTTTCCGTTTGAGTCCGTCTTCTAGCGTTTCCGAGGCGATCTTTAAAACCTGTCTGGTGGGGACAGATTTCGGGAGAGTTAGAGTCCAACTCCTACAAGGCTCCTTTTTGTGATTTTTCCTTTATCCAAGTAATTCCTACACATAAAGTACAAAAACAAGAACTTGTGCACTCTTGCAACCATTAATAGGTTAGTTCCAAAATATGTTATAAAAAGATATGAAAGTGTATCAAAAGCATAGAAATATCACACAAAACATGCATGGAGCAAGCAGAAATTATAGATACGTTTGGGACGTATCAACATCCCCAAGCTTAATTCCTGCACGTCCTCGAGTAGGTAAATGATAAGAAGCATAATTTCTGTGGTGACATGCTAGGAACCATATAAGAAATTTGAAAGTAAAGCAATCAAATCATGCAATTCAATTCAAGTCTTAACAAGCAAGAGTCTATATTAGCATTGAAACAAGCAACATAAGAACATAAAGGTGCAAGAGCTCTCGCTGTCCGTGACTCGAATGTCTCCAAATGGTGTTTGCGTGCAAGAAAGGGGATAGGGATATACGAGAAAAAATATAATTTTGTTGAGAACTCAATCTACTAAAGCTTCACACTTGGTTTTCTTTGGAATCTTATCTTGACTCATCCCCATACCACTAGCCAGGTACAAGTCAAAATGATCCACTCGTTTTCGATATTTTGAGCACTCATGCAATGGATGAGCGTAAACAAGAAAGTTGACATTTAGGATGGCAAAGAGAGAATATGGTGGAGGAGGAAGACAAAAAGGGTGTGAAAGGCTCACATCAATGAGAACAATCATAGGCGAGAGAAGGCCATATGATAGATATGATGTGAGGAGTAGGGATTGCCATGCAACCGATGCACATGTGAGCTAAAAGCTCTCCAAGGGAACTAGTGGGGGTGCATCTAACTTGCTTGCTCAAGAAGACCTAGAGCTCGTTTGAGGAGGCTCATCATTGGAATATACAAGCCAAATTCTATAGTGTGAAGGTCCCCACATAGCTATATGCATGATGATAATCTCTATGGAGTACAAGATATAAGAGGGAGTACGAGTGTGGATCTCTCAAAAGGAATAGTAGTGTGCCCCCTTCTCTCTTTTTATTTTTCTTTTTCTCTTTTTTCTATTTTTTTGTATTTTTTTGGTGGCCTCAATGGCTCTTTCTATTTAACTGTTATTTGTCCTCTTTGGATCTTTTGATTTTGTCCTCTTTGGGATCTTTTCCTCACTTTAGGGGCAACACTCTATATATTACAAGAAGTATAGAAGATCTTTCACACTTTACAAAAGTACTCAAATCATAAAGAAGATGTAACTATCATGATGTATGCAATGTATGCCGCTGCCAGTGTAGCAGGAACATGTATGACATGAAGATCAAGTCATGAAGAGGTGGATGTTGCATGGCAATATATCTCGGAAAGGCTATGGAAATGCCTTGATAGGTAGGTATGGTGGCTGTTTTGAGGAAAGATATAAGGAGGTTTATGATGACAGAGCGTATCATGCCAAGGGTTTGGATGTACCGGCGAAGGTGGACGCCAACTCTCGGAGTGAGAAGAAAACAATGCATGGCACAGGAGAGGCTAGCAAATATGAGGAGGTGGAAGTGTCAACTTTCAATACTTACATTAGTCCGAAGAACTCATGCACTTATTATCGGTAACTCTCAATCTAGTAAGGAGGTTCACAAAGAGATAAGTACCCCAAGGAGGAGTGTATGGGGGTTTGGTTATCCTTGCGCATCCTCGACTCATGGTACGTGAGTGTACTCTAATATCCGATCCCTCCAAAGATTAGTGATCCATCTAGTAGCTAGAGTTCTCAACTAGTTTTGTAGGTTTTTGAAAATAGACACGGATTGCCCAAAATACGACACCTATCACTAATAGGCTAGAGCTATTGACACCAAAATTTCAAACATTACTCACATCAATACCTCAAAACCATTGCAAGTTACTACTAAAATTAAATAGCAACCTTAATTACCTACTCTCAAAACAAGACATAACTCGGTGCAACAACCAACTCTCTTAACAAGATAAACATGAAAAGTAAAGAGAGTTACAGCAACAAACTAAACAAAAGCCAAGGCTCTTGCTAAAGACAAACTAAAACTAAAACTAAACATGGCAGTAGTTATGAAAAGGTAAAGAACACACAACAGAGAAAGATAGGCATGAAAAATTCTATGATGTGTTCTAGATTTTGAAAGTGGAGTGTGTTTCTCTCCCACGCAAAGTAAGACGGGATCTAACTTGTTATGAACAGCAAGCAAAGCTAAAGAAAACTAAAAATAAATCTAAGAGAGAGACGCTCCAAGCATAGCACATAACGCATGAAGTGATAAAAATATAGTGAGACGAAGGACGAACTGATGATTGTTGATGGAGAAGGGGGATGCACGGGGGCATCCCCAAGCTTAGACGCTTGAGTCTCCTTGAATATTTATTGGGGATTCATGGGGGCATCCCCAAGCTTGAGCGCTTGACACTCCTGGATCTTCTTTCATCATGTTCCATCGCACACTTGAAAACTCCCTTCATACATAACTCATCATAAGCTGATTAGAGAGGTTAGTACCCTTAATAAATATTTTTTCCCTTCTAAATATAAAGATAATATTGAAGAGCTACTGTTTCTCAAGATTGCAAAAAGGTTTTTGCAAAGAAAAAGCAAGCTTAAGGTTTGCAAAAGTTAGGAGAGACAAAACGTGGCAGAATCTGTGAAAAACAGAACAACAAGTAGTAAAGAATTTTTTAGGGGTACTTCTGCAACTCAAATCAAAAAACTCAGAACATACAAAAGTTCCGTAATTGTATAGAGCACGCTGTGTAAAAATTTCAGCTCAGAAAGATGAACTGGGATTTTTCTGTGATTTTTCCCGTCACGACGACATAATCTGTTTTCTGGACAGCATGTCACAACTTTCACTTCCCTTGTCATATGAGGCTATAACTTGGCACAAAGCTTGAAAATAAAGATACAATGATGTTGCTACAGTAGTAAAAATCATCAAGACCACTAAAAACAGAAGGTAAAAACTCAAAGTAAAGATAACAAGGGTTGTCTCCCTAGAGCTCTTTCTTTATAGTCATAAAGATAGGCTTAAGATTTTAATGATGCTCTCATAGGAATAAGAGTTGAAGCACAAAAGAGAGCATCAAGAAGCAAATACAAATCACATTTAAGTCTAACATGCTTTCTATGCAAAGGGATCTTGTAGAGAAATAACTCATTGAAGCATAAAGATATTAGCATAGGAAGGCAAAATAAGTGCAACTTCAAAACCTTCAACATAAAGAGAGAGAACTTGATATTATTGAAATATCTATAAGCATATGTTCCCCTCTCATAATAATTTTCAGTGGGATCATGAATAAATTCAACAATATAAGTATCACATAAAACTTTCTTATCATGATCCACAAGAATAGAAAATTTGTTACTCCCCACATAAGAAAAATCCTTCTCATTATTAATAGTGGGAGCAAACTCAAGAAAATAGTTATCACATGAATCATTCTTATCATGATACACTTGTAAACATTTATTCTTTATAGCATAAGTGTCATCACAATAATCATCATAGATAGGAGGCAAAGTATCATCAAAATAAATTTCCTCATCAAAACTTGGGGGGCTAAAAAGATCATCTTCATCAAACGTAGCATCCCCAAGCTTATAGTTTTGCATATCATTAGCATCAAAAGTATTCAAAGAAGACATGCAAATAACATTACTACTATCATGAGTGTTTTGCAAATAATAAAGCTCCATAGGCTTTTTGATCTCCTCCTCAAACACTTCATGTCCTAACTCAAGATAGAGCTCATAAAGCTCTCTCATAATTTTGTTGTTGTTTTCCATAAAGCCTAACTAGTGAAAATAAAAAACAAGAAACAAAAAGAATTAATTGCAAGATCTAAAGATATACCTTCAAGCACTCACCTCCCCGGCAACGGCGCCAGAAATAGCTTGATGTCTACGCACGCTTCTATTCTTGTAGACTATGTTGGGCCTCCAAGCGCAGATGTTTGTAGGACAGCAACAATTTCCCTCAAGTGGATGACCTAAGGTTTATCGAACTCAGGGAATTAGAGGTTGAAGATGGTCTCTCTGAAGCAACCCTGCAATTAAGATACAAAAAGTCTCTTGTGTCCCCAACACACCTAATACAACTAGGAGTTGTACAGGTGCACTAGTTCGGCGAAGAGATGGTAAAATATGGGTGATAGGTGTGATAAAACGAAGTAATATAAATCTGTAATAAAAAGTGCAGCAAAGAAATAAGTAACAAAAGTGAATGCAAAAGGTGTAACAATGATGGAAACAAGGCCTAGGCTTCATACTTTCACTAGTGGCAACTCTCAACAACATTAACATAGTCTAATCACATGATATTTCCCATAAAACATGCAATGGAGACGCACTCGAAGGTCATTCCTTTGTGGTCAAGAGAGGATGAGAATTATGTAGGGCTACAAAAGCACACCTCAAAGTTCGTAGTTCTCAATCTATGGATTTCTCAATGTCACCGCGGCCATCCAAAGGGAGTGCCACAATCACCACAACATATCTAAAGGATAGTCAAAGACAAGCACCAAAAGACTCTCAATCTTCAATCCACACACAAAAGAGGAAATCACTCATGATAATATTATTCTAACCCATGTCCAATAGACCGCTGTCACCTTGGTCTCGGGGATTATACTAGATAAGATCAATTGAGTACATCAATCCAATACATAGAGGAAGGGGAAATATCATGGGATCACCCTAGATTAACATAGCCTATGATCACAACAAAGATCACATCATGGGAGAGAGAGAAACCACATAGATCAAGATATAAGCCTTAGCCCCGAGGGGAACTACTCACACATGGACATGGTGAGAGAGAGAGTTGTTGATGGAGAGGTGCATCCCGGAGGAGATGAAGGAGACGGCCACGGCGGCGGCGGTGCCCACGGCCACGGCCACGGCCCTTGGGGGCAGCGGCCCTTGGCCCCTTTTTCTTCCTTGGAGATGGTGCTGCTGTGGAGATTGATCTCCCCCTCAAGACGGCTGCCAAGGGGGAGGAAATTTCGTGGTGCCCTTTGACCTAGGTTTCCTCTCTTTATATAGACTCTCGGATTCCCGTCATCCAGATTACGTCTTCTGTATTTCGGGGTTTCTGGAAGCATCCGAACTCCGATTGGGCCGAATTTTATGTCTAAATCCACCGGAAAAAAATTCCCTACAACTTTGTAGTTTTAAGTTTTTCCGGTTGAGCCGTCTTCTAGCGTTTCCGAGGCGATCTTTAAAACCTGTCTGGTGGGGACAGATTTCGGGAGAGTTAGAGTCCAACTCCTACAAGGGTCCTTTTTGTGATTTTTCCTTTATCCAAGTAATGCCTACACATAAAGTACAAAAACAAGAACTTGTGCACTCTTGCAACCACTAATAGGTTAGTTCCAAAATATGTTATAAAAAGATATGAAAGTGTATCAAAAGCATAACAATATCACACAAAACATGCATGGAGCAAGCAGAAATTATAGATACGTTTGGGACGTATCAGCAACACATGGTGAAAGTGGCTTGACTATAACTTCACGTATGTCCTTGAGAATGTTCTCCTCATCATAAGAAGAGTCACCAGCCAATCCTTAGCAAAATGAAGGATTGGACCACTTACCGCACCTTGTTACTTTTTCTACTTGTTACCTGGTTACGAATCTTTTTACTATCAAATTATCATCACAACTTTTCTTCCACACTTGCGATAATCCTAGTTGAAAACATTTTACTAATTCCTTTTGCTCCTTGTCGGTTTTGACCCTCTTACTTATCAAAAGGACTACGATTGATCTCATATACTTGTGGGTCATGAGCTATCTTTAGAGCCCTTGGCGGTAGGGTTACAAAGCCTACTGCCCCGAAAAAGGCATCGACTCACAGAACACTTGCAGGCCGAAAACACTAAAAATATAGAGGTCTACCACCAAAGCCATCGGTGGAAGGGTAACCAATAAAAGACATGTCATTACGGTGACAGCAGGGCAACCATGGCCTATCACTAGAGATCCAAGCAGTATCCTATGTTACCATACTGTCAACGATGGCTGTGGTAGCAAAAAGGCCAGATTTCAAAAAAAACGAACAGGGTTTAACCCCCAATTTTCTTTGCTCAAAAGGTCAAAACAGTGATCCCCCTCGAGTAAAATCTAGGGCGCATCGATAGCTCACGTGAAGTGAGTGCGAGCGTCTCCGTGCCTCTGCGTGACGAATGGCATCTATATCTCTTACAAAGAAAAACCCCCACTAAGATGCATTTATGGTGTCTATTTTAACATATAAGTTATGATGGGATCGCAACAAGGAAAAACAAAAAAATTCCTACGGAATGCAACAAAATTGCCAAGATCATATCTAGGAGATAACTTGTAACGGTTTGAGAAGGACTCACCCTCGAAGACCGAAAGTGTTCAACGAGAACAATTCTCGTGGGTGATGTAGACGTTCACTTGCCGATCTCAAGATCGTGATGAAGAACGTTGCAAGAGGCAACGCTTCCGTAGTCGGTCACACGTACAGCTTGATGACGACCTCCGTCCCTTGCTCCAGTTGGGCAGCGGAAGTAGTGGATCCTCGGGAACTCCAACAGCACTACGACATGGTGGTGGAGGTGGAGAGAAAAACTCAGCAGGGCTTCGCCTAAGCACGTGCTCGAGTAGAGGACAAGCAAGGAGAGGAAGATGTCAACAAAGGACATGCGAGAAGGAGAGGGAATGAGCTAGTGGAGAGGAGGTCTCCACCTCCTCCTTTTATAGGAGAGGGGGCAGCCCCAAGGGAGGAATGGCGCCCCCATTACTCCCCTCTTCATGGGAGAGGTAACTCCCTCTTAAACTCATTTAATACCTCCTCTTAATTTGGTAGAAAACTTCCACTCATAAATCCCAAGAGTTTATCTCCCATAAATGAATAAAACTTTTTTAATTCTTTTATTTGAGATTTAATATTTGTTAATTCTTGTAATCAACAAACATTAACATTTAACCCCCTGAACTATTCAGATATCCTGAAACAATTTCAGTGTTGTCCAATATTTTCTCCGGCGTTCCGTATCCATTCAAAAAGCGTCAACAAACCTTAAGTGTGTCACCCTACGGTTCGTGAACAAGATAGACATGACCGAGACATTTCTCCGATCAATAATCAACAGCGGGATCTGGAGATCCATAATGACTCCCATCTATTCAACGATGAACTAGTGATCGTGTGAACCTTCAACGTCGTAACCAATTCCTTTTGTCTCGCGATATTTTTTACTCGTCCGAGATCCGATCATCGGTATCAACCATACCTTAGTTCGATCTCGTTACCAACAAGTACTCTTTTCTCGTTTCGTGATATAACATCCTCGCGAGCCAATCATGTGCTTGCAAGAAATGTCGATGCGATATCACCGAGTGGTCCCAGAGTATATCTCTCCGTCATCAGGATGGACAAATCCCACTCTAGATCCCCGAGCCTCAACTAACACTTTCCGAGTACCCAACTACACCTTTATAGTCACCCTGTCACGGTGTGATGTTTGATGGAATCAAAGTACTCTTCCGGTGTTAGTGATTTACGTGATCTCATGGTCTAAGGATTAGAGTTACTTCGTATGAGTTTGATATAACAATATAAACTTGATGACATGATCGTATTGTTATACCTATTGTGGGTGTATGTTCATCACATCATTCTTCTAATGATACGACCTTGTTATTAACAACATCCAATGTTCATGATCAGGAAACCTTGATCATCCGTTAATCAACAAGCTAGTATATTGAGAGGCATAACTAGGAACCTATACCTTGTTTATTAAACACACATGTATTAACGTTTCCGATTAATACAATTATAGCATGAGAAATAAACATCTATTATAAATAAGGAATAAGATAATAACCATTTTATTATTGCCTCTCGGGCATATTCCCTTCAGTCTCCCACTTGCACTAGAGTCAATAATCTAGATTACGTTGTGATGAATCTAACACCCATAGAGTTCTGGTGTTGATCATGTTTTGCCCTTGGGAGAGCCTTAGTCAACGGATCTGCAACATTCAGATCCGTGTGTACTTTGCAAATCTTTATATCGCCATCTTTGACATAGTCACGGATGGAGTTGAACCGGCGCTTAATATGCTTGGAATTCTTGTGAGACCTTGGTTCTCTAGCATTGGCAATGGCACCATTGTTGTCACAATAGATAACCATTGGATCCAAAGCACTTGGAACCACACCTAGTTCAGTTATGAACTCCTTCGTCCAAACCGCTTCCTATGCTGCTTCTGAAGCAGCAACATATTCCGCCTCCGTTGAAGATGCCGCCACTACGGGTTGCTTGGAGCTCCTCCAACTCACCGCTGCTCCATTCATGAGAAAAACGTATCCAGATTGTGACTTAGAGTCATCTGTATCGGTGTCAAAGCTAGCATCGACGTAACACTTTGCGACGAGCTCTTCTTCACCACCATACACGAGAAACATATCCTTAGTTCTTCTTAAGTACTTAAAGATATTCTTAACCGCTGTCCAGTGTTCCAAACCTGGATCAGATTGGTACCTGCTAGTCAAACTAATAGCATGTGCCACATCCGGTATTGTACACAGCATAGCATACATGATAGAGCCTATGGCTGAGGCATAGGGTTTCAAATTCATCACCTCTCTATCTTCTGCTGTAGCTGGACTTTGAGTCTTACTCAACTTCGTACCTTGTAACATGGGTAAGAACCCTTTCTTACTCTCATCCATTCTGAACTTCTTCAGAATCTTGTCAAGGTATGTACTCTGTGATAGCCCAATTAAACGCCTCGATCTATCTCTATAGATCTTGATGCCTAAAATGTAAGCAGCTTCACCAAGGTCCTTCATTGAAAACTTACTATTCAAGTAATCCTTTACGCTTTTCAAAAGTTCTACATCATTTCCAATCAATAATATGTCGTCCACATATAATATCAGAAATGCTATAGAGCTCCCACTCACTTTCTTGTAAATACAAGCTTCTCCGTAAGTTTGGACAAATCCAAACCCTTTGATCACCTCATCAAAACGGAGATTCCAACTTCGTGATGCTTGCTTCAATCCATAAATGGATCGCTGAAGTTTGCACACCTTGTTAACATCTTTAGGATCAACAAAACCCTTGGGTTGTATCATATACAACTCTTCCTCAATGTTACCATTAAGGAATGCGGTTTTGACATCCATCTGCCAAATGTCATAATTGAAAAATGCAGCAATTGCTAACATAATACGAACTGACTTTAGCATCGCTACCAGTGAGAAAGTCTCATCGTAGTCAACTCCTTGAATTTGTCGGAACCCTTTCGCGACAAGTCGAGCTTTATAGACGGTCACATTACCATCAGCGTCTGTCTTTTTCTTGAAGATCCACTTATTCTCAACGGCCTTGCGGTCATTGGGTAAATTTACCAAAGTACATACTTGGTTTTCGTACATGGATCCCATTTCGGATTGCATGGCTTCAAGCCATTTGTCAGAATCTGGGCTCATCATCGCTTCATCATAGGTCGCAGGGTCATCGCTCTCAACTACCATGACATTCATAGAATGACCATAAAAGTCAGGAGCTGAACGTATTCTTGTTGACCTGCGAGGTGCGTTAGTGTCCTCTTTCGGAGTTTCATGATCCTCATCATTAGTTCCCTCTTCACTCGGTGAAGTCAACACTGGAACATCTTCCGGTGCTGCGCCACTCGCCGTTTCATGAAGAGAAGGTTCAATAACCTCGTCGAGTTCTACCTTCCTACTACTCACCCCTTTTGAGAGAAACTCCTTCTCCAAAAAGGATCCATTCTTGGCAACGAAAACTTTGCCTTCGGATCTGTGATAGAAGGTATAACCAATTGTTTCTTTAGGGTATCCTATGAAGACGCATTTTTCCGCTTTGGGTTCGAGTTTATCAGGCTGAAGTTTCTTCACATAAACATCACATCCCCAAACTTTTAGAAATGACAGCTTAGGTTTGTTGCCAAACCATAATTCATACGGTGTCGTTTCAACGGATTTTGATGGTGCCCTATTTAAAGTGAATGCAGCTGTCTCTAGTGCATGACCCCAAAATGATAGTGGCAAATCGGTAAGGGACATCATAGATCGTACCATATCTAATAAAGTTCGATTACGACGTTCGGAAACACCATTACGTTGTGGTGTTCCGGCGGGAGTGAGTTGTGAAACTATTCCACATTGTTTCATATGTGTGCCAAACTCGTAACTAAGATACTCTCCTCCACGATCGGATCGTAGAAATTTGATCTTTCTGTTACGATGATTTTCAACTTCACTCTGAAATTCTTTGAACTTTTCAAATGTATCAGACTTATGTTTCATCAAGTAAATATATCCATATCTACTCAAATCATCCGTGAAAGTCACGAAATAACGATATCCACCGCGTGCCGACACACTCATTGGACCGCATACATCAGTATGTATTATTTCCAATAAGTCGGTTGCCAGCTCCATAGAACCGGAAAACGGGGTCCTAGTCATCTTGCCTATAAGGCATGGTTCACATGTCTCAAATGATTCATAATCAAGTAATTCAAGTAGTCCATCGGAATGGAGCTTCTTCATGCGTTTTACACCAATATGACCTAAACGGCAATGCCACATGTATGCAGCAATATCATCATTCAGCTTGATTCTTTTTGCATTCACATTATGAATATGTGTACTACTACTATCAAGATTCAAAAGGAATAAACCATTCTTCTCGGGTGCATGACCATAAAAGATATTATTCATATAAAAGGAGCAACCATTGTTCTCAGACATAAATGAATAACCGTCTTGCAATAAACAAGATCCAGATATAATGTTCATGCTCAACGCAGGCACCAAATAACATTTATTTATGTTTATCACTAATCCCGATGGTAAATGGAGAGGTAGTGTCCCGACGGCGATCACATCAACCTTTGATCCATTGCCGACGCGCATCGTCACCTCATCCCTTGCAAGTGGTCGACTATTCCTTAGCCCCTGCTTCGAGTTACATATGTTAGCAACTGAACCGGTATCAAATACCCAGGCGCTACTGCGACTACTAGTAAGGTACACATCAATAACATGTATATCATATATACCTTTGTTCACCTTCCCGTCCTTCTTATCCGCCAGATATTTCGGACAGTTGCGCTTCCAGTGCCCAGTTCCCTTGCAGTAGAAACACTCAGTATCGGGCTTAGGGCCAGCCTTGGTCTTCTTCTCAGAACTGGCAACAGACTTGTCGTCCTTCTTGAAGTTACCCTTGGACTTGCCTTTCTTGCCTTTCTTCTTGAAACTGGTGGTCTTATTCACCATCAACACTTGATGTTCTTTCTTGATCTCCACTTCTGCAGTCTTTAGCATTGACAGAAGCTCGGGGAGAGACTTCTTCATGCCCTGCATGTTATAGTTCATCACAAAACTCTTGTAGCTTGGTGACAGAGACTGGAGAACACGATGAATTCCTAGCTCAATGGGGATCGATATTCCCAGAGCTATGAGCTTCTCGGCGTACCCAGACATTCTGAGTACATGCTCGCTAACGGAGCTGTGTTCCTCCATCATGCAGCTAAAGAACTTTTCTGAAGCTTCATAACTCTCTACAGCAGCATGGCAATCGAAAATCATTTTCAATTCCCGCATTGTATCATAGGCAGTGCTGTTCTCGAAACGCTTTCGGAGTTCAGGCTCAAGTCCATACAATATGCCGCAATGAACCAAACTGTGGTCCACCTGGCGAGTCAAGAAAACATTTTTCTCTTCGTCGGGAGCGTCATCAGCAGGTGGGGCACCTAGAGGCGCATCAAGCACATAGGTCTTTTGAGCAGCTTTAAGGAGAATCCTCAAGTTGAGGTCCCAGTTGGTGAAATTGCTACCATTGGTAGCTAGTCTCTCTTTCTCCATGAACAAATTGAAATTGAAAGCAGGGGGTGACATCTACAACATATTTGAAAAGTTATCTAGACTAAGTTTATAATAGATTGAGTTCAAGCTAATTCATAAAATTGCTATGATAACTCCCACTCAAAAACAACATCCCTCTAGTTCGTTTTAGTGATTCCACGAACCAAATTCATTACACCACGACCGATCATCACGTGAGGTGGTGCAACTACAATGGAGAACATCATATGTTCATCATATCATTTATGTGATACATGCTTAACCTTTAGGTCCATGTTCCGAGGCCATGTCTGTACATGCTAGACTCGCCAAGTAGAACCTTAGTATTCACATGTGTAAAACTATCTTACACCCGTTGTATGCGAACGTAGAGTCTATCACACCCGATCATCACGTGGTGCTTCGAAACGACGAACTTTATTAATGGTGCATACTAAGGAAGAACATATTATTATCTTGATATTAAAAAAAAGGGATCATCTTATAATGCTACCGTCATGATCATATCTAAGCAAAATAAGATGCATAAAAGGATTAACATCACATGCATGATAATGTGATATGATATGGTCCTTCTTGCACTTGATCTCCATCTTGTGTGTCATGGCATGATCTCCATCATTCCACCGGCGTGGCTCCAAGGTCCATGGCGCCTCCATCTTGGTTGACTCTCATCATTACAATATATATATCACATGGATATATACATATATAGCACGCAGGCCATGAAAAGAATAAAACAACCATATGGCTCCTGCCGGTTGTCATAATTTACAAAAGAGATCATTTCATACATCAATTTTGTAACATTAACCATATCACATCACATGCCCCTGCAAAAACAAGTTAGACGTCTCTAATTTATTTTTGCATATTTTACGCGGTTTTGGGCTTTCTAGGATAGAACCGTTCTTACCTACGAACAACAAACCACAACGGTGATAAACATATTATTAGCAAACCGTTGTAGGTTAGATCACAACTATAGTGAAAGAAACTGGCACCCGCTAGCCACTTATGCAAAGCAAGTTGCATGTCAATCGTGGAACAAGTCTCATGTGCGCGGACATGTAAGGTTAGTCCGGACCGCTTCAATTCCACTATGCCACCATGATCCAAAATACACAAAAATTTACAATAACATGATCATCAACGTCCACATCCATATGTGTTCTAACCGTACAAAAAATCTACGCATAAACCTGGCTCTGATACCACTGATGGGATCGCAACAAGGAAAAACAAAAAATTTCCTACGGAATGCAACAAAACTGCCAAGATCATATCTAGGAGATAACTTGTAACGGTTTGAGAAGGACTCACCCTCGAAGACCGAAAGTGTTCAACGAGAACAATTCTCGTGGGTGATGTAGACGTTCACTTGCCGATCTCAAGATCGTGATGAAGAACGTTGCAAGAGGCAATGCTTCCGTAGTCGGTCACACGTACAGCTTGATGACGACCTCCGTCCCTTGCTCCAGTTGGGCAGCGGAAGTAGTGGATCCTCGGGAACTCCAACAGCACTACGACATGGTGGTGGAGGTGGAGAGAAAAACTCAGCAGGGCTTCGCCTAAGCAAGTGCTCGAGTAGAGGACAAGCAAGGAGAGGAAGATGTCAACCAAAGGACATGCGAGAAGGAGAGGGAATGAGCTAGTGGAGAGGAGGTCTCCACCTCCTCCTTTTATAGGAGAGGGGGCAGCCCCAAGGGAGGAATGGCGCCCCCATTACTCCCCTCATCATGGGAGAGGTAACTCCCTCTTAAACTCATTTAATACCTCCTCTTAATTTGGTAGAAAACTTCCAATCATAAATCCCAAGTGTTTATCTCCCATAAATGAATAAAACATTTTTAATTATTTTATTTGAGATTTAATATTTGTTAATTCTTGTAATCAACAAACATTAACATTTAACCCCCTGAACTATTCAGATATCCTGAAACAATTTCAGTGTTGTCCAATATTTTCTCCGGCGTTCCGTATCCATTCAAAAAGCGTCAACAAACCTTAAGTGTGTCACACTACGGTTCGTGAACAAGATAGACATGACCGAGACATTTCTCCGATCAATAATCAACAGCGGGATCTGGAGATCCATAATGACTCCCATCTATTCAACGATGAACTAGTGATCGTGTGAACCTTCAACGTCGTAATCAATTCCTTTTGTCTCGCGATATTTTTTACTCGTCCGAGATCCGATCATCGGTATCAACCATACCTTAGTTCGATCTCGTTACCAACAAGTACTCTTTTCTCGTTTCGTGATATAACATCCTCGCGAGCCAATCATGTGCTTGCAAGAAATGTCGATGCGATATCACCGAGTGGTCCCAGAGTATATCTCTCCGTCATCAGGATGGACAAATCCCACTCTAGATCCCCGAGCCTCAACTAACACTTTCCGAGTACCCAACTACACCTTTATAGTCACCCTGTCACGGTGTGATGTTTGATGGAATCAAAGTACTCTTCCGGTGTTAGTGATTTACGTGATCTCATGGTCTAAGGATTAGAGTTACTTCGTATGAGTTTGATATAACAATATAAACTTGATGACATGATCGTATTGTTATACCTATTGTGGGTGTATGTTCATCACATCATTCTTCTAATGATATGACCTTGTTATTAACAACATCCAATGTTCATGATCAGGAAACCTTGATCATCCGTTAATCAACAAGCTAGTATATTGAGAGGCATAACTAGGAACCTATACCTTGTTTATTAAACACACATGTATTAACGTTTCCGATTAATACAATTATAGCATGAGAAATAAACATCTATTATAAATAAGGAATAAGATAATAACCATTTTATTATTGCCTCTCGGGCATATTCCCTTCAAGTTATGCACATCATTCACTATTGTAGCTAGTCATTTGTCCATGTCATCCACTAACAAAACTCCACTAAGGTGCATTTGTAATATCTATCTCAACATGCAAACTATCTACATCATCCACGTAGCAAATCATTTGTCCATGTCATCCACATTCATTTACATGCATCTTATACTCTTTCAATTTACATTGTGGAGTTTTTATAGAAATTTCCGCTACAACACGCAGGGTATTCTTCTAGTTTAAGAAATGGACATGTACAATAAAAGTAATGTTTGAAAAACTTTAATAAACAACCATAGCAATAAAACCAAATATTCATGAAATTTTACAAATGATCACATCTCAATAAAATGCTCATGACATGTTTAATAAACATGCATATAGTTTAGAAAAGTGTTTGTACCATTAACAATTTATTGTGTATTTTAAAACATATTCATCAAATTTCTAAATCTTTATATAAAAAATATTTTTATCAGTTTATAAAATGTTTCGCTAAAAAAAACGTATGTAACATTCACAAAATGTTAGAAGTTCCAACAAAATCGTGTGCAGAATTTAAGAAAAATTTAGAATGTAAAAATATTATGTAATGGAAAATGTGTTGGTATCATTCAATAAACATTGTAAAATATGAAATCATGATATAAAAATTGGATCACACCATTAAAATTTTGAATATGTTTAGCATTTATTCAATGAAAATGTTTAAAATATGTATTTAATAAATATTATTCATGTATTGAGGAAACATTCAACATGTATTAAACATAAAAATACCAATAAAATGACAAAAATATCCTCAACAATAAGGGAAAATTCATCATAGAAAAATGAAAAACAGAAATACGCAAAAAAGATCATAGAACGTCAATCACTAATTAGCGAGCACCCTCCCGCGCGCCCCGCCAGAGGTCACTTTTGGCGCTCTCTGGATCCGATACGTGTCGCGTTTTTACTGTGCCCCGCGCGAACAACAACTGTGGCTGCGCGCGGACTCTCCTGTGGCAGCGCGCGGACCTGTGGCTTGGACTGTGGCTGAAAAAAACTGTGGTTGTGGCTGAAAAAACTCTTGTTGTGGCTGAAAAACTGTGGCTTTGGCTGAAAACTGGGTTGTGGCTAAAAAAACTGTGGTTGTGGCTAAAAAAACTATGCCTTTGGCTGAAAACTAGCTGTGACAGGGAGCTGTGGCTGAAAAAACTGTGGCTTTTGCAGAGGTTGTGGCTGAAAAAACTGTGGTTGTGGGTTGTGGCTGAAAAACTGAGCTGTGGCAGGCTGTGGCTGCGCAGAAAACTGTGGCTGACGCACTATAACTGCGCGCTGTGTGTTCAAAACATGCCACGTGACGACACCTAAGCGCACGAAAAGTGACCTCTGCGGGAGCGTGCGGGAGGGTACCGTTAATTAGTTGGTCCTCATAGAACATTCCCTGAAAAGGGAGTCCTCAACCAGTAGTGGCAGTCTTACCTAACCCTCGCCTACTGCGACGCGAAGTGGTAGCAGAGATATTTACCTTTTTATTTTTGAGGGTAAGGAGAGATATGAACCTCTGGATGCAGCGGTTAATGCTCCAATCGTACAGAGCTCTTATGCGTGAGATTATTCTATATTTTCTGTTTCTATCTATCTAATTCATTTTTTCCTTTTTAATTTGATTGTGTTTTCTCTTATGGGTTTTGGGTTTAATTAAGTTTTATATATATTTACTTTATTTTTTGTTCTCCTTTTTTGTTTTTCAAATATTGTACTTATCTTTTTCTAAAAACATGTTGAGCATTATACACGTTAAAAAAATCATTTCATCGTTGGATACTTATTTTACAACCATGTTGAGTATTTTTCAAAATGCACATTGAACATTTTTTTAATATACAATGAATAATTATAATAACATTTAACAAAACGTTATATGTTTTTTTTTGCAATGGAATAAATATTACTTTTAATACATATCAAACAATTTGCAAAGTTAGCATGACCATTATTTAATAAAATGTGATATATTTTAAATGTTATGAACATTTTGTAGTGTTACATTTGTTTTATGTGATGAATGTTTTTGCAATATTGCATGAACTTTTCTTAAACCAAAGTTTGTAAAATATGTAAAGAATTTTGAAAGTGTGAAAAACATTTTTATTAAAATGTATGAACATTTTATAAAAACATTATAACACTTTTTCAACATATAATCATTTTGTAGATGCTCGGTGAATTTGTTTAAAATTTAATGCAATAAAAACTAAATAGTAGTTTTCCTTCTAAATTTACCAACAGACATATTCTCTACAATATACATTGTTAGATCTCCATCCAACAACTAAGATATTATTTCGCCTATATATCAATGCCTCTCGTAATCCTAACAACAATTTCTTATTGCCGCCATATTTCCTTACGAAGCTCTAATCATTTAGTTGCGACGATCGAGTCCAGCCGCTATGATGTAGTTAAGCGGCTGTATTTCCCTTGTTTGATGGCAATTTCTCATTATTTTATAAAAAAAAACCAGCATGAAAGAATCACTATTGATTTCGTTGCACGCATCACTAAAATGAGTACACACATGGCTGGTAGATTGTCGATGCTCGCTACAGGTGAACCATAGTAGCGCGCCCTCTCGGGTATATCCCACATAAGCATGGCCCAACCACTTAGTTCTACAGAGTAACGCTGTTAGTAGCTCAGCGTGACACTACAGATCGAGCATTATTCGATCTTTTTCAAAAAGATCGAGTGATACCGGGTGCAGCCTTCCTATCTATGTTTGTTTTACTTTCACCTTTTTTTATATGTTTCAAAATATCCTAGAAAAAATGTAGAAGAATAATATTGATTGATTATTACATAAAAGTCATCATATATTAAAAAGTGCACTTCAAAATGTGATCATGCACCTTAAAATGAGTTCATGCATTTATTGCATGCTTAACAAAAGTTTCATATTTTTTAGAATCTCCAACAAATATTCATGGGATATAATAATGTTGAATTTTTTTAATACTATATTCATAACACTTAAAATAGTCAAACATTTAATAAAAACAATATTAGTAAAAAAATATTCACATACATTTTTTTAAATGTTCACCTATTTTTAGGAAATATGTTTTTCAAAAAATGGAACATACAGGAATTGGAAAATTTTAAAAAATAGAAGAAATGTAAAAAGGGAAGGAAACATGAGAAAAATAAACGAGCAAGAATAGAAAAACAACAAAAGGGTAAATCAATTAAGAAATACACAAAACGTAAACAAAACAAACCTTCCAAAAATTCTTAGAAGGTTCCCAAAATCACTTCCAACTATCGATGGGCCAATCTATTCAGGTGGACAGGCGAACCCTACATCCACCCGTTATAAGCGAGACATATAATTTACAATAATATAGACCTTAGTCCAGAAAATAATAAAAAAGAAATGCAGGTTTCCTAGAACAGCGCCCCCCTCCCCACCACGAGTAGTGTGACTCCTATCTAACCCTCGCCTAATGCGACGCGAAGTAGAAGGAGAGATATAAAGCCTTGTTGTAACACAACAGGGTCACGAAGACCACCACTCATTTATTATCATTAGAGACAGACCATCTTACTGAGAAAGGTAAAAACTACAGATAAAGGTCCACCTTGGTACAGAAATGACCCTATACATGGGTGAAGAAACGTTATCGGCCCCTTCTTCTTCGTGATGGAAAGTATCGTCGCCCACACCGGGGACGAACCACTTGGTCCGACGAAATCCACCAAGGAAAAGTTCCGCCTCACACTGTTGGAATAGGAGGCTGCCTTTCACCTAGAACAAACCGAAACCACCCAGGCTGTCGGCCAGGAACTACTGCACTAGGTTGCACATCTCCTTTAGGAGCCTGCACAACAAACATCGGTGGAAACGTAACATAGATCAAGTGCGGCCGCAGAGAATACGCACCAGATCCGACCACTATCTGCATCACTGTCGGGCCCCTGCCCCTCCTCGCCATATCCAAGATGGCATCAAGGAAGAAGGAGGACCGCAAGATCCAACAGAAGAGGTGGAGCGATGAGCTTATTGCAGAAGGTGTCGACGGAGAGCTCCACAGCAGCCAGCACCACGCTACCATTGTGAAGAAGCTTCCATTGAGAAGCCATCGGACATGGATCGAGCAGGCCAGCAACTCGCACCCCAACAGACACCTACAACACGACAAAATGCCAAACCTACCTACTAGCAAGCTCCGAGCACCTTCCACATCACTTACCCGACCAACAGCGCCGGACGTGAAAGCCCGCAAGAGGGCTGGGTGGCTAGATTTGGAGAGAGGAGCTCTCAGAGGGGAGGGAGGAGGAAGGATGTCTCCATTTTTGTTTTCAAATATATTTCTAACCTTTTTCTAAATATATGTACAACATTTTTCATGTATAGCTTGAACCATTTTCATATACACGTCAAACATTTTTCAATTACACGTTGGATACTTTTTTACATACATGTTGATCATTTTGCAAAATGCATATTTATTATTTTTAATACACAATGAACAATTATAATAACAAGTTTGAACCATTAAAAACATTAGAAGTTTATTTACATGTTTTGAATGGCACATATTTTATCTTTAACACACGTCAAATTATTTCCAAAAGTAGCATCACAAATATTGTAAAATATGTGAAATGTTTTTAATGTGACGAACATTTTTTTGTATTCCACAAGTTTTTTGTATGTTATGGAACGTTTTTCAATATTGCATGAACATTTCCTCGAACTGGCAAGAAAGTTTTGTAAAATGTGCGAAGAATTCTGCAAATGTCAAACTCATTTTTATTAAGATATACAAGCATTCTTTAAAAACAAGCGAACGCTTTTTTACACTACATAATTATTTTGTAGATGATCCCTGAACTATTTTACACTTTAATGCAATAAAATTTAACGGTATTGTCCTTTCTAAAAGTAGATGAGAAAATAAATAAAAAAATATGAAACAAATGTCTAAAAGGTAGAAAAAACACGTGTGCCAACAATCATTGATTTTCAATTTGCCAACTGATATATTCTATCCATCGTTAAATCTCCATCCAACGACTAAGATATTATTCCCCCTAAATAAAAATGTCTCACGTAATCCAAACTACCCCATCTCTCACCTCCGTCATCTTTCCTTACGAAGCTCTATTCATGTAGCTGCGGCGATCGAGTCCAATCCGTCGCCGACACCAACTTGCTCCATATTCCAGGAACCATGTATCTTCAATGGTGCATGTTGCCTCCTATGACTAATACTCCTTATTGTATATAATTCATGTGTTTTTTGCCAGATCACCTGTTGAAGGCACAGATAAGGGTGGGAGTAGGATTAGACACCCCCCACACCGACAAGATGGGACGTACGATCTTAATTTTCAATTGGTTGGCTACAAATAAAATGTAAAAATTAATACCTAATTATTGCCTTCTCTTTTTTGGTGTGTTTAGATAACTATTGTTTTTCGATTTGCTAATAGACATATTATCTACACCATTAGATCTCCATCGAACGACTATGATATTGCCTTCCATATATAAATGCCTCACTTAACCCTAGTTCTCTCAACTCTACTCCGCACTTGCGTCACCATCATCTTTCCTTAGGAAGCTATATTTTTGTAGTTGCGGCCATGGAGTCCACCTAACCGTTGACGCCAGCATGCCCCATATGCCTGAAACCATGGAACTGCACTGGTGCATGTCATTTCTCGTGGGTGAACCCTTTTTTTTCTATCGCCCATGCATTTTTTGCATGATCACTTGTCAACCCGACCAACCTAATAAGTTCTGCAGAGTAACACTCTTAATAGTTCAGCGCGACGCTACAGATCAAGCCCTACTCAATTTTCTCAAAAAGTTTGAGTGGTACTTGGTGCAGCCTTCGTATCGTATGTCTTTTTTTTTCACTTTCACCTCTTTTATATATGTTTCAAGATATTCTAAAATATATAGAAGAACTATTTTTAGTTATTATTTCAAAAACTTATCATATATTTAAAAGTGCACTTACAAATTTGTTCACACGCCTTAAAAATGAATTTCTGCATTTATTGCACACTTAAATGAAATTTATAGATTTTATGTCAAATTTCCATAAAATTTTAAAAATATGTAGTTTAAAAAAATCATGGCATATATTTTATTTTATTTTCTTGAAAGCTATATTCATAACACCTAAAAGCTTCAAGGATTTTGTAAAAAGAATTATGAGTGAAAAATTTCACATACTTTTCAAAAAGTTCACACATTTTTAGAAAAAGTATTTATTTTAATAAATGGGAATAAACCAAAATAGGAAAACTAGAAAAAGTATAAAAAATAGAAGAGACATAAGGAGAAGGAACATGAAAAAAGAGAGGCAAGAACGGAAAAAACAACACAAGGTTAATCCAAAAATAAAAACTCAAAACAAAAATAGGAAAACCTTCCAAAATGCGCAGAAGGTTTTCAAAACTAATTCGAACTCTATCCCGAAAATTTACGATGGGCCAATCCACCAATCAGGTGAACACGTGGACCCCTACATCCACCCTGCTATAAGAGAGACGTGTATTTTACGATAATTTTGTTGTTGATTTAGAAGGTAATGAGAAAGAACTTTATGTTTCCCTGAAAAACGCTCCCCAACCAGTAGTGGGCAACTGCAAGGTGAAGTCGTAGAAGAGATATAAACCCTCTGGATGCATCGGTTAGTGCCCTGATCGAACAGAACGCTCATGCGTGTGTGTTTTCTATTTTTCTTTCTTTATTTAATTTTGTTGTTTTTTCCTTGTTCGTTTAATTGTGTTTTATTTTATTGGTCTCAACTGTTTTTTATATTCATTGTTCTTTCATTTTTAGAATATTTTACCGACCTTTTCCGTAAATTCACGTTGAATATTTTTCATATATAGCTTGAACCTTTACCATATAAGCGTTAAACATTTTTTCCATTATACGTTAGATACATTTTTTGCATAAATGTTGAATATTTTGCAAAATGTCCATTGAACATTTTGACTAATAAACAATGACAAATTTTAATAACATGTTTGAACCTTTAAGAAATGTTATATGTTTATTATAAAAATCTGTATGGCACAAATGATACAATTTGCAAAAGTAGCATGACCATTATTTTTAAAACATGTGATATATCTTTAATGTATTGACATTACTTTTTACCAATATTGCATGAACATTTCTTCAAACTGGCCAATTTTTTTTGTAAAATGTGTGAAGCATTTTGCAAATGCCAAAACATTTTTCTTAAAATGCACGACCATTTAAAAATATATGCAAACACTCTTTTACAGTACATAATCATGTTTGTAGATGCTCAGTGAACTATAATGCAATAAAAAGTTAATAGTATTTTCCCTTATAAAAGTTGTAGAGAAAATGCACACATAAATATGAAACAAAAGTCTATTTGCCAACAAACTTATTCTCTACATCGTTAGATTTTCATCCAGTGACTAAGATATTGTTTCGCCTATAGATAAATGCCTCTCTTAATCCTATCTATGCACTCTCTTGCCACCTCTATTTTTCCTTAAGAAGTTTTATTCATATAGCTGCGGCGATGGAGTCCAACCTGCAGACGACACCAACTTTCTCCATATTGCGGAACCATGTACCTTCAACCTGCATGTTGCCTTTGGTAACTTAATCTCCTTACTTTATACCGTCCATGTATTTATTTTTCCTGATCACTTGTTCAAGGCAAAGATAAGGGTAGGAGTACGATCCCCCCCCCCCGCCCCACCACCACCACCCATAAGAGGGGGATGTACGATCTTAAGTTTCTATTGGTTGGCTACAAATAGAATGTAAAAATGGCTAACTAATTATTGTCTTCTTTTTTTCGAGTGTCTAGATAACCGATGTTTTTCAATTTGCTAACGAACATATCTCCTACACCGTTAGATCTCCATCCAACAACGAGGATATTACACCCCCCCCCCCACACACACACACACAATATAAATGCCTCACTTAACCTAACTCTCAACACTCTCACTCCTCTCTCGCATCACCACCAGTTTCCTTAAGAAGCTCTATTCCTGTAGTTGCAGCGACGGAGTCTAACCCGACAACGGCACCAGCATGGCAATATGCCTGGATCCCAAGATCTGCAGCGGAGCTTCTCGTGAGTGAACCCCATTTTTCTATCGCCCATGCATTTTTTGCATGATCAGTTGTGAAGGATGGAGACAGGGGTGAGAACAGGGTAAGATCCCTCCCCCTTGTGTCGCCCACCTTCGAATGTTGAAGTATTACCAGTACAACATGTATGCATTGATTTTGTAGAAATGTTTGTACTTTACTCATACTCGTATTAGATACACTGTTTAGATCCGAGATCGAAAAAATACAAAGTAACTCATGTGACTAACACAATATATATTAATATCTACATGGTATGTCCTGATGTAGTTTTTTCTTAGACTTTCTCTTTGATGTAGTTAAGCGGTTGTATTTTTGTCCGATGCCAATCACCCATTATTGTAACCCGAAAGCCAAACATGAAAGAATCACTAGTGATTTCGTTGTACGCATCACAAAAATAAATGCACATGACTGGTTAATTATCGAGGGTCGCTACAAGGGAACCATAGTAGTGCCCCCTCCCGGGTGCATCCCTCATGAGTCGGACCCATCTACTTAGTTATGCAGAGTAGTTCAGCGCTACGCTACAAATCAAGCGCTATTCTACTTTCTCTAAAGAAGAATAATTTTCATTAATTATTTCACAAAAAACATCATATATTAAAATGCACTTAAAATTGTGTTCACGCAATGTTCTATGTTTATTAAGATTTTCTAAATAGCAAAAATAGTACTATTAATACATATCAAACAATTCACAAAAGTAGCATGACCATTATTTTAATTCACATGATATATTTCTAATTTTATGAACATTTTTTGTGTTACAAACATATCTTTTTAGTAGGTTATGAAACTTTTTCCAATATTTGATGAAAAATTTATAAACTTGCCAGAAAATTTTGTAAAATGTATGTACAATTTTTTAAATTACAAAATTTTTTAAATTAGAATCTAAATATTTTTTTAAAACACGTGAATTTCTTTTCAATGCATAATCATCTTGTAGATGCTAGGTTAACATTGTTTTCCCGGAAATGCATATGTACCTACACAAGCGGGTACATGTCATATCTACACCATCTATTGGATGGTATTTTGCTTTGAGATTTGTACAAGCATGCATCAAAGTGGATTGTGCTAAGGAATTTGTATGCTTATTAAAAACTGAAAAGGCAACGACGCGACACACAAAAGGAAAAGCTAACCTTTTCTACACACAAAGGGAAAACTAAAAGGAATTTTTTGCATATTAAAAACTGTGTTTTTGTGTGCTTATGTGCTTTTAGATACTTATTTTGCCTTGTTCTTTTCACATTAAGGAGAGAAATCATGTATAAGACGACCACAAAGTAAAATACAATTCACGGAGTGCAAAACTGTTTTCTCTTTGTACGGATCTCAATGCATTAGTGAACGTCGATGATATAACATGTACCCGCTTTTAGAAATAGTAGAGAAAATGAAGATAGAAATATGAAACCAAATGTCTAAAAGGTAACAAAATATGTGTGCCAACAATCATTGATTTTCAGTTTACCAACGGACATATCCTCTACAATGTTAGATCTTCATCCATCGACTAAGATATTGTTTCCCCTACATGTAAATGCCTCTCTTAATGCTAACTACCCCCTCTCTCACCACCGCCAGCTTTCCTTACGAAGCTCTATTCATGTAGTTGCGGCGATGGAGTCCTACCCGCCACCGACACCAACTTGCTTCATATTGCAGGAACCATGTACCTTCGGCGGTGCACGTCGCCTCTCGTGACTCAATCTCCTTATTTCATACCGTCAGTGTATTGTTTTTTTTATCACGTGTTAAAGGAAAATATAGGGGTGGGAGTAGGATCAGGCACCCCCCCCCTCAGCACACACACACACACACACAAGACAGGGTGTACGATCTTAACTTTCTACTGGTTGGCTACAAATAGAATGTAAAATGGATAACTAAATATTGTCTGGCTTTTTCTGTGTGTCTACATAACCATTATTTTTCAATTTGCTAATGAACATATTTTCTACACCAATAGATCTCCATCCAACGACTAAGATATTGTCCTCCTATATAAATGCCTCACTTAACCCGAACTCTCCCCACTTTCACTCTCCACTCGTGTCGCCACCGTCTTTCCTTAGGAAGCTCTATGTAGTTGCCGCGATGAAGTCCACTCCGCTGCCGACCAGCATGCCCCCATAGGCTTGGAACCCTGGATCTGCAGCAGTGCACGTCAGTTCTCACGAGTGAACCTCTTGTTTTTATTGCCCATGCATTTTTTTGCCTGATCACTTGTTAAGGGTGGAGATAGGGGTGGGAGAAAGGTCAGACCCTCATCTCACCCACCTACGAATATTGAGGTATTACCAGTATCACATATATCATATATGCATAGACTTTGAAGAAATGTTTGCAATTTTATTCATACTCATAACAGATACACCGTTTAGATCCGAGATAAAAAAAAAGATATAAAGTAACTCCTATGACTAAGAATTACGATATAAGATCTACATGGTATGTCGTGATGGAGTTTTTTTCCTAGATTTTCTCTTTGATGTAGTTAAGCGGTTGTATTTCCGTTTGATGCCAATCGGCTCACTAATGTAGCCTGAAAGCCCAGTATGAAAGAATCACTAGTGATTTCTCGTTGTACACATCACAAAAATGAGTGCACACATGGCTGGAAGATTGTCGATGCTCGCTACGAGCAAACCATAGCAGCGCCCCCTCTCGGGTGCATCCCTCATGACCCGGGCCCAACTACTTAGTTCTACAGAGTAACACTCTTAGGGCTTGTTTGATTCATAGGGTAGGAAAATCATAGAAATAGGAAAATCATAGGATTGCAATGACATGCCCACTCCAATCCTATAGGATTTTGCTTGCACCAAAGTTTGTTTGATTCCATCAAAGGAATTGTAGAAAGAGGTTGGAGTGAATGTTAGGATTCCTATAGGAAGTAGTACAAAAATTCCTATGGGAAAAATTCCTATAGAAATAATTCCTATGAATCAAATGAGTAAGATAGGAAAAAATCCTATAGGATAAAATCCTACAAAAATCCAATAGAATTCCTATGAATCAAACAAGCCCTTAGTAGTTCAACGCAACAACGCTACAGATTGAGTGCTATTCGATTTTCTCAAAAAGTTCAAGTGGTACTTGGTGCGGCCTTCGTATTGTATGTTTTTATTTTACTTTCACTTCTTTTATATATGTTCAAAATATTCTAAAATAATATAAAACTATAATTTTCATTGATTATTTCAAAAAAGTCATCATATATTAAAATGTGCACTTAGAAATTTGTTCACGCACCTTAAACATGAGTTTGTGCATTTATTGCCCACTTAACAGAAACTTCATAGATTTTTTTCAAAATGTCCATAAAATGTTTAGAAATAATTATTTTTTAAAAATATTCATGGCATATAAAAAAGTTTGATTTTTCTGGAAATATGTTCATAACACTTCAAATAATCATACATTTAATAAAAGACATTATTAGTAAAAAGTTTGACATTCTTTCTTAAAAAATGTTCACCCACTTTTAGAAAAAATATATTTTTATATAAAATGGAAAGACACATGAATAGGAAATTTTAAAAAAAAATATAAGAAGCTCAAGAGGAGAAGGAAACACAAAAAAACAAAAAACGAGGAAGAACAAAAAAACAACAAAAAGGGTAAATCAATAAAAAAATTAAAACAAAAATATATAAAACCTTCCAAACACGCGCAGAAGGTTCTCAAAACCACTTCCAAGTTCCAACTCTATCCCCAAACCGTACGATGGGACAATCCACTCAAGTAAACAGGCAAACCCTATATCCAACCCGTTATAAGCGAGACATATATTTTAAGATAATATTGGTGTTAATCTAGGAGGTAATGAGAAAGAATTTTCTGTTTCGACTAATGCTGTGAGACATATCTTTGGAGGAAGTGGTGTATAGTAGTAGGTTCAATCTATATGATTTCTATATCTTAGTGACTTTGTTTGGGATAAGACACTTATTTATATTATTGTCACCAAGGGGAAAATAGCGGGGTTTAGTAGTATTGCACTCCTTTCTTTGCTTACTTTATGTCATTTTTATTATGGCATTATTTTGTCCGTTATGAACTTAATACTTCTAGATTCATGTTGCAGATGTTCAACATCATTGGGTTGGGCACCAAAAACCTCTTTGGGGCCACCATAGCAGCAACCAATGTCAGTAGCAATTTTGGTGGCAAGGTTGCATCGTCTTCGATGACGACAGGTCTCCCTCTGGCTGCTCCACCCAGCAAGCGGGTGAGGAAGCCGATGGCATCTGTGACGATGCTCGCCGAGGAGGTGTCGAAAATAAGAATAAGGAGGAGGCGGTCTTCAGATATTAGTCCGATAGAGTTTAGCAAGTTGTAGTCTTTAGAAATATATATTGTGTATGTAACACTTTAAGTTTATTTGCACACCAATCCAAACATTCAATTTACATAATATTTTTGTAAATTTAGCTTTCATCATGAGGATTAGTGAATCAATGATTATGTGAAGCACCGGGTCTTGAGCATGAGGTAGATGGGTTCAAAAGACAAAAAAAACACAGTTGAGGGGGCGATTAACATATCACCAATTGTTCGTCGTATCTTTCCTACTTCATCCATCTCAAAACAATTAAATTTGTATATTTGTCCTAAGTCAAAGTTGTTTCTTCTTCTTTGTATTCTTTATTACATTTCCCCCTTCTGTTATGTGTCCAGTCTTTTAGAGAGAGGCCGACGAGAGAGACAGGGGAAGAGGCGTAAGGGATGGAGAAATAATGAATAAAGGCATGTAGCTGATAAGGAGAGATCTACGAACCTCAGATGCGTCTTTGAGTGAAAGTCATTAAGTTTAATCAAGACTATGGAAAAATAATTACCTCTTAGAACATGATGCAAACTATTTTAAGTTCTAACAATTTGATATATAATTTCATTGACACTACTAGTTTATAATGTGTCATTGACACTAATTATCTAACACTTTAACTTCATTTTCTGGGAATATTTGTTTGAACGATGATGATGTTTAAATCAAATTATACATCTAGAAGCGTGTCGATCAAGGTTACTGCTTTATTAGGCCTCTCTTTGAAGGATCGGTATGTCTTAGAACAAGTCGTGGGTTTTATTTAAGTAAAACCGAACTTATTTTTAGCCGTCCATTTTCCTGATCAAACGCTTTCCAATCGCCCGGTCTAATCTGTGCAATAGTTTTGTGGGTGAGTTGTCCTAAGGGGATGTTTCTCCAGCGGTCGGAAATGCAGTTTGTTGGTTGATTGGGTGAAACGTGAAAGTACCCAAATGTAGTTTGCTGGTTGATTGGGTGGAAGTACCCAACCTATTAGAGCATCTTCAGCCACGCCCCCAACAGCCCCCCCAAGGTGCTTGTTGGGGTCTTTTTTTTTGCCCGACGCAAAAAAAAACAGTCGCCCCCCAGGACGCCGATTACCGCGGGCTCGGCCCATTTTTGCGTCGAACGATCCCAGGTCGAACCCAGCACACTGGGGGGGGGGGGCACTTGGGGGTTTCGACGGAAGGAAAAGTGGCGTGTGGGCCACCATTGTCAAGCGAGAAACACCTTTCCCCGCCCAAATCCGGCCACACGCGCCCTTCCCCTCTCGTCGTCATGTCGATGCCAGCGCCACACCTCTGCCCACAGCCGCTACTCTGCCGCTAGAAAGTCCATTCCCCCGCCGAAAAGAGAGGGTTTCACCGTGATAGCCTCCTTCCCACTACTGGCCGAGCTTTCTAGGCCTCTGATCGCGCAGGCGAGGAAACCGGCAGTTGCCCGCCCACCACACCCGCAAGGTGTTCGGCGATTTGCCTGGCCGGCGATGGACTCTGACGAGGAGGAGGCGTTCACGGCGGCTTTGATGGAGGAGGATGCCGGCGCCGATGACGAAAATCACCTCATGATGCTCGCCGCTCTGTCAGGAGAATGCAAAAGCGCGACAAGGTGGCTTGAAGCCATGCCACTGGAAGAGCAAGCAAAGGCATCGAAGGGAGTGTTATTGCTTGCTCTACGCCGAATGCCGAATATGTTCTTTTGCTGTTGATTTGTACTAAAAGTAATGAATTTGTGTTAAATTTAACCTGAAACTGTGTCGAATCTATACCGAATCTCGACGGCTAGGGGGCGAATTTGGGGGATCGGCTGGGAACCAGACCCCCCCTCCCACGACTAATATAACATCGGCAATCCCCAAACGCTGCTATTTACCACCTAAAATCGTTCGTAGGGAGCAAAACGGTTGGAGATGCTCTTATGCAGCGAAGGCTGACCGTTCAAGTGGTTCCCATTCACTGCAACCAACCAAGATTACCCGTTGATACAGAGTTGTCCGCATTCCACATCACCAGATCAACGTCGGTGATCCCACGCGTCCAAGATCTTCCCGTGCAAGCTTTATGATCTGAAGAGCATGGGTAGGATAATTTCTTTACGACTGCGATATTCCCGTTTTCCTCGAAAATTATTTTGTTCCTACGAGGGACAAACTGTGAATTGTGAAACTTTTGAACGCAATGAAAACATATTGTCTCTACAAAAATAGAGGAATCATATGGAGCAAACATGCGTTGCAGAAATGGCAAACGCGAATGAAAAGATGGCAACTACCACATTCACGCGAAGAGGAAATGTCAAATGCGGCAACTACCAGCACACGGGCGGCAACTGAAAAGAAAACTACAGTGAATTGTCATATGTTATACACTATAATTATTATCCACGTCTACGTCGGTTGCCACCAAAACCGTTCATGTTTGCCATATCCCTGAGCGAACATTCGCTCCAAATTGACGTCCAAAAAATATCAATTGACTCCTAAATCAACAATCCTTCCAGAATTGCACGTGCACATGAATATGGTTTTCACTTATATGAAATTTCATAAAAAACATTTCAGTAGATACCAAAATAATTGTCCTTCGATCAAAATGTTCCAGCCATTACGATAGTACAAACAAGTTTAGATATTTTAAAAAAAATCCAAAATTTTGAAACATGTGGTTGGATTTCAATTGAATCAAGTGAAAGTGGTGATCCTTTGGCCGAAATGAAAACTGAAACCACTGAAATTCATCATCAAAGAAAGGAGAGCAGGCACATCAATCACCAAATCGAAGAAAACCACAACCATGCCTGATCACAACCAAAGAAAAGAAAAAAAAAACACAGATCCAGAGGCCAAGCACCAAACGAGAACCAAATTGAACAACACCGAGAAGGAAGAGAATGGAGTAGTTGACAAACGCAAACTCTGAGCCTCTCTAACCCCACTTCACATCATTTGTGTGCGGGATCTAGACAACATGGTTGCGACCATCTCTCAACTCAATCCCAAGCCAGAAATAAAATTCAAGAATCAAGGTCCTTCTACAGCGGGGATGAAATGTACCTTTGTATCTACAGAAAGATACTGCAGCATCAAGAAAATATATGGATGGTGACACGTATTACATGTACATATCAAAGTAGATAAGAAACAACATTCCTGAGAGTAAATAAGCGTCAGCAAACATAAAAGAAATAAGTTTCTATCTCTTGAGTGTCAGCAGATGGAGCAAACAAAAAGGGAAGCTCCGTCACGATCATAAGTTCACAGCTACATTGGTTTAACCTGTTATGAAACAGACAGCATACCTAAAATTCTACTGCCACATTTACAGCATCGAACATATTCTACCCTGCTCTTCGCGTAGGAGTTCTCAACATTGGATTATCCTGCAATATAGCCACACCAGGCTTTGAGTGCTAAATGGTAAAACAGGGAAGACGGTATTTTTTTAGGTGTTCAAAGCGTGTAATAATAACATTTATAATAAGCTAAAAAGATTAATGATTGTACACATTGGTTGGTAATCATAACATATCAAGCTGGAAAACGATGAGGAAGAGCATCCCTGAAAGAATGGGACCAAATTAAATATGCTATCTCATGTGCATTTCTCTTGCTGCCAATAATCCAAATGTATTCGAAAGGTCCATTGATTAATGAAGTTCCAAATCAGAACAGGGTCATAAGCATAGAACGTGGAGAAGAAATGTGAACTAACATGCGGCTTAAAACATAGGATAATAATTTGGAGGTGGCAGGAAAAAGGGGATAATCATTTGTGTGTGGACAGACCTGCATCGTTGGGTTGTAAGCCCACTGATTTCCGAAAACATGGGGATCTGCTTGTACCTGAAACATTTTAAACAGAAATGCTTCACAAGTCAAAAAATGCACAGGCAGAAGATGCTTAACATATAAATGAACACAGTTGTTGATAGTAACTAAAAAGTTGCAAGCTAAGAATATGGAATATTATAAAGATCTCTGCATAGAAAAAACCTGCATAAAGTTGTTCGGCATCATCCTTGGTTGATTAGGCAGTTGATGTTGGGGACTAACATCCATTCCAAAATGAGCTCCAAATGTTAGGTTTGGAGGTATCCCTTCCTGTTCAAGTTTGCGACAAAAATGTTCACATAAGTTAAAATGATAGTAGCAGAAACAGACCAAAAATACTACTCCCTCCGTTCACAAATATAAGATGTTTTGGATATTTCAATATGGATTGTATACAGACTGAAATGAGTGAACAAACACTAAAACGTGTCTATATACATCCGATTCAGAAAAAAAGTTAGAACATCTTATAATTGTGAACAGTGGGAGTACTTACCATTAAATGAATGCTTCCTTGCACTCCCATGTCAGGACTTTCAAGATGGGATGCTGAGGGTGACCCTTGCATCATATTAGTTTCACAAGGCACAAATGATGACCCTAGAAAATCCTGCTAAGAACAACATAAATAAATCAATAAAGGTTTAGTCATACGGCAAACTGAAGTATGAATGCTTGAGTCTCTTTACGCCCCAAAAACTGAGAAGGGAGGAACCTGTTCTTTATTTGACCGTAAAACGGCATCCGGATTAGTTTCTGCCACTTTTTTTGCTGGATGGCCAGGGCGCTTTGCATTTGTGGACAGAGAATTCTTTGCACCCTCTGGAAATTGAGAACTAAAAAGGCCTTGGCCATTTTCAGGTGCATCAGCTTCGAATGAGAGTAGCCTCGGCTGCCTGTCTCTAGCAGGTTGACCATCATCCAGAAGAGCCCTTTCTGCTTCTCTCAGTAACTTCAGAGCAACAAGGTACCTACTCTCAGATATAAAGCCTAAATTGAGAACCTGACGGCACTGTGTAGACAAATAATCATGGCGCTCAACTGTGCCACCAAGGATCATCTGATTAGGATAATGTGCCAAAGCATGCAGTTTCTTATAGTCTCTTTTCCAGCGATCAAGGACATATCTTGACGGGATCTCAAACATCTCGTGCAACTTAAACACTGACAATGCATGTCTACATAGTATGCCAGTGAACTGAAAGAAACCACATTCACACTCAACAATGAGCCCTTCTTTAGAAAAATAAACTTCATAAGTCCTGCTCTCAGTCTCCTTCCCTTCTTCCATGTATGAGCATTCTTTCACTTCAAAAGTAACAAATGTGCCATCAACTTTACTTGCCATACCATCACAATACATTGTTGCTTTCAACTCTTCCTGAAATTTCCTGAACATGTTAATTGTGTAGGCTTTCGCCAGTTGGTCTTCCATGTAGAACTTTGTTACAGTCAATGGAGTCCTATGGGAGGATTCTTCATCTGCTTGCATCTCTTTCTTGTATTTGTTCTCCAATATCATCTCATATTTACTGAAAAATTGCTTCAAAGAGGTTTTAGGGTACACAAACCCATCATAATATGAAGCAACAATCTCGCCACGCTGTGAAACTGACATACCTGCCCAGAATTTATCTTTAAGATAAGCAGGTGCCCATAATCGCCGATGCTCATGTAGGGAACTGAGGCATTCATTTTCTGCAAGTCCATGTTCCTCAATAATCTTCTTCCAATCAGCTTCAAACTCTGGGGGCTTCAAAGACCCATATGTTACTTTCTTCAGTGCTCTTTTAATTGTTTTGAATTCTGTGTGTGCTTTCAAGTTCTCTGCCACGTCTTTCATAATGCGATACAGACAAAGGCGGTGTCTAACTTGGGGAAATACCTCTCTAACCGCATCTAGAATATCATTGTAATGCTCAGTGATGATTGTGTCTGGGTAACAACCCTTCATGCATGCCAAAAATGCTCTGAACAGCCAGGTATAGCTCTCAGCACTTAGATCCGAGAGCAAGCCAGTACCAAACAAAACAGGCTGGCCATGATTGTTGACCCCAGTGAAGAAAACAAGTGGCAAATCGTATTTCTCGGTCAAGTATGAAGTGTCAAAGTAAACAACATCATGACCAAAGTATTCATGTGCTGCCTGTGACCTAGCATCACTCCAAAACAGGTTCCTTAGACGCCCCTGTTTGTCCAAATCTACCAGGTAGAAGAAATTTGGATTCTTATTCTGCATGCTCCCAAAAAATTTCTGGATTTGCTCATCATCTCCTTCCCCGAACTTAAGCCTTCCTATCTCGGTAAAGTTCTCCTGCTCTTTGTCAGCTATCGGAACATTCCTCCGCCCTTTCGGCCGTGAAGCGTTCTCCACGCTCTTGGCATCCGTCAGTTTCTTGTAACAGCTCATGGGAGAGTCCGAGGACTGGTTGAGCGGATGGTTGTGATCGAGCTTGGCGGCGTCAATGTGAAGCCACCGGTCCTGCCTCAACTTGAACGAGATCCTCGCAGGGCAGTTTATCTTGGCCGTATCTCTAGACAGATAGCACGCATTGGCCCTCCCTCTCCCTGACCGACTGCACCCGAGCACCAGCCTCCGGCACACCCCCGACTTGAGTTTCGCCGTCTTGAGAGTGATGACCGAGAAGCCGGAGTCCACGGCGTACTGCTCGTAGTACTTGAGCGCATCGTCAGAGGTCTTGAACCTCAGCCCGACGCGCGGGGCGTTCTCGTCCACCTTGGCCTTCCCACCGTCTTCCTGACCACTGTCATTGTCGTCGACCAGGATCACCTCTTTGCCCTGATGCTGCAACGGCGGCAATTCCTTCCCTGGATTGCCTCCCAAATCCTAGCCAAAAATAGCAAAGCGCCGAAATTTGGTCCGTTTAGCAAGCAGACATCGGAATTTGACACCTGGGGTAAGGCAAGCACTTGCTAACCTGGGGTTTCTCGGCGGTCTGAAGCAGAGAGGCACTCCCCGGGAGCTCCGAGCCAATCTTCCCGTCGGCCTCGACTGGCGCCTCCGTCGGCATCAGGGGCGGATCTGGACGGCGTGCGCCCCGAAATCGGGAAGGTCAGTGGGGATTTGACCACGAGAATCGCTGGATGAGGATGAGGCGACGAGGACGGGAGCGGCGACGCGCGCGGGTGGGGGTGGCGTTCGGGGGCGCCGGGGGGGGGGGGGGGCGGGGCGTCAGGCGCCGGCCGGCGGCGCTCAGGTACGGCAGGGGGGAGATAAAAAAAATACTAGTATAGGATATTTGCCGCTTTGAATATGTGGTTTATTGTCAACCGGCCAGTTGACTGATTTCCCTTTTGTCATTTTGGACTTATAGTAGCTGGAAAAATACGAAAGTACCCCCTGATGCATGGGTACCACCTAGTCAATATTTTTCCATGGAGGATTCTTCGACATCATCATTCTATACATCTCAATATTTTGCTTTTTGAGATCCATACGTCTGAATCTCTATTGTCTAAAAAATGTAACGATTTTTCACGGTACATTTTTAGTGTTTTGCTAACAATTTCGTCAATCAGGTGTACCCCACCCGCCCGCCTCTCTACCTCCGGCCATTCGCTCGTGTTTTGCTTCCCGTTTCATGTGTCTCCTTTCTTCCCCGTGCATAAAAAACGCAGAGAACAATGCCCGGTCCACGAATGCATGTCCCACCCTCTTCCACTCCGTAGCCGTCGGCAAGCCTCTTTGCCCCGGCAGACCAACTAGACTCATCCCCTCTCCGCAGCCTCTCGCTCGAATCTAAGGATGACCTCGACGTCTTCACGTCGGAGACCGCGAGTAGTAGCCCCATGAAAATTGAGAACATCGTAATTGGCGCGATGGCGAATCCTGGCACCATTGCCAGGACCCTCGAAGTCAAACTTCACGCCACCACAACAACCTCATATCTTCCCGTAGGTTCGTTTCTCTGTCACCCTTCTTTTTCAGATCGAGATCAAGACATAGAGGGCCGACCAGGGAGACGACGCCGGTGTGGTGGATGTGCGTGGTGGTGTGTTGGGTGTGGTGGTGAAGGCTGCGGGGACCATGGATGAGCGTTGGATAAGCCACCTATGTGTAACAATTCAGGTTCAATAGGAATGATAGACTTCTTATATCAACAAGGTGCATGTTTTTTTTTCCGAAAGCCCATTAGAAAATAACTACCTGGTTAAGCGTGCTAGTTTTGGAGTAGTCTACATGAAGGTTAAGCATGCCACTCCATGAAGTCATAGTCAGTGCGACGAGATGGTCGAAGGTGAAGGAAAACGCGGACTGTTGCGGCGATTCTATCGTACGGACCGTAGGGTGTTGAAAGGTGTAGTAGTAGGGCGACTTCAACTGTGAACTGCCACGATAGCGATTACCTGAGCATCTGCCTGGAGGCACGCTTTGTCGGATGAGGTCCATCCTGAGCTGCCGCCACCTCCTCACTTGCATTCTTCTTCACCGTGTGCTGGAGGGGCATTGTGTTCCGTGGACACAATCACCATCCTTGGATCCTCCGACTTCGGTTGGACGGTGATAATCTCCGTTGGATCCTTTGACAGGGATGACCGACCAATGAAAGAGGTCGCGATTGGCTCAGAATATGGCGAGACAAAAGTTCAAACACCCACCTTCACTTGACGCCGGTTTGCGGAATCTTAAACATATGGATCTGTCGTGACAATTTTGATAACCGCCATCGATGACAAATAATATTCAACCCGGTTTATGCAAATATTTAAAATCGATTTGATGATCAGCTTGACCTTAAACTTTCATCACTGATGTTACTAAAATTTTATCGGGCCAAAGAAGAGAAAGATCGTGAAGGCGACGACTGTCCCCGTCCACTGCAAAATCTTTCTCTGCCCCCAAACCAGGCCAATGCCTCCGCTCTCCCTCCCCCTCCCCGGCCCCCTCCGCGGCGTCAGGCCGTCCGACGCCCGCCGCCGGGGCCGCCTCGCCACCCTCATCGCCCTCGTCCTCCTCCTCCTCGCCGCCCTCGCCCTTTCCATCGCCTACCGCTCCTACCCCAGCGCCGCCGCGCGCACGCGCGCCGCCGTGGAGGACCACGGCCGCTGCGGGGGCATCCAGGGCCTCGAGCTCTGGGGCCCCGCCGTAAACTGGGGCTCCGACCACCGCCTTCCCTCCGCCTCCGCCTGCTGCGCCTCCTGCCGGGCCTCCCGCCGCTGCGACTCCTGGGTCTTCTGCGGCGACCGCCGCAGATGCGGCAACCGCTTCGGAGAGGTCCGTCCGTCCGTCCCCTCCCTCCCTCCCCCACACCTCCTCATACTCGTTCCACTCCATCCTCATCTTATCAAGCGCTTGCGAATTGCGAACCTGCAGTGCTGGCTGAAGAAGCAGGCCGACGCCATGGCCCCTTCTGTGATCGCCAGGGGGGAGGATGTCATGTGGACTTCCGGCCTGGTCTTCGGGGAATCACAGGTCAGTTCACTGAAATCTTCGTCGGCATGGAGCCAGACAAGTTTAACTTCATCCCACAACATGTCTTGAGATGTTAATTTTCGGCTCTGCTGGTTCAGTATAATGCAGACAAAGATTTGCATCATATATTCCTTGCTTCAATAAGAAACAAGAATCAAACATCACATGTTGGAACTCTTATAAAAGATAAAGAAGAATCAGGCACCACATGCTGGAATGGTTAAAAAAGAAACAAGAACCAAACTTTTTTGTTTTGTTTTGTCTAGACTAGAAACTATGTCAGCTGACTCTTCTTATTATGATCTTCCCTGGTACGTAGTATGAATGGATCTCATTGGTAATCAAAGGTCCGCAACTTAATGTAGGGGATCGTGGGGCTGGAAACAAGTGCCGGCACGCTTCGCATCCAAGTAAGTTGTATTCTCTGTCTCTACAGCTGGGCCAAGAATGTTTTCAGGCTGTGAAAGTGTCGAGGAACCATCCATTTCTACAAAACTTTCAGTGTTTGGCCTTACAGTTTTCCATTCATGACAACCAGAAGATGCTGGAGTGGTGTTCACGCTCATTTCATTACTTATGAACATACTTTCAAGCCGCTACAGCTGCATGGGCTGAACAGAGTTTATGGAATGATGTTTCGGCTTATTGAGACAGATGCTTTGCCATACAGATTTTCTTTTATAAATGGGTAAACAATTGTGCAGAGCCCCACCAAATGATTTTTCAAAATGTCGTGAGATCCATGGCTGCTCCATATTTGGATTTATGCGTTTAACACGTCCACTGCCTAAATATTTATTTATTATTCAGCTCTTATTTTTACAAAATAGTTTCCTAGCAAGAGTATGTCAAGTAAATATCCATTCTAAGTGATTGTTCTGCTGCTAGCCTAGGCTCTTAAGCAGTGTAGCCGATAATGCATTTCGTTTTGTCACAGAGCTAATTCTGTCTTCTTGATTTCCATCATTTCGTATTTAGTCATAAAGCTTATTCCCCTGGATAATGATCCATTTCAAGTGCTTCATCTTCGAACTGCATTCTTGCCCCTTCCTCTCTAATACATATACTTCCATTGCACCCAGTTGCTGCCTGATTGTGCACCTCATTCTGTTGATTACTTCATCGAGCTACTGGGCCTGCACAACTGCGCCGGATGCAGATTCTATCGTGCAGAAGGCCGTGCGTACCTGTGGGATGCAAAAGGAGATCACGTAAAAAATGTAGGGTGTCTGTGGTTGTTGTTTTTTATCTGGCATAAGAGGAACTCCAAATCACATTTGTGTTTCTGGAATTGCCTATTGGTAAGGACACTCCACTTACTGACAAATGCATATATTTTTTTGGTGCAACTAGGCTGCATTTGGTCCACCATACGCGTTGCTGCAAGGGACACTGGAAGTCGATGGTGTACCCTTCAAGGAGATACCGAAAGAAGGGTGCTCGACGGTGAGAAGAGGATCCGTGGCGTGGATTGGGTCGGGGCCAGAGTTCCTGATCAGCCTAGCGGACCACGCGGAGTGGAGAGACGCCTACACCGTGTTTGGGTCCGTGGTGCCGGAGGACATGGCCATCGCCGAGCAGATGTCAATGCTGCCGACCAGCACAGACACCTGGAGCGATGTGACCGTCAAGCTGCTGAAAGACCCGCTGTATTTCAAGGTGAAGAGAAGAAGCAACGCCACTGCCTATTGAGCGGCGATTTTGTTCTTCTTCTTCTTTCACTTGATGTAGCAACAATGTCAAAAGATAAGAACACAAATTACATGTCCAAAGAAAGAAAGAAAGAAAGAGAGAAAATAGAGGAGGTTTGAAAGAGAACTGTTACACCTGTGGTTTTTGTGCGTGTCAGCAAGCCATTTTGTTTCTCCTTCTTACGTTCATGTACATCTTCTTCTTTTCCTCCTCCTACATAAGTACTAAATCAGCTCACTGATTTATGTTAAAGAGAAAACATAGTATGTTGAAATGCGCCAGATTATATTGGTTCATACAAACCTAGCCATGGAGAGTTTAACAATTGTCAGTTAGCAGACTCGAGTGAACCCTAGTTTTTCATGCTATGTTTTTTAAAGTCAAACTCTCTGAATTTTCATGCTATGTTTGAATTATGGTTGAATTGATAGCTATAGGATGTAATATTATAGCGTGAATTCCTCTTTTTAATCTTTATTTGTGCGTTTTTACACACATTACCCCATTTAGTGAAAATTCTACTGAAATATCCCATATAAGAAAGTTTGAACTTTGTTTTACCACATCTTACCATTTTTTCCGTTCTATTAGATAAGACTGACATGTTAGATCAATGGTGTTAATAATTTGTAAAGCTTGGAGGGCATCATCGACGGTCATGTCTAGCCTCATCTTCTCCATCAGTTGCACTCCTTGTCATCCTCCTCATATCCCCTAAACTCTATTATCATCTGACACATAGCCCAACGGACACACATCATAGAAAGATGGTTCAAAGTTTCTTACATCGGGTAATCTTGACGAATGTTCACTAGATGGGGTAATTGCTGTGATAAATGCAAAAATAGGGGGTAAAAAAGAATCCACTCAATATTATAACATAGGAAAGCGAATACAGACTCACCTAAATGTGAACCACTGTAATTATAAAACGTTTGAATTATTGTTCAAAAGTTACTTGAATTGGAGTATAAGATATATAGTATTATAATACAAGAAAGAGAATATAGAAAATTTACGTTAAAACCGAACGTCTAATGAAGGAATTTTTATAAACAGACGTAACGTATAAGGGCATCTCCAACGCAAACCCTCAAAACTTCCGGGTGGTCGAGACATGTTTTACCATCTAACGCGGTCTCGTTCATGGTACAGTCTGCTTGTCCGTTTCCTATAAACCAGACGCAAACAGGGAAGAGGGGGGGGGGGGGTTGCGGCCATTCGGATTGCCGCCACACTCGCACTCGACACCCAAGTCCCTCCCCAAATCCCTCTACCAAAAAAATATCTTCACGCATGAAGTGGTGGTCGCACATTCATGTCGGTTGTTAGAATTGGAGCCAGCTCAGTGTAGACACGACCGATCACTACAGTCGGTATTGAATCCCAGGCATAGCGGACATGACCTGTCAATGAAGCTGGAGTGGCACGCACACCGAGAGCCCTGATCTTTGCACATGTTTAATGTCGAAGAGACCAATGGGACGTCTACCCGTTCCTTCACCTGTTGGCATTAAATAGGCACGACGATCGAGGGGCTTCTCGTTCAAACCCGTTGCTCCGCTCCCCTAGCCTGCCCTCGCTATTTATACGTTCCCTCGTAGGGCACGAAACACACCACACCTCGCCCGCTCCCTTTTCTTCTCCCCCACCTCCACTATGACGTCACACTCTGGGCCCTTGTGAGGGTAGAGGTCGGTTTGCCGTCAAGCAACATCGAGCGCTCTAAAACTCAACCGCGGGGGCAGCGTATGCAATTGCAAATGACAGCTCCCCTCAACAAGTTGAATGCGGAGGCGGTGATTACGAGCGACAACTCTCATCAACGAGAGGGGGAGGGGCTCCGCGTCTTGCGTACCGACCGACTACGACATGCAACATGCTCCGGTGGAAGACTCGCAGGAAACCTACGTGGGCATCCCCTTCATGCATCTACCTCGCGACTGAAGCGGGGTGCCAACATCACGGTTGCTGGCTTGCAGGAATGCCCTTGCCCCATTTGGGCCGACATCCCGCAGTTTTACCGTCGACAACCCCCGAGGGTGAAGCACATTGGTCTCGGTGATCGTTTTCCCGTACCTTCTCCGCAGGGAATCCCAAAGCTGCACTGACGCTTTTTAGCGGTTGGGAGCCCCAAAGCTAACAACGAAGCAACTTCCATTCCGGGAGCTCATGGCCGCCGGCGTAATTTTAGACTAGGTTAAATAAAACTCATATCTTTTGTTCAGTTTTTATGAAATTATGCATGAAATGTGTTCAATTTATGTAAATTATATCCAAATTTTAATGAATTTTGTTCGACTTTATCCCATTTTACGCGATTTCAATTGAATTGCAGGTGGACTTTTAAGGGATACGTTTGGATGATCGGTTCCTGTATCAGTCGTTTGCGGACTGATCTGAACTAGTTCATGAACAAATACGATGTCCGTTTTAAGATCGATTTTAAAGATGGCCTAACCATTCAAATGTACCATTGTCTTACATGAGCACCATTGCCACATCGCTATCGACCAGTTGCTAGCTAGATCCGGGACTTGTGTGAGCTGCCTGCCTTATCCATGCATATCCAAGTGGAGCGTCCCCATAGGTGGCTCCTCGGGCAACAAATCCATTTCATCCACTGCAAGTGATCCACATCATGAACGCCCCCACAACAATCTCCTCCTCCTCACGTTTCCACCCTGCGTCTCCATCCGCCCCGTACGTAGCACCACCCACCACGAAATAAGAGCTTAGCCGGCCGGTGCTCCACACAGACATTTGCATCGCATCACAGCATCTCAGCAGGCAGACATGGCCGCCGCCACCTCCACCGTCTCCGGCCTCGCCGGCGCCGCGCTCGCCCGCCGGCCAGCAGCCTTCTCTACCAGTATGTGCCAGCATCCATGCATCTCTTTCTTAGAAGCACCTAGCTTTTTTCCTGGCACCTACTTGACGTTGATGATCGTCGTGTGGCTTGAAATGTTGGATCTGTGTAGGCTTCACCAATGGTGGCCGTGTGTCGGCGAGGAACCCCCTGATGACGAGGAACCTGGAGAGGAACGGCAGGATCACCTGCATGACGTAAACCCAACAACTCTATCATCTATCTTTCTTCGACATATAGCTGTTGCTCAAACGGATGTATCTAGATGCGTCCATTTCAACGACGACGATTAATAAGAAACGAAGGAAGTACCACATCACCTAATTTCTTGTTTTGCGTTGTTGGATCAGGTTCCCACGGGACTGGCTGCGGAGGGACCTGAACGTGATCGGCTTCGGGCTCATCGGGTGGCTGGCGCCGTCGAGCATCCCGCTCATCAACGGCAACAGCCTCACCGGGCTCTTCTTCGCCAGCATCGGCGAGGAGCTCGCGCACTTCCCCTCGCCGCCGGCTCTCCAGTCGCAGTTCTGGTCAGGATTCATTCATTTCGTTAACTCCACATACATTCTCGCTCAGCTTTCAACTTGGGGTTTGAGTCCGGTTTAACATACATACTCTATATTGCAGGTTGTGGTTGGTGACGTGGCATCTGGGTCTGTTCATCGCTCTCACCTTCGGCCAGATCGGGTTCAAGGGCAGGACCGAGGACTACTTCCAGAAGTAGATCAGTAATTAGCTTTGGTTCATGCGTTCCTGCGTGTTCAATGTAAATCTGTCATGTGCCGTGTGATTGCTGTTAAATAATTACATCTTTCCCATGCTAAGCACGAAATCGGAGAATGTCTAGAAAATTCAAGTTCGACGGCAAAAAGACTTCTTGTCCGTTTTTTTCCCATTTGATAAAATGCAAGGATTTCCAAGACAATGCAAAAATATATATGAAAAAGCATCATGATGCAACATAAAACAATTTTTTATGAGGTTCAAGATGCTATGCTAATATCAGTCAGGTTGCCACATGCACCGCTAACAGCAAGCAAACATAAGTAAAAGGAAAGCGGGCCTCCTAAAAGACTTCTTCAACATGCCGCTAGATGAAGCCCATGATGGTAAAAGGAAGCTCTCCTACTTGCTATAGAAGACAAGATGGTAGAATAATAGTCGATACGATTTCCTTGGTCGTATCGAGTTATGACTTGTGTAAATCTCGGTACCCCCAACGTAGTATATAAGTCGAGAGTACGAGGCCCGTAGAGGCATAACGATAATCCCTCTCAATCATTGTGCCTTGTGCTTAACACCATCATAATCAAGAAACTAGCAGGAGTAGGGTATTATCTCTTAGGATAGCCCAAACCTGGGTAGATCCCCGTCTTATGTTACCGTCGATATTCAACCGTCTAGTTCAGGATACCCTGCCGAGGGAATTTCCATAATCATCTTCGACACTGGTGGTCCATATAGTTTTCTCTAGACGATCAAACAGTCTCGATGGAAATTAAGATCAACCTTGCTATAATCAGTTTGCAACCTTTTCACCAAGACAAATGTTCATCTTCAGCGGCATCAGCCTCGTTGCCAAATCGACCGATCTTCTACACCAGGTCAAACCGTCACTCCATGCCCAACCATCAAGCCCTCCGTTGTCGATGACAACCATTCATCATTTGCCATGGACCCAACTTTTTGTTAGACCCGAGGACGACGCATAACCCCCAAGAGGCAAGGAGAACCTATGATCGAAAAAGATCTCACATTCGATCAACATAACATTTTGTTTGTCCCCTATAACGAGACCAAAGGAGCTCCTGAAAACTCCATAAAGCCTACCGTGTTGGAAATATGCCCTAGAGGCAATAATAAAATGTTATTATATATATTTTCACGTTCATAATTAATGTTTATATTTCTGTGCTATAATTGCAATGACCCTGACTGTGAGATTTAGAAGAAAACTCATTTGCATGTGTGGAAATGTAAACACCAAGAGTTCCTGGTTTAGCCTCTAAGACCAGCTCATGTGCTAACTGATGATTACGTTTTCTTAATCATGGACATTGTTCTTGTAACAAGGATGTCAGTAGCAATGGGACCATATTGTTAGCAGAACAATGATGTCGAACCGACCCCAGTATTGAATGATATACTTAAAGATCACATCGTAACTACATTATAAGTCATATCATGAAATGTTATCATATACGTAATTCCTTAGACCATGAGAGTATCGAGTTGCTTCACACAGGAAGACATGCTTTGGTTCTTAGATGAATTCCCGTAAATGGGAAGTAGTAAAATAAGTTCTGGGTATGTCAGATGGTGTGGCTAGTGACTGTGATAGTTCAATAATGGGATTTGCTCCTTCACGATGAAGAAGATATTCACTTCGGGCCCACTCGGTATGACGGTATCCATTATAGTCTGGCCAGACGCATTGTGATTCAGTCACGGGGATACCGGAATACGATAACGAGAAAAGGGAGAAACGAGCAAAGAGGATAACGAGTGACTTGTGTTCAAAAGTTGTTACACATGGGTGCCAAACTTCTCTCCTCTAACTTTGTCATATATCGCGAAGCAAAGGGAATGGTACATGACTAAACATAATGGTTCACTCGAAGTTTCTTCGTGTATGTGCGGGAGTCAACATGGGTGTCCATGGCTCCGCTGTTGATTATTGGCTATTGACAAAAGGCTGTAGACCTATGTCCGGAAGATGTTCTGAGTCATGTCCGCATTATACCGAACCTATTGGGTCACACACTTAACGAGCAGTAGTCTGTTAGAATGCTGGAATGATAGAAGGTTTTGTGGAAGCAAACCAGAATAGTTCATACGGGTACCGGAAGTAGTTCCGGGGATTTATGGAATAGTTCATGAGGGCACCAGAAGTAGTTCTGGGTATTTAAGGATATGTCCGGATCACTCTGGAGTAGTACCAGGTGGTTTCGGAACATATGAGAATGGTACTGGGGAAGTCCTGGATCAACCGGAATAGTTTCCGAATAATTGTTGGGCGTCCAGACAACCTTCGCGGTCATCGGGTGGCTTAAACTGTAACTCGGATGGTCTTGGAAACTATCCGGATGGCTCCGGAACGTCCGGGAACGGTCCCGGAAGGTCCTAGAAGTGCTCCAGAAGGTTCCGAAATGTCCCGAAACGATCCCGGAAGGTCCTGAAAGCTTCTGGAAGGTTCCGTAAGTTTCCGGGCAGTACCACCCACTACCCCACGCCCCTAGCCTTGGGGGGCAAGCCACCTAGGCTTCCCTGGCCGGCCAAGGGGTGGGGGGCGCACCAAAGGGAAGGAATCCCCCTCCAGGTGGGAAGTCCAACTCTCCAATATGGCAGGTTTCCGGTGGGAAGGTTTGGGAGGTTTGGGAGTCCAAGTTGGACTCCCCACCCCCCTTATTGCGCCCCAAGGGCCTCTTGGCCACCTATATAATGTGGGGAGGGGTGGGGGGCGCAGCACAACTTGACCCCAAGGCCTATGCGCCACCCTCCCTCCTCTAAACCCCGTTGCTCCACAATTAGACCCCGGTTTAGACGCTGTTCTAGATCGGAATCCGTTAGGGTTTTCTCCCTCTAGTTTTCTCGGTGGCGTTCATCTCTGGATGGCGGAGCGCTGCTGAATTGCTGCTACGGGATGTGTGGATACTAATGGAGGGGGCGTACCTTCGACCCTTCTTCGAGGAGCTTGTTCGTGGGACTTGTCCGTGGGACTAGATCGCGGGACGGTTCGAGGGATCGATATCCTCGCGGTTGGGAGGTCATTGAAATTCCTAGCTGCGGGGATCTGCATCGACGGTCTTCACCAACTCTACTTTCGCTACATCGGTTGGTGAGCCATGACCTAAAACCTTGGATGCAATCTTCATGGATGATCTTGGGTTCTTGATTCGTAGGCACGAATTTTTTTGTTTTCTACTGCGTTTCCCAACATACCGAACATCGAATCTCAAAATCAACCTTTGCAAAACCGGGGTAGACCAGACTCCAATTAGGCCACCTTATATTGGTTGTTAAGTCGAATCCAGCAGAAGGAAACCTCGAAAAACTCACCCATAATGATGAATAAATCAAACTTCACTGTCCCACCTCCCAGGCACCTTGTGTTAAAAATTGAGGATTGGATCGAGGTTATAAGCAGCTATCTGAGCAATGATGAAGATGAATATATATGATAGAAGAAACTTTGTAGAAAGTCACCTACCATCACCACCGCATATAAGAAACGAGTCCACAAGCAACAAGGTGTACATGGTAGGGACCCTCAACTCAAGTAATGATGCCGCTTTGAAAGCATAGCTCACCAAGGTCCACCATGGTGATATTGTCTTTGATCCCACATACATACCAAAGTTCCAATATAGCCATCGACGCGGAGATAACTACGAGCAAGTTTGAGTCTTTCGAATGGAGTTGCTGCTTCCGCCGAGATAACATCTGGAGCTTGTTCCAATCTATCCATCGACGCGGCGATAACAAATCCCTCGTTTTTTTTGAGAAGTTCGATAAATGATGCCTTAAGCAGAGGAAGTATATAATAAGTAGTACTTCCTCCGTCCCATAATTGTTGTTTTAGTTTGGAGTGAGTTACTAGAGATTAAATCATGTTGGATGATGGGCCGGGTAGGCACCAAATTTGGAACGGCCCACGGGCCTTATGCGGTATGGGGGGCAGAGGCAAAGCTGGCCACATGGGCCGACCAAAAGGGCCAGCCCGGTAGTCCGGTTCGTTTGGCCCGGCACGGCACGGGCCGTGCCGTGCCGGCACGTTACTGTCGAAGGGCCGTGCCTGGGCTTGAAGACTGGGCACGCGGGCTGACACGACACGATCCGTTTAGGTTTTTTTATATTTTTTAATTTTTATATAACACACTAGGCGTAATATGACTATAATGCGCTTAAATAACAAAAAAACAGACGGGCTACCGTGCCAGACGGGCTAAACGTGCCGACCCAAGTAGAAAGGGGCCGTGCCTGGCCAGGAAGCGCAGCACACGTGCCGGCACGGCACGGCCTGTGAAGGTAACTTGCCATAATGGGCCGTGCCGTGCCTGGCCCGTGTCGGTTCAGCCGATGTCGTGCCTGGCCGGGCCGGCCCATGTGTCCACCTTTGGGCAGAGGGAAGGGCAAGGAAGGAAGGGGGGAGTCGCCGTGGAAGGGGAAGTGGAGAAGCAGTCAGGAGTACAGACGAACGGAACCATCTCGCCGTCGCCGTCGCCGTCGCCGCCGCCGCCGATGTTACCGTTCGAGGAGCAGGCGGTGGCGGACCTCCTGGAGGACCCCAACGGAGGGCTGCTGGTGGTATCCTCCGGCCTCCCGCTCGCCTCCCTCGCCGCCACGCTCCTCCTCCACCTCCACCACCAATCCTCATCCTCCCCACCCTCCGGCGGCGGCGGCGGCGGCGGATGCTTCCTCATCCTCTCCGCCTCCGACTCCCTCAAGGACCAAATCCGGCGTCGCCTCGTCGAGTCCCAGCTCCTGCAGGTCCACGACGTGGCCTCCGACGTCCCCGCCAGCCACCGCCGCGCGCTCTACTCGTCCGGGGAGGGCGTGGCGCTCTTCCTCACCCCGCGCGTCCTCGCCGCCGACCTCCTCACCTCCCACCTCCTCCCCTCCCGCGTCCAGGCGCTCCTCCTCCTCGCCGCGCACCGCTCCTCCGACACCTCCCCCGACGCCTTCATCGCCCGCCTCCTGCGCCAGCGCCGCCTGCTCCCCGTCTTCGCCTTCTCCGACCGCCCCCACGCCATGGTCGCCGGCTTCGCCAAGGCCGAGCGCACCATGAAGAGCCTCTACATCCGCCGCCTCCACCTCTGGCCCCGCTTCCACGTCCTCGCCGCCGCCGACCTCGAGCGCTCCCCGCCGGAGGTCATCGACGTCCGCGTCCCCATGACGCCCCCCATGATTGGAATCCAGGCCGCCATCCTCGACGCCATGGACGCCTGCCTCAAGGAGCTCCGCCGGACCTACAAGGTCGATGTCGATGACCTCACCATTGACAAGGGCCTCTTCAAGTCCTTCGATGAGATCGTCAGGAGGCAGCTCGATCCCATCTGGCACACGCTCGGCAAGAAGACCAAGCAGCTCGTCGCCGACCTCAGGACGCTCCGGAAGCTGCTCGATTACCTGGGCAGGTAGCATTCCACACTACAAATCCATGCCATTCCACATCATTATTATTCTGTTTGATGTGTAACAACACAAATTGGGCAGTCAGGCATCCTCTTTATGCTCTTTAGATGATGGTTAGGTATGACGCCGTGACATACTTGAAGTATTTGGACACTCTGAGGGTGTCTGAAGGTGTTCGATCGGTTTGGATGTTGGCCGATTCAAGCCACAAGATATTTGAACTTGCAAAAAGGCGTGTTTACCAGGTTGTGAGACCGGATGGCACAAAGGTTTCGATTGCCAAAGGCACGCCAACAAAGAAGAGGAAGGTGACACCCAGTAGTAGCAAGAAAGGAAAAGAAACTGGTAGTGGCTGTTAGTCCCCTGTTTTCTGTTCATGTACTCTGTTTTTCCTCTAAGAAAACATTTAGTATAACAGATGGTCTCTGTCCTGCAGAAAATGAGGATTCTGCTCCTAACAAGGATGATGCTCAGAAGGTAAATGCAGAGGCTTCCTTTCTACTGGAGGAGGTTTTGGAGGAAGCACCAAAATGGAAAGTGTTACGGGTGAGAGGTTCCCTTCTTGTTCCTCAGTTTTCTTCCAAGCAGCACTCAGCATTACTTATTTATTTACATGATAAAAAATCCTTCGGATTGATGCTTATGTTCCATTCCACCTACATTTTATACTAAATGTGAAATATGAACTATAGCCTACTCCTCTTGTGTAGATTATTTATCTTTTAGACAGTCTTTGCGTCTGTTACGGATGTTTTCACCTGATATCCTACACACATCTTTGCAGGAACTGTTGCAAGAGATAGCCGAAGAACAGAGAAAGAGGGATGGTGTCATACATGAAGATGAAAATAATGAATGTGGCATAGTCTTAGTAGCATGCAAAGATGAGCGCTCATGCTTGCAGCTGCAGGAATGCATCTCAAGAAGCCCCCATCAGGTAACTGCAGTGTGTCTTGGATGCAGTCAGATCAATCTAATAGCATTGTTGCCATTTAATTTTCATTGCCTTTGTGCACATGTGTATCTATTTCTTCTTAAATGCAAGTTTATTTCTTGGTAACTTTAAACTTGTCAGGTTTTATTTTTAACCATATGAACCTTTCGTAACACTTTTAACTTGTTTTAACAAGGTCATGCGAGAAGAGTGGGAGAAGTACTTGCTTGGGAAAGCTGAGCTGTTTGGATTACATAAAAAGAAGAAGAAACGATCTCAGCAACCAAAAGGGTTTGGTTTCCTGGATGGGCAATTTCCTGCAGAGTCTAATGACAACGAGAATGCAGGGCCAGTAAGCATTAGCAAGCTTGAGACTAATGCCTTACTTGCTGCCGCCTCTGGCATAAGAAATTTAACTAAGGAAGCAGATGCCAAGGAGGATTCAGTTGCTAGCTGCAGCAAGAAAGGTTCTGTAAAGGGAAAAGGGAAGGGCGTACCAAAGAAAACCCTGACAAAGAGACAAGCCAGTAAAAGGAAAAATAAAAGTACTACAGAAAATGATAATTGCCAAGGTACTGATGTGGAAGCATCAGGCAAAACAGATGAACAATCTGACATTAATATCCCTAAGGTGTCTGCCGAAGATGCTCCTGCTCCAGCCTTCATTGATGAATATGTTGAGGACTTGATTGATGCCAAAATGCTACCTCCTGTGCAATTTTATGCCCTAGACAGTGACCAGCATGTGCTAGACATATGGAAACCATCCGTAATCATTGTCTATCATCCAGATATAACCTTTGTCAGAGAAATTGAGGTATACAAGGCAGAAAACCCATCAAAGAAGTTGAAAGTGTACTTTCTTTTTTATGAGGAATCTTCTGAGGCGCAAAAGTTTGAGTCCAGCATTCGCCGGGAAAATGAAGCATTTGAATCATTGATCAGACAGAAGTCCCTGATGATGATACCTGTTGATCAGGTGGTGTTTCAGTTGAATCTCTCCATTAACAAAAAATCATGTACCCTAGGGGTAACTTGTGCCTGTCCTTGGTCAAGTATTTACCATGTGAATGATGCTGCATAATGGTTTCATGAAATGGCTGCTACGCTTTAATCAAGCAGATATGTTGTTTATCTTAACTTCTAACCACCATTGCATGGGCAGGAAATGCCGGCTTAAATTTTATGAACGTTTCATATTTTAACGGTAATAAATGACACACGTCTGTCTTATTTCTCTTTAGAGTGGCTGTTGCATTGGACCAACTCCAGCAAATGAACCAGAACCTCTTTTGTCTCAGAATTCACTGACAAGAAAGGCAGGTGGTAGAAAGCCAACAGGGAAGGATATGCAGGTGATACCACTGATCCTTATTTTGATTTTTAATGAAGGAACCATATGTCATGTTTTTACTGGCTGAATTACTAAAATGTTTAGCACTGTATTCTTCTAGGTTATTGTAGACATGCGGGAGTTCATGAGCAGTCTTCCGAATGTACTGCACCAGAAGGGTATTCGAATTATACCAGTGACCCTGGAAGTTGGCGACTATGTTCTTTCTCCCTTGATATGTGTTGAAAGAAAAAGTATCGCAGACTTGTACCAAAGCTTTGCTTCTGGTCGTCTCTACAATCAGGTCGAGATCATGATTAGATATTACAAGATCCCAGTGCTTCTGATAGAGTTCTCACAAGATAAGAGCTTCTCCTTTCAGGTATTTTTCATGCCAATTTCTCATATAAATATGACCTCAAAGGAGTGTCCTATTCGTGCGAGCAAATCATAATTAATTTCCATGGGAAACATAATTCAGTAATTATTCATTGTTGGTTGCACATCATGGTGTCATGCTTACTATTGGCACCCTCATTTCCTCGCAGTCTGCAAGTGAAGTCGGGGACGACGTGTCTCCGACAAATATAATATCGAAGCTGTCATTGTTGGTCCTGCATTTCCCCCGGCTCCGCATTGTGTGGTCCCGCAGCCTGCACGCCACGGCGGACATATTCATGTCGCTGAAATCAAACCAGGACGAGCCCGATGAGAACAAGGCGATGAGGGTGGGCGTGCCGTCGGAGGACGGGGTCGTGGAAGACGATGTGAGGTAAAACGAACTCGTGCATCTAAACGTGGCAACGCATATTATTACCAGCAATGGCATCGTGTGGTTTACGGTAAAATTTCGGGTTTTCAGGGCTGAGAACTACAACACATCCGCGATTGAGTTCCTGAGGAGGCTCCCCGGGGTGACGGACTCCAACTACAGAGCGATAATGGACGGATGCAACAGCCTGGCGGAGCTTGCGCTGCTACCGGTGGAGCGGCTGGCGGAGCTGATGGGCAGCCAGAAGGGCGCACGAATGCTCAAGGAGTTTCTCGATGCCAAGTGTCCAAGCATGGTCTCGTAGCATCCAACTCTACCGGTCTGGTGAAGTGAGTGATCTCTAACAAGATGAAGTCCTTGTGAGCTAGCTAGCATGGATGGTGAGAGATTGTATGCTAGGTGAGTAGTAGGAGTATAGGACTAGCGTTAGGTTATTTGGCAGTGTAATGGAGATCACGATGTGTAAGGATAACTGAGTGGCATTTGCGAGCTGGTAATTGAATTCCATCCAAATCCAGTGGCAAATATATCTGATTTCTCTTAGGAGGAGCTGGCTTGATGATGATGTAAATAAAGTTGGCTTGAGCTTACTTCTGGGTTGGACAATAATTTGGAGCTCAAATTTTATTCTGTGCTTTTAAAATATAAAATATAGAAAAACATCAAACAATGCATACAAATATATTTGTAATAATATTGTATAACACAAGACCAAAAGAAGAAGAAGATTGTCACTATTTTTGCCAAAATTCAATGATGAGCTCGGGCTCATATGCTCTTGGTGAATAGTAAATTCGAAATGAAAATTTGTTCCTTTTTAAGCACAAGAACAACAGTGTTTTTCAAAAAAGTTTTTCAGACATCATGAAATTTTACACACACCTTAGCGCACATAAGTTCATCGAATGTCCATGCTTTTTAGACTTTTTAAAACTTTTCTAGTACTTAGTATTTATTTCGAATTTACTGTTCACGTCCATGTGCAACCGAATCACCACTCTCCTACATTTGTGGAATTCTTGTTACCCATGTACTGTACAGTAGTAGTATGAGGAACTTCTCTCCAGCAGCAGTGGATGAAATCTGTTTCACTTTCAAATGAAATTCGAATTCGGGCAAATTTGGGACAAGTTTCAGCAAACCAGAAGCAGCGGCAGCAAGCACGACGACGAGGGCAGTAGCAGACTACTTTGCCGGCCCGGCCCAAACCCCCCCAAAACCACTTGGTTTGGTTTCCCCCTTCGCTCCGGCCAGCGCCGCCGCCGCCACCCCTCCGGCCCCGCCCAGCCATGGCGCTCGCCGCCCTCGAGAGCTGCTTCCGCGCCGTCCCGCCGGAGGCCGTCGCCGCAGTCGTCGACTGCGTGCTCGCCTCCTCCTCCGCCCCGCCTTCCGAGCTCTTCCGCTCCCTCCTCGACTCCTTCCCCAAGGTACTCCTCCTCGCCCCCCCTCCCCCCCGGCCACCGCCTCCCGCTCATCCTTCCTCTTCCTCTTCCTCGCAGGCGCAGGACGGCGACCACGCCCTCTCCCACGCCGCGGCGCTCTGCCATCTGCTCCCGCGCGTCGGCGACCCCAGGGACGCCCTGCGCGCGCTGCTCTGGAGGGTCTTCCTGCCGCTCATCCGCCGGGAGGATGCCCGGCCCACCCGGCTCCAGCAGCTCATGTGCGACGCCGTCTCCGGTGTCCGGTCCTGGGACCTGCTCGGTGCCACCATCCTGCCCTTCTGCGTCCGCTCATGTGCCGCTGCAATGGCTTTGCCCACCACCCATGAGCACGACGGTGGCGACGACTCCATCGTGTGCCACTACCACCACTGGGACGACACTGTCGATGACCAGCCGTCGTTGGAGGCCGGGCTGCTGCCCCTCTCCAAGGCCACCGCAATCCTTGCGTCCTTGCTCGGAGACGCTCTGAAGAGGAGAAGGGCCACCCATCAGGTGGAGGGTGCCGATGCTTCACTGGATGCACTGGTGCAGAATTTGACCTGGGACCTGTCCAGGTTGGTGCTCAAGATGTTTGACCTCGGCCAAGAGTATCGGTCCTGCGCCACCAGGGTCCTCCTGCAGCCCGTGCTGGCTTCACTGGCAGATGTTCCTTGCCTCACCGTCGAGTTTGGTGCGGTCCAGCTGAAGTTATCTAGGTCGGCCTTCTTTCCTGTGCTTTGGGTACTTGTTAATTTGAATTGCTTGGTCAATGGTCACGCTAATCGTTCCCCGGCACACAGGTCTGATTTCTTGGAGTCCATTTGGAACTCCTGCGTTTCTCTGTTCTCCCTTGGCCGCGCTGAGCGGCTTGATGCGTACGACATACTCTCTCTGTACTTCTCGGTGTTGAAATCGGGACGCCAGGGTGCCGCTATTCCAGGAGCTGATGAGGTCCAGAGCTTCGATCTTAGGAATGTCACTGAATTTTGGGATGAACTGCGCAGGGGGCTGGTAAGCCATTTAGTTGATTACTTTGCTGTTTGTACCAAAATTTGGATCTACGCTACTCCGTCAAGTTTCATATTGGGGGTAGCACGCTTGAGACTTGACTTTGCCTACACACCAGGTTGACAAGGATTCTTCAGTAAGGAAACAGGCTTTTTACGTCTTGAAAACGTCGCTAAGCATATTTTCTTATGGAAATGATGGGAGCCAGCGATGCTCTGGCAGGAGCCCAGCTGCTTTGCCTGGACAAGACAAATCAAATACCGCCATGACAAAAAAAGAAAGGTGGGCTAACAAAGAGGCCAAGTCCCTAGGCGTTGAAGAAATCAAGCAATCAGATGAACACTGTTCAAGTGGTCAAGACCGATGGAAGGTCTTTCTGTTACTCTATGAGATGCTCCAGGAGTTTGGGACACATTTAGTTGAGGCAGCCTGGACACACCAGGTTGGTTCCTTTCTGCATGTTTCTCTTATCAAAACTATTCACAGCAAGATATGTTAATTGCCTGCGATACTGAATTTAATACTAGTATCTGTTAAATCCTGTAGGTAGCTAAATATTCGCTCTGTACTAGTGACAACACAACAGTAGATTAATCATTTACTACAACTGGCTAACATGTTAAAAAAATAATGCTCAGGTATTGCTATTGTTGGAGTCTACACCACAGAGTGACTATTTGAATCACATATCATACAGAGCTTTTCATGCTCAGATGGAATCCGTGGAAGGGATTTTCAACTGGATGACGGTACTGTGGGAGCGTGGGTTTACTCAGGATAATCCTCAAGGTCAGTACTGCTATGCACATGGCATATATGTTACGAATGTTTTCTTAATCTGCTTTTATGAATGCCCTTTGCAGTGCGGTGCCTGGTAATGCAATCCTTTTTGGATATTGCATGGGAACGCTACAAAGGCTATGCTCAAATGGTCCCTAGAGGCTTTGTTCTTGGCCCTCTCATACGTGGTTTGAACGATGTAGTTCATCACAAGGATTTTGGTTAGTTTATTTGTTTTTCACTTCATTCAATAGTTATTCTCTTCAATTCAAATATGTGCTTTACTTTGCACTTTATGGTGCAGTTATTTCTTGGTAAATTTTGTAGGGACCTCCTTTGATACAGAAGTACCAGCATCTCTTTGTTTATGTTTGCCTTTCTAGCAGTTTTGGATTAAAATTTTGTTAGCATTTTGGGTAATTTGATTGCATGTGATTAGTTCCTCTGTTCATATTTATGGATTTTGTCCTTGGGCAAGTATTTTACATATCACTTTTTGCATTGCAACGCGGCCCACTTGCCCTTGTTTAGCGATCTGTGATGCTTACCAGTTTTTTTCTTTCTTTTATGTCATGTTTGCTTTATTAGGGCGCACTGTTTAACAGTTCATTCATGCTGAGCTGCCTGCTTAAATTATCTGTAGGTGTTGGTGGTGTTTATAATTCAGAAGTCATAAAAGGTGCAGAGAGGTTTTTCAGCAATTATGCCTGGAAATTGACGACACGGTACTACTTCTCAGATAACTACTGCCCTTTGTCCCTGTTTGAGGATTTGTCGATTTTCTCTTACAGTATATATGGGACCTGATAATTTGGAATCTTTCTTTTTGAGAGAGGAAGGGGGGCGGGGGGTAGTATCATAATGAGTATTGAACTTGACTTTTGCAATATTTTGTATTTTTTGGGTTGAGCGGTTACTGTGTACTCAATATACAAATGTGCGGTATATAGTTCGGACAACATAACTAGATAGAGCTTATGCTCAAATGCTACAGCTGCAAGGACTCACACATGTTGAATCATATTGTGACCTACCTGAACTCGTTAGTATTTCAAATGGGTCTGTTTGTGTTATTTTGTGACCGAATGCTACATGGACCTTTAGCTTAGTTTGTTTTCAATAGTTTCACTGGCTTCTTGTAGCGTCCTTCTGAAACCTTATTTTTCTCTTCATATATTTGTCAGTGACCGTTTCCATCTGGTTTGGAGTCTGGCATCTGCTGCTAAACAAGATTCATTTGGCCGAGCAGGATTAATGACTCTTGCATTCTGTGTTGCATCATGCGCTTGTCAGTCAGATGATACACATGAATTACCATGCGGTTCTGCTGTCAACGAATTGGCAAAATGCAATGGAGATATAGCAGTCAATACTGTGGATTTGTTAGATGCCTTATCGATTCTTAGTGAGAGGAGTAAACACCACTTTAATCCAAAGTATCGTCTGAAAGGTTGGAAATCTTTGTACCGGAAGAAATTTGGAAGTAGTGTTAAGTAATACATTATCAAATTGTTAACTTGAAGTCAAATGCAGTTTCTGAACAGGTTATCAAAGTCGTAGCATCGTTGACAAGTGCAGCTGAAATTCCACTCAATCAGCTTTTTAATTTCATCTCTACAATACCTCGAGAGTGTACTGATTATTCTGGTAGGTACATACAAAAACGGAAAAAACGTTTTTCTGCAGCATCTGCTTTGAAATTATAATCCTTGAGGATAACTGAACAGGTGTATTTGCTCCTATCATCATCTTTTTCTTTGTTTTGCGTCACGTTTTCCTTGTAGGACCACTGAGGGCTACAGTCCAGAAATGGCTTCTTCAGAAAAAAGAATGTTCTGAGAGGAACTCTTTGTTGGATGAGCTTATTGATTTCCCGACCACCTTCATGAAGCACACAGGCGTAGAGGAGTTGTATGTATATGATGATGAGGATGTGGGTGCATGGGAAGCTGAAGCACGGAGGTGGGCTAGGACCCTTCTTCTTGTAACCTCAGAGGAACACCATTTCAAGCAAATATTTACGGTATATTTTGCCTGTCGCCTGCTTTTATGTCTCTAGAAAGCACACATTGCTGTATTGAGTAAATATGTTCTCTTTGGATATTTGTATTATGCTCATTTCTGGAAGCTGAATGCATAGCTAGCCTGGTCTGTCGCCTATCGTTAGGCCATGATACTTACACCTACATTGAAGTTATGTTTTCCTCTTGTGTGATTGAAATTAACTTCTCTTTGAAATATCCCCTTTTTTGTAGTTCCTGGAGAAATGTGGTAACAAGCTTTCTGAACATTCTCCAATGGAAAAATGCGTTGATGTGAAGTTTTTTATCATCATTATATGCTTGATCGACGAGCTTGAAGTGAGACAGAAAAAGCTTGTTCACCAAGATAATGCCATTGCCGGTGGAGGTTCAGATATGACAAATGGATTAGAGCACCGTGCTCTCACCCAGAAGTTTGGAAAATCATTGCTTTCAGTTCTGGTAACCTGTTTTTCTTTAAAATATAACCGCTGGATCTTTCTCTAGTGGGCCTTTATTATATACTCGTATTATCTTTCATATGTCTTACTGTAGGAAAATATGGTGGCCTTCAGCAAGCAATCTCGCCCAGTTTTCTGGTTAAAAAATACAGACATGGATTTACCATGTTCTATTAAAGGAAAGCTTGGAGGTCCTAGTCAGCGTCGCTTAGCTACTTCTGTAACCTCTTCAGTCTTGCAGTGTGTACGTCCCTTCCTGATAATCTTAGTTGAGATTATAGCATTTAGCTATCTGGCTGGTTATATTTATTGCTAGTAAAAGGTCCCATTTAGCATGTTTCATGTTGTCTTCCAGAGATACTGTTATCTTATGCACCAAATAAGATACAAAAATATTTTTCCAGAGACTTGATGGAATTAGCTGATTTGATTGGGGATTACTATGTCGCTGTGCTAATCAAACACAGATTTTCTTGTACTGTTCTTTTAAACCATGGTAATGTCGTCAGAACTTAATTCTTGGAAGTTATAATTGTGGTGTGTATTCTTCAATAGTTCAATTGATCAGAAATTTGTGTTTCTCTTCCTTTCTCTATGTACCATGCAATAATATTACAACTGTTCATACCCCCCCTCCCCGTGCCTCTTTTCTGGAGTAATTAATGTAGGGCTGGGTGGCTCTCCTGTTAGAGGGTACCACATTTTACCTTTGCTTTGAAGCTATCCACCTGCCAGAACCATGACTTTGGTTCCAATATCTTATGGGTTTCGGCTCTAGCCTACCCCAACTTGTTTGGGACTGAGAGGCTTTGTTGTTGTTGTTGTTTGAAGTGCCCCTCACCATTTAATCATATAACTTTGCTAACTTCTATTGTAATATTTCACAGACTTGGTCTATGAGGTGTGTTAGTTCTGTTGTTTCATGGTGTAACCACTACACCTCTGATGTTTCTCTTCATTCAGCATTTTTATTCCTCTGGGAGTTCTGTTGGGAAGTGATCCAGCATTGTACTTATGCCACTGAGGTTGGTTGCTTTTCTAATGTTTGGCGAATATTTATTTGTCAGTGGCTTGCAGTTTTTCTATGTAAGTTTTTATGCCTGATTAATTCTCTTTTCTTGACAAGACTGGAGCTGAACTTCACTTGGCAGCTTATGAAGCTCTAGCTTATGTTCTAGCAGCTCTATCTACTGCTCCCTTTTCTCATTTTCTGGATTTTGTGGAAACAAAGCAACAAAACAAAACCATCATATTATCATTGGATCTTCTGGCGACCACTTTTCTTAGTAATATCAACAATCTCCTTACAAATGGAGTCCTAACACGAAGCAGACGAGCTGTTTTAATGTGTTGGAAGGTGAGAATAACTCTTGCTTCCATCTGCAATGTGCATGGCTCACTTCTGTAGATACAAAAGTACATTTTTTAAGCAGATCCTAATTATTGATTTTGATTTAGTGGCTTTGTGTAGACTCCCTTTTATCCATTTCTTGCTGCTGTGATGAGAATGAATCTCAGATGAAGACATTAGGTTCCTTTTATTCAGATTCAACCCTCCAATCCATCTTTCTTGATATTACTGAAAGGCGAGTATAACATTCCTTTGCAGTTTATTTATTCTTTATGTTTAGTTGGTAAACCGAATCATGGGATTATTGCTTAAGGAAAATATTGAAAACCACACTCACTACTTCTTTACCTATTTGAGGGACAGTAATTGTTTCCCAAGTGTAATTTCATGAATATTTATAGCATTTCTTTACTACTTCCTCCATTGACAACTATAAGATGTTCTAACTTTTTTCTAAATCGGATGTACGTAGACGCGTTTTAGTGTGTTTGCTCATTCATTTTATTCCGTATGTAGTCCATATTGAGAAATCCAAAACATCTTATATTTGTGAACGGAGGGAGTAATTCAGTACCCAGTTATCTAAATGAGTGAATAATAGCATTCAATTTGCCTTTTTCCTAATAGATACTGGTGTTATGTTTAAAGTTTGATCATGTTTATATTTTTCTTTGTTTCCCTTTATCTTGTTTTCTGTAAATACTTCAACTTATATTTTGTGGGGGTATGATGTATCTTTTTACTTGTATCTCAATTATTTATTTTTAATCTTTGCAGTCTTGAAAATGCTGGTGAGAATTCTGTTGTATCCATCCTTAGATGCGTGAGGTCTGTTTTGGGGCTTATACACTTCAATAGGAGCCACCGAAATTCATCCTCTCTGGGAGTCAGTTATGAGGTACTATTTGTGGTGCCTTTTCTTTTTTTGTGTGCCTCTATAGCTATTTAATGTCTAAACCCTAGCTGCTTACACTAGAAGGTATCCATATGTTTATTTTTGGGTAACTGTAGCTGCTTACACTAGAAGGTATCCACATGTTTATTTTTGGGTTGCTTTTATGTGTCACACCCAGTGTTACTATATTCGGATGAACAATCTTAATAGTTTTCAACATATTAGCAGTCAAAGTTAAAGAAGTTGGACTGTTTGACAGCTCGACTTTTAAAATATAAAATGCCATATAGTTGTAGATGTATTGTGTAAGTTTTTCTTCTTCAACTTCAGCTTGTTTTTATGGCATAGATATCTCATGTTTATTTGCTGCAGATGATGATGCAATTGGTAAAGTCTTCCTGGGTCTTGCACCTTAGCTGCAATAAACGCAGAGTCGCACCAATTGCTGCACTACTTTCTGCAATATTGCACCCATCAATCTTTCCCAATTTGGAAATGCACCGGACTAGTGAAAAAGGGCCAGGCCCTTTGAAATGGGTCAGTTCTGACATATGTTCTGTATTACATCAGTCTTTTTACTTAACACATTCTTCTTGTTCCCTTTTCCCCCGCTGAAAACTGTAGAGGAAGCCCTGGCAGTATATTCATTATTCTTGTTCTTTACTAATTGAAGGGCTAGCAGAAATAAGTCCTACTTGCTGCTGCTCCTGCGTGTGGTTTTGTTGCCTGTTCTGCTAAAGTAGCACTGTTTTGTTATATCCCTGAGTTGTGTATAATACTTACGTACATGCTTTTAGTTATTTCTCACTGGCAAGCATTCTCCTCGTATGATTCTTGTTATATATTTTATGAATGACTAAATGAAAAGTAACTGCAAAGCCTGGCATCTGCTAGAGGGAATCAGGAGAACACCAGAATGCTTATTGTTTAGTAACAAAAGTGGTGGTCAACAAAATTTTATCACCTCAATTTCACCTGTTCCCCAGCTTGACCTCTGTCTGTTCTGTATCATGGATTGCATAACATCTTTATGTGATTTACCAATGGACAATAAACTTGGTTCTTTTTAGTACTCCTACTACTTCTTTGCATGTTATAACTGATAAGACATGATGTACTACTGTAACTCTTCTTTTTCGTTTCCAGTTTGTCGAGACTCTTCTTAACGAAGGTTCAAAGAGTCCTCGAACTATTCGCCTAGCAGCTTTGCACTTGAATGGTCTATGGTTGATGCACCCAAAAACTCTTAGATTTTACATGGAGGAACTTAAGCTATTAGCATTATATGGATCTGGTATGTTATAAATTATTTTTAATAGTTTCTGTGTGTTCTTCCTCTTTCTTTCCGCTCGTGCCTTTATAATAAAGCCCGATGATATGCTGTTATATACTTTAACCTTCTTTACATATGAACTTCGTGTTTATTGTATAGTGGCATTCGATGAAGATTTTGAAGCTGAACTGACCGAAAATCATGAGGCAAGATTTGAAGTTTCCATGCTAGCGCAAAGTCCAGATCGTGAATTCACAGAGGTAAACTGCATCCCCTGCCCCCATGGTCCTTGAAACCTTGGGGTACAAGACATATATATTACCTTCCTAAGTTAATTGGTAGAATTACTGTGCTTTCTCAGCTATTCATTTCTTAAGAATAGTATTGCAATGTAGTGGAACAGGGCGTAGTGTACGCTCTAATTTTGTTTGTTTTGTTCTTAACTTTTGTAGTGTCATAGCACTAATGGCGTGAAATAATTTGAACCTTTTCCTTTTCTTTTAAATCACCAACCTAGCAATCAACTTACAGTTTAAATGTGTTGCTAATGTTATTGCAGGTGTTCATTAACACAGAACTGTATGCCCGTGTTTCAGTTGCTGCTCTATTTCATCAGCTATGGAAGCAAATCAAAGAAAAGAGCAAATTGGAGAGAGAGGAAGCTTTTCAATGTGGAAAATTATTTCTACTCAAGCTTCTGGATTCAGCGGTACCGTTTTAGACTTAAGTTTTATCTATGAACCAGGATTCACCATCTTGTGCAATGCTGTCTAAAGTTTTCTATATGCTGTCATTGTTTCTTACTTGACAACCAGAATGGTTATACCGTGTCAAAGTCTTTGGATGCCTTTGTACATAATTCCAATGAGTTTTGATGTGCTAAATACCACTTTAGCAACTATACATCATACAACTAGATTCTGAAACTTGTGTGATGCTACAAACTTGCTGATCATGCTTACTTCTGAAATCCTGCTTAAATGAATGATTTCTGACACTACGTATTTGCTCTGTTTGTATAGGTGAATGACAATGATCTCTCGAAAGAACTTTACAAAAAATATAGCAGTGTAAGCATGCTTCTTTGTATCGAAAACATTGCTATTTTGCACCATATTTCTGAAACATCCATACTTATCAGGTACATAGGCGGAAAGTTCGTGTGTGGCAGATGATATGTGTTTTGTCACACTATGTGGAGGAAGACATAGTTGGGGAAGTGACATCTAGTGTTCACACCTGTCTTTATGTAAGAATATTCTTAACCTTATGTGTTTTGCACTTTTACTTTATGCAATGTATAATATATATATCTAGACTTTCTGTAGGTTGCTTCAAACAACTCGAATAGTCTGAGTTTTCTCTTTGGTTATACAAAACTATCTCGAGTTTAAATTCTTGAGGATCTAGAACATTTAGAGATCAGTTTGTTTTCCATGCGTAGTTGCTATTTACTGCAGTGCAAGGTCAAATGACACACTTTTGTCTGTGCAGAGAAATAACCTACCTGCTGTCCGGCAGTACTTGGAGACGTTTGCTATACTTATTTACTTAAAATTTCCAACACTGGTGAGAGCTCCTTCATGTCAATGCTTGTTGACCTGTGTGGCCAGTACCCACTTCTTTAGATGTCAGTAGAACCTTCTTGTCTGTAACTGTTATACTTTCTGATGATTGTTATTTTCAGGCTGAAGAACAGCTTGTTCCTATTTTTCATGACTACGGGATGCGACAACAGGTGAACATTTTGTGAGATCTCTTTCCATTTCGGTCTGTATATTTATACATCTCTTTGCAGGCACTATCTTCATATGTTTTTATAGCAGCAAACGTGATCCTCCATTCAGGGGAGCTGGTTGTCCAGAGAAGCCATCTGAATCAACTGCTCCCTCCAATAATTTCATTTTTAACATCCCATCACCACAGTCTACGTAGTTTCACTCAGGTAAAACTATTTACGTAAGAATTATGTAGGGCTAACATTCTTCTGAAGCGTTATATTGAACTAGTCAACTGAAGATCTACATTGTACCAACAGCTACTTGTCCACACTGTTTTTTCCAAGTTGTGGCCCATTTTGCAACTAGAAAGCTCAGAGAATCCATCCATCGAGAGGAGGTGCTTTCAAGATTTGAAAAAGTATTTGGCAGAGAATGCCGACTGTGCGAGGTACATCCACATACTAGGGCTATACTGGCACCACCTTATAGTAATAAAACTTCTCTCAATGTACCGTCAAGAGTTTATAATACTGTCAACGGGTATAACCTACTCGATTTCCTTTTGTTAATCTAAAAATGTGTTAATTGTATCATTCATATATGCTTTGATTACAGGCTCAGAGTTTCAATTGAAGGTTTCCTTGATGTTTTTGATCCCAATACATCTGGGACTCCCCCGGGAATATTTACAGCTCGCATTGAGGTTCGTTATATTCCCTGCCTCCCAGAAATTTAAGGCCACTTTTCATTTTGTCAGGAACTGAATAATATGGAGGATTCTAGGATCGTTGTTATGTTTTCTGTATGCGGCACTTAACCTTTCGGCATATCTGTTATAATTCTGAATATGCTGTTTTTTTATTCAGTCGTCCGGCTTTGAATGTGTTCCTGTGTCGGTGTTGGAGCGAGTAAATAACTTTTTGAATGTAAGCAATTTGAACTTGAGCTATCTTCCTTCTTGTGTTGCTTGAAATTGCATCACCCTAACTATTTAGCTGTGTGTACCATCAGGACGTGAGGGAGGAGCTGAGGCATTCTATGATAAAGGATTCAGCAACAATCAAGAACGAGGGTCTGGCGGTGAGAAAACACGAAGAAGGCACTGATGAGAAGATAATAGCCAGCCAAGATTTCCAGAAGAAGATAATACCCCACCGGGACTCAGAGCAAGCACCGAGCAGCAACGGCGCAGTCATGGGCAACAACGACATCTCGCGGCTGCTCTTTGAGATGGAGGAGGACGACGACACGTTCAACCTGGCTGTGGAATCGAGGAAGGAGGCGGCAGAGACCGTGAGGCAAAGCCGGCAGGATCTGATCGTGGTGGCGTCACTGGTGGAGCGAATCCCGAACCTGGCGGGGCTGACACGGACGTGCGAGATATTCAGGGCAGGCGGGCTGGCGGTGGGGGACATGGGGGTGGTCCAGGACAAACAGTTCAGGCTGATCAGCGTTACGGCGGAGAAGTGGGTGCCGATGGTGGAGGTGCCAGCAGAGAGCGTGAGGGCCTTCTTGCAGAGGAAGAGGGCGGAGGGGTACACGGTGGTGGGGCTGGAGCAGACGGCCAACAGCGTGGCGCTGGATGAGTTCACGTTCCCTGAGAAGACGGTGGTGGTGCTGGGCAGGGAGAAGGAGGGGATTCCGGTGGACATCATCCAGGAAGCGGTGGACGTGTGCGTCGAGATCCCGCAGCTGGGTGTCGTCCGGTCACTGAATGTTCATGTTAGTGCCGCCATCGCCATCTGGGACTACACGCGCCAGCAGCGTGCACGCTCCTCCTCCTCGAGGTAGCTTCCTCCTCCTCCATGTTGGGAGTAAACCAGAGAAGGCTGCCATGTTTGTTGTTGTAGCATATGGATCTGAACATCCATGCCAAAACTGGCCATGAACCCTAGTCAGGACTAGATTGTTAGATTTATGCACTGAACTAGTCATGCATGATTAAACTCTTTGCAAGAAGATGTTAACTAGTCTTGCTAAGATCAGATAAGTGGATTGAATCAAAAGAGAAAACACTATTATTGGAGTTTATCAACAATTTGCTTGTGTAGGTGGGGACCTGGTATTTTTGTAGCCCTTATGTGAGGAATTACAATATATATATTTTTCAACAAAAAATATTAATTATGAAGGATTCGTTGATGAAATATGGATCGGAGACTTAATCTCTATATACCTCGGAACAATATATTCTGGATGACAATTTAGAGCGAACGTTCGCTCCAGGACATGGCAAGCGCGAACGTTTTTATGGCAACTCGCAGTACAAATGCATGACAACTACAGTATAGATGCATGGCAACTCACTGTATTTTTGAGTTTTTATAGAAATCATGTGCTCTGAATTGCCATATGTTTGTACTACAGTTGCCATACAAAACGTTCGCTCTTGCCATGTCTTGTAGCGAACGTTCGCTCCATATAATTTTCCTATATTCTTGTTATCACTTGAGATGTACTGACCGCTATAGACCATTTGATCGGAATGAAATTTGGAACATGGAAAGTTCCTGTTGAGCTTCATCATCACGTCGTCGCATTTTCCTGCAAGTACTCAGCCGATTGGAGAGAAATTTGACCAGGTAAATATATATCTGATTGACTTGATCATAGCACGGGCTGCTACATATAATACTTGTATCAAGGTGCATTCATACATTGATTGACGCGCCACGATTTCTTCCTTGTTTGACACAATCCAAACTGTTTCTCATAATAATTACTTACTTAGCCGTACATCAGATGGAGTAGCTTAATTTGCTTCTTTATTTATAGGGGAAATGTGTCACTTAGGCATACTAAAATGGAACTTGATGATAATATTATCAAAGATTTGAATATGGCCGACCACGTCAGACAGAGACTATGTCAATTGCCATGTTCCACATGACTATGTCAATTGCCCACAACTTCACACTCCTCTTTGCGCCTATATAAATACATGCATCCTCTGCATATTGAAACCACCACCCACACAAACAGGAAAACAAGAGAAACGAAGACCCAAAGAAGCTGAAATCAGATGGCATCCTCCCCTTTCTTCCGTCTCCTTGTTGCGCTTCTCGCGTTGGTCTCATGGCAGGCTGTTGCCTCCGATCCTGGCCCACTCCAGGACTTTTGTGTCGTCGACATGCATTCGCCAGGTATTACATACTTGGGTGCATATGTTGAAATAATTTTCTAGAAATTATATGAAAGTCAAAACAACTTTGTGTGATCTAAGCTTACATGTTACATCTCTTCTGTTCACCCAGTGCGTGTCAATGGGTTTGTTTGCAAGAACCCAATGGAAGTCAACGCTGATGACTTCTTCAAGGCAGCCAACCTCGACAAGCCTCGGGTGACCAACAAGGTTGGATCCAACGTCACCTTGATCAACGTCATGCAGATTGCTGGACTCAACACACTCGGCATCTCGATCGCGCGCATCGACTATGCTCCCTTAGGCCAGAACCCACCGCACACGCACCCCCGCGCCACTGAGATCCTCACAGTGCTCGAGGGGACATTGTACGTTGGCTTTGTCACATCCAATCCTGAGAACAAGTTCCTCTCAAAGGTGCTCAACAAAGGTGACGTGTTTGTGTTCCCTGTGGGGCTCATTCACTTCCAATTCAACCCCAACCCCTACAAGCCAGCTGTTGCAATTGCTGCACTCAGCAGCCAAAACCCTGGGGCTATCACAATTGCTAATGCAGTATTTGGGTCAAAGCCATCAATATCAGATGATGTTCTTGCCAAGGCGTTTCAGGTTGAAAAGAGGACAATAGACTGGCTCCAGGCTCAATTTTGGGAGAACAATCACAACTAATTAAGTCAGAGCTTGGTTGAGTACACACAATATTAGTGCACAAATTAAGGAGTTGGTCGAGTTTCTAGAGTTGCATTTTAAGCTATACAATAAATGGAGTGTGTGTGCCATGAGAGTGCATGTTTGTAAGCCACAAATGTCTTCTTTCTTATGAATAAGTGAATATATGGATTTTTGTATCAAATTGACATGATGTCATACATTATTTTGGCTCCGGTGCGTCGTATTTTTCATAGCAAACAAAATTTACCTGTATTCTAAGACAATAGAGATTATTTGGTAATTTATTGTGGTTTTTATGCTAGGGGTGAATACCTAGGCAAATTTATTACTACCAAAAAATATCTCTTCTACCTATATGTTTCACTTTCTTTTCTTTCGATATTTTTTTGTGAACCCTTCTTTTGAGTTTCGTCTTTTTACTATCGCAACAAATCTTCACAGTAGCGATGGGCTCCTTTTTATATATTTGTCTGCAATATTTTTAAGCAAGGAAAATTATATGTGACACACATGATTTAAACGTGAGCGCATGGTAAGGGACTCAACCCAACAATCAACTCAACTCTGTTTAGTTTTTTTTGTCTAGATTTGAAGATTTTTTATAGTTCAAATTTTTTGCTTCTACTATAAAGTAAAATTTGATGATTTGTTTTTCAAAATTGATGAACTTTTTTCAATTTCATTGATTTTTTTTAGAATCGATGACCTTTTTCAAGATCAATGAACTTTTTTCAAAATCAATGATATTTTTTCAAATTTATGAATACTTTTAATACATGAACTTTGTCTAATTTGGTGATATTTTTAAATTAAAATTTTGTTTGCATGTTTTCGTGCATATCCGAAAATAGACCATGTTCAACGGAGAGGGTGTTTAGGTAGGGCAAAAGGTTCCATATGAGAGCACATTTTCCTTTTTTATCAGTCTGTTTCGGTTAATTTTTTCTTCGATAAACAAACCCTAAAATAATGTTTGAACGTGACGAAACATACACACGGCCTCTGAATTCGTTCAAATCTTACGTGGAGGGTTATCATGGCTATGCTCACGTGCTGGTAAAATTTGGTATCATTCAATGCATGGCAAAACATACATCATGTTCAAAGGTGATGATTCGGGTAGGCCGGAAGAGCTAGTCTCAAAGCATTTTTTTTCACATCGACCCAAATTTTTTGCACACACTCACATCACCATGGCAAGCATCAATTTACCAGCAGGTGGGCATGTCCATGGTAACCCTCCTTCCAAAATTTGAACGAATTCAAAGACAATACACACGTTGCGTCACGTTCGTCTAGTATTGTACAATTTTTTCATTGGAGAACCCCTAGAAAATTCATTAAATGTCAAAAAAGCAATAAATTTTACATGGATGCATGCCATGGTGATGAGAGTGTGTGGATTTTTTTGGGTCCATTTGATGGATGTGAAAAAAGTGCCTTAAGACTATTTATAACAGGCGCTAAACAGGAAATGATGTATGATGTATATATACGTTCATTAATAATATTTGTATATCATATTGTAAAATTGATAAACATTTTTATTTTATGAAAATAATTTTACAAATAATACATGCATTTTATAATAATGCCACCATTTTATATTTTTAATGAAATATGCTATTTTTTTGAATGTCCAAAAATATAAATTATCTCAATTATGTATGAAATATTCATGACCTGTCCCGCATGTCAGCATGTGTGGTTGAACGAAAAAATAAAAATATATTTATAATATAGTTAAATTATGAACATGTTAGCATGAGCATTTTAATGACATATACGTTTAATTATATGGTTTTTGGAATTTAATATTTTAGTTAGATGGATTTTCAAATCAACAATTTTATATTTACATGTATATTATTTGTAAAATTATAATTTGTATATTTTTATGATTTAGAGAGCATGTTATGAAAGGATATAGTTTAATCTCAGCTCTTCATTTATTTAGGCGAGTGTACCGAAGAAGAAGTTTTCTTTAATGAAAATCAGCAAGGTGGCTCGTTGCTGTCTGGAAAGAAATTATGAGCATTTTCTTCTTCTTAATTTTAGAACTAGAAATATGTTGTTTTGCTAAGTTATAGAAAGAGGCAGGTGAGAGCTGAGATCTGGTGTCATGAACCAAGGCAAAAAAAAAAAAAAAACGACCGAGACTTAGTTTTATGCACTGACCTGGTCATGGTAAAACTCTTAGGAGGATGTTAACTACTCTTACCAAGATCATATGAAAAGTTCCTGCTCAGTTCCCTCGACATATCTCTCCTTACCAAGATCATATGAGAAATGTCAAGAAGCCAATAATCGGACACATGTGTGCATGTGATTCGACCCACTATATTTTTCCTTTTTGTTTCATGCCGCAGGGTTGAAAGTGGGACGGAACAGAGACAAAACTCTCCATTACCTTGTGTTGCTTTATTATAGAAACATTTTATTCTACGGTGGAAAGGAAATGTATTTACTGTATGGAAATTGCATCCACACACCTCCAGGAAATGAATCAGTTTAATTTTGAAGAGCCGCCTGCCTAGTCATTGGACATACGGTTTGCTCTAATAACAAAAGAAGAAGGTGAGATCCGATGCCAGAAACTTAGTCAGGAAGGCCTACCTAAATTGATAGGTTTATATATGAAATGAACTGGTCATGATAAAATCGTAGTAAAGAGGAAACTAACAACTCCTGCTAAGATCATATGAAAAGTTCTTGCTCGGCTCCTTCGTCAAGCTCTACTTTTTGGTTAGGCACGTCCACTAACGTCGTTGCTTCTTCCTGCAATTACACAACAACTGCGAGAGAAATTTGACTAAGTAAATATCTGATTGACGGGGTTAATAACCTCCCTTTCTATAATAAGTAAAATAATATAGTACTCCCTCCGATCCATAATAAGTGTCGCTCATTTTGTACTAAGCTAGTACAAACTTTGTACTAGATGAGCGACACTTATTATGGATCGGAGGGAGTAACATTTTTTAAGTTAGACTAGCTCAAAAAACGTTACTACATTATGGAACGGAGGGAGTATCTAATTGAAGTGATGGTAACAAGGGTCTGCTACAAATAGCAGGTTATGCTGCTGGATTTCATGACATGGAACCTAACAGAAAATCTACAATTTGCTAGTTTCAAATGCTCGATTGAGCGCATCCTACAGCAACATCTGGAAATTAAGAACAGAAGTAGTAGTCACTCTATATGTCTTTACAAGCCCACGCATGAGTTGGTGACTTTGTAGATTGCCTTACATGACTTGGCTTTCCTCAACTGCTCGTTGATTTAGTTCCTGTGCACCAGTTCATACTATGACCAAGTATGCGATAGTACGATAGAAACACTAGCTAGTTATATATCTAATTAAACATATTATTACATTTATTTCTGTTAATTACCTGATGTTTTTTAGAGAGAAATACCTTTGCCCTAAAAATATTTTCCTTAATGGTGATGGGTGGTAAATTTTCCTGGAACCGGCCATGCATGAATGCACTGTGGCAACTTGGGTGAGAGATGAAGAAATAATCATAATTATTACTCAGCCTTACATCACATGAACAAGTTTTATCTGGCGTCATCCGCTGAATTGATTCTTTCAACGGACAACGTGTTTTAACTGGGAACTTGAAAGGTTTATGCAAAATAGTATAATCAGCAGCCAGAGAACATTTCATTGTGTTGGTCGGTTCCACTTGAGTAGGTAGGTCTATTGCTCATTAGTTTCTGTTGCTATCTGCGCCTATATAAACACATGCATCCCTTGCATCTTGAAACCACCACTCAGCCCACAAAAGCAAACAGGAATACAAGAGAGAGGGCAAAAATCAGATGGCATCCTCTTCTTCCTTCCTTCTCCTCGCTGCTCTTCTTGCCTTGGTCTCATGGCAGGCCATTGCCTCAGATCCTAGCCCACTACAGGACTTTTGTGTTGCCGACATGCATTCACCAGGTACTTCCTACTTCCCAGTTTTCAGTCATGTTATCTGCAAATAAATACGTTGAGTATATGCAAGTTTGAGCAACTTTTTCAGATAAAGCTTACATGTTACATCTCCTCTATTTACCCAGTGCGTGTTAATGGGTTTGTTTGCAAGAACCCGATGGAGGTCAAAGCAGATGACTTCTTCAAGGCAGCCAACCTCGACAAGCCTAGAGTGACTAACAAGGTTGGATCCAATGTCACCTTGATCAACGTCATGCAGATTGCTGGACTCAACACCCTTGGCATCTCACTGGCCCGCATCGACTATGCTCCCTTAGGCCAGAACCCACCACATACGCACCCTCGCGCCACCGAGATCCTCACGGTTCTCGAGGGTACATTATACGTTGGCTTTGTTACATCCAACCCGGAGAACAGGTTCCTCTCGAAGGTGCTCCACAAAGGTGATGTGTTTGTGTTCCCCGTGGGACTCATCCACTTCCAGTTCAACCCCAACCCCCACCAGCCAGCTGTTGCGATTGCCGCGCTCAGCAGCCAGAATCCTGGGGCTATTACAATTGCCAATGCAGTGTTTGGGTCAAAGCCAGCGATATCAGATGATGTTCTCGCCAAGGCTTTCCAAGTGGAAAAGAAGACAATAGACTGGCTCCAGGCTCAGTTCTGGGAGAACAACCACAACTAAGTCAGTCATCTGTGATTACGTGGAAGATCAGTACACAAATTAAGGACTTGGTTGAGTTTCTATGCATGCATCCTAATTTATAAAATAAAAGGAACACATGTCAGTGTATGTCTGTAAGCAGTGCATGTAATGCTACCTGATGAATAATTGATAATATTGGTTTTTATTAGATATATATGATTCCATCTGCTATTTTGGTTACGATGTGTCATATTTCCCATATCTAACCAATTTTATTCTGGTTTACTTCCCCCTTGTTCCGGGAAACAATATTCGATTCTCTGAAAATTCAACATATGTTTACGTTAGGATTGAACACCAGCTAGGGAAATTGTACCTATATAAAGTATGTGTGTAATACATGTGACCTATTGATAAGAATATAAATTATTTCAATTATGTATGAAATATTGATGACCTGTACATGTGGTTGAACGGAAAAATAATAAAAGAAATCAATAAATAATATATATAAGTTATGTACATGTTAGCACGAACATTTAAAGTCATATAAGTTTAAAATATGTTTTTTGTATTTAATAATTTAGTTAGATGGATTTTAAAATCAACAATTTTATATTTACATGTATATTATTTGTAAAATTATAATTTGTATATTTTTAAGTGGGAAATAATATATAAAGCTATTGTATTTCATGAACAACAAACAGTATGCCACACATATTTTTTTCTTCTTTCATGCAATTAACTCAAAACGGTGTATACATATACATACAGGTGTGTTCCGGCGCGGGTGGGCGATATCTTTTTTTAAAATGAAATCATGATGCCCTTCGTTATGAAAGGATATCAGTTAATCTCAGCTCTTCATTTATTTAGGCGGGGTTTACTGAAGAAGAAAATTTTCTTTAATGGAAATCAGCAAGGTGGCTGGTTGCTGTCTGGAAAGAAATTATGAGTGTTTTCTTCTTCTTAATTTTAGAACTAGAAATCATGTTCGTTTGCTAAGTTTTAGAAACTTGGACACACCGGAGACCAGGTTCCAAAAATAAGCATATATAGACAACACTCTCGGCGATAATTCGGCGCAGAACATACAATACAAATACATAGTTCAGAATAAATACTGAAAACAATACAAATCAAACTAGGTATTGCGTTTGCGCCTCCATAGGTGCTCCACTAGATCCTGCGGCAGTTGATGATGCACTTGCGGGTCTCGGATCTCCTAACACATATTGAGGTAGGCTGTTCAATCTGCCTGTATCTGGTGATCAATAACTGCAAGAGGTACCTGGTTGAGATATGGTTCAGTGTCAAACACTGCCTCCTCTTTCTCGCTCTCAATGATCATGTTGTGCAAGATGACACAACAATTCATCACCTCCCACATCTGAGATTTCGACCAGGATAGAGCGGGGTACCGGACAACAACAAATCGAGATTGAAGCAAACCAAATGCCCGATCGACATCCTTCCTGCAAGCCTCCTGGCACTTGGCAAAGTAGGAGTGCTTGCCTCTTAGCACAGTGTTTGAGATAGTCTTCACAAATATTACCATCTTGGATAGATGCCATCTGCTAGGTAGTATCCTTGTTGTACTGGTGCCCATTGACCTTGAAGTTCACCGGAGCATGACCTTAAAAAGCATGGCAAAGACATTTGAGCACTGCAAGACGTTGATGTCATTGTGTGTTCCTGGCATGCCAAAGAAGGAGTGCCAAACTCAGAAGTCATGTGTAGCAACTGCATCAAGTACCTCGGCATCTCACTGGCACGCATCGACTATGCTCCCTTGGGCCAGAACCCACCACACACGCACCCTCGCGCAACTGAGATCCTTACAGTGCTCGAGGGTACACTGTACGTTGGTTTTGTGACATCCAACCCAGAGAATAGGTTCCTCTCGAAGGTGCTCAACAAAGGTGATGTGTTTGTGTTCCCCGTGGGACTCATCCACTTCCAATTTAACCCCAACCCCCACCAACCCGCTGTTGCAATTGCCGCGCTCAGCAGCCAGAATCCAGGGGCTATCACAATTGCAAATGCAGTGTTTGGGTCAAAGCCATCAATATCAGATGATGTTCTCGCCAAGGCATTCCAAGTGGAAAAGAAGACAATAGACTGGCTCCAGGCTCAGTTTTGGGAGAACAACCACTACTAAGTCAGGCATCTATGATTACTTGGAAAATCAATACACAAATTAAGGACTCGGTTGAGTTTCTATACATGTATCCTAACTTAAATAAAAGGAGAACATGTCAGTCTATGTCTGTAAGCAGGTGCATGTATTTCTACTTGATGAATAATTGACAATGTTGGTTTTTATCAGATATGATCCTCCATATGCTATTTTGGTTCTGATGTGTCATATTTCCCATAGCTAATCAATTTTGTTTTGGTTTCCTTTCCCCTTATTCCAAAAGTATATATGATTCTTTGGAAATTCAACATATGTTTTTGTTAGGATTGAACACCCAGGGAAATTGTATTAATATAATGTTTGTGTGTAATACATGTGATCTATGGACAAGTCAGACACTGATCACGAGATGCAGACAAGTTAATGATATATTAATATTCTTCATGTATTTCAGTTGACCCCCTCTCCCAATCTCATCGCTAGTATCGATATTTTGCGTGAGTTGGAAAAAACTAGAAACTGTGCGCAAACCAATCAAAATGTGGGAAATGACCCCCCCCCCCCTTCCTTGATGATTTGATAATTACTAATGGTAAGGGCTACACAAAAAACCCTAAACTTGGGATGGGGAGGTGAGGATGATCCTGATAAGTGGCAGTATGTGCCTGGTAGATCCAAAAGAAAGTGCATGAGTAGGCAAAATGTGGTGGTGGTGTCGAGGTCTGCCACCAGAAGCCAACGTGCTTTTCTAGATCACGTTCCTTTACCTGTTAGCATTATACAACAACCTAATAGAGCGGGGATACTAATCGGGCTCCTGGGCCAGACAACATCCCTGCTGAATTCTATCAGTGTTGCTGGGATTTTGTGAATGATTTGATGAATCCTTTTGTAGATTTTCTTGCGGGGGTGTTGAATGTTGAACATCTTAATTACGGGGTTATTACTCTCATTCCCAAACTTTCTGGGGTGCGTAAGACTCAACAATTTTGTCCGATTTGACTTTTGAGATGCCCTTATAAATTCATGACCAAAGTAATAGTCAATATTGTGATTGTTTTTGCTGATAATATTTTCAGTAGACGCCAGAATGATTTTATTAAAAGTCGTTATATCATGAATGGTGTGCTATCTTTGCATGAAGTTATTCATCGTACACACTTGAAGATAAAAATGGGTATTGTTCTTAAGTTTGAAAAGGTGCATGATAAGGTTGACTGGAACTTTCTTCTTGATTGCCTTCGTATTCGATCTGGTGCGAGTAGATTAAAAAGATCCTTTTCAACGTGATTTTTGTATCGAACTCAATGGTAAATTGGGTCCATATTTCCTTAGCACAAAGGGGTTTGTCTGGGCGACCCTCTTTCTCCCTTTCTGTAATATGGCAGCTAAGTATCTGTCTAAGATGATCACGGACGCTCAGAGAGAAGGTCTTATTATTGGCTCGTGCCTGACTTGATTGATGGAGGGGTGGCGGTGCTGCACTATGCAGATGATAGAGTTGTCTGTCCGAAGCATGATTCTGGTAAGGAGGTAAATTTGAAACTTCTCATGTATATATTTGACTTGATGTTGGGTTTAAAAATCAACTTACACCTTAACCAACGGAAATACATAAGAAAAAGAGGGTGCAATTTTCTAAGTGGATAATGTAGACGTTTTTTCACTAGATGGGGTAATTAGTGTCACAAATACATAACTAATGGTAAAAATGGAATTCACTCTAAGTTTAATTATGAGTTTAATTTTTCCTAGTCATTGAACGTTCTGTTTGCTCCAACAAAAGAATCATGTGAGATCTGGTTCCATCTGGAAGGCCTAACTGGGTTGTTAGATTTATATATGCAATGAACTGGTCATGATAAAATCGTAGCAAAGAGGAAACTAACTACGCCCACTAAGATCATATGAAAAGTTCCTACTCGGCTCCAATATCATAGCCTTGTGTAACCTCTACCTTTTGGTTAGGTAACATCGTTGCTTCTTCCTGCAATTACTCAACAACTACGAGAGAAATTTGACCAAGTAAACAACTGATTGACGGGGTTATCATCATTTCGGCAAAAAGTAAAATAATATAATATTTAATTGACGGACATGGTGTATGTGAGCCCGGGCTCACATGAGCTCGGGTGAATAGTAAAATTGAAAACAAATAAGAAAACTGAATTTTTTTTGTGGTAAACATTGAGAATTTTTTGACATGTGTGCAAAATTTCATAATGAGATCACATTTGTGGAGTTCTGGGCGAATTTTTTTTTGGATGCTCAAAAATACAGTTTTTGAAATCATTTGTGAGCATTGATTTTGTTTTTTTATCCACACATTTACAAATGTGATCTCACAATAAAAGTTTGCACACATATAAAACATTTCACAATGTTTACCACAAAATAATTTCAGAATTTTTCAATTTCATAGTTTCGAAAGCTCGATTGCATGCATCATCTAGCAACTTATGGATAGAATAGGAGTAGTAGTTACTCTGTACAGTATATCTTTAGAAGCCCACGCATGAGTAGGTGACTTTGTCTACGTTAGCCTCGAGCTAGAAAACGATTGCCAAGTACCTTACTTTGCTTTCCTCAACTGCTCTTTGACTTAGTTCCTGCACACCAGTTCAGACTATGACCAAGGCTCTCCGAGGTTAAGCACGTCCACTATAACGTTGGTTACTTCTTCCTGCAATTACTCAACAACTGCGAGGGAAATTTGACGAAGTAAATATCTGACTGACGGGGTTAATAACCTTCCTTTCTATAAAATGTAAAATAATATAGTATCTAATTGAAGTGATGGTAAGAAGCACGGGTAGAAAACAAACCTTTGGATCGAAGCATTTGTCCCGGTCGGATTACGAACCAGGACTAATGCCACCACTAGTTTGAAAAGCTCGATTGCATGCATCCTCTAGCAACTTATGGATAGAATAGGAGTAGTAGTTATTGTATATGTCTTTAGAAGCCCACGCATGACTATCTGACTTTGTCTAGGTTGGCCTCGAGCTTGAAAACTATTGCCAAGTACCATACTTTGCTTTCCTCAACTACTTCCTGCGCACCAGTTCAGACTAGCTATGACCAAGTATATGATAGTACGATAGAAACGCTAGCTTGTTAGATATCTAATTATACTAATTGATTACATTTATTTCTCTTACTAACATCATATTTTTAGAGAGAAATACCCTTGTCCTAAAAACATTTTCCTTAGTGGGTGGTGAATTTTCATGTTACTGGCCTTGCATGCACGCACTGTGCCAACTTGGGTGAGAGATGAAGAAATAATCATAATTGTTACTTAGCCTTACATCACATGAAATAGTACGTTCTATCTAGCTTTATCCGCTGCATTGCTTCTTCCAACGGAGAACGTGTCTTAAAAGAGAACTTGAAAAGTTTATCCAAAATAGTTTAATCAGCAGCCAGCTAGTGACCATTTCAATTTGTTGGTCGGTTTCACTTGACTAGGTCTATTACACACAACTTCGTGTTGCTCCCAGCGCCTATATAAACATATGCATCCCCAGCATATTCTAACCATCACTCAGGCCACGAAAACAACAGGAACACAAGAGAGAGAAATCAGATGGCATCCTCCTCTTCCTTCCTTCTCCTCGCTGCTCTTCTTGTGTTGGTCTCATGGCAGGCCATTGCTTCTGATCCTAGCCCACTGCAGGACTTTTGTGTCGCCGACATGCATTCACCAGGTACTACATGCTTCCCAGTTTACTGTTATGCTATCCCCAAATACAGAAGCTGAAATTATATGAAAGTTGAAACAAGTTCGTAACATCTAACCTGACATGTTACATTAATTGCCTCTATGTACATCCAGTGCGTGTCAATGGGTTTGTTTGCAAGAATCCGATGAAAGTGAACGCAGATGACTTCTTCAAGGCAGCCAACCTCGACAAGCCTAGGGTGACCAACAAGGTTGGATCCAACGTCACCTTGATCAACGTCATGCAGCTTGCTGGACTCAACACCCTCGGCATCTCACTGGCGCGCATCGACTATGCTCCCTTAGGCCAGAACCCACCACACACGCACCCTCGCGCCACCGAGATACTCACGGTGCTCGAGGGTACATTGTACGTTGGCTTTGTCACATCCAACCCGGAGAACAGGTTCCTCTCGAAGATGCTCAACAAAGGTGATGTGTTTGTGTTCCCCGTGGGACTCATCCACTTCCAATTCAACCCCAACCCCCACCAGCCCGCTGTTGCAATTGCCGCACTCAGCAGCCAGAATCCAGGGGCTATAACAATTGCCAATGCAGTGTTTGGGTCAAAGCCACCAATATCAGATGATGTTCTCGCCAAGGCATTCCAAGTTGAAAAAAAGACAATAGACTGGTTGCAGGCTCAGTTCTGGGAGAACAACCACTACTAAGTCAGGCATATATGATTACGTAAAAGGTCAATAGACATATGAATGACTTGGTTGAGTTTCTTAATATGCATCCTAATCTAATAAAATAAATGGGGCACATGTCATTCGAGTGTGTGTCTATAAACAATCAATGAAATTCTATCTTCTGAATATTTGACAATATCTATTTTTATCCGGCTGATATGATCTTATATGCCTTTTGTGATTCTAATGTGTCAATGATATGTTAAATATTGTGAAATCTTATATCATTAGTTCTAACATCTCTAAGAAACATAATATTTTTATATATAACTAGATGGCTCATCTTGCAAAGTTTCTTTATTTCTTTTGCCATTGGTTTTGGAGGATGGTAAGATATTTTTTTGGATCTGTTTATTTAACCACACATAAGAGTTTCATGTGTATTAATTAAGAAAGAAGATATTACATCGCCAAGGAAGTCACAAGCAGTACAAAGATAACATGACGCGACCTAAAGATCAACTACCCGAGAGTTGGTGATCCAAAACCCTAAGACAACCAAACTCAGCGGACGCTAGACGATCGAGAATACAACACACGTTTTGAATGTGTGAAACATCCGCATGAACAACATGAATGGTAGTCAAACTATAAGGCGACCTAACTCGACAACCACGATAATCCAAACTCAAATACAAGAACCACATGGACAAATATTCCATCAGCCTCATGATAAAACCCTACGCGCGATCGAAGGGACATTTTTTAGCTGTAGGGACAACATCACCGAGGAAAAATGTTACAAGTTCAACACAGCCAGATCAATTGTGCCTTGGCCATAGAAGTAGGATCAGGAGGGGATGAACACCAATTGGAAGGGAGCATGGGAATCACCCGTGCAGGGGACAAATCTCACTATGATCGACAATCAAGAGGGAGGGAATTGCATGATCTATCTCGGGGTAGAAACGAACCTGTAACAACCGACCAAAAAATGACATCCGGCTGAAGTCGAGCCTCTGATAGGCGAAAAATGTGACTGCAAAAGATCCCGTTTTTCCACGATGAACTCACTAATACTGAAGATCAATGAGATCCCGTCTTTCATAAGTTTAACCAGGTGGTCTATTTATAGCCTGGGTGACCGGCAGTTTGCAAAAACATCCCCGGTTTTTTTCTCGCGCGCGCGGTGCTCACTTTTCTGACCGCCGGGGGTCCGTAGTACCTCCGATTCGGGTAAAACTTCGAACTGCGCGATCAGCGCGTCGAGCCGGAGGCGTTCACCTCACGCTGGAACCGTTCCGAAAACACTTTACGGTGCGCTATAAAAATAACCCGTTTAATTATTAAACGGGGTTTTTGTTCCGTTGGCTGCAGCTGGTCTCGTGCGGTTTTCGCGACGGTGATCGAGTGAAACCCGGTGTTGCAAAGGTCGAGTGTCAGGGTGGCAAGGGCCGGTCTCCGTCCGGTACGAGATAAGAGGGGAAAAATAATCGCCGATCAATAAATCGGGGATGCAAACACCGCAAACAAATCAGACAATCAAACAATTCACACTAAAAACAATTTTTTTATTTTTTATGAAATCTGGGTTGTTACAGTTAGATCGAGAATACAACACGAGTTTTGAATGTGTGAAACGTCCGCATGCACAACATGAATGGCAGTCAAACTATAACACGACTAACTCGACAACCACGATAAATCAAAACTCAAATACAAGAACCACATGGACAAATTTTCCATCAGCCTCATGACAAAACCATACGCATGATCCTAGGGACAACATCACCGAGGAAAGAGGTTACAAGTCAAACACATCCAGATAATTTGTGCCTCAGCCATAGAAGTAGGATCAAGAGGGGAAGGCCACCGATTGGAAGGGAGCATGGGAATCACTCGTGCAAGGGAAAAATCTCACTATGACCGACAATCAAGAGGGAGGGAATTTCATGACTGGCCTCGGGGTAGAAGCCAACCTGCAACAACCGACCAAAACTGACCACCGGCTGAAGCCGAGCCTCTGATAGGCGAAAAATGTGACTGCAAAAGCTCCCGATTTTCCACGATGAACTCGCTGATACTGAAGATCAAGGAGATCCCCTTTTTCGTTCAACCAGGGGCTCTTATGGATTTAAAAAGCTTAGAGCACTTTGATTGAAAGGATTTTTATAAGAATTTTGGATGCTTAGAATCCTTAGGAATTTTTCTTTATCGATCAATTGATTTGTTGGATAAATTTTATTGGACATTTTCCTATGGATATATTTTTACTACATTACATAGGAATTTTAGCATCCACTCAAAACTCTTGAAAATAATCCTTTTGTTTTTCGTATGCTGCAATCAAGTAAACCAAGATCAGGTAGGATTCAAATGCACATGACATTACATTCATATGTTCTTAGAATCATGTGAATGAAAGAAGCCCACTTGTAGTTCTCAATGGAAGCCAATGTAATAAAAGTTGACTAGAAAATTACTAGCTTCAAATGGAATATCCTATATCTATGGGATGCAGAGTTGTGCTCACTAACACCTATTTCAACAGTGTGCCTTTATACCTTTTTTTGAGAAACCCTTTATACCTTTTCCCCTTCCTAGAAGAAATAAAAGGAGTGATGAATAGGATGTACTTTAATAGGGCTAGGATGCTGTGGAAGAAAGTAGAAGAACAAATAAAATACCACCTACCAAACTGTCCTACAATTTGTATCCCAAAAGATTGCGGTAGCATGGAATACTGAACTTGCATGTGATGAATCAAAACTTGTTGTAAAAATAAAATAGAGCTAAAACCCTCTTCGGGGAAGATAGATGGGCAAGTGATTTACCTTTTCTATCTAATTATCCTAGTTACACAACATTATTTTCACAACGATGGTCATAATAGATGTGGTTGATGTAATTGCTATGTCTGATGAATCTAACAAAGTTAGGTGGATTATGAAGGGAATATGCCCGAGAGGCAATAATAAAGTGTTTATTATATTATTCCTTGTTTATGATAAACGTTTATTTCTCATGCTAGAATTGTATTAACCGGAAACGTTGATACATGTGTGTTTAATAAACAAACAATGGTTCCTAGTAAAGCCTCTCTTTTAACTAGCTCGTCGATTAACAGATGATCAAGGTTTCCTGATCATGAACATTGGATGTTGTTAATAACGGGATCATATCATTAGGAGAATGATGTGATGAATATATACCCAAACTAAGCATTCGAAGTAATCTTGTTCCTTAGACCATGAGATCATGTCAATCACTAATACCGAAAGAATACTTTAATGACATCAAACGTCACACCGTAACAGGGTGACTATAAAGGTGGTGTTAGGTATTCGGAAAGTATTAGTTGAGGCTCATGGATCAAGAATGGGATTTGTCCATCCAAAATGACGGAGAGATATACTCTGGGCCCTCTCGGTGATATCACATTGACACCGCTTGCAAGCACGTGACTAGGTCACAAGAATGTCATATCACAGAACGAGTAAAAGAGTACTTGTCGGAAACGAGATCGAACAAGGTATGGTTGATACCGATGATCGGATCTCGGACAAGTAAAATATCGCGAGACAAAGGGAATTAGTTATGACGTTGATGGTACACGATCACAAGATTCATCGTTGAATATATAGGAGTCATCACGGATCTCCAGATCCCGCTGTTGATTATTGATCGGAGAGGTGTTTCAATCATGTCTGTATTATTCGCGAACCGTAGGGTGACACACTTAAGGTTTGATGATGCATTTTGAGAGGATAAGGAATATTGAAGAATGTTTTGGACAGCACCGAAATTTTTTCGGGTAAAATTGAAATAGTTCAAGGGGTTTTTGTCGGATGGTTGTTAATAGAATTAACAAATGATTCGAGGTGCAATGTGCAAATGTTTGTTAATAGGATTAACAAATATTAAATAAAGAAATAGAAATGTTTTATTTATTTATTAAAGAAAACCTTTGGATTTTCCAAGTGGACAATTAAGGGAGCATGAGTGGGTGTGAGTGTGGCTTCCACTCACATCAAGAGGGGAAGAGGTGGGGGCACCATGAGTTGGCCGCACCCCCCCCCCTTGGGCTGCCCACTCCTCCCCTATAAAAGGAGGGTGAGGGCTTCCCCTCCCATATACTTGCCTCACCTCCCTTCCTCTCCACTCGCTGCTCCATACCATGGTCTTCCGCTTGGCGAAGCCCTGACCGTGGGATTCTTCACCGCATCACTTTGTTGTGCTGCTGGATTTCCGGGGATCCTCTACTTCCGCTGTCCCGCTGGATCGAGGGAACGGAGGTTGTCATCAAGCTATACGTGTGACCGAGCACGGAGACGCTCAGCGTACATCATCGCGATCTTGAGATCGGCAAGTGAACCACTACATCATCCACGAGATTTGATCTCGTAACGTTTTAAGTCTTCGAGGGTGAGTTCTTCTATGACATCCTACTCGTTGCTTACATCTCCTAGATTAGATCTTGGCTTGTTGGTTGTTTATGCGTAGGATTTTTTTTTGTTTTCCTTGCTACGAACCCTTCAGTGGTATCAGAGCCTCGTCTATGCGTAGATGGTTTGTACGAGTAGAACACATATGGATGTGGGCGTTGATGATCATGGTTTTGCCTCCTTTTGTATTTTGGATCCTAGTGGCATAGTGGGATGAAGCGGCCCGGACTAACCTTACATGTCCGCGTACATGAGACTTGTTCCACGACTGACATGCAACTTGTATTGCATAAGTGGCTGGCGGGTGTCTGTCTCTCTCACTATAGTTAGGACCTAATCTACAACGGGTTGTTAAAAATATGTTTTATCAACGTTGTAGTTTATGTTCGTAGGTATGAACGGTTCTATCTTCGTAAGCCCAAGCCACGTAAAATATGCAAAAATAAATTAGAGACGTCTAACTTGTTTTTGCAGGGCATGTGATGTGATATGGTCAATGTTACAAATTTGATGTATGACATGATCCATTTTGTAAGTTATTGACATACCGGCAGGAGCCATATGGTTGTCTTATTATTTATGGCCTGCGTGCTGTATATCATATCCATGTGATATGTTGTAATTTGATGGACAATCAAGATGGAGGTGCCATGGACCTTGGTGCCACGCCGGTGGGATGATGAAGATCATACCATGATGCACAAGATGGAGATCAAGTGCAAGAAGGACCATATCATATCACATTATCCATGCATGTGATGTTAATCCTTTTATGCAACTTATTTTGCTTAGACCGTGACGGTAGCATTATAAGATGATCCCTCTCAATTAATATCAAGATAATAATGTGTTCTTCCTTAGTATGCACCGTTAAGAAAGTTCGTCGTTTCGAGACACCACGTGATGATCGGGTGTGATGGACTCTACGTTCGCATACAACGGGTGTTGTCAAGCCTAGCATGTACAGACATGGCCTTGAAACACACGCAATACAATGGTTCTACTTGGCGAGCCTAGCATCTACAGACATGGCCTCGGAACACGAACCGAAAGGTAAAGCATAAGTCATATGGATGATATGATGAACATGTCGATGTTCGCCTTTGCAGCTACATCATCTCACGTGATGATCGGTTTTGGTGTAGTGAATTTGGTTTGTGTAATCACCAAAACGACTAAGAGGGATGTTGTTTTTGAGTGGGAGTTCATGGGATAATTTTTTTTTGAATTAACTAGAACTTAATTTATCATAAACTTAGTCTAAATAGTCTTTGCAAATATGTTGTAGATCATGGCTGCACCTACCTTCAATTTCAATATGTTCATGGAGAAAGAAAAGCTAGCGAACAATGGTAGCAACTTTACCAACTGGGAACTTAACCTGAGGATTCTCCTCACCGCTTGCAAGAAGCTCTATGTGCTTGATGCACCGCTAGGTGACCAGCCCGCTGATGATGCTTCTGATGAAGATAAAAATGTTTATCTGACTCAAAAAGAAGACCACAGTATAGTTCATTGCGGCATCCTTTATGGATTAGAACCAGAGCTGCGAAAACGTTTCGAGAACAGCACTGCTTATGCTACAATGGGACAATTGAAAATGATTTTCGATACCCATGCTGCAGTTGAGAGTTATGATGCTTCAGAAAAGTTCTTTAGCTGCATGATGAAAGAGAACAGCTCCGTCGGTGAGCACGTACTCAAAATGTCTGCGTACGCTGATAAGCTCATAGCCTTGGGAATAACGATTCCCAATGAGCTAGGGATACATCGTGTTCTTCAATCTCTGCCACCTAGTTACAAGAACTTTGTGATGAACTATAATATGCAAGGGATGAAGAAGTCTCTTCCTGAGCTTCTCTCGATGCTTAAAACTGCTGAAGTGGAAATCAAGAAAGAGAATCAAGTGTTGATGATCAATAAGACCACTAGTTTCAAGAAAGGCAAGAAAGGAAAACCAAAGGGCAACTTCAAGAAGGTTGGCAAGTCTGTTTCTACACCTGAGAAGAAAACCAAGAATGGTCCTAAGCCTGAGACTGAGTGCTTCTATTGCAAGGGCACTGGCCACTGGAAGCGAAACTGCCCCAAATATCTGGCAGATAAGAAGGACGGCAAAGTGAACAAAGGTATATGTGATATACATGTTATTGATGTGTACCTTACTAGTACTCGCAGTAGCGCCTGGGTATTTGATACTGGTTCGGTTGCTCACATATGTAACTCGAAACAGGAACTGCAGAATAAGCGACCACTAGCAAAGGATGAGGTGACGATGCGCGTCGGCAATGGATCAAGAGTTGATGTGATCGCCGTCGGCACGCTACCTCTTCGTTTACCGTCTGGATTAGTTATAAACCTGAATAAATGTTATCTGGTGCCTGCGTTGAGCATGAACATCATTTCTAGATCTTGCTTAATGCAGAGTGGTTATTCCTTTAAGTCCGAGAACAATGGTTGTTCGATTTATATGAATAATATCTTTTATGGTCACGCACCTGAGAAGACTGGTTTATTTCTTTTGAATCTTGATAGTATTGATACACATATTCATAGTGTGAATGCCAAAAGAATCAAGTTAAATGATGATATTGCTACTTACATGTGGCATTGCCGCTTAGGTCATATTGGTGTTAAACGCATGAAGAAGCTCCATTCTGATGGACCCTTAGAATCACTTGATTATGAATCATTTGAAACGTGTGAACCATGCCTTATGGGCAAGATGACTAGAACCCCGTTTTCAGGTTCTATGGAACGGGCGACAGACTTACTGGAAATCATACATACTGATGTGTGTGGACCAATGAGTGTATCGACACGCGGTGGATATCGTTATTTTGTCACTTTCACAGATGATTTGAGTAGATATGGATATATTTACTTAATGAAACACAAATCTAAGACGTTTGAAAAGTTCAAAGAATTTCAGTGTGAAGTTGAAAATCATCGTAACAGAAAGATTAAAATTCTACGATCTGATCGTGGAGGTGAATATTTAAGTTACGAGTTTGGCATGCATATGAAACAATGTGGAATGGTTTCACAACTCACACCTGCCGGAACACCACAGCGTAATGGTGTTTCCGAACGTCGTAATCGTACTTTAATGGATATGGTTCGATCTATGATGTCTCTTACAGATTTGCCACTGTCATTTTGGGGTTATGCACTAGAGACCGCTGCATTCACTTTAAATAGGGCACCATCTAAATCCGTTGAAACGACACCGTATGAATTATGGTTTGGAAACAAACCTAAGCTGTCATTTCTAAAAGTTTGGGGCTGCGATGTTTATGTGAAGAAGCTTCAACCTGATAAACTCGAACCCAAAGCGGAAAAATGCATCTTCATAGGATACCCTAAGGAAACAATAGGGTACACCTTCTATCACAGATCCGTAGGCAAGATTTTCGTTGCCAAGAATGGATCCCTTTTAGAGAAGGAGTTTCTCTCGAAATGTGTGAATAGTAGGAAGGTAGAACTCGATGAGGTTATTGAACCTTCTCTTCTTGGAATGGCGAGTAGCGCAGCACCGGAAGTTGTTCCAATGCCGACTCCGTCAGTTGAAGAGGGAACTAATGATCAAGATCATGAAACTCCAGAAGAGGAAACTACCGTGCTTCGCAGGTCAGCTAGGGAACGTACAGCTCCTGAACTGTATGGGAATCCCGTCTTAAACTTCATGGTAGATGGGAGTGATGACCCTGCGACGTATGATGAAGCAATGATGAGCCCAGATTCCAACAAATGGCTTGAAGCCATGAAATCCGAAATGGGATCCATGTACAAAAACCAAGTTTGGACTTTGGTGGACTTACCCGATGACCGTAAGGCCGTTGAGAACAAATGGATTTTTAAAAAGAAAACTGATGCTGATGGTAATGTGACCGTCTATAAAGCTCGACTTGTCGCAAAAGGTTTTCGAAAAATTCAAGGAGTTGACTACGATGAGACCTTCTCACCAGTAGCGATGCTAAAGTCAGTTAGGATTATGTTAGCAATTGCTGCATTTTTCGATGATGAAATCTGGCAGATGGATGTCAAAACGGCATTCCTGAATGGTGACATTGAGGAAGAGTTGTATATGATGCAACCCAAAGGTTTTGTTGATCCTAAGGATGCTGACAAGGTATGCAAGCTTCAACGTTCCATTTATGGACTGAAGCAAGCATCTCGGAGTTGGAACCTCCGTTTTGATAAGGTGATCAAAGAGTTTGGATTTGATCAAACGTACGGAGAAGCTTGTATCTACAAGAAAGTGAGTGGGAGCTCTGTAGCATTTCTAGTACTGTATGTGGATGACATATTGTTGATTGGAAATGATATAGAATTGTTAAAAGGTGTAAAAGGTTATTTGAACAGTAATCTTTTGATGAAAGACCTCGGTGAAGCAGCTTATATATTAGGCATCAAAATCTACAGGGATAGATCAAGACGCTTAATTGGACTTTCGCAAAGTACATACATTGACAAGATTTTGAAGAAGTTCAGAATGGATAAAAGTAAGAAGGGGTTCTTACCAATGTTGCAAGGCAAGACGTTGAGTAAGACTCAATGTCCAGTTACATCAGAAGATAGAGAGGAAATGAATAAGATTCCCTATGCTTCAGCCATAGGTTCTGTCATGTATGTTATGCTATGTACAAGACCAGATGTGGCACCTGTTGTTAGTTTGACTAGAAGGTACCAATCCGATCCAGGTTTGGAACACTGGGCGGCGGTCAAGATTATCCTTAAGTACTTGAGAAGAACTAAGGATATGTTTCTCGTGTATGGCGGTGAAGAAGAGCTCGTCGCAAGAGGTTACGTCGATGCTAGCTTCGTCACTGATCCGGATGACTCTAAGTCACAATCCGGATACGTATTTATTATGAATGGAGGAGCAGTAAGCTGGAGGAGTTCCAAGTAATCTGTGGTAGCGGGATCATCAACAGAAGCGGAATATGTTGCTGCCTCAGAGGCAACAAATGAAGCAGTTTGGATGAAGGAGTTCATATCCGAACTAGGTGTGGTTCCGAGTGCTTTGGATCCAATGGTTATCTATTGTGACAACAATGGTGCCATTGCCAATGCTAAGGAACCAAGGTCTCACAAGAATTCCAAGCATATCAAGCGCCGTTTTCACTCCATCCGTGAGTATGTCAAGGATGGGGATGTGAAGATTTGCAAAGTACACACAGATCTGAATGTGGCAGATCCGTTGACTAAAACTCTCCCAAAGGCAAAACATGATAAACACCAGAACTCCATGGGTGTTAGATTCATTACTATGTAATATAGATTATTGCCCCTAGTGCAAGTGGGAGACTGAAGGGAATATGCCCGAGAGGCAATAATAAAGTGTTTATTATATTATTCCTTGTTTATGATAAACGTTTATTTCTCATGCTAGATTTTTATTAACCGGAAACATTGATACATGTGTGTTTAATAAACAAACAATGGTTCCTAGTAAAGCCTCTCTTTTAACTAGCTCGTCGATTAACAGATGATCAAGGTTTCCTGATCATGAACATTGGATGTTGTTAATAACGGGATCATATCATTAGGAGAATGATGTGATGAATATATACCCAAACTAAGTATAACAATACGATCAAGTCATTTAGTTTATATTGTTATATCTTGCATTCGAAGTAATCTTGTTCCTTAGACCATGAGATCATGTCAATCACTAATACCGAAAGAATACTTTAATGACATCAAACGTCACACCGTAACAGGGTGACTATAAAGGTGGTGTTAGGTATTCGGAAAGTATTAGTTGAGGCTCATGGATCAAGAATGGGATTTGTCCATCCAAAATGACGGAGAGATATACTCTGGGCCCTCTCGGTGATATCACATTGACACCGCTTGCAAGCACGTGACTAGGTCACAAGAATGTCATATCACAGAACGAGTAAAAGAGTACTTGTCGGAAACGAGATCGAACAAGGTATGGTTGATACCGATGATCGGATCTTGGACAAGTAAAATATCGCGAAGGGAATTAGTTATGACGTTGATGGTTCACACGATCACAAGATTCATCGTTGAATATATAGGAGTCATCACGGATCTCCAGATCCCGCTGTTGATTATTGATCGGAGAGGTGTCTCAATCATGTCTGTATTATTCGCGAACCGTAGGGTGACACACTTAAGGTTTGATGATGCATTTTAAGAGGATAAGGAATATTGAAGAATGTTTTGGACAGCACCGAAATTGTTTCGGGTAAAATTGAAATAGTTCAAGGGGTTTTTGTCGGATGGTTGTTAATAGAATTAACAAATGATTCGAGGTGCAATGTGCAAATGTTTGTTAATAGGATTAACAAATATTAAATAAAGAAATAGAAATGTTTTATTTATTTATTAAGGAAAACCTTTGGATTTTCCAAGTGGACAATTAAGGGAGCATGAGTGGGTTTGAGTGTGGCTTCCACTCACATCAAGAGGGCAAGAGGTGGGGGCACCATGAGTTGGCCGCACCCCCCCCCCTTGGGCTGCCCACTCCTCCCCTATAAAAGGAGGGTGAGGGCTTCCCCTCCCATATACTTGCCTCACCTCCCTTCCTCTCCACCCGCAGCTCCATACCATGGTCTTCCGCTTGGCGAAGCCCTGACCGTGGGATTCTTCACCGCATCACGTTGTTGTGCTGCTGGATTTCCGGGGATCCTCTACTTCCGCTGCCCCGCTGGATCGAGAGAAACGGAGGTCGTCATCAAGCTGTACGTGTGACCGAGCACGGAGACCCTCAGCGTAAATCATCGCGATCTTGAGATCGGCAAGTGAACCACTACATCATCCACGAGATTTGATCTCGTAACGTTTTAAGTCTTCGAGGGTGAGTTCTTCTATGACATCCTACTCGTTGCTTACATCTCCTAGATTAGATCTTGGCTTGTTGGTTGTTTATGCGTAGGATTTTTTTTTGTTTTCCTTGCTACGAACCCTTCATTGCTTGTTTTGGATTCCTTTTGGTTCAAAACTCTTGTAAGTTTGATTAACCATTTCTTTGAGAGGTGTGTGATTAAAAAACCTGTGGGTTGATTTTATTACTACAAAAAAAATCTCTTCTACCCATATGTTTCACTTTCTTTTCTTTCAAGTTTCTTTTATTTTTTTGAACCCTTCTTTTGAGTTTCGTCTTTTTACTATCGCAACAAATCTTCACAGTGGCTCCTTTTTATATATATTTTCTGCAATATTTTTAAGCCTGGAAAATTATATGTGACACACGTGATTTAAACGTTGATCGCATGGTAAGTGACTCAACCCAACAATCGACTCAACTCTATTTAGTTTTTTGTCTAGATTTGAAGAATTTTTATAGTTCAATTTTTTTGCTTCTACTATAAAGTAAATTTGATGATTTGTTTTTCAAAATTGATGAACATTTTTTTGCATGTTTTCGTGCATATCCAAAAATAGAGCATGTTCAACGGAGGGTGTTTAGATAGGGCAAAGGCAAAAGGGTCCATATAAGAGCACATTTTCCTTTTTTATCAGGTTGTTTCGGTTAATTTTTTCTTCGGTAAACAAACCCTAAGATAATGTTTCAACGTGACGAAACATGCATACGGTCTCTGAATTCATTAAAATTTTACGTGGAGGGTTGTCATTTCTATGCTCATGTGCTGGTAAAATTTGGTATCATTCCACGCATGATAATAAACAAATCATGTTCAAAGGTGGTGATTCGGGTAGGCCGGGTCTGAAAGCATTTTTTTTCACATCCTCCAAATGGACGCAAATTTTTTGCACGCACTCACATCACCATGGCAAGTATCAATGTAAAATTTTACTAGCAGGTGGGCATGCCCATGGTAACCCTCCATGCAAAATTTGAACGAATTCAGATACCATACGCACGTTCGTCTAGTATTGTACGGTTTCTTCATTGGAGAACCCCTAGAAAATCCAGAAATGTCAAAACAGCAATAGAGTTTTACATGGATGCATGCCATGGTGATGAGAGCGTGTGGAAATTTTTGGGTCCATTTGATGGATGTGAAAAAAGTGCTTTGAGTCTATTTATAACTAGTGCTAAATAGAAATGAAATACGATGCAAACATATGTTCATTAATAATATTTTTAAATCATATTTTTAAATTGATAAACATTTTTATTTATGAAAATAATTTTACAAATAATACGTGCTTTTTATAATAATGCCACCATTTTATTTTTGTAATGAAATATTATTTTGATTATGAAATAATCTATTTTTTTCAAATATCCAAAAATATAAATTAGTTCAATTGTGTATGAAATATTGATTACCTGTCCCGCATGTCAGCAAATGTGGTTGAAAGAAAAAATAATAAAATAAATATATATTAACAATATAGAAAAATTATGTACACATTAGCATGAACATTTTTTAATGTCATATACGTTGAATTATATGGTTTTTTGCATTCAATAATTTAGTTAGATGGATTTTAAAATAAAAAAATATATTTACATGTATATTATTTATACAATTATAATTTCTATATTTTTTAAATAAATAAAAATTGCAATGAAAATGGGCATGCACGCCGTTTAAGTGGAAAACAATATATAAAACTATTTTGCTTCCTGAACAACAAATAGTATGGCGCACACCTTTTTTTCTTTCATGTAATTGACTCAAAACGGCGTATATGTATACATACAGCCGTTTTCAGGTACGCGCGAGCGATATATATTTTTAAAATTAAACTATGATGCCCTTTGTTATGAAAGGATGTCGTTTAATCTCAGCCCTTCATTTATTTAGGCGGTATGTACAGAAGAAGAAATTTTCTTTAGTGAAAATCAGCAAGGTGGCTCGTTGCTGTCTGGAAAGAAATTATGAGCATTTTCTTCTTCTTAATTTTAGAACTAGAAATATGTCCTTTTGCTAAGTTCTAGAAACTTAGACACACCGGAGACCAGGTTCCAAAAATAAGCTCCAACATATATAGACTACATGCTCCAAGAAATTAATCAGCCTAGCCATGGGATGCGCTGTTTACTCTTAACAAAAGAGGCAGGTGAGATCCAACCACTGCGAGAGAAATTTGACCAAGTAAATATAGCTGATTACCGTGATGATAATAGGATCTGCTCTATATATCAACTGTATTATGCATGGATCGACCATGCCTTGATTTCTTCCTTGTCGGCACAATCTGCTACTTACATGACTTGGTTTTCCTCAACTGCTCTTTGACTACCTTCGTGCGCACAAGTTCAGACTATGACCAAGTTGAGACTATGACCAAATATCTAATTAAACTAGTGGAACTATTTTACTTCTCTTACCAGATGTTTCTTGTCTTAAAGAATTTTCCTTAATTGTGACGTGTATTGAATTTTCCTTAATGCTGAGATGGAGAAATAATCATAAGTACTACTCGGCTGTATTACATCATATAAAGTAGCTTTATCTGGATGTATCCACTGCGCTGCTTCTTTGAAAGGAAAACGTGTCTTAAAAGGGAACTTGTCAAGACTATGCAAATTAGGTTAATCAGCAGCCATAGACCATTTCAATGTGTTGCTCGGTTCCACTTGACTATGTCTATTGCACATGACTTCACGACCTGCTCGTTGCGCCTATATAAACTCATACACGACACAAACAGAAATAGGAACACAAGAGCCAAGGAAAGTAAAATCAAATGGCATCCTACTCTTCCTTCCTTCTGCTTGTTGCGCTTCTTGCGTTGGTCTCATGGCAGGTCACTGCGTCCGATCCTAGCCCACTGCAGGATTTTTGTGTCGCCGACATGCATTCACCAGGTATTATGGACTCCTGGGTTTCCTGACATGTTATCATCCAATACATACATTGAAATGATTTTTTCTAGAAATTATATGCAAGTCGAAACAACTTTGTAAGATATCAACTTACATGTTACATCTCTTGTGCATCCAGTGCGTGTTAATGGGTTTGTTTGCAAGAACCCGATGAAGGTCAATGCAGATGACTTCTTCAAGGCAGCCAACCTCGACAAGCCTAGAGTGACTAACAAGGTTGGATCCAACGTCACCTTGATCAACGTCATGCAGATTGCTGGACTCAACACCCTTGGCATCTCACTGGCGCGCATCGACTATGCTCCCTTAGGCGAGAACCCACCACATACGCACCCTCGCGCCACCGAGATCCTCACGGTTCTCGAGGGTACACTATATGTTGGCTTTGTCACATCCAACCCGGAGAATCGGTTCCTCTCGAAGGTGCTGAACAAAGGTGATGTGTTTGTGTTCCCCGTGGGGCTCATCCACTTCCAGTTCAACCCCAACCCGCACCAGCCTGCTGTTGCAATTGCAGCACTCAGCAGCCAGAACCCAGGGGCTATCACAATTGCCAATGCAGTGTTTGGGTCAAAGCCACCAATATCAGATGATGTTCTCGCCAAGGCATTCCAAGTGGAAAAGAAGACAATAGACTGGCTCCAGGATCAGTTCTGGGAGAACAACCACTACTAAGCCAGGCATCTGTTACTTGGAAGATCAATACACAAATTAAGGACTTGGTTGAGTTTCTATACATGTATCCTTACTTATAAAATAAAAGGAGCACATGTCAGTGTATGTTTGTAAGCAGTGCATGTATTTCTACTTGATGAATAATTGACAATGTTGTTTTTTATCAGATATGATCCCCCATATGCTATTTTGGTTCTGATGTGATATATTTATCATAGCTAATCAATTTTGTTTTGGTTTCCTTTCCCCCCTGTTCCGAAAGAATAGATGATTCTTTGGAAATTCAACATTTGTTTTGTTAGGATTGAACACCTAGGGAAATTGTAGTAATATAATGTCTGTGTATACATGTGAGTGGACAAGTCAAGACACTGATCACGATATGCATACAAGTTAACTATTTATTCATATTCTTCGTGTATTTCAGTTGACCCCCCCCCCCCCAATCTCAGTGCTACTATTGATATCTTGCGTGAGATGGAAAAAACTAGAAACTGTCCGCAAACCAATCAAAATTTGGGCAATGACCCCCCCCCCCTCTTGATGATTTGATAATTACTAATGGTAAGGGAGGCAAAATCTCCCTAAACTTGGAATGGGGAGATGTTATGTGTCTGCTAGATCCAAAAGAAAGTGCATGAGTACAGTGGCGGAGCTTGATCCTGATTCTTGGAGGGGCAGTGGGCTGGGGGGCAACTAAACATGAGTTATAAAACAGTTCTGTCGGATATTTGGATTGTTTATCTATAAAAATTCAAAAGGTTTTGCATGGGCTGGGGGGGGGGGGCTGCCTAGGTTGGCCCAGCCGAAGCTCCAACACTGCATGAGTAGGCAAAAGGCCGTAGTGGTGTCGAAGTCTGCCACCAAAAGCCAACGTGCTTGTCTAGATCATGTTCCTTTACCTGGTAGCATTATACAATAACCTAATAGCGCGGGGATAGGAATCGTTCTCCTGGGCTAGAGAAACATACCTACTGAATTCTATCAGTGTTGCTGGGATTTTGTGAATGTATTTGATGAATCTGTTTGTAGCTTTTCTTGCGGGGGTGTTGAATGTTGAAAATCTTAATTATGGGGTTATTACTCTCATTCCCAAACTTTCTGGGGTGCGTAAAATTCAACAATTTTGCCCGATTTGACTTTTGAGATGCCCTTATAAATTGATGACCAAAGTACTAGACAATCTTGTGACTGTTTTTGTTGATAAGATTTTCAGTAGACACCAGAATGATTTTATTAAAATCCGTTATATCATGGATGGTGTGCTCTGCTATCTTTGCATGAAGTTATTCATCATACACACATGAAGATATTAATGGGTATTGTTCTTAAGCTTGAAAAGGTGATGATAAGGTTGATTGGAACTTTCTTCTTGATTGCCTTCGTATTCGATCTGGTGTGAGTGGATTAAAAATATCCTTTTCAACGTGTGTCAAAACCAATGGTAAATTGGGTCCATATTTCCTTAGCGCAAAGGGGTGCGCCGAGGCGACCCTCTTTCTCCCTTCCTGTAATATGGCGGCTAAGTATCTGTCTAAGATGATCATGAACGCTCGGAGATAAGGCCTTATTACTGGGCTCGTGCCTGACTTGATTGATGGACAGGTGGCGGTGCTGCACTATGCAGATGATAGAGTTGTCTGTCTGAAGCATGATTTTGATAAGGGGGAAATTTGAAACTTCTCATGTACATCTTTGACTTGATGTCGGGTTTAAAAATCAACTTACACCTTAACCAACGGAAATGCATCAGAAAAAGAGGGTGCAATTTTCAAAATGGATAATATAGACGATTTTTTACTAGATGGGGTAATTAGTGTCACAAATACATAACTAAATAGTAAAAATGGAATTCACTCTAAGTTTAATTATGAGTGGCCACCCCGTCCGACCTAGTCATTGAACGTATTGTTTGCTCCAACAAAAGAATCAGGTGAGATCTGGTTCTGCCTAACTGGGTTGTTAGATTTATATATGCAATGAAATGGTCATGATAAAATCGTAGCGAAGAGGAAACTAACTACTCCTAATAAGATCATATGAAAATTTCCTGCTCGGCTCCATCGTCGTAGCCTTGTGTAAACTCTACCTTTTGGTTAGGTAACATCGTTGCTTCTTCCTGCAATTACTCAACAACTGCGAGAGAAATTTGACCAAGTAAACTTCTGATTGACGGGGTTATCATCTTTTCTAAGAAAAGTAAAATAATATAATATCTAATCGACGTGATGGTAAGCGGGGGGTGCTACATATAGCAGGTGTATTTTATGTGGATTCATGTATGGATAGACGCGCCTTGATTTCTTCCTTGTTTACACAACCTGCGCTAAGTACAAGTAATATATCGTCTTATGCTGCTGGATTTCATGTATGCCGTCTGATGCTGCTGGATTTCATTACAAGTAATCTGTCGCTAAATCTACAGTTTCAAAGTTTGGAAAGCTCGATTGCATGCATCCTCTTGCAACTTATGGATAGAATAGGAGGAGGAGTTAGTTAGTTACTCTATACAGTATGTCTTTAGAAGCCCACGCATGAGTAGGTGACTTTGTCTAGGTTGGCCTGGAGCTAGAAAACGATTGCCAAGTAGTAAGTAGTAACTTACTTTGCTTTCCTCAACTACTCTTTGACTTACTTCCTGCGCACCAGTTCAGACTATGACAAAGTATATGATAGTACGATAGAAACGCTAGCTTGTTAGATATCTAATTAAACTAATTTATTACATTTATTTCTCTTAATAACCTCATATTTTTAGAGAGAAATACCTTTGTCCTATTAACATTTTCCTTAGTGGTGATGATGGGTGGTGAATTTCCCTGTTACTGGCCTTGCATGCACGCACTGTGCCAACTTGGGTGAGAGTCAGGGCCGGCCCATAGGGCGGGCAAAAGGGGCACCCGCCCTGGGCCCCCGAACGCCAGGGGCCCCGGCCCAGGTACTAGTTTTGTAATATTATTAGTATAAGATCATTCATGCCTTAACACTAGTATGTAGTATTAGAAAATAGAGGCCTAATCAAATTGTCAAAGGCCAGTTGTACGCTCGATCCCGTCTCTTAAAATTCAAAAATACTATTTGTACGACAATAAAAAAGTTGTACTTGTGCGGGACACAACCCCAATTGTAGTTGTTTTTCGCTATTTGGTCCTCTCCAAGTGGATATCCTTATCCACCAACTATTATGGCTTTATTCATAACAATGAGATAACTATGAATAGAAGCGGCACTATCATCAAGTATTCAGTTTGTGCAACAAATTATAATAGATTTGACCTTCATAATTGGTAGGATTGATTTCGGGCAGGATCTTCCACGAAAGTGACCAGGGCCGGGGGTGGGGGGGGGGGGGTCATCCAGGACTCCCTACATACTATGGCTGGTGGGGGTGGTCAACTGCGAGGTGTTAACATGCGCCCGTTTACTTAGAGCATATCTACCCGATCCCCTATAATTTAACGCCTTATATGCCTCTTTAAAGTTAACTCCTTATAATTATAGGAATTAAATGATGGTCGGAACTAACAGAAAATCTATATTTAACTTCCTACAATATTGACTGGTTTTTCTATCCCTTGTCACATACATTTCAAACAATTGCACAATAATTTATAATTCATTCAAATAATTCAAATTCAAAATACATAACAAATCAACCATAAACATGCATATAGTTCATCTACCTAATAGATTGAAATTAAAACATGAATATAGTTCATTCAAAAAGCAGCACATCGATCAAGTTTGATCTAGAAAATGACAACATAACATGTCTTATGTCGTCGACTAAGATCTACCACATGCATACTGCACGAACTCAAGCACCTTCATTCTCATAACTACCACCATCACCATCAACTAAATCATCACCACTCCCACGGCCATCTCAAAACCATATCATATCTCTTATTGCTTGCTTTTATATCCAAGAGATCATAAAACTCCTCCACTTCAGGATTATCATTGTCTTTGAAATGTTCTCCTTGAGCATACCGCAGACTATCATAATCAAGACCGTCAAGGCCTTGGATGTGTGACTCATGCAATTGAGACATGAAGCTTACAACATCCCCTCCTTCCACACAACAACAACAACAACAACAACAACAAGCTCATAAAGGCCCACGTCCGCAAACCATCACCAATGGGTTGGCCCAAATTTTTGTAATTCCAGGCTAGTAATCGAGCACTTCAGGGCCATGGTCATCGGCCGCAGTTGACAAGGCTGTACGTGCCAGAACATGAGGTGTAGGGATGCCCGGAATAGGGAAAGTGGAGTGCGAGTGGGCGTCATCATGGGTGTTGGGGCCTCTATCCCGACCTTTGATTAGAGCAAAACGGTATGCGCCAAGTTTTCCGTCCTGTAGTGTTATTCCGACATCAGTGACCGATGGGGTAGGGGAGTCGCCTTCCAGTTCTATTCCAGTCAGTTTGAGGCCTGTGATGGCGGTGGTGGCAAGATTAAGCGGCATGACGAGAAGAGATGGTGCCGGCCTTGGGAGGCGGCGGAGGCGACGACAGTAGGGGGAGGGGGGGAGGGTGGGGAGCGGTGGAAAAGTATCATATTCGTAAGAAGTGGCCCTAGTCGAGTAAAATGAGAGAGTTGGACTCGATTTGAGCCTTAACTTATTAAAAATTTACTCCGCCAAACATTCGAGGGTTCAGATAGGTGCGGTTATTAACTCATTTGGAGGAGTTATCACTTTTTAAGGGATCGACTAGAGATGCTTTCAGAACATAATGACGAGATGAAAGTCCATGCCTCCTCATTGACATGATCGGAGGAGATAATGGCGCCCCCAGCCGATAGTTGCATAGGCACCATGGGGGGCACATGTTTCAGCTTGGGCGAGGTAGGCATGCTCGAAGAGCGCATCCCCACGACGATAACTGTCAAGATGCCAATAGTTGGACACAGGCACACAACGTGGTTTTTAACTGGCTATATTTTTTTCTTATTTATGTTTCATGCCGTAGGGTCGAAAGAGGGATGGGACGGACACAAAACTCTCCATTTCCTTGTAACACTCTGATAGAAGCATTTTATTCTCTGATGGAAATGTTTTTCCTGTATGGAAACTGCGACCACACACCTCCATGAAATTAATCAGTTTAATTATGTGGGGTCGGTCAGCCTAGTCATTGGACATACTGTTTGCTCTAACAAAAGAAGCAGACGAGATCTGATGCCAGAAACTTAGTCAGGAAAGCCTAACTAGATTGTTAGATTTATATATGCAATGAACTGGTCATGATAAGGTCGTAGCGAAGAGGAAACTAACCAATCCTGCTAATTAAGATCATATGAAAAGTTCTTGCTCAGCTCCGTCATCATAGCCCTAATGTTTGATTAGGTACGTCAACTAGCGTCGTTGCTTCTTCCTGCAATTACTCAACAACTGCGAGGGAAATTTGACCAAGTAAATATCTCATTACAAGCCCACGCATGAGTATAGGTGACTTTGTAGATTGCCTTACATGACTTTGCTTTCCTCAACTGCTCGTTGATTTAGTTCCTGCGCACCAGTTCATACTATGTCCAAGTATGCGATAGTACGATAGAAACGCTAGCTAGTTAGACATCTAATTAAAGTTATTGAATCCGTTTATTTATCTTAATTAGCTGATTCATTTTGAGACAGAAATACTCTTGTCCTAAATATCTTTTCCTTAAATGGTGATTGGTTGGTGAATTTTCCTGGAACCGACCATGCATGCATGCATGCACTGTGGCAATTTGGGTGAGAGATGAAGAAATCACATCAGATGAACTACTTTCATCTTGCTTTCTCCGCTGCATTGCTTCTTTACACAGAGAACGTGTCTTATCAGGAAACTTGAAAGGTTAATACAGAATAGTATAATTAGCAACCAGAGACCATTTCAATTTGTTGGTCGGTTCCACTTGAGTAGGTAGGTCTATTGCTCATAAGTTTGTGCTGCTCTCTGCGCCTATATAAACGCATGCATCCCTTGCATATTCAAACCATCACTCAGGATACAAACACAAACAAGAACACAAGAGAGAGGGAAAAAGTTCAGATGGCATACTCCACTTCCTTCCTTCTCCTCGCTGCTCTTCTTGCCTTGGTCTCATGGCAGGCCATTGCCTCAGATCCTAGCCCATTACAGGACTTTTGTGTCGCCGACATGCATTCACCAGGTACTACGAACTTCTTTCATGCCATTTTATCCACAAATACATATGCTGAAATTATATGCAAGTTAAAACAACTTTGTAAGATCTAAGCTTACATGTTACATCTCCTCTATACATCCAGTGCGTGTCAATGGGTTTGTTTGCAAGAATCCGATGGAAGTCAACGCGGATGACTTCTTCAAGGCAGCCAACCTTGACAAACCTAGGGTGACCAACAAGGTTGGTTCCAACGTCACCTTGATCAACGTCATGCAGATTGCTGGACTCAACACCCTCGGCATCTCACTGGCACGCATCGACTATGCTCCCTTGGGCCAGAACCCACCACACACGCACCCTCGCGCAACTGAGATCCTTACAGTGCTCGAGGGTACACTGTACGTTGGTTTTGTGACATCCAACCCAGAGAATAGGTTCCTCTCGAAGGTGCTCAACAAAGGTGATGTGTTTGTGTTCCCCGTGGGACTCATCCACTTCCAATTTAACCCCAACCCCCACCAACCCGCTGTTGCAATTGCCGCGCTCAGCAGCCAGAATCCAGGGGCTATCACAATTGCAAATGCAGTGTTTGGGTCAAAGCCATCAATATCAGATGATGTTCTCGCCAAGGCATTCCAAGTGGAAAAGAAGACAATAGACTGGCTCCAGGCTCAGTTTTGGGAGAACAACCACTACTAAGTCAGGCATCTATGATTACTTGGAAAATCAATACACAAATTAAGGACTCGGTTGAGTTTCTATACATGTATCCTAACTTAAATAAAAGGAGAACATGTCAGTCTATGTCTGTAAGCAGGTGCATGTATTTCTACTTGATGAATAATTGACAATGTTGGTTTTTATCAGATATGATCCTCCATATGCTATTTTGGTTCTGATGTGTCATATTTCCCATAGCTAATCAATTTTGTTTTGGTTTCCTTTCCCCTTATTCCAAAAGTATATATGATTCTTTGGAAATTCAACATATGTTTTTGTTAGGATTGAACACCCAGGGAAATTGTATTAATATAATGTTTGTGTGTAATACATGTGATCTATGGACAAGTCAGACACTGATCACGAGATGCAGACAAGTTAATGATATATTAATATTCTTCATGTATTTCAGTTGACCCCCTCTCCCAATCTCAGCGCTAGTATCGATATTTTGCGTGAGTTGGAAAAAACTAGAAACTGTGCGCAAACCAATCAAAATGTGGGAAATGACCCCCCCCCCTTCCTTGATGATTTGATAATTACTAATGGTAAGGGCTACACAAAAAACCCTAAACTTGGGATGGGGAGGTGAGGATGATCCTGATAAGGGGCAGTATGTGCCTGGTAGATCCAAAAGAAAGTGCATGAGTAGGCAAAATGTGGTGGTGGTGTCGAGGTCTGCCACCAGAAGCCAACGTGCTTTTCTAGATCACGTTCCTTTACCTGTTAGCATTATACAACAACCTAATAGAGCGGGGATACTAATCGGGCTCCTGGGCCAGACAACATCCCTGCTGAATTCTATCAGTGTTGCTGGGATTTTGTGAATGATTTGATGAATCCTTTTGTAGATTTTCTTGCGGGGGTGTTGAATGTTGAACATCTTAATTACGGGGTTATTACTCTCATTCCCAAACTTTCTGGGGTGCGTAAGACTCAACAATTTTGTCCGATTTGACTTTTGAGATGCCCTTATAAATTCATGACCAAAGTAATAGTCAATATTGTGATTGTTTTTGCTGATAATATTTTCAGTAGACGCCAGAATGATTTTATTAAAAGTCGTTATATCATGAATGGTGTGCTATCTTTGCATGAAGTTATTCATCGTACACACTTGAAGATAAAAATGGGTATTGTTCTTAAGTTTGAAAAGGTGCATGATAAGGTTGACTGGAACTTTCTTCTTGATTGCCTTCGTATTCGATCTGGTGCGAGTAGATTAAAAAGATCCTTTTCAACGTGATTTTTGTATCGAACTCAATGGTAAATTGGGTCCATATTTCCTTAGCACAAAGGGGTTTGTCTGGGCGACCCTCTTTCTCCCTTTCTGTAATATGGCAGCTAAGTATCTGTCTAAGATGATCACGGACGCTCAGAGAGAAGGTCTTATTATTGGCTCGTGCCTGACTTGATTGATGGAGGGGTGGCGGTGCTGCACTATGCAGATGATAGAGTTGTCTGTCCGAAGCATGATTCTGGTAAGGAGGTAAATTTGAAACTTCTCATGTATATATTTGACTTGATGTTGGGTTTAAAAATCAACTTACACCTTAACCAACGGAAATACATAAGAAAAAGAGGGTGCAATTTTCTAAGTGGATAATGTAGACGTTTTTTCACTAGATGGGGTAATTAGTGTCACAAATACATAACTAATGGTAAAAATGGAATTCACTCTAAGTTTAATTATGAGTTTAATTTTTCCTAGTCATTGAACGTTCTGTTTGCTCCAACAAAAGAATCATGTGAGATCTGGTTCCATCTGGAAGGCCTAACTGGGTTGTTAGATTTATATATGCAATGAACTGGTCATGATAAAATCGTAGCAAAGAGGAAACTAACTACGCCCACTAAGATCATATGAAAAGTTCCTACTCGGCTCCAATATCATAGCCTTGTGTAACCTCTACCTTTTGGTTAGGTAACATCGTTGCTTCTTCCTGCAATTACTCAACAACTACGAGAGAAATTTGACCAAGTAAACAACTGATTGACGGGGTTATCATCATTTCGGCAAAAAGTAAAATAATATAATATTTAATTGACGGACATGGTGTATGTGAGCCCGGGCTCACATGAGCTCGGGTGAATAGTAAAATTGAAAACAAATAAGAAAACTGAATTTTTTTTGTGGTAAACATTGAGAATTTTTTGACATGTGTGCAAAATTTCATAATGAGATCACATTTGTGGAGTTCTGGGCGAATTTTTTTTTGGATGCTCAAAAATACAGTTTTTGAAATCATTTGTGAGCATTGATTTTGTTTTTTTATCCACACATTTACAAATGTGATCTCACAATAAAAGTTTGCACACATATAAAACATTTCACAATGTTTACCACAAAATAATTTCAGAATTTTTCAATTTCATAGTTTCGAAAGCTCGATTGCATGCATCATCTAGCAACTTATGGATAGAATAGGAGTAGTAGTTACTCTGTACAGTATATCTTTAGAAGCCCACGCATGAGTAGGTGACTTTGTCTACGTTAGCCTCGAGCTAGAAAACGATTGCCAAGTACCTTACTTTGCTTTCCTCAACTGCTCTTTGACTTAGTTCCTGCACACCAGTTCAGACTATGACCAAGGCTCTCCGAGGTTAAGCACGTCCACTATAACGTTGGTTACTTCTTCCTGCAATTACTCAACAACTGCGAGGGAAATTTGACGAAGTAAATATCTGACTGACGGGGTTAATAACCTTCCTTTCTATAAAATGTAAAATAATATAGTATCTAATTGAAGTGATGGTAAGAAGCACGGGTAGAAAACAAACCTTTGGATCGAAGCATTTGTCCCGGTCGGATTACGAACCAGGACTAATGCCACCACTAGTTTGAAAAGCTCGATTGCATGCATCCTCTAGCAACTTATGGATAGAATAGGAGTAGTAGTTATTGTATATGTCTTTAGAAGCCCACGCATGACTATCTGACTTTGTCTAGGTTGGCCTCGAGCTTGAAAACTATTGCCAAGTACCATACTTTGCTTTCCTCAACTACTTCCTGCGCACCAGTTCAGACTAGCTATGACCAAGTATATGATAGTACGATAGAAACGCTAGCTTGTTAGATATACTAATTGATTACATTTATTTCTCTTACTAACATCATATTTTTAGAGAGAAATACCCTTGTCCTAAAAACATTTTCCTTAGTGGGTGGTGAATTTTCATGTTACTGGCCTTGCATGCACGCACTGTGCCAACTTGGGTGAGAGATGAAGAAATAATCATAATTGTTACTTAGCCTTACATCACATGAAATAGTACGTTCTATCTAGCTTTATCCGCTGCATTGCTTCTTCCAACGGAGAACGTGTCTTAAAAGAGAACTTGAAAAGTTTATCCAAAATAGTTTAATCAGCAGCCAGCTAGTGACCATTTCAATTTGTTGGTCGGTTTCACTTGACTAGGTCTATTACACACAACTTCGTGTTGCTCCCAGCGCCTATATAAACATATGCATCCCCAGCATATTCTAACCATCACTCAGGCCACGAAAACAACAGGAACACAAGAGAGAGAAATCAGATGGCATCCTCCTCTTCCTTCCTTCTCCTCGCTGCTCTTCTTGTGTTGGTCTCATGGCAGGCCATTGCTTCTGATCCTAGCCCACTGCAGGACTTTTGTGTCGCCGACATGCATTCACCAGGTACTACATGCTTCCCAGTTTATTGTTATGCTATCCCCAAATACAGAAGCTGAAATTATATGAAAGTTGAAACAAGTTCGTAACATCTAACCTGACATGTTACATTAATTGCCTCTATGTACATCCAGTGCGTGTCAATGGGTTTGTTTGCAAGAATCCGATGAAAGTGAACGCAGATGACTTCTTCAAGGCAGCCAACCTCGACAAGCCTAGGGCGACCAACAAGGTTGGATCCAACGTCACCTTGATCAACGTCATGCAGCTTGCTGGACTCAACACCCTCGGCATCTCACTGGCGCGCATCGACTATGCTCCCTTAGGCCAGAACCCACCACACACGCACCCTCGCTCCACCGAGATACTCACGGTGCTCGAGGGTACATTGTACGTTGGCTTTGTCACATCCAACCCGGAGAACAGGTTCCTCTCGAAGATGCTCAACAAAGGTGATGTGTTTGTGTTCCCCGTGGGACTCATCCACTTCCAATTCAACCCCAACCCCCACCAGCCCGCTGTTGCAATTGCCGCACTCAGCAGCCAGAATCCAGGGGCTATAACAATTGCCAATGCAGTGTTTGGGTCAAAGCCACCAATATCAGATGATGTTCTCGCCAAGGCATTCCAAGTTGAAAAAAAGACAATAGACTGGCTGCAGGCTCAGTTCTGGGAGAACAACCACTACTAAGTCAGGCATATATGATTACGTAAAAGGTCAATAGACATATGAATGACTTGGTTGAGTTTCTTAATATGCATCCTAATCTAATAAAATAAATGGGGCACATGTCATTCGAGTGTGTGTCTATAAACAATCAATGAAATTCTATCTTCTGAATATTTGACAATATCTATTTTTATCCGGCTGATATGATCTTATATGCCTTTTGTGATTCTAATGTGTCAATGATATGTTAAATATTGTGAAATCTTATATCATTAGTTCTAACATCTCTAAGAAACATAATATTTTTATATATAACTAGATGGCTCATCTTGCAAAGTTTCTTTATTTCTTTTGCCATTGGTTTTGGAGGATGGTAAGATATTTTTTTGGATCTGTTTATTTAACCACACATAAGAGTTTCATGTGTATTAATTAAGAAAGAAGATATTACATCGCCAAGGAAGTCACAAGAAGTACAAAGATAACATGACGCGACCTAAAGATCAACTACCCGAGAGTTGGTGATCCAAAACCCTAAGACAACCAAACTCAGCGGACGCTAGACGATCGAGAATACAACACACGTTTTGAATGTGTGAAACATCCGCATGAACAACATGAATGGTAGTCAAACTATAAGGCGACCTAACTCGACAACCACGATAATCCAAACTCAAATACAAGAACCACATGGACAAATATTCCATCAGCCTCATGATAAAACCCTACGCGCGATCGAAGGGACATTTTTTAGCTGTAGGGACAACATCACCGAGGAAAAATGTTACAAGTTCAACACAGCCAGATCAATTGTGCCTTGGCCATAGAAGTAGGATCAGGAGGGGATGAACACCAATTGGAAGGGAGCATGGGAATCACCCGTGCAGGGGACAAATCTCACTATGATCGACAATCAAGAGGGAGGGAATTGCATGATCTATCTCGGGGTAGAAACGAACCTGTAACAACCGACCAAAAAATGACAACCGGCTGAAGTCGAGCCTCTGATAGGCGAAAAATGTGACTGCAAAAGATCCCGTTTTTCCACGATGAACTCACTAATACTGAAGATCAATGAGATCCCATTTTTCGCTCAACCAGGGGCTAAATAGTAGAGAGCATATCATATAATGTTGTTGCGAAGGTGTTTCAGGTGGAAAAGAATACAATAGACTGGCTCCAGGATCAGTTTTGGGAGAACAATCACTACTAAGTCAATAATCTATGATTAGGTGGGATATCAACGCACAAATTAAGGACATGGTTGAGATCCTATATATTAATCATAATCTATAAAATGAATGGAGCATATGTGATGATAGTTTGTAAAAATGAATTTATTTCTACCTTTAGAATAATTGAAAATGTCATTCATAATAGTGATATGGCCAGATATGTTTTTAATTGGTTCCTATGTGTCATATTTATCAAATAAAATAAAATATTAGGTTCTTTTCTCCTTGTCCGAAAACAACAGATGATTATCTCGTCAATATATGTTTGGTCCTAGGGTTGCAGCTCAGGATTATCTTGCAATACATCTAAAGAATGGAATAGTTGGAACTCGGTTATGCTCGGGATTGCAATGTGTAAGTTGAATGCGCAAAAGATTCTTTCAGGATTCGTTGTTATGGTGTCCCGCTTTCTACTGAATGTAATAAGTAATTTACGGTTCCCTTGCTTTTAAAGTTGCTTTGGTTGTTGCTACTTCTATTTTCTTGCATGCTTTGTTTTAACTTGTTCAAAACTCTTGTAAGTTTTATTGTCGGTTTATCTAATGAAAATCAATGATGTAGCTCATTGTATAAAAAATGAGTGTTATATTTCTTTCATAAGTTTAACCAGGTTTGAAAAATCAACTCCAACATATATAGAAAACATACATACATTTACAGAAGAAACGATTATTACCAGAACTCCTCGCCCAGCAGATGGAAACGTCTTTCTATTTTAGAAAGGCCAACTAGATTGTTAGATTTATGCACTGTACTGGTCATGCCTAATAAAAAAACTCTTTGCAAGAGGATGCTAACTAGTCTTGATAACATCATATGACAAGTTCCTGCTCTCTATCGCCATTGCCTTTGTGGCAGCTCTGCTTTTGGTTGGACATTTCATCCATTAATGTCGTCGCTTCTCCTGAAAGTACTCAAACCACTTCTGGAGAAGTTTGACTAGGTAATAACTGGATGATGTGATGATAACGTACATGTCGGGGCTGCTACATAGTATAATAGATGTATTAGGTGGATTCCTGCGTGGATCAACACACTCGATTTCTTCCTTGTTGGTACACAATCCGACGCATCATCTTATGTTGCTGAATTTCATGACAAAACTATTGGCAAATAGACAATTTGCTGATATTATTAGTGTTTGTAGTTTGAAAAGTTAGACTGCACACATTATTCTATGGCTACTTTCACTACAGGACTATGGTCTTACGCCGACGGCCAAATGTCGGGACCGTCGGCGTAGATGGCCCAGCTCGCTAGCCAAGGCAGTGGGCCGTCGGCGTCCAGGAACCGTCGGCGTAGGTCTTTTCAGGCCGAGGGCCGCCTTCGGCGTAGAAAGGCTGTCAGTGTAGGCCTGACAGGTGGCCTAGGTGACGGTCGCGCGTTAACGGCGTTAGCCCAGCAGATGCTACGCCAACGGACCCAACCTTTCTAAATATGCATCCTAATCTATAAAATAAATGGGGCACAAGTCATGCTAGTGTGTATCTATAAACAATGAATGTACCTGTATCTTATTAATAATTGACCATATTGAATTTTATCCGGATGATATTATCTCATATGATTTGTGTGGTTCTGATGTGTCAATGATATGTTAAATATTGTGAAATTTATCCGAAACACATCTCTGTTCAGATTAAACTAACTAAGAAATGGCTCATCGATTGATGCGGAGGCCGGGGGTACACCTCCCTTTCCAAAAAAACTAAGAAATAGTTGAACAAATGTGAAGGAATAAACGCCATGGCCTCATATAACCCAATTTATTTTGTGTTGCAATTCTCAATGATTCACATGCATGAAGACAGAAGATATGTAATGCAGACTTAATTAAATGTAAACATAACAAAGGTTAACATTGAGGAAGTAGATATAGGAGCATCCTAGCCCAGGAACTACATGTCGTTGGCTTGTCGCTGTAGAAAATATATGTACCAACTACCAAGGAGCAGCCACACACCGGTGGGGAGGCAGAAGTATGAACCTGTAGGTCGTTGAGTAAGTCTGTCGAGGTTCAGTGTTGTAAATCAGGGAATAATCAGGAAAACCAATGGAGGGGGGAGGTTTCCTCCGGCTTGCCAGCACACAAGATGAAGATGAGCAAAGCGGAGGAGCTCAAACTTATGCCCTTCCTCCTGTTCTCTGGTACATCTAAGAAGGCTAGGGATGGAGGACGCGTTCGAGCATGCGGCATGAGAGGAGCACGTGAGAAGAATGGGCGGGAGGGTTGCGAGTTCGCGGCAATAATCTATGCACCTCTTGTCGAGCATCAGCGGGCGGGAGACGCGGCACGACGGAGTATGAACAATAGTATTTCATCGAGTGTATCGATCCAAAGTGAAGAAATCACCTAGAAAATTCTACAGCGGCGGGGCGGTGCATGCAAGTCAATGTTATTTAAGCTACACACGTGTCGACACAGAAAAGAGGACGTCCACAGCCTCAAACGCACAGAAATGGCTAGAACTTAGCCAGTTTGTATTATAAGTATACACCCCCTGCATGTTCAAACCATCACTCACGCCACAAACAGAAATAGGAACACAAGAGCCAAGGAAACAAAAATCAAATGGCATCCTACTCTTCCTTCCTTCTGCTTGCTGCTCTGCTTGCGTTGGTCTCATGGCAGGTCACTGCGTCCGATCCTAGTCCACTGCAGGATTTTTGTGTCGCCGACATGCATTCACCAGGTATTATGGACTCCCGGGTTTCCTGACATGTTATCATCCAATACATACATTGAAATGATTTTTTCTAGAAATTATATGCAAGTCGAAACAACTTTGTAATATATCAACTTACATGTTACATCTCTTGTGCATCCAGTGCGTGTTAATGGGTTTGTTTGCAAGAACCCGATGGAGGTCAATGCAGATGACTTCTTCAAGGCAGCCAACCTCGACAAGCCTAGAGTGACTAACAAGGTTGGATCCAACGTCACCTTGGTCAACGTCATGCAGATTGCTGGACTCAACACCCTTGGCATCTCACTGGCGCGCATCTACTATGCTCCCTTAGGCCAGAACCCACCACATACGCACCCTCTCGCCACCGAGATCCTCACGGTTCTCGAGGGTACACTGTATGTTGGCTTTGTCACATCCAACACGGAGAATCGTTTCCTCTCGAAGGTACTGAACAAAGGTGATGTGTTTGTGTTCCCCGTGGGGCTCATCCACTTCCAATTCAACCCGAACCCGCACCAGCCTGCTGTTGCAATTGCAGCACTCAGCAGCCAAAACCCAGGGGCTATCACAATTGCCAATGCAGTGTTTGGGTCAAAGCCACCAATATCAGATGATGTTCTTGCCAAGGCGTTTCAGGTGAAAAAGAATACAATAGACTGGTTTTTTTCAGTTCTGGGAGAACAATCACTACTAATTAAGTCAGACATGTGTGACTGCGTGGAAGATCAGTACAAACATTAAGGACTTGGTTGAGTTTCTATACATGCATCCTAATTTATAAAATAAAGGAAGCATATGTCTGTGTATGTGTCTGTAAGCAGTGCATGTATTTCTACCGTATGAATAATGGATAATATTGGTTTTTATCAGACATATATGATACCATATACTATTTTGGTTACGATGTATCATAACTAAATATGATTATATGCAAAACGGAGTCTCGACAAATCAATTTTGTTTTGGTTTCTTTTCCGCTTGTTCCAAAACAATACATGATTCTTTAGAAATTCAACATATGTTTACAATATGATTGAACACCTAGGGAAACTGTACTTATACAATATTTGTTCGTAATACATGTGATCTGTATACAAGATCAAACATTGATTACGAGATGCAGAAAGTTAATTTGTACTCATATTTTTCATGCATATCAGTTTTCCTCTTCAATTTCAGTTTGCAATTTAATTATTTACAAGTCTTTTCTCACCAGTTCTCACCATGAGTATATATGCAAAACGGAGTCAATCAAACATTTATCGTTAGCCATTCTATTTCCAGGAGCTCGATCAAACATGACTATTGTTGATAATATTGTCAGGAATATGGAGTGAGTTAATTATGATATAAAATTAAACAAATATGTAGCCAAACATTATGAAAAAATCATAGGATTGATTAAATGAATCTGACGGAGGCATTAGTTCCTTGAGAATGATATGTTGGGATGAGTTATCAAAATCAACCTAGGGGGTTAGATGCATTTTCATGTTGGTCCTCGACTACGTGGTATGGAAAAAGTAGGGGTAAGGAAGAAGTAGGGGCATGCATTCATCCGTGCGCATGCGTGCATAAGCTCCCTCGAAATATTCTCCTTGGTCATACTTCAGACTATCATAATCAAGATTGATGAGGCCTTGGACATTGAGACATGAGCTTGCAACATCCCTCTCCCTCCACACTACAATAAACAACAACAACCTCATAAACCCCTGCGTCCGCAAACCATCACCAATGGGTCGGCCCAAAAAGAAAAGACAAAAATGCTCCCATGCATGTAAACGAGCACTTGATAGTCGTTATCCTCGACCGTGGTTGCGAAGGCCGAACACCCAAGAGGAGGAGGTGTAGGTGATGCTTGGAACGAGGCAAGGGGAGGGCGAGTGGGAGTTAATGCGCATCACAGTCGCTGGAGCCTCTATGCCGGCCTTTGTTAACGATGCGGCAACCCACACCATGTTCTTCGTCCGCAACCTCTTGGCGGCGGTGCGCGGGCCAATTTTGATGGTCTCACACTAACGTTAGTGGCTGATGGGGTAGGGGAGTTACCTTTCGTTTCTGTTCCTGCTTGAAACGAGGCCGGCGGTGGTGGTGGCGGCAAGATTGGGCGGCATGATGGCGGTAGGGCGGTGGGGTGGGGTGGAGCGGCCGAAATTATCGTATACCTAAGAGGTGGCTCCTGTCGAGTAAAATAAGAGAGTTGGGCTCCATTTGAGCCTTAAGTTCTCAAAAATTTAATCTGATAAACATTGAAGGGTTTGGTTAGGCGCGGTTAACTCCTCATTTTTACCGGTTAGCAGTTTTTAAGGGATCAGCTAGAGGTTCTCTCAGATCTTAATGACGAGATGAAAGTCCATGCCTCCTCATTGACAGGATCGGAGGAGGAAATGGCACCCTCTAGCGATGGCTGCGTAGGCACCATGGAAGAACATGTAGCATCTCGGGTGAGGTGAATATGCTCGGAGAGCACACCCTATGGCGAAACTGTCAATGTGCCAATAATCAGACACAGGTGTGCATGTGATTCGACCGACTATATTTTTCCTTTTTGTTTCATGCCGTAGGATTGAAAGAGGGACGGGACGGGCACAAAACTCTCTATTTTCTTGTATTGCTTTATTATAGGAACATTTTATTCTCTGATGGAAATGTCTTTACTATATGGAAATTGCAACCACACACACCTCTAGGAAATTAATCATTTAATTGCGAGGGGCCGCCCGGCCTAGTCATTGGACATCCTGTTTGCTCTATTAAAAGAAGCAGGTGAGATATGATGCCATGAACTTAGTCAGGAAGGCCTAACTAGATTGTTATATTTAAACATGCAGTGAGTTGGTCATGATAAAATCGTAGCGAAGAGGAAACTAACTACTCCTACTAAGATCATATGAAAAGTTCCTGCTCAGCTCCATCGTCATAGCCCTGTCATCTTTTTGGTTAAGCACGTGGTTACTTCTACCCGCAAAAAAATAATATAACGTGGTTACTTCTTCCTGCAATTACTCAACAACTGCAAGGGAAACTTGACCATGTAAATATCTGACTGACGGGGTTAATAACCTTTTTTTCTATAAAATGTAAAATAATATAGTATCTAATTGAAGTGATGGTAACAAGGAGCTGCTACAAATAGCAGGTTATGCTGGTGGATTTCTTGACAACGAACCTATCAGCAAATCTACAATTTGCTAGTTTCAAAAGCTATGGCAACATCTGGAAAGAACAGTAGTATTGCACGCATCCTATGGCAACATCTGGAAAGAACAGGAGTCAGGAGTAGTAGTCACTCTATATCTCTTTACAATCCCACGCATGAGTAGGTGAGTTTGTAGATTGCCTTACATGACTTGGCTTTCCTCAACTGTTCTTTGACTTACTTCGTGCGCACCAGTTCAGACTTCAGACTATGACCAAGTATATGACAGTAGCTAGTTGGATATAAAATTAAACTTGTTGGTTACATTTATTTATCTTAATTTCCTTATTTTTTTGAGGGGTCCTGATATTTTTTTAGAGAGAAATACTCTTGTCCTAAAAATGTTTTCCTTAATTAACGCTGATGGGTGGTGAATTTTCCTGGAACCAGCCATGCATGCATTCACTGTGACAACTTGGGTGAGAGATAAGAACTACTCCCTCCGATGCAAATTAATCGACGCACACTTAGTATAACTTTGTATTAGAGTTGTACTAAATGTGCGTCAATTAATATGGATCGGAGGGAGTAATAAATTTTATTACTCAGCCTTACATCACACAGGAACTAGTTTTATCTGGCTTTATCCGCTGCATTGCTTGTTTCAACGGAGAACGTGTCTTAACAGGGACCTTGAAAGGTTTATACAAAAAAGGATAATTAATCAGCAGCCAGAGACCATTTCAATCTGTTGGTCGGTTCCACTTGAGTAGGTAGGTCTATTGTCCATAAATATGTGCTGCTCTCTGCGCCTATATAAACACTTGCATCCCTTGCATATTCAAACCACCCACTCAGGCTACAAACACAAACAAAAACACAAGAGAGAGGAAACAAATTAGATGGCATCCTCCACTTCCTTCCTTCTCCTCGCTGCTCTTCTTGCCTTGGTCTCATGGCAGGCCATTGCCTCAGATCCTAGCCCACTACAGGACTTTTGTGTCGCCGACATGCATTCACCAGGTACTTCCTAGTTCCAGTTTTCCGTCATGTTATCTGCAAATACATATGCTGAAATTATATGCAAGTTGAAACAACTTTGTGAGATAAAGCTTACATGTTACATCTCCTTTTATTTCCCCAGTTCGTGTCAATGGATTTGTTTGCAAGAACCCGATGGAAGTCAATGCAGATGACTTCTTCAAGGCAGCCAACCTCGACAAGCCTAGAGTGACTAACAAGGTTGGATCCAACGTCACCTTGATCAACGTCATGCAGATTGCTGGCCTCAACACCCTTGGTATCTCTCTGGCGCGCATCGACTATGCTCCCTTAGGGCAGAACCCACCACATACTCACCCCCGCGCCACTGAGATCCTCACAGTGCTTGAGGGTACATTGTACGTTGGCTTTGTCACATCCAACCCAGAGAACAAGTTCCTCTCGAAGGTGCTCAACAAAGGTGATGTGTTTGTGTTCCCCGTGGGACTCATCCACTTCCAATTCAACCCCAACCCCCACCAGCCCGCTGTTGCAATTGCTGCCCTCAGCAGTCAGAACCCAGGGGCTATCACAATTGCCAATGCGGTGTTTGGGTCAAAGCCACCAATATCAGATGATGTTCTCGCCAAGGCATTCCAAGTGGACAAGAAGACAATAGACTGGCTCCAGGCTCAGTTCTGGGAGAACAACCACTACTAAGTGAGGAAAATATGATTATTTGGAAGATCAGTACACGAATTACAGACTTGGTTGAGTTTTTATACATGCATCCTAATTTATAAAATAAAAGGAGCACATGTCAATATATGTATGTAAGCAGTGCATGTATTTCTACTTTATGAATAATTGAGAATATTGGTTTTTATTAGACATATATGATCCCATATGCTATTTTGGTTATGATGTGTCATATTTCCCTTAACTAATCAAGTTTTTTTGGTTTACTTTCCCCTTGTTCCGAAACAAAAGACTGGAAATTCAACATATGTTTACGTTGTGAGTGAACACCTAGGGAAATTGTACTTATATAATGTTTGAGTGTAATACATGTGACCTATGTACAAAGTTTAGACATTGATTACGATATGCAGACAAGGTATTTTATTATTTATATTTTTCATGTATGTCACTTTTCCCCTTAAATTTCTGTTTTCGATGTAATTATTTACAAGTCTTTTCTCACTAGTTCTCACCATGTCTAGATATAGGCTCCAATATGAGTATATGCAAAACAAGTCAATCCAGTATTTATCTTTACACATTCTTTTTCTAGGAGCTAGATCAAACATAACTAGTGTCGATAACATTGCCATGAATCTGGGGAGACTTAATTACGGTATAAAATTAAACAAATATGTAGCAAAACATTATGAAAAAAATCATAGGATTGACAAAATGAACCTGAAGGAGGAACTAATTCGCTGAGACGATATGTTGACATGAATTATGAAAATCAACCTATGGGGTTAGATGCATTTTCATGTTGATCCTCGACTACCTGGTATAGAAGAAGAAGAAGAAGAAGAAGAAGGCCACACTACGGAGCATGCATGCCTTGATCCGCACACATGCATGTATCTGCGTCATCCTCTCAAATGCTGCCACGCTCCTAACAATACTCTATAGGAACAAGGATGGAGTCGTCGCAAGGTTGCAAAAGATAGAGGCCGGCGGCGGGGGAGAGGAGAGGGCACTGAGCAGTACCACCGCTAAGAAGGAAACGCTGCTAAGTGGCTAACTCAGAGTGACCGTGGTCCAGGATGACAGGTAGTGTTGGCCGAGTTATGGGCGAAGCTCGTGTGGTTCATTGCGCCATCGGACAAAGTGGTCATCCACGTCGAGATGCTCAACACTGGTGGATAATTTATGATGTAGTTCAGTAGTTGTGAATACTTATCATCGACACCAACGACGATGAGAAACTCATCAAGGGTGCACCTGCGACGTGTTTGAGAGAATTCCCGGGAGAGATGGGTGGAGTGGATCAAGGAGAGAGAGAGAGAGACTATTGACATAACGATCACCCTATCATAATTGAGTTTGTTTACCAGAACCTGAATTAGTAGCAAGTGGTAGTTTTTTGAATTTTTTGGTTAAAAATACTATTTGTAGGACAATAAAAAAGTTGTACTTGTGCGGGACACAACCCCAATTGTAGTTGTTTTTCGCTATTTGGTCCTCTCCAAGTGGATATCCTTATCCACCAACTATTATGGCTTTATTCATAACAATGAGATAACTATGAATAGAAGCGGTACTATCATCAAGTATTCAGTTTGTGCAACAAATTATAATAGATTTGACCTTCATAATTGGTAGGATTGATTTCGGGCAGGATCTTCCACGAAAGTGACCAGGGCCGGGGGTGGGGGGGGGTCATCCAGGACGCCCTACATACTATGGCTGGTGGGGGTGGTCAACTGCGAGGTGTTAACATGCGCCCGTTTACTTAGAGCATATCTACCCGATCCCCTATAATTTAACGCCTTATATGCCTCTTTAAAGTTAACTCCTTATAATTATAGGAATTAAATGATGGTCGGAACTAACAGAAAACCTATATTTAACTTCCTACAATATTGACTGGTTTTTCTATCCCTTGTCACATACATTTCAAACAATTGCACAATAATTTATAATTCATTCAAATAATTCAAATTCAAAATACATAACAAATCAACCATAAACATGCATATAGTTCATCTACCTAATAGATTGAAATTAAAACATGAATATAGTTCATTCAAAAAGCAGCACATCGATCAAGTTTGATCTAGAAAATGACAACATAACATGTCTTATGTCGTCGACTAAGATCTACCACATGCATACTGGCGGTGAAGGCGCGACGGGCGGTCGGGATCCCGCCGGAGGGCGGCACCGGCGACCAGTCCCATGAGGCGGCGACCTCGAGCTCGGGTCATGGCGGCGGCGTTCCTAGAAGAAGAGAGAGAGGAAGGAGTTAGGAGAGAGGGAGGGAGAGGAATAGAGAGAGGAGGAGGGAGAGATGGCCGGCGGGGGTGGAGAGGATGGCCGACGGTGGAGGCGCCCTGGCCGGAGGCGCGCGGCGACGCCGGTTGCGGCCTCGGGCGTGGGGGCGGCGGCTAAGGAGAGAGAGAGAAGGTGGAGGTGGAGGGGCGATCTGGGCCGTTGGATCGGCCGATCCGACGGTCCAGATTCGCTGGGGTGAATCCAGATCTGAGATTAGGGTTTGCTGCGAAAAACGGGGGTATTTTCCAGATCTGGGGGGCTAGTTAGTGCTTAGGGAAACCCTAAGTGGTGGGGTGGTCTATTTATAGCCTGGGTGACCGGCAGTTTGCAAAAACATCGCCGGTTTTTTTCTCGCGCGCGCGGTGCTCACTTTTCTGACCGCTGGGGGTCCGTAGTACCTCCGATTCGGGTAAAACTTCGAACTGCGCGATCAGCGCGTCGAGCCGGAGGCGTTCACCTCACGCTGGAACCGTTCCGAAAACACTTTACGGTGCGCTATAAAAATAACCCGTTTAATTATTAAACGGGGTTTTCGTTCCGTTGGCTGCAGCTGGTCTCGTGCGGTTTTCGCGACGATGATCGAGTGAAACCCGGTGTTGCAAAGGTCGAGTGTCAGGGTGGCAAGGGCCGGTCTCCGTCCGGTACGAGATAAGAGGGGAAAAATAATCGCCGATCAATAAATCGGGGATGCAAACACCGCAAACAAATCAGACAATCAAACAATTCACACTAAAAACATTTTTTTTTATTTTTTATGAAATCTGGGTTGTTACAGTTAGATCGAGAATACAACACGAGTTTTGAATGTGTGAAACGTCCGCATGCACAACATGAATGGCAGTCAAACTATAATACGACTAACTCGACAACCACGATAAATCAAAACTCAAATACAAGAACCACATGGACAAATTTTCCATCAGCCTCATGACAAAACCATACGCATGATCCTAGGGACAACATCACCGAGGAAAGAGGTTACAAGTCAAACACATCCAGATAATTTGTGCCTCAGCCATAGAAGTAGGATCAAGAGGGGAAGGCCACCGATTGGAAGGGAGCATGGGAATCACTCGTGCAAGGGAAAAATCTCACTATGACCGACAATCAAGAGGGAGGGAATTTCATGACTGGCCTCGGGGTAGAAGCCAACCTGCAACAACCGACCAAAACTGACCACCGGCTGAAGCCGAGCCTCTGATAGGCGAAAAATGTGACTGCAAAAGCTCCCGATTTTCCACGATGAACTCGCTGATACTGAAGATCAAGGAGATCCCCTTTTTCGTTCAACCAGGGGCTCTTATGGATTTAAAAAGCTTAGAGCACTTTGATTGAAAGGATTTTTATAAGAATTTTGGATGCTTAGAATCCTTAGGAATTTTTCTTTATCGATCAATTGATTTGTTGGATAAATTTTATTGGACATTTTCCTATGGATATATTTTTACTACATTACATAGGAATTTTAGCATCCACTCAAAACTCTTGAAAATAATCCTTTTGTTTTTCGTATGCTGCAATCAAGTAAACCAAGATCAGGTAGGATTCAAATGCACATGACATTACATTCATATGTTCTTAGAATCATGTGAATGAAAGAAGCCCACTTGTAGTTCTCAATGGAAGCCAATGTAATAAAAGTTGACTAGAAAATTACTAGCTTCAAATGGAATATCCTATATCTATGGGATGCAGAGTTGTGCTCACTAACACCTATTTCAACAGTGTGCCTTTATACCTTTTTTTGAGAAACCCTTTATACCTTTTCCCCTTCCTAGAAGAAATAAAAGGAGTGATGAATAGGATGTACTTTAATAGGGCTAGGATGCTGTGGAAGAAAGTAGAAGAACAAATAAAATACCACCTACCAAACTGTCCTACAATTTGTATCCCAAAAGATTGCGGTAGCATGGAATACTGAACTTGCATGTGATGAATCAAAACTTGTTGTAAAAATAAAATAGAGCTAAAACCCTCTTCGGGGAAGATAGATGGGCAAGTGATTTACCTTTTCTATCTAATTATCCTAGTTACACAACATTATTTTCACAACGATGGTCATAATAGATGTGGTTGATGTAATTGCTATGCCTGATGAATCTAACAAAGTTAGGTGGATTATGAAGGGAATATGCCCGAGAGGCAATAATAAAGTGTTTATTATATTATTCCTTGTTTATGATAAACGTTTATTTCTCATGCTAGAATTGTATTAACCGGAAACGTTGATACATGTGTGTTTAATAAACAAACAATGGTTCCTAGTAAAGCCTCTCTTTTAACTAGCTCGTCGATTAACAGATGATCAAGGTTTCCTGATCATGAACATTGGATGTTGTTAATAACGGGATCATATCATTAGGAGAATGATGTGATGAATATATACCCAAACTAAGCATTCGAAGTAATCTTGTTCCTTAGACCATGAGATCATGTCAATCACTAATACCGAAAGAATACTTTAATGACATCAAACGTCACACCGTAACAGGGTGACTATAAAGGTGGTGTTAGGTATTCGGAAAGTATTAGTTGAGGCTCATGGATCAAGAATGGGATTTGTCCATCCAAAATGACGGAGAGATATACTCTGGGCCCTCTCGGTGATATCACATTGACACCGCTTGCAAGCACGTGACTAGGTCACAAGAATGTCATATCACAGAACGAGTAAAAGAGTACTTGTCGGAAACGAGATCGAACAAGGTATGGTTGATACCGATGATCGGATCTCGGACAAGTAAAATATCGCGAGACAAAGGGAATTAGTTATGACGTTGATGGTACACGATCACAAGATTCATCGTTGAATATATAGGAGTCATCACGGATCTCCAGATCCCGCTGTTGATTATTGATCGGAGAGGTGTTTCAATCATGTCTGTATTATTCGCGAACCGTAGGGTGACACACTTAAGGTTTGATGATGCATTTTGAGAGGATAAGGAATATTGAAGAATGTTTTGGACAGCACCGAAATTTTTTCGGGTAAAATTGAAATAGTTCAAGGGGTTTTTGTCGGATGGTTGTTAATAGAATTAACAAATGATTCGAGGTGCAATGTGCAAATGTTTGTTAATAGGATTAACAAATATTAAATAAAGAAATAGAAATGTTTTATTTATTTATTAAAGAAAACCTTTGGATTTTCCAAGTGGACAATTAAGGGAGCATGAGTGGGTGTGAGTGTGGCTTCCACTCACATCAAGAGGGGAAGAGGTGGGGGCACCATGAGTTGGCCGCACCCCCCCCCCTTGGGCTGCCCACTCCTCCCCTATAAAAGGAGGGTGAGGGCTTCCCCTCCCATATACTTGCCTCACCTCCCTTCCTCTCCACTCGCTGCTCCATACCATGGTCTTCCGCTTGGCGAAGCCCTGACCGTGGGATTCTTCACCGCATCACTTTGTTGTGCTGCTGGATTTCCGGGGATCCTCTACTTCCGCTGTCCCGCTGGATCGAGGGAACGGAGGTTGTCATCAAGCTATACGTGTGACCGAGCACGGAGACGCTCAGCGTACATCATCGCGATCTTGAGATCGGCAAGTGAACCACTACATCATCCACGAGATTTGATCTCGTAACGTTTTAAGTCTTCGAGGGTGAGTTCTTCTATGACATCCTACTCGTTGCTTACATCTCCTAGATTAGATCTTGGCTTGTTGGTTGTTTATGCGTAGGATTTTTTTTTGTTTTCCTTGCTACGAACCCTTCAGTGGTATCAGAGCCTCGTCTATGCGTAGATGGTTTGTACGAGTAGAACACATATGGATGTGGGCGTTGATGATCATGGTTTTGCCTCCTTTTGTATTTTGGATCCTAGTGGCATAGTGGGATGAAGCGGCCCGGACTAACCTTACATGTCCGCGTACATGAGACTTGTTCCACGACTGACATGCAACTTGTATTGCATAAGTGGCTGGCGGGTGTCTGTCTCTCTCACTATAGTTAGGACCTAATCTACAACGGGTTGTTAAAAATATGTTTTATCAACGTTGTAGTTTATGTTCGTAGGTATGAACGGTTCTATCTTCGTAAGCCCAAGCCACGTAAAATATGCAAAAATAAATTAGAGACGTCTAACTTGTTTTTGCAGGGCATGTGATGTGATATGGTCAATGTTACAAATTTGATGTATGACATGATCCATTTTGTAAGTTATTGACATACCGGCAGGAGCCATATGGTTGTCTTATTATTTATGGCCTGCGTGCTGTATATCATATCCATGTGATATGTTGTAATTTGATGGACAATCAAGATGGAGGTGCCATGGACCTTGGTGCCACGCCGGTGGGATGATGAAGATCATACCATGATGCACAAGATGGAGATCAAGTGCAAGAAGGACCATATCATATCACATTATCCATGCATGTGATGTTAATCCTTTTATGCAACTTATTTTGCTTAGACCGTGACGGTAGCATTATAAGATGATCCCTCTCAATTAATATCAAGATAATAATGTGTTCTTCCTTAGTATGCACCGTTAAGAAAGTTCGTCGTTTCGAGACACCACGTGATGATCGGGTGTGATGGACTCTACGTTCGCATACAACGGGTGTTGTCAAGCCTAGCATGTACAGACATGGCCTTGAAACACACGCAATACAATGGTTCTACTTGGCGAGCCTAGCATCTACAGACATGGCCTCGGAACACGAACCGAAAGGTAAAGCATAAGTCATATGGATGATATGATGAACATGTCGATGTTCGCCTTTGCAGCTACATCATCTCACGTGATGATCGGTTTTGGTGTAGTGAATTTGGTTTGTGTAATCACCAAAACGACTAAGAGGGATGTTGTTTTTGAGTGGGAGTTCATGGGATAATTTTTTTTTGAATTAACTAGAACTTAATTTATCATAAACTTAGTCTAAATAGTCTTTGCAAATATGTTGTAGATCATGGCTGCACCTACCTTCAATTTCAATATGTTCATGGAGAAAGAAAAGCTAGCGAACAATGGTAGCAACTTTACCAACTGGGAACTTAACCTGAGGATTCTCCTCACCGCTTGCAAGAAGCTCTATGTGCTTGATGCACCGCTAGGTGACCAGCCCGCTGATGATGCTTCTGATGAAGATAAAAATGTTTATCTGACTCAAAAAGAAGACCACAGTATAGTTCATTGCGGCATCCTTTATGGATTAGAACCAGAGCTGCGAAAACGTTTCGAGAACAGCACTGCTTATGCTACAATGGGACAATTGAAAATGATTTTCGATACCCATGCTGCAGTTGAGAGTTATGATGCTTCAGAAAAGTTCTTGAGCTGCATGATGAAAGAGAACAGCTCCGTCGGTGAGCACGTACTCAAAATGTCTGCGTACGCTGATAAGCTCATAGCCTTGGGAATAACGATTCCCAATGAGCTAGGGATACATCGTGTTCTTCAATCTCTGCCACCTAGTTACAAGAACTTTGTGATGAACTATAATATGCAAGGGATGAAGAAGTCTCTTCCTGAGCTTCTCTCGATGCTTAAAACTGCTGAAGTGGAAATCAAGAAAGAGAATCAAGTGTTGATGATCAATAAGACCACTAGTTTCAAGAAAGGCAAGAAAGGAAAACCAAAGGGCAACTTCAAGAAGGTTGGCAAGTCTGTTTCTACACCTGAGAAGAAAACCAAGAATGGTCCTAAGCCTGAGACTGAGTGCTTCTATTGCAAGGGCACTGGCCACTGGAAGCGAAACTGCCCCAAATATCTGGCAGATAAGAAGGACGGCAAAGTGAACAAAGGTATATGTGATATACATGTTATTGATGTGTACCTTACTAGTACTCGCAGTAGCGCCTGGGTATTTGATACTGGTTCGGTTGCTCACATATGTAACTCGAAACAGGAACTGCAGAATAAGCGACCACTAGCAAAGGATGAGGTGACGATGCGCGTCGGCAATGGATCAAGAGTTGATGTGATCGCCGTCGGCACGCTACCTCTTCGTTTACCGTCTGGATTAGTTATAAACCTGAATAAATGTTATCTGGTGCCTGCGTTGAGCATGAACATCATTTCTAGATCTTGCTTAATGCAGAGTGGTTATTCCTTTAAGTCCGAGAACAATGGTTGTTCGATTTATATGAATAATATCTTTTATGGTCACGCACCTGAGAAGACTGGTTTATTTCTTTTGAATCTTGATAGTATTGATACACATATTCATAGTGTGAATGCCAAAAGAATCAAGTTAAATGATGATATTGCTACTTACATGTGGCATTGCCGCTTAGGTCATATTGGTGTTAAACGCATGAAGAAGCTCCATTCTGATGGACCCTTAGAATCACTTGATTATGAATCATTTGAAACGTGTGAACCATGCCTTATGGGCAAGATGACTAGAACCCCGTTTTCAGGTTCTATGGAACGGGCGACAGACTTACTGGAAATCATACATACTGATGTGTGTGGACCAATGAGTGTATCGACACGCGGTGGATATCGTTATTTTGTCACTTTCACAGATGATTTGAGTAGATATGGATATATTTACTTAATGAAACACAAATCTAAGACGTTTGAAAAGTTCAAAGAATTTCAGTGTGAAGTTGAAAATCATCGTAACAGAAAGATTAAAATTCTACGATCTGATCGTGGAGGTGAATATTTAAGTTACGAGTTTGGCATGCATATGAAACAATGTGGAATGGTTTCACAACTCACACCTGCCGGAACACCACAGCGTAATGGTGTTTCCGAACGTCGTAATCGTACTTTAATGGATATGGTTCGATCTATGATGTCTCTTACAGATTTGCCACTGTCATTTTGGGGTTATGCACTAGAGACCGCTGCATTCACTTTAAATAGGGCACCATCTAAATCCGTTGAAACGACACCGTATGAATTATGGTTTGGAAACAAACCTAAGCTGTCATTTCTAAAAGTTTGGGGCTGCGATGTTTATGTGAAGAAGCTTCAACCTGATAAACTCGAACCCAAAGCGGAAAAATGCATCTTCATAGGATACCCTAAGGAAACAATAGGGTACACCTTCTATCACAGATCCGTAGGCAAGATTTTCGTTGCCAAGAATGGATCCCTTTTAGAGAAGGAGTTTCTCTCGAAATGTGTGAATAGTAGGAAGGTAGAACTCGATGAGGTTATTGAACCTTCTCTTCTTGGAATGGCGAGTAGCGCAGCACCGGAAGTTGTTCCAATGCCGACTCCGTCAGTTGAAGAGGGAACTAATGATCAAGATCATGAAACTCCAGAAGAGGAAACTACCGTGCTTCGCAGGTCAGCTAGGGAACGTACAGCTCCTGAACTGTATGGGAATCCCGTCTTAAACTTCATGGTAGATGGGAGTGATGACCCTGCGACGTATGATGAAGCAATGATGAGCCCAGATTCCAACAAATGGCTTGAAGCCATGAAATCCGAAATGGGATCCATGTACAAAAACCAAGTTTGGACTTTGGTGGACTTACCCGATGACCGTAAGGCCGTTGAGAACAAATGGATTTTTAAAAAGAAAACTGATGCTGATGGTAATGTGACCGTCTATAAAGCTCGACTTGTCGCAAAAGGTTTTCGAAAAATTCAAGGAGTTGACTACGATGAGACCTTCTCACCAGTAGCGATGCTAAAGTCAGTTAGGATTATGTTAGCAATTGCTGCATTTTTCGATGATGAAATCTGGCAGATGGATGTCAAAACGGCATTCCTGAATGGTGACATTGAGGAAGAGTTGTATATGATGCAACCCAAAGGTTTTGTTGATCCTAAGGATGCTGACAAGGTATGCAAGCTTCAACGTTCCATTTATGGACTGAAGCAAGCATCTCGGAGTTGGAACCTCCGTTTTGATAAGGTGATCAAAGAGTTTGGATTTGATCAAACGTACGGAGAAGCTTGTATCTACAAGAAAGTGAGTGGGAGCTCTGTAGCATTTCTAGTACTGTATGTGGATGACATATTGTTGATTGGAAATGATATAGAATTGTTAAAAGGTGTAAAAGGTTATTTGAACAGTAATCTTTTGATGAAAGACCTCGGTGAAGCAGCTTATATATTAGGCATCAAAATCTACAGGGATAGATCAAGACGCTTAATTGGACTTTCGCAAAGTACATACATTGACAAGATTTTGAAGAAGTTCAGAATGGATAAAAGTAAGAAGGGGTTCTTACCAATGTTGCAAGGCAAGACGTTGAGTAAGACTCAATGTCCAGTTACATCAGAAGATAGAGAGGAAATGAATAAGATTCCCTATGCTTCAGCCATAGGTTCTGTCATGTATGTTATGCTATGTACAAGACCAGATGTGGCACCTGTTGTTAGTTTGACTAGAAGGTACCAATCCGATCCAGGTTTGGAACACTGGGCGGCGGTCAAGATTATCCTTAAGTACTTGAGAAGAACTAAGGATATGTTTCTCGTGTATGGCGGTGAAGAAGAGCTCGTCGCAAGAGGTTACGTCGATGCTAGCTTCGTCACTGATCCGGATGACTCTAAGTCACAATCCGGATACGTATTTATTATGAATGGAGGAGCAGTAAGCTGGAGGAGTTCCAAGTAATCTGTGGTAGCGGGATCATCAACAGAAGCGGAATATGTTGCTGCCTCAGAGGCAACAAATGAAGCAGTTTGGATGAAGGAGTTCATATCCGAACTAGGTGTGGTTCCGAGTGCTTTGGATCCAATGGTTATCTATTGTGACAACAATGGTGCCATTGCCAATGCTAAGGAACCAAGGTCTCACAAGAATTCCAAGCATATCAAGCGCCGTTTTCACTCCATCCGTGAGTATGTCAAGGATGGGGATGTGAAGATTTGCAAAGTACACACAGATCTGAATGTGGCAGATCCGTTGACTAAAACTCTCCCAAAGGCAAAACATGATAAACACCAGAACTCCATGGGTGTTAGATTCATTACTATGTAATATAGATTATTGCCCCTAGTGCAAGTGGGAGACTGAAGGGAATATGCCCGAGAGGCAATAATAAAGTGTTTATTATATTATTCCTTGTTTATGATAAACGTTTATTTCTCATGCTAGATTTTTATTAACCGGAAACATTGATACATGTGTGTTTAATAAACAAACAATGGTTCCTAGTAAAGCCTCTCTTTTAACTAGCTCGTCGATTAACAGATGATCAAGGTTTCCTGATCATGAACATTGGATGTTGTTAATAACGGGATCATATCATTAGGAGAATGATGTGATGAATATATACCCAAACTAAGTATAACAATACGATCAAGTCATTTAGTTTATATTGTTATATCTTGCATTCGAAGTAATCTTGTTCCTTAGACCATGAGATCATGTCAATCACTAATACCGAAAGAATACTTTAATGACATCAAACGTCACACCGTAACAGGGTGACTATAAAGGTGGTGTTAGGTATTCGGAAAGTATTAGTTGAGGCTCATGGATCAAGAATGGGATTTGTCCATCCAAAATGACGGAGAGATATACTCTGGGCCCTCTCGGTGATATCACATTGACACCGCTTGCAAGCACGTGACTAGGTCACAAGAATGTCATATCACAGAACGAGTAAAAGAGTACTTGTCGGAAACGAGATCGAACAAGGTATGGTTGATACCGATGATCGGATCTTGGACAAGTAAAATATCGCGAAGGGAATTAGTTATGACGTTGATGGTTCACACGATCACAAGATTCATCGTTGAATATATAGGAGTCATCACGGATCTCCAGATCCCGCTGTTGATTATTGATCGGAGAGGTGTCTCAATCATGTCTGTATTATTCGCGAACCGTAGGGTGACACACTTAAGGTTTGATGATGCATTTTAAGAGGATAAGGAATATTGAAGAATGTTTTGGACAGCACCGAAATTGTTTCGGGTAAAATTGAAATAGTTCAAGGGGTTTTTGTCGGATGGTTGTTAATAGAATTAACAAATGATTCGAGGTGCAATGTGCAAATGTTTGTTAATAGGATTAACAAATATTAAATAAAGAAATAGAAATGTTTTATTTATTTATTAAGGAAAACCTTTGGATTTTCCAAGTGGACAATTAAGGGAGCATGAGTGGGTTTGAGTGTGGCTTCCACTCACATCAAGAGGGCAAGAGGTGGGGGCACCATGAGTTGGCCGCACCCCCCCCCTTGGGCTGCCCACTCCTCCCCTATAAAAGGAGGGTGAGGGCTTCCCCTCCCATATACTTGCCTCACCTCCCTTCCTCTCCACCCGCAGCTCCATACCATGGTCTTCCGCTTGGCGAAGCCCTGACCGTGGGATTCTTCACCGCATCACGTTGTTGTGCTGCTGGATTTCCGGGGATCCTCTACTTCCGCTGCCCCGCTGGATCGAGAGAAACGGAGGTCGTCATCAAGCTGTACGTGTGACCGAGCACGGAGACCCTCAGCGTAAATCATCGCGATCTTGAGATCGGCAAGTGAACCACTACATCATCCACGAGATTTGATCTCGTAACGTTTTAAGTCTTCGAGGGTGAGTTCTTCTATGACATCCTACTCGTTGCTTACATCTCCTAGATTAGATCTTGGCTTGTTGGTTGTTTATGCGTAGGATTTTTTTTTGTTTTCCTTGCTACGAACCCTTCATTGCTTGTTTTGGATTCCTTTTGGTTCAAAACTCTTGTAAGTTTGATTAACCATTTCTTTGAGAGGTGTGTGATTAAAAAACCTGTGGGTTGATTTTATTACTACAAAAAAAATCTCTTCTACCCATATGTTTCACTTTCTTTTCTTTCAAGTTTCTTTTATTTTTTTGAACCCTTCTTTTGAGTTTCGTCTTTTTACTATCGCAACAAATCTTCACAGTGGCTCCTTTTTATATATATTTTCTGCAATATTTTTAAGCCTGGAAAATTATATGTGACACACGTGATTTAAACGTTGATCGCATGGTAAGTGACTCAACCCAACAATCGACTCAACTCTATTTAGTTTTTTGTCTAGATTTGAAGAATTTTTATAGTTCAATTTTTTTGCTTCTACTATAAAGTAAATTTGATGATTTGTTTTTCAAAATTGATGAACATTTTTTTGCATGTTTTCGTGCATATCCAAAAATAGAGCATGTTCAACGGAGGGTGTTTAGATAGGGCAAAGGCAAAAGGGTCCATATAAGAGCACATTTTCCTTTTTTATCAGGTTGTTTCGGTTAATTTTTTCTTCGGTAAACAAACCCTAAGATAATGTTTCAACGTGACGAAACATGCATACGGTCTCTGAATTCATTAAAATTTTACGTGGAGGGTTGTCATTTCTATGCTCATGTGCTGGTAAAATTTGGTATCATTCCACGCATGATAATAAACAAATCATGTTCAAAGGTGGTGATTCGGGTAGGCCGGGTCTGAAAGCATTTTTTTTCACATCCTCCAAATGGACGCAAATTTTTTGCACGCACTCACATCACCATGGCAAGTATCAATGTAAAATTTTACTAGCAGGTGGGCATGCCCATGGTAACCCTCCATGCAAAATTTGAACGAATTCAGATACCATACGCACGTTCGTCTAGTATTGTACGGTTTCTTCATTGGAGAACCCCTAGAAAATCCAGAAATGTCAAAACAGCAATAGAGTTTTACATGGATGCATGCCATGGTGATGAGAGCGTGTGGAAATTTTTGGGTCCATTTGATGGATGTGAAAAAAGTGCTTTGAGTCTATTTATAACTAGTGCTAAATAGAAATGAAATACGATGCAAACATATGTTCATTAATAATATTTTTAAATCATATTTTTAAATTGATAAACATTTTTATTTATGAAAATAATTTTACAAATAATACGTGCTTTTTATAATAATGCCACCATTTTATTTTTGTAATGAAATATTATTTTGATTATGAAATAATCTATTTTTTTCAAATATCCAAAAATATAAATTAGTTCAATTGTGTATGAAATATTGATTACCTGTCCCGCATGTCAGCAAATGTGGTTGAAAGAAAAAATAATAAAATAAATATATATTAACAATATAGAAAAATTATGTACACATTAGCATGAACATTTTTTAATGTCATATACGTTGAATTATATGGTTTTTTGCATTCAATAATTTAGTTAGATGGATTTTAAAATAAAAAAATATATTTACATGTATATTATTTATACAATTATAATTTCTATATTTTTTAAATAAATAAAAATTGCAATGAAAATGGGCATGCACGCCGTTTAAGTGGAAAACAATATATAAAACTATTTTGCTTCCTGAACAACAAATAGTATGGCGCACACCTTTTTTTCTTTCATGTAATTGACTCAAAACGGCGTATATGTATACATACAGCCGTTTTCAGGTACGCGCGAGCGATATATATTTTTAAAATTAAACTATGATGCCCTTTGTTATGAAAGGATGTCGTTTAATCTCAGCCCTTCATTTATTTAGGCGGTATGTACAGAAGAAGAAATTTTCTTTAGTGAAAATCAGCAAGGTGGCTCGTTGCTGTCTGGAAAGAAATTATGAGCATTTTCTTCTTCTTAATTTTAGAACTAGAAATATGTCCTTTTGCTAAGTTCTAGAAACTTAGACACACCGGAGACCAGGTTCCAAAAATAAGCTCCAACATATATAGACTACATGCTCCAAGAAATTAATCAGCCTAGCCATGGGATGCGCTGTTTACTCTTAACAAAAGAGGCAGGTGAGATCCAACCACTGCGAGAGAAATTTGACCAAGTAAATATAGCTGATTACCGTGATGATAATAGGATCTGCTCTATATATCAACTGTATTATGCATGGATCGACCATGCCTTGATTTCTTCCTTGTCGGCACAATCTGCTACTTACATGACTTGGTTTTCCTCAACTGCTCTTTGACTACCTTCGTGCGCACAAGTTCAGACTATGACCAAGTTGAGACTATGACCAAATATCTAATTAAACTAGTGGAACTATTTTACTTCTCTTACCAGATGTTTCTTGTCTTAAAGAATTTTCCTTAATTGTGACGTGTATTGAATTTTCCTTAATGCTGAGATGGAGAAATAATCATAAGTACTACTCGGCTGTATTACATCATATAAAGTAGCTTTATCTGGATGTATCCACTGCGCTGCTTCTTTGAAAGGAAAACGTGTCTTAAAAGGGAACTTGTCAAGACTATGCAAATTAGGTTAATCAGCAGCCATAGACCATTTCAATGTGTTGCTCGGTTCCACTTGACTATGTCTATTGCACATGACTTCACGACCTGCTCGTTGCGCCTATATAAACTCATACACGACACAAACAGAAATAGGAACACAAGAGCCAAGGAAAGTAAAATCAAATGGCATCCTACTCTTCCTTCCTTCTGCTTGTTGCGCTTCTTGCGTTGGTCTCATGGCAGGTCACTGCGTCCGATCCTAGCCCACTGCAGGATTTTTGTGTCGCCGACATGCATTCACCAGGTATTATGGACTCCTGGGTTTCCTGACATGTTATCATCCAATACATACATTGAAATGATTTTTTCTAGAAATTATATGCAAGTCGAAACAACTTTGTAAGATATCAACTTACATGTTACATCTCTTGTGCATCCAGTGCGTGTTAATGGGTTTGTTTGCAAGAACCCGATGAAGGTCAATGCAGATGACTTCTTCAAGGCAGCCAACCTCGACAAGCCTAGAGTGACTAACAAGGTTGGATCCAACGTCACCTTGATCAACGTCATGCAGATTGCTGGACTCAACACCCTTGGCATCTCACTGGCGCGCATCGACTATGCTCCCTTAGGCGAGAACCCACCACATACGCACCCTCGCGCCACCGAGATCCTCACGGTTCTCGAGGGTACACTATATGTTGGCTTTGTCACATCCAACCCGGAGAATCGGTTCCTCTCGAAGGTGCTGAACAAAGGTGATGTGTTTGTGTTCCCCGTGGGGCTCATCCACTTCCAGTTCAACCCCAACCCGCACCAGCCTGCTGTTGCAATTGCAGCACTCAGCAGCCAGAACCCAGGGGCTATCACAATTGCCAATGCAGTGTTTGGGTCAAAGCCACCAATATCAGATGATGTTCTCGCCAAGGCATTCCAAGTGGAAAAGAAGACAATAGACTGGCTCCAGGATCAGTTCTGGGAGAACAACCACTACTAAGCCAGGCATCTGTTACTTGGAAGATCAATACACAAATTAAGGACTTGGTTGAGTTTCTATACATGTATCCTTACTTATAAAATAAAAGGAGCACATGTCAGTGTATGTTTGTAAGCAGTGCATGTATTTCTACTTGATGAATAATTGACAATGTTGTTTTTTATCAGATATGATCCCCCATATGCTATTTTGGTTCTGATGTGATATATTTATCATAGCTAATCAATTTTGTTTTGGTTTCCTTTCCCCCCTGTTCCGAAAGAATAGATGATTCTTTGGAAATTCAACATTTGTTTTGTTAGGATTGAACACCTAGGGAAATTGTAGTAATATAATGTCTGTGTATACATGTGAGTGGACAAGTCAAGACACTGATCACGATATGCATACAAGTTAACTATTTATTCATATTCTTCGTGTATTTCAGTTGACCCCCCCCCCCCAATCTCAGTGCTACTATTGATATCTTGCGTGAGATGGAAAAAACTAGAAACTGTCCGCAAACCAATCAAAATTTGGGCAATGACCCCCCCCCCCTCTTGATGATTTGATAATTACTAATGGTAAGGGAGGCAAAATCTCCCTAAACTTGGAATGGGGAGATGTTATGTGTCTGCTAGATCCAAAAGAAAGTGCATGAGTACAGTGGCGGAGCTTGATCCTGATTCTTGGAGGGGCAGTGGGCTGGGGGGCAACTAAACATGAGTTATAAAACAGTTCTGTCGGATATTTGGATTGTTTATCTATAAAAATTCAAAAGGTTTTGCATGGGCTGGGGGGGGGGGGGGCTGCCTAGGTTGGCCCAGCCGAAGCTCCAACACTGCATGAGTAGGCAAAAGGCCGTAGTGGTGTCGAAGTCTGCCACCAAAAGCCAACGTGCTTGTCTAGATCATGTTCCTTTACCTGGTAGCATTATACAATAACCTAATAGCGCGGGGATAGGAATCGTTCTCCTGGGCTAGAGAAACATACCTACTGAATTCTATCAGTGTTGCTGGGATTTTGTGAATGTATTTGATGAATCTGTTTGTAGCTTTTCTTGCGGGGGTGTTGAATGTTGAAAATCTTAATTATGGGGTTATTACTCTCATTCCCAAACTTTCTGGGGTGCGTAAAATTCAACAATTTTGCCCGATTTGACTTTTGAGATGCCCTTATAAATTGATGACCAAAGTACTAGACAATCTTGTGACTGTTTTTGTTGATAAGATTTTCAGTAGACACCAGAATGATTTTATTAAAATCCGTTATATCATGGATGGTGTGCTCTGCTATCTTTGCATGAAGTTATTCATCATACACACATGAAGATATTAATGGGTATTGTTCTTAAGCTTGAAAAGGTGATGATAAGGTTGATTGGAACTTTCTTCTTGATTGCCTTCGTATTCGATCTGGTGTGAGTGGATTAAAAATATCCTTTTCAACGTGTGTCAAACTCAATGGTAAATTGGGTCCATATTTCCTTAGCGCAAAGGGGTGCGCCGAGGCGACCCTCTTTCTCCCTTCCTGTAATATGGCGGCTAAGTATCTGTCTAAGATGATCATGAACGCTCGGAGATAAGGCCTTATTACTGGGCTCGTGCCTGACTTGATTGATGGACAGGTGGCGGTGCTGCACTATGCAGATGATAGAGTTGTCTGTCTGAAGCATGATTTTGATAAGGGGGAAATTTGAAACTTCTCATGTACATCTTTGACTTGATGTCGGGTTTAAAAATCAACTTACACCTTAACCAACGGAAATGCATCAGAAAAAGAGGGTGCAATTTTCAAAATGGATAATATAGACGATTTTTTACTAGATGGGGTAATTAGTGTCACAAATACATAACTAAATAGTAAAAATGGAATTCACTCTAAGTTTAATTATGAGTGGCCACCCCGTCCGACCTAGTCATTGAACGTATTGTTTGCTCCAACAAAAGAATCAGGTGAGATCTGGTTCTGCCTAACTGGGTTGTTAGATTTATATATGCAATGAAATGGTCATGATAAAATCGTAGTGAAGAGGAAACTAACTACTCCTAATAAGATCATATGAAAATTTCCTGCTCGGCTCCATCGTCGTAGCCTTGTGTAAACTCTACCTTTTGGTTAGGTAACATCGTTGCTTCTTCCTGCAATTACTCAACAACTGCGAGAGAAATTTGACCAAGTAAACTTCTGATTGACGGGGTTATCATCTTTTCTAAGAAAAGTAAAATAATATAATATCTAATCGACGTGATGGTAAGCGGGGGGTGCTACATATAGCAGGTGTATTTTATGTGGATTCATGTATGGATAGACGCGCCTTGATTTCTTCCTTGTTTACACAACCTGCGCTAAGTACAAGTAATATATCGTCTTATGCTGCTGGATTTCATGTATGCCGTCTGATGCTGCTGGATTTCATTACAAGTAATCTGTCGCTAAATCTACAGTTTCAAAGTTTGGAAAGCTCGATTGCATGCATCCTCTTGCAACTTATGGATAGAATAGGAGGAGGAGTTAGTTAGTTACTCTATACAGTATGTCTTTAGAAGCCCACGCATGAGTAGGTGACTTTGTCTAGGTTGGCCTGGAGCTAGAAAACGATTGCCAAGTAGTAAGTAGTAACTTACTTTGCTTTCCTCAACTACTCTTTGACTTACTTCCTGCGCACCAGTTCAGACTATGACAAAGTATATGATAGTACGATAGAAACGCTAGCTTGTTAGATATCTAATTAAACTAATTTATTACATTTATTTCTCTTAATAACCTCATATTTTTAGAGAGAAATACCTTTGTCCTATTAACATTTTCCTTAGTGGTGATGATGGGTGGTGAATTTCCCTGTTACTGGCCTTGCATGCACGCACTGTGCCAACTTGGGTGAGAGTCAGGGCCGGCCCATAGGGCGGGCAAAAGGGGCACCCGCCCTGGGCCCCCGAACGCCAGGGGCCCCGGCCCAGGTACTAGTTTTGTAATATTATTAGTATAAGATCATTCATGCCTTAACACTAGTATGTAGTATTAGAAAATAGAGGCCTAATCAAATTGTCAAAGGCCAGTTGTACGCTCGATCCCGTCTCTTAAAATTCAAAAATACTATTTGTACGACAATAAAAAAGTTGTACTTGTGCGGGACACAACCCCAATTGTAGTTGTTTTTCGCTATTTGGTCCTCTCCAAGTGGATATCCTTATCCACCAACTATTATGGCTTTATTCATAACAATGAGATAACTATGAATAGAAGCGGCACTATCATCAAGTATTCAGTTTGTGCAACAAATTATAATAGATTTGACCTTCATAATTGGTAGGATTGATTTCGGGCAGGATCTTCCACGAAAGTGACCAGGGCCGGGGGTGGGGGGGGGGGGGGTCATCCAGGACTCCCTACATACTATGGCTGGTGGGGGTGGTCAACTGCGAGGTGTTAACATGCGCCCGTTTACTTAGAGCATATCTACCCGATCCCCTATAATTTAACGCCTTATATGCCTCTTTAAAGTTAACTCCTTATAATTATAGGAATTAAATGATGGTCGGAACTAACAGAAAATCTATATTTAACTTCCTACAATATTGACTGGTTTTTCTATCCCTTGTCACATACATTTCAAACAATTGCACAATAATTTATAATTCATTCAAATAATTCAAATTCAAAATACATAACAAATCAACCATAAACATGCATATAGTTCATCTACCTAATAGATTGAAATTAAAACATGAATATAGTTCATTCAAAAAGCAGCACATCGATCAAGTTTGATCTAGAAAATGACAACATAACATGTCTTATGTCGTCGACTAAGATCTACCACATGCATACTGCACGAACTCAAGCACCTTCATTCTCATAACTACCACCATCACCATCAACTAAATCATCACCACTCCCACGGCCATCTCAAAACCATATCATATCTCTTATTGCTTGCTTTTATATCCAAGAGATCATAAAACTCCTCCACTTCAGGATTATCATTGTCTTTGAAATGTTCTCCTTGAGCATACCGCAGACTATCATAATCAAGACCGTCAAGGCCTTGGATGTGTGACTCATGCAATTGAGACATGAAGCTTACAACATCCCCTCCTTCCACACAACAACAACAACAACAACAACAACAAGCTCATAAAGGCCCACGTCCGCAAACCATCACCAATGGGTTGGCCCAAATTTTTGTAATTCCAGGCTAGTAATCGAGCACTTCAGGGCCATGGTCATCGGCCGCAGTTGACAAGGCTGTACGTGCCAGAACATGAGGTGTAGGGATGCCCGGAATAGGGAAAGTGGAGTGCGAGTGGGCGTCATCATGGGTGTTGGGGCCTCTATCCCGACCTTTGATTAGAGCAAAACGGTATGCGCCAAGTTTTCCGTCCTGTAGTGTTATTCCGACATCAGTGACCGATGGGGTAGGGGAGTCGCCTTCCAGTTCTATTCCAGTCAGTTTGAGGCCTGTGATGGCGGTGGTGGCAAGATTAAGCGGCATGACGAGAAGAGATGGTGCCGGCCTTGGGAGGCGGCGGAGGCGACGACAGTAGGGGGAGGGGGGGAGGGTGGGGAGCGGTGGAAAAGTATCATATTCGTAAGAAGTGGCCCTAGTCGAGTAAAATGAGAGAGTTGGACTCGATTTGAGCCTTAACTTATTAAAAATTTACTCCGCCAAACATTCGAGGGTTCAGATAGGTGCGGTTATTAACTCATTTGGAGGAGTTATCACTTTTTAAGGGATCGACTAGAGATGCTTTCAGAACATAATGACGAGATGAAAGTCCATGCCTCCTCATTGACATGATCGGAGGAGATAATGGCGCCCCCAGCCGATAGTTGCATAGGCACCATGGGGGGCACATGTTTCAGCTTGGGCGAGGTAGGCATGCTCGAAGAGCGCATCCCCACGACGATAACTGTCAAGATGCCAATAGTTGGACACAGGCACACAACGTGGTTTTTAACTGGCTATATTTTTTTCTTATTTATGTTTCATGCCGTAGGGTCGAAAGAGGGATGGGACGGACACAAAACTCTCCATTTCCTTGTAACACTCTGATAGAAGCATTTTATTCTCTGATGGAAATGTTTTTCCTGTATGGAAACTGCGACCACACACCTCCATGAAATTAATCAGTTTAATTATGTGGGGTCGGTCAGCCTAGTCATTGGACATACTGTTTGCTCTAACAAAAGAAGCAGACGAGATCTGATGCCAGAAACTTAGTCAGGAAAGCCTAACTAGATTGTTAGATTTATATATGCAATGAACTGGTCATGATAAGGTCGTAGCGAAGAGGAAACTAACCAATCCTGCTAATTAAGATCATATGAAAAGTTCTTGCTCAGCTCCGTCATCATAGCCCTAATGTTTGATTAGGTACGTCAACTAGCGTCGTTGCTTCTTCCTGCAATTACTCAACAACTGCGAGGGAAATTTGACCAAGTAAATATCTCATTACAAGCCCACGCATGAGTATAGGTGACTTTGTAGATTGCCTTACATGACTTTGCTTTCCTCAACTGCTCGTTGATTTAGTTCCTGCGCACCAGTTCATACTATGTCCAAGTATGCGATAGTACGATAGAAACGCTAGCTAGTTAGACATCTAATTAAAGTTATTGAATCCGTTTATTTATCTTAATTAGCTGATTCATTTTGAGACAGAAATACTCTTGTCCTAAATATCTTTTCCTTAAATGGTGATTGGTTGGTGAATTTTCCTGGAACCGACCATGCATGCATGCATGCACTGTGGCAATTTGGGTGAGAGATGAAGAAATCACATCAGATGAACTACTTTCATCTTGCTTTCTCCGCTGCATTGCTTCTTTACACAGAGAACGTGTCTTATCAGGAAACTTGAAAGGTTAATACAGAATAGTATAATTAGCAACCAGAGACCATTTCAATTTGTTGGTCGGTTCCACTTGAGTAGGTAGGTCTATTGCTCATAAGTTTGTGCTGCTCTCTGCGCCTATATAAACGCATGCATCCCTTGCATATTCAAACCATCACTCAGGATACAAACACAAACAAGAACACAAGAGAGAGGGAAAAAGTTCAGATGGCATACTCCACTTCCTTCCTTCTCCTCGCTGCTCTTCTTGCCTTGGTCTCATGGCAGGCCATTGCCTCAGATCCTAGCCCATTACAGGACTTTTGTGTCGCCGACATGCATTCACCAGGTACTACGAACTTCTTTCATGCCATTTTATCCACAAATACATATGCTGAAATTATATGCAAGTTAAAACAACTTTGTAAGATCTAAGCTTACATGTTACATCTCCTCTATACATCCAGTGCGTGTCAATGGGTTTGTTTGCAAGAATCCGATGGAAGTCAACGCGGATGACTTCTTCAAGGCAGCCAACCTTGACAAACCTAGGGTGACCAACAAGGTTGGTTCCAACGTCACCTTGATCAACGTCATGCAGATTGCTGGACTCAACACCCTCGGCATCTCACTGGCACGCATCGACTATGCTCCCTTGGGCCAGAACCCACCACACACGCACCCTCGCGCAACTGAGATCCTTACAGTGCTCGAGGGTACACTGTACGTTGGTTTTGTGACATCCAACCCAGAGAATAGGTTCCTCTCGAAGGTGCTCAACAAAGGTGATGTGTTTGTGTTCCCCGTGGGACTCATCCACTTCCAATTTAACCCCAACCCCCACCAACCCGCTGTTGCAATTGCCGCGCTCAGCAGCCAGAATCCAGGGGCTATCACAATTGCAAATGCAGTGTTTGGGTCAAAGCCATCAATATCAGATGATGTTCTCGCCAAGGCATTCCAAGTGGAAAAGAAGACAATAGACTGGCTCCAGGCTCAGTTTTGGGAGAACAACCACTACTAAGTCAGGCATCTATGATTACTTGGAAAATCAATACACAAATTAAGGACTCGGTTGAGTTTCTATACATGTATCCTAACTTAAATAAAAGGAGAACATGTCAGTCTATGTCTGTAAGCAGGTGCATGTATTTCTACTTGATGAATAATTGACAATGTTGGTTTTTATCAGATATGATCCTCCATATGCTATTTTGGTTCTGATGTGTCATATTTCCCATAGCTAATCAATTTTGTTTTGGTTTCCTTTCCCCTTATTCCAAAAGTATATATGATTCTTTGGAAATTCAACATATGTTTTTGTTAGGATTGAACACCCAGGGAAATTGTATTAATATAATGTTTGTGTGTAATACATGTGATCTATGGACAAGTCAGACACTGATCACGAGATGCAGACAAGTTAATGATATATTAATATTCTTCATGTATTTCAGTTGACCCCCTCTCCCAATCTCAGCGCTAGTATCGATATTTTGCGTGAGTTGGAAAAAACTAGAAACTGTGCGCAAACCAATCAAAATGTGGGAAATGACCCCCCCCCCCCCCTTCCTTGATGATTTGATAATTACTAATGATAAGGGCTACACAAAAAACCCTAAACTTGGGATGGGGAGGTGAGGATGATCCTGATAAGGGGCAGTATGTGCCTGGTAGATCCAAAAGAAAGTGCATGAGTAGGCAAAATGTGGTGGTGGTGTCGAGGTCTGCCACCAGAAGCCAACGTGCTTTTCTAGATCACGTTCCTTTACCTGTTAGCATTATACAACAACCTAATAGAGCGGGGATACTAATCGGGCTCCTGGGCCAGACAACATCCCTGCTGAATTCTATCAGTGTTGCTGGGATTTTGTGAATGATTTGATGAATCCTTTTGTAGATTTTCTTGCGGGGGTGTTGAATGTTGAACATCTTAATTACGGGGTTATTACTCTCATTCCCAAACTTTCTGGGGTGCGTAAGACTCAACAATTTTGTCCGATTTGACTTTTGAGATGCCCTTATAAATTCATGACCAAAGTAATAGTCAATATTGTGATTGTTTTTGCTGATAATATTTTCAGTAGACGCCAGAATGATTTTATTAAAAGTCGTTATATCATGAATGGTGTGCTATCTTTGCATGAAGTTATTCATCGTACACACTTGAAGATAAAAATGGGTATTGTTCTTAAGTTTGAAAAGGTGCATGATAAGGTTGACTGGAACTTTCTTCTTGATTGCCTTCGTATTCGATCTGGTGCGAGTAGATTAAAAAGATCCTTTTCAACGTGATTTTTGTATCGAACTCAATGGTAAATTGGGTCCATATTTCCTTAGCACAAAGGGGTTTGTCTGGGCGACCCTCTTTCTCCCTTTCTGTAATATGGCAGCTAAGTATCTGTCTAAGATGATCACGGACGCTCAGAGAGAAGGTCTTATTATTGGCTCGTGCCTGACTTGATTGATGGAGGGGTGGCGGTGCTGCACTATGCAGATGATAGAGTTGTCTGTCCGAAGCATGATTCTGGTAAGGAGGTAAATTTGAAACTTCTCATGTATATATTTGACTTGATGTTGGGTTTAAAAATCAACTTACACCTTAACCAACGGAAATACATAAGAAAAAGAGGGTGCAATTTTCTAAGTGGATAATGTAGACGTTTTTTCACTAGATGGGGTAATTAGTGTCACAAATACATAACTAATGGTAAAAATGGAATTCACTCTAAGTTTAATTATGAGTTTAATTTTTCCTAGTCATTGAACGTTCTGTTTGCTCCAACAAAAGAATCATGTGAGATCTGGTTCCATCTGGAAGGCCTAACTGGGTTGTTAGATTTATATATGCAATGAACTGGTCATGATAAAATCGTAGCAAAGAGGAAACTAACTACGCCCACTAAGATCATATGAAAAGTTCCTACTCGGCTCCAATATCATAGCCTTGTGTAACCTCTACCTTTTGGTTAGGTAACATCGTTGCTTCTTCCTGCAATTACTCAACAACTACGAGAGAAATTTGACCAAGTAAACAACTGATTGACGGGGTTATCATCATTTCGGCAAAAAGTAAAATAATATAATATTTAATTGACGGACATGGTGTATGTGAGCCCGGGCTCACATGAGCTCGGGTGAATAGTAAAATTGAAAACAAATAAGAAAACTGAATTTTTTTTGTGGTAAACATTGAGAATTTTTTGACATGTGTGCAAAATTTCATAATGAGATCACATTTGTGGAGTTCTGGGCGAATTTTTTTTTGGATGCTCAAAAATACAGTTTTTGAAATCATTTGTGAGCATTGATTTTGTTTTTTTATCCACACATTTACAAATGTGATCTCACAATAAAAGTTTGCACACATATAAAACATTTCACAATGTTTACCACAAAATAATTTCAGAATTTTTCAATTTCATAGTTTCGAAAGCTCGATTGCATGCATCATCTAGCAACTTATGGATAGAATAGGAGTAGTAGTTACTCTGTACAGTATATCTTTAGAAGCCCACGCATGAGTAGGTGACTTTGTCTACGTTAGCCTCGAGCTAGAAAACGATTGCCAAGTACCTTACTTTGCTTTCCTCAACTGCTCTTTGACTTAGTTCCTGCACACCAGTTCAGACTATGACCAAGGCTCTCCGAGGTTAAGCACGTCCACTATAACGTTGGTTACTTCTTCCTGCAATTACTCAACAACTGCGAGGGAAATTTGACGAAGTAAATATCTGACTGACGGGGTTAATAACCTTCCTTTCTATAAAATGTAAAATAATATAGTATCTAATTGAAGTGATGGTAAGAAGCACGGGTAGAAAACAAACCTTTGGATCGAAGCATTTGTCCCGGTCGGATTACGAACCAGGACTAATGCCACCACTAGTTTGAAAAGCTCGATTGCATGCATCCTCTAGCAACTTATGGATAGAATAGGAGTAGTAGTTATTGTATATGTCTTTAGAAGCCCACGCATGACTATCTGACTTTGTCTAGGTTGGCCTCGAGCTTGAAAACTATTGCCAAGTACCATACTTTGCTTTCCTCAACTACTTCCTGCGCACCAGTTCAGACTAGCTATGACCAAGTATATGATAGTACGATAGAAACGCTAGCTTGTTAGATATACTAATTGATTACATTTATTTCTCTTACTAACATCATATTTTTAGAGAGAAATACCCTTGTCCTAAAAACATTTTCCTTAGTGGGTGGTGAATTTTCATGTTACTGGCCTTGCATGCACGCACTGTGCCAACTTGGGTGAGAGATGAAGAAATAATCATAATTGTTACTTAGCCTTACATCACATGAAATAGTACGTTCTATCTAGCTTTATCCGCTGCATTGCTTCTTCCAACGGAGAACGTGTCTTAAAAGAGAACTTGAAAAGTTTATCCAAAATAGTTTAATCAGCAGCCAGCTAGTGACCATTTCAATTTGTTGGTCGGTTTCACTTGACTAGGTCTATTACACACAACTTCGTGTTGCTCCCAGCGCCTATATAAACATATGCATCCCCAGCATATTCTAACCATCACTCAGGCCACGAAAACAACAGGAACACAAGAGAGAGAAATCAGATGGCATCCTCCTCTTCCTTCCTTCTCCTCGCTGCTCTTCTTGTGTTGGTCTCATGGCAGGCCATTGCTTCTGATCCTAGCCCACTGCAGGACTTTTGTGTCGCCGACATGCATTCACCAGGTACTACATGCTTCCCAGTTTATTGTTATGCTATCCCCAAATACAGAAGCTGAAATTATATGAAAGTTGAAACAAGTTCGTAACATCTAACCTGACATGTTACATTAATTGCCTCTATGTACATCCAGTGCGTGTCAATGGGTTTGTTTGCAAGAATCCGATGAAAGTGAACGCAGATGACTTCTTCAAGGCAGCCAACCTCGACAAGCCTAGGGCGACCAACAAGGTTGGATCCAACGTCACCTTGATCAACGTCATGCAGCTTGCTGGACTCAACACCCTCGGCATCTCACTGGCGCGCATCGACTATGCTCCCTTAGGCCAGAACCCACCACACACGCACCCTCGCTCCACCGAGATACTCACGGTGCTCGAGGGTACATTGTACGTTGGCTTTGTCACATCCAACCCGGAGAACAGGTTCCTCTCGAAGATGCTCAACAAAGGTGATGTGTTTGTGTTCCCCGTGGGACTCATCCACTTCCAATTCAACCCCAACCCCCACCAGCCCGCTGTTGCAATTGCCGCACTCAGCAGCCAGAATCCAGGGGCTATAACAATTGCCAATGCAGTGTTTGGGTCAAAGCCACCAATATCAGATGATGTTCTCGCCAAGGCATTCCAAGTTGAAAAAAAGACAATAGACTGGCTGCAGGCTCAGTTCTGGGAGAACAACCACTACTAAGTCAGGCATATATGATTACGTAAAAGGTCAATAGACATATGAATGACTTGGTTGAGTTTCTTAATATGCATCCTAATCTAATAAAATAAATGGGGCACATGTCATTCGAGTGTGTGTCTATAAACAATCAATGAAATTCTATCTTCTGAATATTTGACAATATCTATTTTTATCCGGCTGATATGATCTTATATGCCTTTTGTGATTCTAATGTGTCAATGATATGTTAAATATTGTGAAATCTTATATCATTAGTTCTAACATCTCTAAGAAACATAATATTTTTATATATAACTAGATGGCTCATCTTGCAAAGTTTCTTTATTTCTTTTGCCATTGGTTTTGGAGGATGGTAAGATATTTTTTTGGATCTGTTTATTTAACCACACATAAGAGTTTCATGTGTATTAATTAAGAAAGAAGATATTACATCGCCAAGGAAGTCACAAGAAGTACAAAGATAACATGACGCGACCTAAAGATCAACTACCCGAGAGTTGGTGATCCAAAACCCTAAGACAACCAAACTCAGCGGACGCTAGACGATCGAGAATACAACACACGTTTTGAATGTGTGACACATCCGCATGAACAACATGAATGGTAGTCAAACTATAAGGCGACCTAACTCGACAACCACGATAATCCAAACTCAAATACAAGAACCACATGGACAAATATTCCATCAGCCTCATGATAAAACCCTACGCGCGATCGAAGGGACATTTTTTAGCTGTAGGGACAACATCACCGAGGAAAAATGTTACAAGTTCAACACAGCCAGATCAATTGTGCCTTGGCCATAGAAGTAGGATCAGGAGGGGATGAACACCAATTGGAAGGGAGCATGGGAATCACCCGTGCAGGGGACAAATCTCACTATGATCGACAATCAAGAGGGAGGGAATTGCATGATCTATCTCGGGGTAGAAACGAACCTGTAACAACCGACCAAAAAATGACAACCGGCTGAAGTCGAGCCTCTGATAGGCGAAAAATGTGACTGCAAAAGATCCCGTTTTTCCACGATGAACTCACTAATACTGAAGATCAATGAGATCCCATTTTTCGCTCAACCAGGGGCTAAATAGTAGAGAGCATATCATATAATGTTGTTGCGAAGGTGTTTCAGGTGGAAAAGAATACAATAGACTGGCTCCAGGATCAGTTTTGGGAGAACAATCACTACTAAGTCAATAATCTATGATTAGGTGGGATATCAACGCACAAATTAAGGACATGGTTGAGATCCTATATATTAATCATAATCTATAAAATGAATGGAGCATATGTGATGATAGTTTGTAAAAATGAATTTATTTCTACCTTTAGAATAATTGAAAATGTCATTCATAATAGTGATATGACCAGATATGTTTTTAATTGGTTCCTATGTGTCATATTTATCAAATAAAATAAAATATTAGGTTCTTTTCTCCTTGTCCGAAAACAACAGATGATTATCTCGTCAATATATGTTTGGTCCTAGGGTTGCAGCTCAGGATTATCTTGCAATACATCTAAAGAATGGAATAGTTGGAACTCGGTTATGCTCGGGATTGCAATGTGTAAGTTGAATGCGCAAAAGATTCTTTCAGGATTCGTTGTTATGGTGTCCCGCTTTCTACTGAATGTAATAAGTAATTTACGGTTCCCTTGCTTTTAAAGTTGCTTTGGTTGTTGCTACTTCTATTTTCTTGCATGCTTTGTTTTAACTTGTTCAAAACTCTTGTAAGTTTTATTGTCGGTTTATCTAATGAAAATCAATGATGTAGCTCATTGTATAAAAAATGAGTGTTATATTTCTTTCATAAGTTTAACCAGGTTTGAAAAATCAACTCCAACATATATAGAAAACATACATACATTTACAGAAGAAACGATTATTACCAGAACTCCTCGCCCAGCAGATGGAAACGTCTTTCTATTTTAGAAAGGCCAACTAGATTGTTAGATTTATGCACTGTACTGGTCATGCCTAATAAAAAAACTCTTTGCAAGAGGATGCTAACTAGTCTTGATAACATCATATGACAAGTTCCTGCTCTCTATCGCCATTGCCTTTGTGGCAGCTCTGCTTTTGGTTGGACATTTCATCCATTAATGTCGTCGCTTCTCCTGAAAGTACTCAAACCACTTCTGGAGAAGTTTGACTAGGTAATAACTGGATGATGTGATGATAACGTACATGTCGGGGCTGCTACATAGTATAATAGATGTATTAGGTGGATTCCTGCGTGGATCAACACACTCGATTTCTTCCTTGTTGGTACACAATCCGACGCATCATCTTATGTTGCTGAATTTCATGACAAAACTATTGGCAAATAGACAATTTGCTGATATTATTAGTGTTTGTAGTTTGAAAAGTTAGACTGCACACATTATTCTATGGCTACTTTCACTACAGGACTATGGTCTTACGCCGACGGCCAAATGTCGGGACCGTCGGCGTAGATGGCCCAGCTCGCTAGCCAAGGCAGTGGGCCGTCGGCGTCCAGGAACCGTCGGCGTAGGTCTTTTCAGGCCGAGGGCCGCCTTCGGCGTAGAAAGGCTGTCAGTGTAGGCCTGACAGGTGGCCTAGGTGACGGTCGCGCGTTAACGGCGTTAGCCCAGCAGATGCTACGCCAACGGACCCAACCTTTCTAAATATGCATCCTAATCTATAAAATAAATGGGGCACAAGTCATGCTAGTGTGTATCTATAAACAATGAATGTACCTGTATCTTATTAATAATTGACCATATTGAATTTTATCCGGATGATATTATCTCATATGATTTGTGTGGTTCTGATGTGTCAATGATATGTTAAATATTGTGAAATTTATCCGAAACACATCTCTGTTCAGATTAAACTAACTAAGAAATGGCTCATCGATTGATGCGGAGGCCGGGGGTACACCTCCCTTTCCAAAAAAACTAAGAAATAGTTGAACAAATGTGAAGGAATAAACGCCATGGCCTCATATAACCCAATTTATTTTGTGTTGCAATTCTCAATGATTCACATGCATGAAGACAGAAGATATGTAATGCAGACTTAATTAAATGTAAACATAACAAAGGTTAACATTGAGGAAGTAGATATAGGAGCATCCTAGCCCAGGAACTACATGTCGTTGGCTTGTCGCTGTAGAAAATATATGTACCAACTACCAAGGAGCAGCCACACACCGGTGGGGAGGCAGAAGTATGAACCTGTAGGTCGTTGAGTAAGTCTGTCGAGGTTCAGTGTTGTAAATCAGGGAATAATCAGGAAAACCAATGGAGGGGGGAGGTTTCCTCCGGCTTGCCAGCACACAAGATGAAGATGAGCAAAGCGGAGGAGCTCAAACTTATGCCCTTCCTCCTGTTCTCTGGTACATCTAAGAAGGCTAGGGATGGAGGACGCGTTCGAGCATGCGGCATGAGAGGAGCACGTGAGAAGAATGGGCGGGAGGGTTGCGAGTTCGCGGCAATAATCTATGCACCTCTTGTCGAGCATCAGCGGGCGGGAGACGCGGCACGACGGAGTATGAACAATAGTATTTCATCGAGTGTATCGATCCAAAGTGAAGAAATCACCTAGAAAATTCTACAGCGGCGGGGCGGTGCATGCAAGTCAATGTTATTTAAGCTACACACGTGTCGACACAGAAAAGAGGACGTCCACAGCCTCAAACGCACAGAAATGGCTAGAACTTAGCCAGTTTGTATTATAAGTATACACCCCCTGCATGTTCAAACCATCACTCACGCCACAAACAGAAATAGGAACACAAGAGCCAAGGAAACAAAAATCAAATGGCATCCTACTCTTCCTTCCTTCTGCTTGCTGCTCTGCTTGCGTTGGTCTCATGGCAGGTCACTGCGTCCGATCCTAGTCCACTGCAGGATTTTTGTGTCGCCGACATGCATTCACCAGGTATTATGGACTCCCGGGTTTCCTGACATGTTATCATCCAATACATACATTGAAATGATTTTTTCTAGAAATTATATGCAAGTCGAAACAACTTTGTAATATATCAACTTACATGTTACATCTCTTGTGCATCCAGTGCGTGTTAATGGGTTTGTTTGCAAGAACCCGATGGAGGTCAATGCAGATGACTTCTTCAAGGCAGCCAACCTCGACAAGCCTAGAGTGACTAACAAGGTTGGATCCAACGTCACCTTGGTCAACGTCATGCAGATTGCTGGACTCAACACCCTTGGCATCTCACTGGCGCGCATCTACTATGCTCCCTTAGGCCAGAACCCACCACATACGCACCCTCTCGCCACCGAGATCCTCACGGTTCTCGAGGGTACACTGTATGTTGGCTTTGTCACATCCAACACGGAGAATCGTTTCCTCTCGAAGGTACTGAACAAAGGTGATGTGTTTGTGTTCCCCGTGGGGCTCATCCACTTCCAATTCAACCCGAACCCGCACCAGCCTGCTGTTGCAATTGCAGCACTCAGCAGCCAAAACCCAGGGGCTATCACAATTGCCAATGCAGTGTTTGGGTCAAAGCCACCAATATCAGATGATGTTCTTGCCAAGGCGTTTCAGGTGAAAAAGAATACAATAGACTGGTTTTTTTCAGTTCTGGGAGAACAATCACTACTAATTAAGTCAGACATGTGTGACTGCGTGGAAGATCAGTACAAACATTAAGGACTTGGTTGAGTTTCTATACATGCATCCTAATTTATAAAATAAAGGAAGCATATGTCTGTGTATGTGTCTGTAAGCAGTGCATGTATTTCTACCGTATGAATAATGGATAATATTGGTTTTTATCAGACATATATGATACCATATACTATTTTGGTTACGATGTATCATAACTAAATATGATTATATGCAAAACGGAGTCTCGACAAATCAATTTTGTTTTGGTTTCTTTTCCGCTTGTTCCAAAACAATACATGATTCTTTAGAAATTCAACATATGTTTACAATATGATTGAACACCTAGGGAAACTGTACTTATACAATATTTGTTCGTAATACATGTGATCTGTATACAAGATCAAACATTGATTACGAGATGCAGAAAGTTAATTTGTACTCATATTTTTCATGCATATCAGTTTTCCTCTTCAATTTCAGTTTGCAATTTAATTATTTACAAGTCTTTTCTCACCAGTTCTCACCATGAGTATATATGCAAAACGGAGTCAATCAAACATTTATCGTTAGCCATTCTATTTCCAGGAGCTCGATCAAACATGACTATTGTTGATAATATTGTCAGGAATATGGAGTGAGTTAATTATGATATAAAATTAAACAAATATGTAGCCAAACATTATGAAAAAATCATAGGATTGATTAAATGAATCTGACGGAGGCATTAGTTCCTTGAGAATGATATGTTGGGATGAGTTATCAAAATCAACCTAGGGGGTTAGATGCATTTTCATGTTGGTCCTCGACTACGTGGTATGGAAAAAGTAGGGGTAAGGAAGAAGTAGGGGCATGCATTCATCCGTGCGCATGCGTGCATAAGCTCCCTCGAAATATTCTCCTTGGTCATACTTCAGACTATCATAATCAAGATTGATGAGGCCTTGGACATTGAGACATGAGCTTGCAACATCCCTCTCCCTCCACACTACAATAAACAACAACAACCTCATAAACCCCTGCGTCCGCAAACCATCACCAATGGGTCGGCCCAAAAAGAAAAGACAAAAATGCTCCCATGCATGTAAACGAGCACTTGATAGTCGTTATCCTCGACCGTGGTTGCGAAGGCCGAACACCCAAGAGGAGGAGGTGTAGGTGATGCTTGGAACGAGGCAAGGGGAGGGCGAGTGGGAGTTAATGCGCATCACAGTCGCTGGAGCCTCTATGCCGGCCTTTGTTAACGATGCGGCAACCCACACCATGTTCTTCGTCCGCAACCTCTTGGCGGCGGTGCGCGGGCCAATTTTGATGGTCTCACACTAACGTTAGTGGCTGATGGGGTAGGGGAGTTACCTTTCGTTTCTGTTCCTGCTTGAAACGAGGCCGGCGGTGGTGGTGGCGGCAAGATTGGGCGGCATGATGGCGGTAGGGCGGTGGGGTGGGGTGGAGCGGCCGAAATTATCGTATACCTAAGAGGTGGCTCCTGTCGAGTAAAATAAGAGAGTTGGGCTCCATTTGAGCCTTAAGTTCTCAAAAATTTAATCTGATAAACATTGAAGGGTTTGGTTAGGCGCGGTTAACTCCTCATTTTTACCGGTTAGCAGTTTTTAAGGGATCAGCTAGAGGTTCTCTCAGATCTTAATGACGAGATGAAAGTCCATGCCTCCTCATTGACAGGATCGGAGGAGGAAATGGCACCCTCTAGCGATGGCTGCGTAGGCACCATGGAAGAACATGTAGCATCTCGGGTGAGGTGAATATGCTCGGAGAGCACACCCTATGGCGAAACTGTCAATGTGCCAATAATCAGACACAGGTGTGCATGTGATTCGACCGACTATATTTTTCCTTTTTGTTTCATGCCGTAGGATTGAAAGAGGGACGGGACGGGCACAAAACTCTCTATTTTCTTGTATTGCTTTATTATAGGAACATTTTATTCTCTGATGGAAATGTCTTTACTATATGGAAATTGCAACCACACACACCTCTAGGAAATTAATCATTTAATTGCGAGGGGCCGCCCGGCCTAGTCATTGGACATCCTGTTTGCTCTATTAAAAGAAGCAGGTGAGATATGATGCCATGAACTTAGTCAGGAAGGCCTAACTAGATTGTTATATTTAAACATGCAGTGAGTTGGTCATGATAAAATCGTAGCGAAGAGGAAACTAACTACTCCTACTAAGATCATATGAAAAGTTCCTGCTCAGCTCCATCGTCATAGCCCTGTCATCTTTTTGGTTAAGCACGTGGTTACTTCTACCCGCAAAAAAATAATATAACGTGGTTACTTCTTCCTGCAATTACTCAACAACTGCAAGGGAAACTTGACCATGTAAATATCTGACTGACGGGGTTAATAACCTTTTTTTCTATAAAATGTAAAATAATATAGTATCTAATTGAAGTGATGGTAACAAGGAGCTGCTACAAATAGCAGGTTATGCTGGTGGATTTCTTGACAACGAACCTATCAGCAAATCTACAATTTGCTAGTTTCAAAAGCTATGGCAACATCTGGAAAGAACAGTAGTATTGCACGCATCCTATGGCAACATCTGGAAAGAACAGGAGTCAGGAGTAGTAGTCACTCTATATCTCTTTACAATCCCACGCATGAGTAGGTGAGTTTGTAGATTGCCTTACATGACTTGGCTTTCCTCAACTGTTCTTTGACTTACTTCGTGCGCACCAGTTCAGACTTCAGACTATGACCAAGTATATGACAGTAGCTAGTTGGATATAAAATTAAACTTGTTGGTTACATTTATTTATCTTAATTTCCTTATTTTTTTGAGGGGTCCTGATATTTTTTTAGAGAGAAATACTCTTGTCCTAAAAATGTTTTCCTTAATTAACGCTGATGGGTGGTGAATTTTCCTGGAACCAGCCATGCATGCATTCACTGTGACAACTTGGGTGAGAGATAAGAACTACTCCCTCCGATGCAAATTAATCGACGCACACTTAGTATAACTTTGTATTAGAGTTGTACTAAATGTGCGTCAATTAATATGGATCGGAGGGAGTAATAAATTTTATTACTCAGCCTTACATCACACAGGAACTAGTTTTATCTGGCTTTATCCGCTGCATTGCTTGTTTCAACGGAGAACGTGTCTTAACAGGGACCTTGAAAGGTTTATACAAAAAAGGATAATTAATCAGCAGCCAGAGACCATTTCAATCTGTTGGTCGGTTCCACTTGAGTAGGTAGGTCTATTGTCCATAAATATGTGCTGCTCTCTGCGCCTATATAAACACTTGCATCCCTTGCATATTCAAACCACCCACTCAGGCTACAAACACAAACAAAAACACAAGAGAGAGGAAACAAATTAGATGGCATCCTCCACTTCCTTCCTTCTCCTCGCTGCTCTTCTTGCCTTGGTCTCATGGCAGGCCATTGCCTCAGATCCTAGCCCACTACAGGACTTTTGTGTCGCCGACATGCATTCACCAGGTACTTCCTAGTTCCAGTTTTCCGTCATGTTATCTGCAAATACATATGCTGAAATTATATGCAAGTTGAAACAACTTTGTGAGATAAAGCTTACATGTTACATCTCCTTTTATTTCCCCAGTTCGTGTCAATGGATTTGTTTGCAAGAACCCGATGGAAGTCAATGCAGATGACTTCTTCAAGGCAGCCAACCTCGACAAGCCTAGAGTGACTAACAAGGTTGGATCCAACGTCACCTTGATCAACGTCATGCAGATTGCTGGCCTCAACACCCTTGGTATCTCTCTGGCGCGCATCGACTATGCTCCCTTAGGGCAGAACCCACCACATACTCACCCCCGCGCCACTGAGATCCTCACAGTGCTTGAGGGTACATTGTACGTTGGCTTTGTCACATCCAACCCAGAGAACAAGTTCCTCTCGAAGGTGCTCAACAAAGGTGATGTGTTTGTGTTCCCCGTGGGACTCATCCACTTCCAATTCAACCCCAACCCCCACCAGCCCGCTGTTGCAATTGCTGCCCTCAGCAGTCAGAACCCAGGGGCTATCACAATTGCCAATGCGGTGTTTGGGTCAAAGCCACCAATATCAGATGATGTTCTCGCCAAGGCATTCCAAGTGGACAAGAAGACAATAGACTGGCTCCAGGCTCAGTTCTGGGAGAACAACCACTACTAAGTGAGGAAAATATGATTATTTGGAAGATCAGTACACGAATTACAGACTTGGTTGAGTTTTTATACATGCATCCTAATTTATAAAATAAAAGGAGCACATGTCAATATATGTATGTAAGCAGTGCATGTATTTCTACTTTATGAATAATTGAGAATATTGGTTTTTATTAGACATATATGATCCCATATGCTATTTTGGTTATGATGTGTCATATTTCCCTTAACTAATCAAGTTTTTTTGGTTTACTTTCCCCTTGTTCCGAAACAAAAGACTGGAAATTCAACATATGTTTACGTTGTGAGTGAACACCTAGGGAAATTGTACTTATATAATGTTTGAGTGTAATACATGTGACCTATGTACAAAGTTTAGACATTGATTACGATATGCAGACAAGGTATTTTATTATTTATATTTTTCATGTATGTCACTTTTCCCCTTAAATTTCTGTTTTCGATGTAATTATTTACAAGTCTTTTCTCACTAGTTCTCACCATGTCTAGATATAGGCTCCAATATGAGTATATGCAAAACAAGTCAATCCAGTATTTATCTTTACACATTCTTTTTCTAGGAGCTAGATCAAACATAACTAGTGTCGATAACATTGCCATGAATCTGGGGAGACTTAATTACGGTATAAAATTAAACAAATATGTAGCAAAACATTATGAAAAAAATCATAGGATTGACAAAATGAACCTGAAGGAGGAACTAATTCGCTGAGACGATATGTTGACATGAATTATGAAAATCAACCTATGGGGTTAGATGCATTTTCATGTTGATCCTCGACTACCTGGTATAGAAGAAGAAGAAGAAGAAGAAGAAGAAGGCCACACTACGGAGCATGCATGCCTTGATCCGCACACATGCATGTATCTGCGTCATCCTCTCAAATGCTGCCACGCTCCTAACAATACTCTATAGGAACAAGGATGGAGTCGTCGCAAGGTTGCAAAAGATAGAGGCCGGCGGCGGGGGAGAGGAGAGGGCACTGAGCAGTACCACCGCTAAGAAGGAAACGCTGCTAAGTGGCTAACTCAGAGTGACCGTGGTCCAGGATGACAGGTAGTGTTGGCCGAGTTATGGGCGAAGCTCGTGTGGTTCATTGCGCCATCGGACAAAGTGGTCATCCACGTCGAGATGCTCAACACTGGTGGATAATTTATGATGTAGTTCAGTAGTTGTGAATACTTATCATCGACACCAACGACGATGAGAAACTCATCAAGGGTGCACCTGCGACGTGTTTGAGAGAATTCCCGGGAGAGATGGGTGGAGTGGATCAAGGAGAGAGAGAGAGAGACTATTGACATAACGATCACCCTATCATAATTGAGTTTGTTTACCAGAACCTGAATTAGTAGCAAGTGGTAGTTTTTTGAATTTTTTGGTTAAAAATACTATTTGTAGGACAATAAAAAAGTTGTACTTGTGCGGGACACAACCCCAATTGTAGTTGTTTTTCGCTATTTGGTCCTCTCCAAGTGGATATCCTTATCCACCAACTATTATGGCTTTATTCATAACAATGAGATAACTATGAATAGAAGCGGTACTATCATCAAGTATTCAGTTTGTGCAACAAATTATAATAGATTTGACCTTCATAATTGGTAGGATTGATTTCGGGCAGGATCTTCCACGAAAGTGACCAGGGCCGGGGGTGGGGGGGGGTCATCCAGGACGCCCTACATACTATGGCTGGTGGGGGTGGTCAACTGCGAGGTGTTAACATGCGCCCGTTTACTTAGAGCATATCTACCCGATCCCCTATAATTTAACGCCTTATATGCCTCTTTAAAGTTAACTCCTTATAATTATAGGAATTAAATGATGGTCGGAACTAACAGAAAACCTATATTTAACTTCCTACAATATTGACTGGTTTTTCTATCCCTTGTCACATACATTTCAAACAATTGCACAATAATTTATAATTCATTCAAATAATTCAAATTCAAAATACATAACAAATCAACCATAAACATGCATATAGTTCATCTACCTAATAGATTGAAATTAAAACATGAATATAGTTCATTCAAAAAGCAGCACATCGATCAAGTTTGATCTAGAAAATGACAACATAACATGTCTTATGTCGTCGACTAAGATCTACCACATGCATACTGGCGGTGAAGGCGCGACGGGCGGTCGGGATCCCGCCGGAGGGCGGCACCGGCGACCAGTCCCATGAGGCGGCGACCTCGAGCTCGGGTCATGGCGGCGGCGTTCCTAGAAGAAGAGAGAGAGGAAGGAGTTAGGAGAGAGGGAGGGAGAGGAATAGAGAGAGGAGGAGGGAGAGATGGCCGGCGGGGGTGGAGAGGATGGCCGACGGTGGAGGCGCCCTGGCCGGAGGCGCGCGGCGACGCCGGTTGCGGCCTCGGGCGTGGGGGCGGCGGCTAAGGAGAGAGAGAGAAGGTGGAGGTGGAGGGGCGATCTGGGCCGTTGGATCGGCCGATCCGACGGTCCAGATTCGCTGGGGTGAATCCAGATCTGAGATTAGGGTTTGCTGCGAAAAACGGGGGTATTTTCCAGATCTGGGGGGCTAGTTAGTGCTTAGGGAAACCCTAAGTGGTGGGGTGGTCTATTTATAGCCTGGGTGACCGGCAGTTTGCAAAAACATCGCCGGTTTTTTTCTCGCGCGCGCGGTGCTCACTTTTCTGACCGCTGGGGGTCCGTAGTACCTCCGATTCGGGTAAAACTTCGAACTGCGCGATCAGCGCGTCGAGCCGGAGGCGTTCACCTCACGCTGGAACCGTTCCGAAAACACTTTACGGTGCGCTATAAAAATAACCCGTTTAATTATTAAACGGGGTTTTCGTTCCGTTGGCTGCAGCTGGTCTCGTGCGGTTTTCGCGACGATGATCGAGTGAAACCCGGTGTTGCAAAGGTCGAGTGTCAGGGTGGCAAGGGCCGGTCTCCGTCCGGTACGAGATAAGAGGGGAAAAATAATCGCCGATCAATAAATCGGGGATGCAAACACCGCAAACAAATCAGACAATCAAACAATTCACACTAAAAACATTTTTTTTTATTTTTTATGAAATCTGGGTTGTTACAGTTAGATCGAGAATACAACACGAGTTTTGAATGTGTGAAACGTCCGCATGCACAACATGAATGGCAGTCAAACTATAATACGACTAACTCGACAACCACGATAAATCAAAACTCAAATACAAGAACCACATGGACAAATTTTCCATCAGCCTCATGACAAAACCATACGCATGATCCTAGGGACAACATCACCGAGGAAAGAGGTTACAAGTCAAACACATCCAGATAATTTGTGCCTCAGCCATAGAAGTAGGATCAAGAGGGGAAGGCCACCGATTGGAAGGGAGCATGGGAATCACTCGTGCAAGGGAAAAATCTCACTATGACCGACAATCAAGAGGGAGGGAATTTCATGACTGGCCTCGGGGTAGAAGCCAACCTGCAACAACCGACCAAAACTGACCACCGGCTGAAGCCGAGCCTCTGATAGGCGAAAAATGTGACTGCAAAAGCTCCCGATTTTCCACGATGAACTCGCTGATACTGAAGATCAAGGAGATCCCCTTTTTCGTTCAACCAGGGGCTCTTATGGATTTAAAAAGCTTAGAGCACTTTGATTGAAAGGATTTTTATAAGAATTTTGGATGCTTAGAATCCTTAGGAATTTTTCTTTATCGATCAATTGATTTGTTGGATAAATTTTATTGGACATTTTCCTATGGATATATTTTTACTACATTACATAGGAATTTTAGCATCCACTCAAAACTCTTGAAAATAATCCTTTTGTTTTTCGTATGCTGCAATCAAGTAAACCAAGATCAGGTAGGATTCAAATGCACATGACATTACATTCATATGTTCTTAGAATCATGTGAATGAAAGAAGCCCACTTGTAGTTCTCAATGGAAGCCAATGTAATAAAAGTTGACTAGAAAATTACTAGCTTCAAATGGAATATCCTATATCTATGGGATGCAGAGTTGTGCTCACTAACACCTATTTCAACAGTGTGCCTTTATACCTTTTTTTGAGAAACCCTTTATACCTTTTCCCCTTCCTAGAAGAAATAAAAGGAGTGATGAATAGGATGTACTTTAATAGGGCTAGGATGCTGTGGAAGAAAGTAGAAGAACAAATAAAATACCACCTACCAAACTGTCCTACAATTTGTATCCCAAAAGATTGCGGTAGCATGGAATACTGAACTTGCATGTGATGAATCAAAACTTGTTGTAAAAATAAAATAGAGCTAAAACCCTCTTCGGGGAAGATAGATGGGCAAGTGATTTACCTTTTCTATCTAATTATCCTAGTTACACAACATTATTTTCACAACGATGGTCATAATAGATGTGGTTGATGTAATTGCTATGTCTGATGAATCTAACAAAGTTAGGTGGATTATGAAGGGAATATGCCCGAGAGGCAATAATAAAGTGTTTATTATATTATTCCTTGTTTATGATAAACGTTTATTTCTCATGCTAGAATTGTATTAACCGGAAACGTTGATACATGTGTGTTTAATAAACAAACAATGGTTCCTAGTAAAGCCTCTCTTTTAACTAGCTCGTCGATTAACAGATGATCAAGGTTTCCTGATCATGAACATTGGATGTTGTTAATAACGGGATCATATCATTAGGAGAATGATGTGATGAATATATACCCAAACTAAGCATTCGAAGTAATCTTGTTCCTTAGACCATGAGATCATGTCAATCACTAATACCGAAAGAATACTTTAATGACATCAAACGTCACACCGTAACAGGGTGACTATAAAGGTGGTGTTAGGTATTCGGAAAGTATTAGTTGAGGCTCATGGATCAAGAATGGGATTTGTCCATCCAAAATGACGGAGAGATATACTCTGGGCCCTCTCGGTGATATCACATTGACACCGCTTGCAAGCACGTGACTAGGTCACAAGAATGTCATATCACAGAACGAGTAAAAGAGTACTTGTCGGAAACGAGATCGAACAAGGTATGGTTGATACCGATGATCGGATCTCGGACAAGTAAAATATCGCGAGACAAAGGGAATTAGTTATGACGTTGATGGTACACGATCACAAGATTCATCGTTGAATATATAGGAGTCATCACGGATCTCCAGATCCCGCTGTTGATTATTGATCGGAGAGGTGTTTCAATCATGTCTGTATTATTCGCGAACCGTAGGGTGACACACTTAAGGTTTGATGATGCATTTTGAGAGGATAAGGAATATTGAAGAATGTTTTGGACAGCACCGAAATTTTTTCGGGTAAAATTGAAATAGTTCAAGGGGTTTTTGTCGGATGGTTGTTAATAGAATTAACAAATGATTCGAGGTGCAATGTGCAAATGTTTGTTAATAGGATTAACAAATATTAAATAAAGAAATAGAAATGTTTTATTTATTTATTAAAGAAAACCTTTGGATTTTCCAAGTGGACAATTAAAGGAGCATGAGTGGGTGTGAGTGTGGCTTCCACTCACATCAAGAGGGGAAGAGGTGGGGGCACCATGAGTTGGCCGCACCCCCCCCCCCTTGGGCTGCCCACTCCTCCCCTATAAAAGGAGGGTGAGGGCTTCCCCTCCCATATACTTGCCTCACCTCCCTTCCTCTCCACTCGCTGCTCCATACCATGGTCTTCCGCTTGGCGAAGCCCTGACCGTGGGATTCTTCACCGCATCACTTTGTTGTGCTGCTGGATTTCCGGGGATCCTCTACTTCCGCTGTCCCGCTGGATCGAGGGAACGGAGGTCGTCATCAAGCTATACGTGTGACCGAGCACGGAGACGCTCAGCGTACATCATCGCGATCTTGAGATCGGCAAGTGAACCACTACATCATCCACGAGATTTGATCTCGTAACGTTTTAAGTCTTCGAGGGTGAGTTCTTCTATGACATCCTACTCGTTGCTTACATCTCCTAGATTAGATCTTGGCTTGTTGGTTGTTTATGCGTAGGAATTTTTTTTGTTTTCCTTGCTACGAACCCTTCAGTGGTATCAGAGCCTCGTCTATGCGTAGATGGTTTGTACGAGTAGAACACATATGGATGTGGGCGTTGATGATCATGGTTTTGCCTCCTTTTGTATTTTGGATCCTAGTGGCATAGTGGGATGAAGCGGCCCGGACTAACCTTACATGTCCGCGTACATGAGACTTGTTCCACGACTGACATGCAACTTGTATTGCATAAGTGGCTGGCGGGTGTCTGTCTCTCTCACTATAGTTAGGACCTAATCTACAACGGGTTGTTAAAAATATGTTTTATCAACGTTGTAGTTTATGTTCGTAGGTATGAACGGTTCTATCTTCGTAAGCCCAAGCCACGTAAAATATGCAAAAATAAATTAGAGACGTCTAACTTGTTTTTGCAGGGCATGTGATGTGATATGGTCAATGTTAAAAATTTGATGTATGAGATGATCCATTTTGTAAGTTATTGACATACCGGCAGGAGCCATATGGTTGTCTTATTATTTATGGCCTGCGTGCTGTATATCATATCCATGTGATATGTTGTAATTTGATGGACAATCAAGATGGAGGTGCCATGGACCTTGGTGCCACGCCGGTGGGATGATGAAGATCATACCATGATGCACAAGATGGAGATCAAGTGCAAGAAGGACCATATCATATCACATTATCCATGCATGTGATGTTAATCCTTTTATGCAACTTATTTTGCTTAGACCGTGACGGTAGCATTATAAGATGATCCCTCTCAATTAATATCAAGATAATAATGTGTTCTTCCTTAGTATGCACCGTTAAGAAAGTTCGTCGTTTCGAGATACCACGTGATGATCGGGTGTGATGGACTCTACGTTCGCATACAACGGGTGTTTTCAAGCCTAGCATGTACAGACATGGCCTTGAAACACACGCAATACAATGGTTCTACTTGGCGAGCCTAGCATGTACAGACATGGCCTCGGAACACGAACCGAAAGGTAAAGCATAAGTCATATGGATGATATGATGAACATGTCGATGTTCGCCTTTTCAGCTACATCATCTCACGTGATGATCGGTTTTGGTGTAGTGAATTTGGTTTGTGTAATCACCAAAACGACTAAGAGGGATGTTGTTTTTGAGTGGGAGTTCATGGGATAATTTTTTTTTGAATTAACTAGAACTTAATTTATCATAAACTTAGTCTAAATAGTCTTTGCAAATATGTTGTAGATCATGGCTGCACCTACCTTCAATTTCAATATGTTCATGGAGAAAGAAAAGCTAGCGAACAATGGTAGCAACTTTACCAACTGGGAACTTAACCTGAGGATTCTCCTCATCGCTTGCAAGAAGCTCTATGTGCTTGATGCACCGCTAGGTGACCAGCCCACTGATGATGCTTCTGATGAAGATAAAAATGTTTATCTGACTCAAAAAGAAGACCACAGTATAGTTCATTGCGGCATCCTTTATGGATTAGAACCAGAGCTGCGAAAACGTTTCGAGAACAGCACTGCTTATGCTACAATGGGACAATTGAAAATGATTTTCGATACCCATGCTGCAGTTGAGAGTTATGATGCTTCAGAAAAGTTCTTTAGCTGCATGATGAAAGAGAACAGCTCCGTCGGTGAGCACGTACTCAAAATGTCTGCGTACGCTGATAAGCTCATAGCCTTGGGAATAACGATTCCCAATGAGCTAGGGATACATCGTGTTCTTCAATCTCTGCCACCTAGTTACAAGAACTTTGTGATGAACTATAATATGCAAGGGATGAAGAAGTCTCTTCCTGAGCTTCTCTCGATGCTTAAAACTGCTGAAGTGGAAATCAAGAAAGAGAATCAAGTGTTGATGATCAATAAGACCACTAGTTTCAAGAAAGGCAAGAAAGGAAAACCAAAGGGCAACTTCAAGAAGGTTGGCAAGTCTGTTTCTACACCTGAGAAGAAAACCAAGAATGGTCCTAAGCCTGAGACTGAGTGCTTCTATTGCAAGGGCACTGGCCACTGGAAGCGAAACTGCCCCAAATATCTGGCAGATAAGAAGGACGGCAAAGTGAACAAAGGTATATGTGATATACATGTTATTGATGTGTACCTTACTAGTACTCGCAGTAGCGCCTGGGTATTTGATACTGGTTCGGTTGCTCACATATGTAACTCGAAACAGGAACTGCAGAATAAGCGACCACTAGCAAAGGATGAGGTGACGATGCGCGTCGGCAATGGATCAAGAGTTGATGTGATCGCCGTCGGCACGCTACCTCTTCGTTTACCGTCTGGATTAGTTATAAACCTGAATAAATGTTATCTGGTGCCTGCGTTGAGCATGAACATCATTTCTAGATCTTGCTTAATGCAGAGTGGTTATTCCTTTAAGTCCGAGAACAATGGTTGTTCGATTTATATGAATAATATCTTTTATGGTCACGCACCTGAGAAGACTGGTTTATTTCTTTTGAATCTTGATAGTATTGATACACATATTCATAGTGTGAATGCCAAAAGAATCAAGTTAAATGATGATATTGCTACTTACATGTGGCATTGCCGCTTAGGTCATATTGGTGTTAAACGCATGAAGAAGCTCCATTCTGATGGACCCTTAGAATCACTTGATTATGAATCATTTGAAACGTGTGAACCATGCCTTATGGGCAAGATGACTAGAACCCCGTTTTCAGGTTCTATGGAACGGGCGACAGACTTACTGGAAATCATACATACTGATGTGTGTGGACCAATGAGTGTATCGACACGCGGTGGATACCGTTATTTTGTCACTTTCACAGATGATTTGAGTAGATATGGATATATTTACTTAATGAAACACAAATCTGAGACGTTTGAAAAGTTCAAAGAATTTCAGTGTGAAGTTGAAAATCATTGTAACAGAAAGATTTAAATTCTATGATCTGATCGTGGAGGTGAATATTTAAGTTACGAGTTTGGCATGCATATGAAACAATGTGGAATGGTTTCACAACTCACACCTGCCGGAACACCACAGCGTAATGGTGTTTCCGAACGTCGTAATCGTACTTTATTGGATATGGTTCGATCTATGATGTCTCTTACAGATTTGCCACTGTCATTTTGGGGTTATGCACTAGAGACCGCTGCATTCACTTTAAATAGGGCACCATCTAAATCCGTTGAAACGACACCGTATGAATTATGGTTTGGAAACAAACCTAAGCTGTCATTTCTAAAAGTTTGGGGCTGCGATGTTTATGTGAAGAAGCTTCAACCTGATAAACTCGAACCCAAAGCGGAAAAATGCATCTTCATAGGATACCCTAAGGAAACAATAGGGTACACCTTCTATCACAGATCCGTAGGCAAGATTTTCGTTGCCAAGAATGGATCCCTTTTAGAGAAGGGGTTTCTCTCGAAATGTGTGAATAGTAGGAAGGTAGAACTCGATGAGGTTATTGAACCTTCTCTTCTTGGAATGGCGAGTAGCGCAGCACCGGAAGTTGTTCCAGTGCCGACTCCGTCAGTTGAAGAGGGAACTAATGATCAAGATCATGAAACTCCAGAAGAGGAAACTACCGTGCTTCGCAGGTCAGCTAGGGAACGTACAGCTCCTGAACTGTATGGGAATCCCGTCTTAAACTTCATGGTAGATGGGAGTGATGACCCTGCGACGTATGATGAAGCAATGATGAGCCCAGATTCCAACAAATGGCTTGAAGCCATGAAATCCGAAATGGGATCCATGTACGAAAACCAAGTTTGGACTTTGGTGGACTTACCCGATGACCGTAAGGCCGTTGAGAACAAATGGATTTTTAAAAAGAAAACTGATGCTGATGGTAATGTGACCGTCTATAAAGCTCGACTTGTCGCAAAAGGTTTTCGACAAATTCAAGGAGTTGACTACGATGAGACCTTCTCACCAGTAGCGATGCTAAAGTCAGTTAGGATTATGTTAGCAATTGCTGCATTTTTCGATGATGAAATCTGGCAGATGGATGTCAAAACGGCATTCCTGAATGGTGACATTGAGGAAGAGTTGTATATGATGCAACCCAAAGGTTTTGTTGATCCTAAGGATGCTGACAAGGTATGCAAGCTTCAACGTTCCATTTATGGACTGAAGCAAGCATCTCGGAGTTGGAACCTCCGTTTTGATAAGGTGATCAAAGAGTTTGGATTTGATCAAACGTACGGAGAAGCTTGTATCTACAAGAAAGTGAGTGGGAGCTCTGTAGCATTTCTAGTACTGTATGTGGATGACATATTGTTGATTGGAAATGATATAGAATTGTTAAAAGGTGTAAAAGGTTATTTGAACAGTAATTTTTTGATGAAAGACCTCGGTGAAGCAGCTTATATATTAGGCATCAAAATCTACAGGGATAGATCAAGACGCTTAATTGGACTTTCGCAAAGTACATACATTGACAAGATTTTGAAAAAGTTCAGAATGGATAAAAGTAAGAAGGGGTTCTTACCAATGTTGCAAGGCAAGACGTTGAGTAAGACTCAATGTCCAGTTACAGCAGAAGATAGAGAGGAAATGAATAAGATTCCCTATGCTTCAGCCATAGGTTCTGTCATGTATGTTATGCTATGTACAAGACCAGATGTGGCACCTGTTGTTAGTTTGACTAGCAGGTACCAATCCGATCCAGGTTTGGAACACTGGGCGGCGGTCAAGATTATCCTTAAGTACTTGAGAAGAACTAAGGATATGTTTCTCGTGTATGGCGGTGAAGAAGAGCTCGTCGCAAGAGGTTACGTCGATGCTAGCTTCGTCACTGATCCGGATGACTCTAAGTCACAATCCGGATACGTATTTATTATGAATGGAGGAGCAGTAAGCTGGAGGAGTTCCAAGCAATCTGTGGTAGCGGGATCATCAACAGAAGCGGAATATGTTGCTGCCTCAGAGGCAACAAATGAAGCAGTTTGGATGAAGGAGTTCATATCCGAACTAGGTGTGGTTCCGAGTGCTTTGGATCCAATGGTTATCTATTGTGACAACAATGGTGCCATTGCCAATGCTAAGGAACCAAGGTCTCACAAGAATTCCAAGCATATCAAGCGCCGTTTTCACTCCATCCGTGAGTATGTCAAGGATGGGGATGTGAAGATTTGCAAAGTACACACAGATCTGAATGTGGCAGATCCGTTGACTAAAACTCTCCCAAAGGCAAAACATGATAAACACCAGAACTCCATGGGTGTTAGATTCATTACTATGTAATATAGATTATTGCCCCTAGTGCAAGTGGGAGACTGAAGGGAATATGCCCGAGAGGCAATAATAAAGTGTTTATTATATTATTCCTTGTTTATGATAAACGTTTATTTCTCATGCTAGATTTTTATTAACCGGAAACGTTGATACATGTGTGTTTAATAAACAAACAATGGTTCCTAGTAAAGCCTCTCTTTTAACTAGCTCGTCGATTAACAGATGATCAAGGTTTCCTGATCATGAACATTGGATGTTGTTAATAACGGGATCATATCATTAGGAGAATGATGTGATGAATATATACCCAAACTAAGTATAACAATACGATCAAGTCATTTAGTTTATATTGTTATATCTTGCATTCGAAGTAATCTTGTTCCTTAGACCATGAGATCATGTCAATCACTAATACCGAAAGAATACTTTAATGACATCAAACGTCACACCGTAACAGGGTGACTATAAAGGTGGTGTTAGGTATTCGGAAAGTATTAGTTGAGGCTCATGGATCAAGAATGGGATTTGTCCATCCAAAATGACGGAGAGATATACTCTGGGCCGTCTCGGTGATATCACATTGACACCGCTTGCAAGCACGTGACTAGGTCACAAGAATGTCATATCACAGAACGAGTAAAAGAGTACTTGTCGGAAACGAGATCGAACAAGGTATGGTTGATACCGATGATCGGATCTCGGACAAGTAAAATATCGCGAGACAAAGGGAATTAGTTATGACGTTGATGGTTCACACGATCACAAGATTCATCGTTGAATATATAGGAGTCATCACGGATCTCCAGATCCCGCTGTTGATTATTGATCGGAGAGGTGTCTCAATCATGTCTGTATTATTCGAGAACCGTAGGGTGACACACTTAAGGTTTGATGATGCATTTTAAGAGGATAAGGAATATTGAAGAATGTTTTGGACAGCACCGAAATTGTTTCGGGTAAAATTGAAATAGTTCAAGGGGTTTTTGTCGGATGGTTGTTAATAGAATTAACAAATGATTCGAGGTGCAATGTGCAAATGTTTGTTAATAGGATTAACAAATATTAAATAAAGAAATAGAAATGTTTTATTTATTTATTAAAGAAAACCTTTGGATTTTCCAAGTGGACAATTAAGGGAGCATGAGTGGGTTTGAGTGTGGCTTCCACTCACATCAAGAGGGCAAGAGGTGGGGGCACCATGAGTTGGCCGCACCCCCCCCCCTTGGGCTGCCCACTCCTCCCCTATAAAAGGAGGGTGAGGGCTTCCCCTCCCATATACTTGCCTCACCTCCCTTCCTCTCCACCCGCAGCTCCATACCATGGTCTTCCGCTTGGCGAAGCCCTGACCGTGGGATTCTTCACCGCATCACGTTGTTGTGCTGCTGGATTTCCGGGGATCCTCTACTTCCGCTGCCCCGCTGGATCGAGAGAAACGGAGGTCGTCATCAAGCTGTACGTGTGACCGAGCACGGAGACGCTCAGCGTAAATCATCGCGATCTTGAGATCGGCAAGTGAACCACTACATCATCCACGAGATTTGATCTCGTAACGTTTTAAGTCTTCGAGGGTGAGTTCTTCTATGACATCCTACTCGTTGCTTACATCTCCTAGATTAGATCTTGGCTTGTTGGTTGTTTATGCGTAGGAATTTTTTTTGTTTTCCTTGCTACGAACCCTTCATTGCTTGTTTTGGATTCCTTTTGGTTCAAAACTCTTGTAAGTTTGATTAACCATTTCTTTGAGAGGTGTGTGATTAAAAAACCTGTGGGTTGATTTTATTACTACAAAAATAATCTCTTCTACCCATATGTTTCACTTTCTTTTCTTTCAAGTTTCTTTTATTTTTTTGAACCCTTCTTTTGAGTTTCGTCTTTTTACTATCGCAACAAATCTTCACAGTGGCTCCTTTTTATATATATTTTCTGCAATATTTTTAAGCCTGGAAAATTATATGTGACACACGTGATTTAAACGTTGATCGCATGGTAAGTGACTCAACCCAACAATCGACTCAACTCTATTTAGTTTTTTGTCTAGATTTGAAGAATTTTTATAGTTCAATTTTTTTGCTTCTACTATAAAGTAAATTTGATGATTTGTTTTTCAAAATTGATGAACATTTTTTTGCATGTTTTCGTGCATATCCAAAAATAGAGCATGTTCAACGGAGGGTGTTTAGATAGGGCAAAGGCAAAAGGGTCCATATAAGAGCACATTTTCCTTTTTTATCAGGTTGTTTCGGTTAATTTTTTCTTCGGTAAACAAACCCTAAGATAATGTTTCAACGTGACGAAACATGCATACGGTCTCTGAATTCATTAAAATTTTACGTGGAGGGTTGTCATTTCTATGCTCATGTGCTGGTAAAATTTGGTATCATTCCACGCATGATAATAAACAAATCATGTTCAAAGGTGGTGATTCGGGTAGGCCGGGTCTGAAAGCATTTTTTTTCACATCCTCCAAATGGACGCAAATTTTTTGCACGCACTCACATCACCATGGCAAGTATCAATGTAAAATTTTACTAGCAGGTGGGCATGCCCATGGTAACCCTCCATGCAAAATTTGAACGAATTCAGATACCATACGCACGTTCGTCTAGTATTGTACGGTTTCTTCATTGGAGAACCCCTAGAAAATCCAGAAATGTCAAAACAGCAATAGAGTTTTACATGGATGCATGCCATGGTGATGAGAGCGTGTGGAAATTTTTGGGTCCATTTGATGGATGTGAAAAAAGTGCTTTGAGACTATTTATAACTAGTGCTAAATAGAAATGAAATACGATGCAAACATATGTTCATTAATAATATTTTTAAATCATATTTTTAAATTGATAAAAAAAATTATTTATGAAAATAATTTTACAAATAATACGTGCTTTTTATAATAATGCCACCATTTTATTTTTGTAATGAAATATTATTTTGATTATGAAATAATTTATTTTTTTCAAATATCCAAAAATATAAATTAGTTCAATTGTGTATGAAATATTGATTACCTGTCCCACATGTCAGCAAATGTGGTTGAAAGAAAAAATAATAAAATAAATATATATTAACAATATAGAAAAATTATGTACACATTAGCATGAACATTTTTTAATGTCATATACGTTGAATTATATGGTTTTTTGCATTCAATAATTTAGTTTGATGGATTTTAAAATAAAAAAATATATTTACATGTATATTATTTATACAATTATAATTTCTATATTTTTTAAATAAATAAAAATTGCAATGAAAATGGGCATGCACGCCGTTTAAGTGGAAAACAATATATAAAACTATTTTGCTTCCTGAACAACAAATAGTATGGCGCACACCTTTTTTTCTTTCATGTAATTGACTCAAAACGGCGTATATGTATACATACAGCCGTTTTCAGGTACGCGCGAGCGATATATATTTTTAAAATTAAACTATGATGCCCTTTGTTATGAAAGGATGTCGTTTAATCTCAGCCCTTCATTTATTTAGGCGGTATGTACAGAAGAAGAAATTTTCTTTAGTGAAAATCAGCAAGGTGGCTCGTTGCTGTCTGGAAAGAAATTATGAGCATTTTCTTCTTCTTAATTTTAGAACTAGAAATATGTCCTTTTGCTAAGTTCTAGAAACTTAGACACACCGGAGACCAGGTTCCAAAAATAAGCTCCAACATATATAGACTACATGCTCCAAGAAATTAATCAGCCTAGCCATGGGATGCGCTGTTTACTCTTAACAAAAGAGGCAGGTGAGATCCAACCACTGCGAGAGAAATTTGACCAAGTAAATATAGCTGATTACCGTGATGATAATAGGATCTGCTCTATATATCAACTGTATTATGCATGGATCGACCATGCCTTGATTTCTTCCTTGTCGGCACAATCTGCTACTTACATGACTTGGTTTTCCTCAACTGCTCTTTGACTACCTTCGTGCGCACAAGTTCAGACTATGACCAAGTTGAGACTATGACCAAATATCTAATTAAACTAGTGGAACTATTTTACTTCTCTTACCAGATGTTTCTTGTCTTAAAGAATTTTCCTTAATTGTGACGTGTATTGAATTTTCCTTAATGCTGAGATGGAGAAATAATCATAAGTACTACTCGGCTGTATTACATCATATAAAGTAGCTTTATCTGGATGTATCCACTGCGCTGCTTCTTTGAAAGGAAAACGTGTCTTAAAAGGGAACTTGTCAAGACTATGCAAATTAGGTTAATCAGCAGCCATAGACCATTTCAATGTGTTGCTCGGTTCCACTTGACTATGTCTATTGCACATGACTTCACGACCTGCTCGTTGCGCCTATATAAACTCATACACGACACAAACAGAAATAGGAACACAAGAGCCAAGGAAAGTAAAATCAAATGGCATCCTACTCTTCCTTCCTTCTGCTTGTTGCGCTTCTTGCGTTGGTCTCATGGCAGGTCACTGCGTCCGATCCTAGCCCACTGCAGGATTTTTGTGTCGCCGACATGCATTCACCAGGTATTATGGACTCCTGGGTTTCCTGACATGTTATCATCCAATACATACATTGAAATGATTTTTTCTAGAAATTATATGCAAGTCGAAACAACTTTGTAAGATATCAACTTACATGTTACATCTCTTGTGCATCCAGTGCGTGTTAATGGGTTTGTTTGCAAGAACCCGATGAAGGTCAATGCAGATGACTTCTTCAAGGCAGCCAACCTCGACAAGCCTAGAGTGACTAACAAGGTTGGATCCAACGTCACCTTGATCAACGTCATGCAGATTGCTGGACTCAACACCCTTGGCATCTCACTGGCGCGCATCGACTATGCTCCCTTAGGCGAGAACCCACCACATACGCACCCTCGCGCCACCGAGATCCTCACGGTTCTCGAGGGTACACTATATGTTGGCTTTGTCACATCCAACCCGGAGAATCGGTTCCTCTCGAAGGTGCTGAACAAAGGTGATGTGTTTGTGTTCCCCGTGGGGCTCATCCACTTCCAGTTCAACCCCAACCCGCACCAGCCTGCTGTTGCAATTGCAGCACTCAGCAGCCAGAACCCAGGGGCTATCACAATTGCCAATGCAGTGTTTGGGTCAAAGCCACCAATATCAGATGATGTTCTCGCCAAGGCATTCCAAGTGGAAAAGAAGACAATAGACTGGCTCCAGGATCAGTTCTGGGAGAACAACCACTACTAAGCCAGGCATCTGTTACTTGGAAGATCAATACACAAATTAAGGACTTGGTTGAGTTTCTATACATGTATCCTTACTTATAAAATAAAAGGAGCACATGTCAGTGTATGTTTGTAAGCAGTGCATGTATTTCTACTTGATGAATAATTGACAATGTTGTTTTTTATCAGATATGATCCCCCATATGCTATTTTGGTTCTGATGTGATATATTTATCATAGCTAATCAATTTTGTTTTGGTTTCCTTTCCCCCCTGTTCCGAAAGAATAGATGATTCTTTGGAAATTCAACATTTGTTTTGTTAGGATTGAACACCTAGGGAAATTGTAGTAATATAATGTCTGTGTATACATGTGAGTGGACAAGTCAAGACACTGATCACGATATGCATACAAGTTAACTATTTATTCATATTCTTCGTGTATTTCAGTTGACCCCCCCCCCCCCAATCTCAGTGCTACTATTGATATCTTGCGTGAGATGGAAAAAACTAGAAACTGTCCGCAAACCAATCAAAATTTGGGCAATGACCCCCCCCCCCCCTCTTGATGATTTGATAATTACTAATGGTAAGGGAGGCAAAATCTCCCTAAACTTGGAATGGGGAGATGTTATGTGTCTGCTAGATCCAAAAGAAAGTGCATGAGTACAGTGGCGGAGCTTGATCCTGATTCTTGGAGGGGCAGTGGGCTGGGGGGCAACTAAACATGAGTTATAAAATAGTTCTGTCGGATATTTGGATTGTTTATCTATAAAAATTCAAAAGGTTTTGCATGGGCTGGGGGGGGGGGCTGCCTAGGTTGGCCCAGCCGAAGCTCCAACACTGCATGAGTAGGCAAAAGGCCGTAGTGGTGTCAAAGTCTGCCACCAAAAGCCAACGTGCTTGTCTAGATCATGTTCCTTTACCTGGTAGCATTATACAATAACCTAATAGCGCGGGGATAGGAATCGTTCTCCTGGGCTAGAGAAACATACCTACTGAATTCTATCAGTGTTGCTGGGATTTTGTGAATGTATTTGATGAATCTGTTTGTAGCTTTTCTTGCGGGGGTGTTGAATGTTGAAAATCTTAATTATGGGGTTATTACTCTCATTCCCAAACTTTCTGGGGTGCGTAAAATTCAACAATTTTGCCCGATTTGACTTTTGAGATGCCCTTATAAATTGATGACCAAAGTACTAGACAATCTTGTGACTGTTTTTGTTGATAAGATTTTCAGTAGACACCAGAATGATTTTATTAAAATCCGTTATATCATGGATGGTGTGCTCTGCTATCTTTGCATGAAGTTATTCATCATACACACATGAAGATATTAATGGGTATTGTTCTTAAGCTTGAAAAGGTGATGATAAGGTTGATTGGAACTTTCTTCTTGATTGCCTTCGTATTCGATCTGGTGTGAGTGGATTAAAAATATCCTTTTCAACGTGTGTCAAACTCAATGGTAAATTGGGTCCATATTTCCTTAGCGCAAAGGGGTGCGCCGAGGCGACCCTCTTTCTCCCTTCCTGTAATATGGCGGCTAAGTATCTGTCTAAGATGATCATGAACGCTCGGAGATAAGGCCTTATTACTGGGCTCGTGCCTGACTTGATTGATGGACAGGTGGCGGTGCTGCACTATGCAGATGATAGAGTTGTCTGTCTGAAGCATGATTTTGATAAGGGGGAAATTTGAAACTTCTCATGTACATCTTTGACTTGATGTCGGGTTTAAAAATCAACTTACACCTTAACCAACGGAAATGCATCAGAAAAAGAGGGTGCAATTTTCAAAATGGATAATATAGACGATTTTTTACTAGATGGGGTAATTAGTGTCACAAATACATAACTAAATAGTAAAAATGGAATTCACTCTAAGTTTAATTATGAGTGGCCACCCCGTCCGACCTAGTCATTGAACGTATTGTTTGCTCCAACAAAAGAATCAGGTGAGATCTGGTTCTGCCTAACTGGGTTGTTAGATTTATATATGCAATGAACTGGTCATGATAAAATCGTAGCGAAGAGGAAACTAACTACTCCTAATAAGATCATATGAAAATTTCCTGCTCGGCTCCATCGTCGTAGCCTTGTGTAAACTCTACCTTTTGGTTAGGTAACATCGTTGCTTCTTCCTGCAATTACTCAACAACTGCGAGAGAAATTTGACCAAGTAAACTTCTGATTGACGGGGTTATCATCTTTTCTAAGAAAAGTAAAATAATATAATATCTAATCGACGTGATGGTAAGCGGGGGGTGCTACATATAGCAGGTGTATTTTATGTGGATTCATGTATGGATAGACGCGCCTTGATTTCTTCCTTGTTTACACAACCTGCGCTAAGTACAAGTAATATATCGTCTTATGCTGCTGGATTTCATGTATGCCGTCTTATGCTGCTGGATTTCATTACAAGTAATCTGTCGGTAAATCTACAGTTTCAAAGTTTGGAAAGCTCGATTGCATGCATCCTCTTGCAACTTATGGATAGAATAGGAGGAGGAGTTAGTTAGTTACTCTATACAGTATGTCTTTAGAAGCCCACGCATGAGTAGGTGACTTTGTCTAGGTTGGCCTGGAGCTAGAAAACGATTGCCAAGTACAGTAGTAAGTAGTAACTTACTTTGCTTTCCTCAACTACTCTTTGACTTACTTCCTGCGCACCAGTTCAGACTATGACAAAGTATATGATAGTACGATAGAAACGCTAGCTTGTTAGATATCTAATTAAACTAATTTATTACATTTATTTCTCTTAATAACCTCATATTTTTAGAGAGAAATACCTTTGTCCTATTAACATTTTCCTTAGTGGTGATGATGGGTGGTGAATTTCCCTGTTACTGGCCTTGCATGCACGCACTGTGCCAACTTGGGTGAGAGTCAGGGCCGGCCCATAGGGCGGGCAAAAGGGGCACCCGCCCTGGGCCCCCGAACGCCAGGGGCCCCGTCCCAGGTACTAGTTTTGTAATATTATTAGTATAAGATCATTCATGCCTTAACACTAGTATGTAGTATTAGAAAATAGAGGCCTAATCAAATTGTCAAAGGCCAGTTGTACGCTCGATCCCGTCTCTTAAAATTCAAAAATAAATTTGCCTTTTTATTTAGCTCGAAAGACTTGAAATTATATTCTGAAATTAAACTGCGCAAAAGTTGTGTTAAGTTTGTAGTTTTTTTTCTCAAAATGGTTTACTTGATGTTGAACTAGATGATCTATTTTCTGAAATAAGGATGCTACAAAAGACTTTGCCCCATGCAGATGTGCTAATGCGTGCAATTGAGATATTTGAGTTTGATATAGACATACACTATTTTTCAAATATTTTAACTGACTATCGATTTTTTTACTATACTAGTGATAGTTAGCATCCACCGAACATAGCTTTTCAAAATTTAAATTGTTAAGAAACTATCAAAGATCATCAATGTCACAAGAAAGATCTTGCTACTTTATGTATTGAGAAAGATAAGTTGGATGAAATAAATGTTGATGCGATTATCGATGACTTTTCTTTCTAGAGTGTTAAATGTTTGTTAAGATCTGATCCTTATTGTTAGGGTGAAGAGAATTGAGTGATTATAGTTGAAAAACATGGAGTGTATCAATCATTCATTGGACAAATCTGGACGATCCAAAAACATATATAAATCTTATTGTTCACTTTATATCTCATGGCAAATCAAAAAATTGAAGCAACAACTATTTGAAAAACTTATTAGTTTTTTGCACACAAAAAATGGTCTCCGCTCTCTTAAGGTGTGACGCATAGGAAAATCTTCCTAAAACAACAATATTGTTTCCTTGATATCATGTTGTCTTCATCTATGGATTAATAAAAATATATTTTGTGTCGTCTTTGAGTCCAAAAATAATCTATCTATAACATGTGCTGGTTTTATATTTTGCTTATGAAATACAACATACTTTTGAGTATATATTGTGTCTAAGGGCCCCTCATTATTATCTTTCCCCTGGGCCCCGTAAATGTATGGACCGGCCCTGGTGAGAGTTGAAGAAATAATCATAATTATTACTCGGCCTTACATCACATGGAAATAGTTCTATCTTACTTTATCCGCTGCATTGCTTCTTTCAACGCAGAACGTGTCTTAAAAGAGACTTGTAATTTTTATCCAAAATAGTTTAATCAGCAGCCAGAGACTATTTCAATCTGTTGGTCGGTTTCACTTGACTAGGTCTGTTGCACACAACTTTGTGTTTCTCCCAGCGCCTATATAAACATATGCATCCCCGGCTTATTCTAACCATCACACAGGCCACGAAAACAACAGGAACACAAGAGAGAGAAATCAGATGGCATCCTCCTCTTCCTTCCTTCTCCTCGCTGCTCTTCTTGTGTTGGTCTCATGGCAGGCCATTGCTTCTGATCCTAGCCCACTGCAGGACTTTTGTGTCGCCGACATGCATTCACCAGGTACTACATGCTTCCCAGTTTACCGTCATGTTATCCCCAAATACAGAAGCTGAAATTATATGAAAGTTGAAACAAGTTTGTAACATCTAACCTTACATGTTACATTGCCTCTATGTACATCCAGTGCGTGTCAATGGGTTTGTTTGCAAGAATCCGATGGAAGTAAACGCAGATGACTTCTTCAAGGCAGCCAACCTCGACAAGCCTAGGGTGACCAACAAGGTTGGATCCAACGTCACCTTGATCAACGTCATGCAGCTTGCTGGACTCAACACCCTCGGCATCTCACTGGCGCGCATCGACTATGCTCCCTTAGGCCAAAACCCACCGCACACGCACCCTCGCGCCACCGAGATCCTCACAGTGCTCGAGGGTACACTGTACGTTGGCTTTGTCACATCCAACCCGGAGAACAGGTTCCTCTCGAAGGTGCTCAACAAAGGTGATGTGTTTGTGTTCCCCGTGGGACTCATTCACTTCCAATTCAATCCCAACCCCCACCAGCCCGCTGTCGCGATCGCCGCACTCAGCAGCCAGAATCCAGGGGCAATCACAATTGCCAATGCAGTGTTTGGGTCAAAGCCACCGATATCAGACGATGTTCTCGCCAAGGCATTCCAAGTGGAAAAGAAGACAATAGACTGGCTCCAGGCTCAGTTCTGGGAGAACAACCACAACTAAGTCAGTCATCTAGGTCAACAGAAAAATTAAATACTTGCTTGAGTTTCTAAATATGCATCCTTATCTATAAAATAAATGGTGCACATGTCATGCCAGTGTGTATCTATAAACAATGAATGTAATTGTATCTTATTAATAATTGACAATATTGAATTTTATCCGAATGATATTATCTCATATGATTTGTGTGGTTCTGATGTGTCAATGATATGTTAAATATTGTGAAATCTTATATCGTTGGATTCTAACATCTCTAAGAAACATAATATTTTTATATATGACTAGATGCCTCATCTCGCAAAGTTTCTCTGTTTCTTTTTGCCATTGGTTTTGGAGGATGGTAATTAAGATATTTTGTTGGACCTGCTTATTTAACCACACATAAGAGTTGCATGTGTATTCATTAAGAAAGAAGATATTACATCGCGAAAGAAGGCGCACGCGGTACAAAGACAACACGACACGACCTAAAGATCACCTACCCGAGAGTTGATGATCCAAAACCCTAAGACAACCAAACTCAGCGTACGCTAGATCGAGAATACAACACAAGTTTTGAATGTGTGAAACGTCCGCGTGCACAGCATGAATGGCAGTCAAACTTTAACGCGACCTAACTTGACAACCACGATAAATCAAAACTCAAATACAAGAACCACATGGACAAATCTTCCATCAGCCTGATGTTTATTTTTTAGATTAAAGGCCGAGGCCCGACTTTATAGATAAAGCCATAACGGGCAACGTTCACACCATACCACAGAATAGGTTCAAAGAGCAATGAGAGAAGTTATGGTTCCCTAACCACACATGAGAAGTTATGGTTCCCTTGCTTTTAAAGTTGTTTTGGTTGTTGTTACCTCTATTTTCTTGCATGCTTTGTTTTAACTTGTTCAAAACTCTTGTACGTTTTATTGGCGGTTTATCTAATGAAAATAAATGATGTAGCTCATTGTACAAAAAATGAGTGTTATATTTCATTCATATGTTAAGAACTATAAATACTATTTTTGCTAAGTTTTAGAAACTGGTCATATACCAGAGACGAGGTTTGAAAAATCAACTCCAACATATATAGAAAACATACATATGCATATGGAAACGTCTTTCTATTTTTAAAATGCCAAGTAGCTATATTGTTAGATTTATGCACTGAACTGGTCATGCATAATAATAAAAACTCTTTGCAAGAGGATGCTAACTAGTCTTGGTAACATCACATGACAAGTTCCTGTGTCTCCATCGCCATTGCCTGTGTGGAAGCTCTCCTTTTGGTTGGACACTTCATCCACTAATGTCGTCGCTTCTCCTGAAAGTACTCAAACCACTTCCAGAGAAGTTTGACAAGGTAATATCTGAATGATATGATGATAACGTACATGTTGGGGCTGCTACATAGTATACTAGTTGTATTAGGTGGATTCATGCATGGATCAACGCGCTCGATTTCTTCCTTGTTGGTACACAATCCGACGCATCATCTTATGTTGCTGAATTTCATGACAAAACTATTGGAAAATAGATAATTTGCTGATATTATTAGTGTTCATAGTTGGAAAAGCTAGATTGCACATATTATTCTATAGCAACTTTTGGAAAGAGCAGGATGAAGCCAACGCATGAGTAGGTGAATTCATTTGTCTAGGTCGGCCTTACATATGCTAGAAAACGATTGCTTTACTTACATGACTTGGCTTTTCTCAACTGCTCTTTGACTGACTCCGGCCATGTGCACCGGTTCAGATTATGACCAAGTATCTGATAGTATGATAGAAACACAAGCTAGTTCACTTAGATATATCTAATTAAACTAATAGTTAACATTGTCGTACGTAGTCATACATGCCCGTTCACTTCTCTCTCTCTCTTATCTTGCATGATAATTCTTGTCCTCCTCGAACCTTTCTCTAATTACGTTTATTAATTGTGATGGGTGGTGACCTTTCATGGAACCGGCCCAGCCTGCATTGTGGTGACTTTGGGTGAGATTGGAGAAATAATCTACTCTCTCCCTACACCAGATGGAGCATTTCTCAAAAATAAAAGATGGGGCAGTTTTATCAATTGCATTGCTTCTTTGAAGAGAAAACGTATCTTAAAAGGGAACTTGACAAGCTTATGCAAACATAGTTTAATCACCAGCCATAGACCATTTCAATCTGTTGGTCGGTTCCAATTGAGACTAGGTCTATTGCACACAAGTTCGGTGCCTATATAAACACATACATCCCCTGCATATTCAAACCATCACTCACCCCGCAAACACAAACAGGAACAAGAGAGAGAGAGAGAGAGAGAGAGAGAGAGAGAGAGAGAGAGAGAGAGAGAGAGAGAGAATCAAATGGCATCGTCCTTCCTTCTCCTAGCTGCTCTTCTTGCGTTGGTCTCATGCCAGGCCATTGCGTCCGACCCTAGCCCACTCCAAGACTTTTGTGTCGCCGACATGCATTCACCAGGTACTACGAACTTCCTTCTTTCCTGCCATTTTATCCCCAAATACATATGCTGAAATTATATGCAACTTGAAACACCTTTATTTATAAGATCTAAGCTTACATGTTACATCTCCTCTATACATCCAGTGCGTGTCAATGGGTTTGTTTGCAAGAATCCGATGGAAGTCAACGCAGATGACTTCTTCAAGGCAGCCAATCTCGACAAACCTAGGGTGACCAACAAGGTTGGATCCAACGTCACCTTGATCAACGTCATGCAGATTGCTGGACTCAACACCCTCGGCATCTCACTAGCACGCATCGACTATGCTCCATTGGGCCAGAACCCACCACACACACACCCTCGCGCAACTGAGATCCTCACAGTGCTCGAGGGTACACTGTACGTTGGCTTTGTCACATCCAACCCAGAGAACAGGTTCCTCTCGAAGGTGCTAAACAAAGGTGATGTGTTTGTGTTCCCTGTGGGACTCATCCACTTCCAGTTTAACCCCAACCCCCACCAGCCCGCTGTTGCAATTGCCGCACTCAGCAGCCAGAACCCAGGGGCTATCACAATTGCTAATGCAGTGTTTGGGTCAAAGCCACCAATATCAGATGACGTTCTCGCCAAGGCATTCCAAGTTGAAAAGAAAACAATAGACTGGCTTCAGGCTCAGTTCTGGGAGAACAACCACTACTAAGGAACATCTATGATTACGTGGAACGTCAAGAAATAGATGACAGAGTTGGTTGAGTTTCTAAATATGCATCATTATCTATAGAATAAATGGGCCATGTTTCATGTTGGTGTGCGTCTATAAACAATGAATGTAACTTTATCTTATGAATAAATAATAATAGTGATTTTTATCCGACTGATATGATCTCATATGCTTTTTGTGATTTTAACGGGTCATATTTCCCATCAAACAAAATATTTTGGATTATTTCCCCTTTGTTCCAAAAAAAGTGATGAATATAGTAATTCTATATATGTTTGATTGTAAGCTTGAACACCTGGATTATCTTGCTCAGGATTGAAATGTCAAAATGAGTGTGCAGAAGTTACTTCGTGGAGACGTTATTGCGGTCTCTTGCTTTTAGGTACATGTAATAAGTAATTTATGGTTCCTTCAGATATTAAACTTGCTCGGGTTGTTGTTAACTCGATCTATTTTCCCGCATGTTTCTTTTAGCTTTCTTTTTGTTTATAACTCTTGTAAGGTTGTTTTACCGTTTATTTTATGGAATTCAAGAAGGTGGCTCCTTGTATAAAAAAACATACGAGAGTTATTTTTTTCTCAACTCAAGAACTAGAAATATGATTTATGCTTAGTTTTAGAAACTAGGTACACTGGAGACTAGGTTCCAAACATAAGCTCCAACATATATAATCAACATGCATAAATATACAAAATAGACGATCATTATTTGGAACCCCAGAAATATTGTTATCTGAGTTGTTTCTGTGTAACAAGCTTTAGAAATACGAATGTCATTGATGTTCATCCGGTGTAGATGAGCCAGGGCTCAGACGTGAATTACAATTATATAAACATCTTTACTGTATCAAAACTACAAACACACACCTCTAAAGAATTAATTAGTATACGAGTGGCAACCATGCCTAGTCATTGAATGCATTGTTTACTCTAACAAAAGAGGCAGGTAAGGTGTGTCATGAGTCTAGACAAGAAGAATGACTAGGTTGTCATATTTCTACAGTGAACTGGTCACGATGAATTTTTTCTGATCTCCATCATCGTAGTTTACGCGTGTGCGTGGATAACGTACTTAACCACTGTTCACATACCGTGCGTGTCAATGAGTTTGTTTGCAAGAATTCGATGGAAGTCAACGCAGAATTTAGGACCTATGGTGGGTGTTGTTTGCAAGAATCCGACTGAATTATTATTTTATCTCCATCATCTAGAATTTAGGGCCTATGTTAGTTTTTTTGTCGTTGCAAACAAGTATTTTGAAATTAAAATCAATAAAAATGATCACATGACTTAAAGAAATATATAAAGAGTTCATATACATTAAACGAGAAAGTCACACAATACCACTATGAAATTTAGTGTGCATCTAGATCAAGTACTTAAACATATATGACAAATCCTTAGATCGCCTAGGTCATGTTGCACACCATGAGTATCTTCTAAAGTACTAAAGCGCCTAGAGGTAAAATCGCCAGGATTCAATTGAGCTTGCCGATTTCGCTGGTGATTTTGACTGGGTCACCTCGCTAGGTATTGCCGTATTGCGCGTGTAGGCCCCTCCTACACGCGTTTGGATGATGCTGGATGCGATCCGCCGCCATCCCACCTTAATTGCTTAAGTTAGTTTTCCACTGGATTAAAATAATAATAATCAGGCTGCCCAGTTATCCCCGTTCAGAACCCACTCACGAGCCTTTTTTCCACACCTAAATCCTCTTCTCGGTCTCTTCTCTTCCAGCGGCGGGTCGGCGGCGGTCTCAGGCGCTCCTCCCAGAGGCAAGCCTCATCGGAGGCGCTCCTCGACGACGACGGGTACCTCCCTGTGCGTCCATCATTTGGTTTCTTTCTTTCTCTCTCTCTCTCTCCCGCTCATCCCCATGTCTCCCGGAGCAGCTAAGTGGCAAGAACCAGCCGCGCGGCCATGAACGGAGCCAGCTGCCCAGCTCCGCGCACTCTGAGTCGGGCCTCCACGTTCAGGTGAAGGATGTAGTGGTTCCGTGGGTGCTAGAGCGCGAAGAGGCGGCGATGCAGCTTGTCGGCTCTGCCGACCGAACGAGAGATGAGGTAGGCGAAGCGCGGGGCAGCGGACGACGACGAGACCTGGGTGGCAGAGGAGCGGTACGGGTGAAGGAAGAGTGAGGCGGAGGGGAAGGCGATCCAAGACCGAGAGGCCGTGAGGAGGAAGACGACGAAGATGCCCCCGGCGGCCATGGAGTGCACTTCTCTCGCTGCTCGCCGCCGTGAAGATCTCACCTTCGGCTTCAGGCCGCATCAGCGGCGCACACAGGTGACGGAACAGGAGGCCAACGAGGCCAGACGAGAGTTAGGGGCGGCGCGTCGCGTTCGGAATCGGGTTGGCGAGCAGCAGGCGATCGGCGCGCGGCACGCGTGGCCGGCCTGGGGCGAGCTCCGGCGAAGTGGGGCAGGAAGGTCACGTTCCCCCTAGCGCCAGTCCTTTCCTCGGATGAGGTGAATGAATGTATGATGTGAACGTTCTAATGCTCGGTCAATGGATGGATGTAGACGGTAGGTATTTTTGCTAGATGATTTGCTAATAGCCAAATGGTGTTGTTAGTCTGATAATTTTGTAGCTGATCTCATATTTGTTGTTTGCTTGATAAATTAATGAATAATGCTAATATCAATGGAACTAGCAATTTAGCACACATTTTTAATTTAGAAACATTACAGTCATTTCAAAACACAACTCATACAACAATCACATGTTAGAATTTCATGAAAGAATTAGATAGCTGATTCTATGAGTAGCTTTGTAAAATCAGATTCTAGAGAATCACGAAAGCAAAAGAACTGACCCCATCTCCTCACCCAACTCTTCTGCCTTCGCTGCGGCTGGGAGCCAGCAATCTTAATGCGCTTCTTGTTGGGCATTCAATCGATGGGGGGCGGCGTACTTATCCTTTTTTACGGCGAAGATCCTCACCAAGCTCCCGGCCCCGGCGGCGGCCAAGCCCACGTCTTCGACCGCGACGGCAGCAGGTTGAGAAGACCATCACCAAGCCAACGTCCTCAACCACGACCACAAAGACCCCTTCCAAGTCTGTCTCCAGCACACGGATCTTGCAGATCTTGCAGGCCCTCGTCGTTTGCTCCGCTTCCTATATGATGTCAATGACACCAACACCGTCACATCTTCTCTTCCCAGCATTTATATCTTAGAACACAAACTAATAATCTGATAGAGTGTGATGCATTTATATCTTGAGTTCAGTTACTACACAGGTTTGGTTTATCCGAGTCCGTTATCCAAACATGAGTTTATAAGTAAAATATGCATGTGATCTACTCCCTCTGTACAGAAATATAAAAGTGTTCAGTACTAAAATAGTGATATAACGCTCTTAAATTTTCTTACAAAAGGAGTACTTATATACCAGAGTATATATTTATAAAGAAAATGGTATGTCTTCTTATGAGACAATATTTCCTTTTTATGGGCAGGGGCATGTATTGGTCATGTGTACATGTAGATGTAGATGATTTATATTGTAAGTTGCTACATGTAAAATCTTTGCAGAACTTCTTATAGAACAACAGCTTATGCAATTCTATGAACCGGTGTTTCAAAGTGCAATTCATGTCAAGCGGCGCGGCAAAGCGCGCATTGCACTTCTAGTTGTAATCTATTGTCACATATCTTCTGTATCGCCCAGGAGCCCACACCGGGTCTTTCAAACACTTTAGTATAAAGTCGCAGAGACTCCATCCTATAATTCACGCGGTCTGTCATTGATAACACTTTTCAAAAATTAAATGTATAAATATCAGACACATATGCATGCCATGACATTCCATTGGTAAAAGAATAACTACTTGAGAAAAAAAACTTACTTAAAATGGTCATTGAGAGCTTATGAGACGCTCGTGGATCAAGCGATTTTCATGAATTCCAACAAAATTAAGATTGTGTTGCGTGCGAGACCGAACCGACCGGTCGAAGCTTAGGTCAGCCGGTCGGTGGGAAACATTTCCTTTTTTTCAGGCATAGTAAAAGAGGCCTAACTGACCGAGTGAGGCATTTTGGCTCTCGGGCTCCCTAAAGCCCGGTTTTTTGAAAAAATTGAAATTCAAATTTTTCGATGGCAAAAAAAATCTGAAAACATTTATGCAATTATGTAAGGATGCAATGTGCATGTGTGTAAAATTTTATGATGAAATATCTTAAATTGCGGCCTGTGAAAAAAAGACAAATTCATGGCCTGAAAGGATGAATAGTATCATGTGTTAACAAATCCTAGATTTATTATTTTTGCACAGCCCTTATTTCAATGTATTTCGTCCTAAAAATTTACACACTTGTAAATTATTCCTTATGTATATCTGTGTTTGTTTTCAGAATTTTTATAAAAGTAAAAATACGAATTTTAATAAATTTTGAAGTTTGAATTTGGAGGGCTCCAGTGAGCCCGAGAGTCAAAAGCAATTTCCGTAACTGAGCAAGCGTCGTAGATCTGGTTTTTACTACTACAGGTTCAGTCTGGTGAGTCCTCCTGACGCCTCCTCTCCGAGCACTGCGGCCATGGCGGCCTCCGGCGAGTTCGGGCCGATGATGGCGAAGGTGGCGCTAGACTGCGGCGGCGACATCTCGGCCTCCCAGGAGGACATCCTCGCCAGGTCCCCCTTCCTCGGCGCCTCGCAAGCGCGGGAGGCCGACGAAGAGGAGGAGGTCTTCTCCACCCCTCCCGAGCTGTCCCAGCAAGACCCCATCACCATGTGCACCCTCCCCTTCACCCCCAGCCCCACCCCCACCCCCTCCAAGTCCCAGTCGCCCGCGCCTCCTCCCTCCGCCGCCGCCACCGCCGCCGCCAATCCGCGCCGGAAGCCTAGGGTTTGCGCCAGCAAGGTCAGGGGCGCCAAGATCAGGACCCCGACCCCGAGCCCCACCCCGAGCCCAAAGCAACAGGTACACCAGCCAGAGGAACCACCCCACGCCGTCGTCGATCCTCTCTACAGGGCGGTGCTCATGATCCCCAGCGCCACCGCCGCAGCCGCCGCCACCACCGGCAAGCAGGATCCCTTGGAGGACTTCCTTGCGCTCGCCCGCCAGCGCGGCATCTTCTAGCCGCCCACCCCATATCCATTGCCGCCAGGTACAGAACAATGCAGTACTGATGATTTCTTTCCCCCTGAATTTTCACATTTCTGATGCCCACCAATCTAACCACCATTTGGACATTTTAGTGCAGTGCAGTGCAGGGTTGCATTCTCCTCCGTTTGGACCTGCAATGTCGCCGGGCCGCCTTGGAAACTGACATCATTTGTCATTTGCTGATGTTATCAGATGGACAAGCCTGGTAGCGCCTTTTTGTGATTGATAGGTAGATAACCGCGAGAACTTTGTTGGTGGTAGTAGTTATCAGTTAGCGAATTTCCGTCATGTTGCTAGCGTTTCTTATGCTTCGCCATTTTGGTGTTCAGTGTCGTGGCCAAGCACCAGGATTCAGTCATGACTATGAAGATATATGTAGTTAGATACTACTAGTAGAGTAGTAGGTTGCAGCAATTCAGACACTTCCTATGTCTACTTCCTTCACCATTATGTCTGCTACTTCTGTGCAAATACTTTTGCCACGCGCACTATCATTTGCGGCGTGTGTCTTCCTGCATGATGCACTAAATTGCTACTAATATACTCCCCATTGAACTTGAGCATGAAGCAGGAATTTATTTGAACTGATGTGTATACTTTACATGTATTCACAATCTTATATCCACCTGTGTTAAGCTGTTCATGGTTGGTTAAAAATGAGAAATACATGCATTATCTGTGGTGTTCAACCAGGCCTTTGGTTCTGCTGATATCTAAGGAACCACATTCATGGTCAAAACATGAAAACTAAAGCAAACTGACTACCTCACAGTAAACCGCAAATGACACCCTATTGATTTGCTGAATGGTTTGTTGCCTTTAGTTATCACCCATTTTACTGAAATTGTTTGCTATGTCATCGGTGCTTGTTGATCGGTGGAGAAATAAACCTTGCATACTTAACCGGTCACCATTTCTCTTATCTTTTTAACAGTCGTGCCTTCCTGCATTACATATAGCTCTTTTTTGGCGCACTATGGTCGGATTGATGGCAAAGACATCATACAACTAATATTCTCAACGGGAATCGATGTTTATTATTCTGGACTCTGGTTCTGCCCTGTTGTATGAGTGATTGGTTTGGACATTGTTCTTCAGCTGGCATCGTCCCCGCCTGGACAAGAAGCATGTACTACTAATAATCAGTTTTTGTTTCTGGAGACTGTTGGGTTGCCCGCCATGTGTCTTCTGCTCATGCTCCAAGGGTTGGCTAGTACTGTAATATCTTTATTTATTATGATTGGCATGTTTAGCGGGCGATATCTCGAGTTGAAATGAATCTGGGCATGTGCTTTTTCCTGGGATTGTTCTTCTCGGCACAGTCTGCCACCATTTGACTCTGCACCATCGCCCACAATTCAGGTTAGATGTCGCTTCTGGTACTCTCTTTTCTTTCTTTCTTTTTTAGGAAGATGTCTCTTCTGGTCTCAGTGGGAACTGGGAATTGACCAGAATTTTTTGGGATGCTGTGATGCAATTATGCTACTACTACGAAGTAAGAATTATGGATAACCAATTTGTTTGATTATCTAGAGACTGTTCAGTTATTCTCAATGTGGCTTCTGGTCAGGCTCCATGAGTCCATGAGAAAGCTAGTGCTACTAGTTACTCCCTCCATTCCATAATTCTTGTCGTGGTTTTATAGTTCGTACTAAATTTTGCTTGTACTGTTGTACATGGCATGTTTGTAGCTGCATTCAACAGGGTTAAAACAAATCTGAGCATGTGCTTTTTTCTGGGATTGTTCAGCTCGGCACAGTCAGCCACCATTTGACTCTGTACTAGCTATTCCCAGAATTCAGGTTAGATGTCTCCTGTGGGAATTGTGTCTGGTCTGCCCAGAACTTTGGTTTGGGGGCGCTGTGATACTATATAGAGTATTATATTACTGTATCTTAGTTAATTATTAGTACTAAGTATGCATGGATAACTACTCAAGTTCACTTATTTATCGGGAAGGTCGTGTGATAATATTGAAACCTATCTTGAGTCTTGCTGTTCAGCAAAAGCTTGGTCTTTGTGATGATGGGGTGAGCTTCACGCACCCGTTGTCTTTGAAGCTCTACTCTCGAGATTTTATTTTCCTTTTAGCGAAATATCCTGAAACTTCATGAACCGTTGGTGTAAGCGAATGATTAAGATGTGGACATAATGTTAAAAGAGGCCGGAGGAAATCAAATTTAACAGGAGTCCGATGAAAAAATATATGAAGGAGTGGAATATCACTAAAGATTTGTCTATCGACGAGGTGGATGCATAAAAATTAGCTATTCATGTGCGTGGAATACTACCATGCTCCATGATCAGCTCCGGCAACTACGACATAACCCATCCTCAAAATCTAGCCGTCCCACATTTCGGTCATCGAGCACGCCACGTTAGGCTAAGGGTCACAGTGGTGAATCCTTGCAACCCGAGTTCGATCCCTTTCAAGGATGAATTTCTGGTTTCCTCACTAGGGTGGACTTCTTCTATAAAATTATGTCTGGATGCTAGTGTCCATGAATCTTTTTTTTTGTCATCGAGCAATCCAAAAATATTTGTTACACAGCATATGGGATCAGAAAATCCTTGAATACACATTGTGCTCGTCCGTGGGGTAGAACTCTCCCCTTGATAGCAATTCTTCCCTTCTTACAACTTCTTCTAACGTCGGTGGGGTAGAACTCTTTCCTTGATAGCATCATCATCTAGAAATAACTCGGTTTGGTGATGTCAAATGATGATCATCATTCTCAAGTTTGTTGTTGTGTGGTGATGTGGATAGTTAGTAGAATATCCTGCCCAACCTGAAAATTCTTTCCCGTGATGAACTTCTGCCACCCTTTCTTGTTGAAGGCAATGCGTCCATCTGTGCCCACCTTATACTGAGAGATGGTGACACCGCCTCTTGCTCCAAGGTGTAGTCTAGCAAGGCCTTGATGATCCATTATGCCATTGATGAAAGCTATCGTTATGGCATCATTGGTATTTTCTGAGACCTAAAGGGAACAATGATAGACCGCCACACGTGATGGACACAAAAAAAAAATTATCAAAATGAATGGATTAGAAGAAATACCATAATGCGTTTGGTAAGATTGATCATTGTCAAGCGGGTAACAAATGGAACCCTGTCGTAGACTTCTTCTGACGGTAGGATGTCGAGGAGGTGGAGAGTCTCATCTTCATTGGGATTGATCCTCTGGGAGAAGAAGGTAGAATCAAAGGGTTCGATACTACCATCATCCATATGTCAAAGGCACATCTTATTCAACCCTGAATTTGCCAATGAAAAGCATATGTTTTCTCCCCGTCAAGACTATTCACGTTGATGAATTGGTCCCATCCCCCGCCTACAATGCCGGTCATCATGGGTCCTTTGTACAACACAAAATTGTAGGTGGCTCCGAGACCTTCAAAAACCACACTATCTCAGATAAGTTCATTGTGCAACCGTACGCTTGCACATGACAATCTATGAATCGAAGACAAAAGGGTTGTTATATAAAAAATTAATGGTAAAAGCAATGAAAAATAAATAAAAAATGAAGTTAAAAACTCTGATGAAAGACGAATAGAAAACGCATTGGCGAGGGTAGTATTGCACGTTGGCCCCACCATGTCCTATTGAAAAAGAAATACAATGTTGGCACTAAGCACTTCACATGCATAATCTACTATACATATGCAGCATACTATAATGTTTCAAATGAACTAATTATTCATACAAATAAAATTTACTATATCATACTATAACGTTTCACATGCAAAAACTATAAAACATCCATATAGCTAGCATTATATGGATCATACTTAGCATCTAAATCATCACACCAAGTAAAATTAGAAATAAAAAATTCTATAGCTACCTAGGGTGTTTGATGTAGTGTCTATCATCTAAATCGTCACACCAATAAAATTGTTTGTAGGTAGAAATCTAAATCATCATGATGGTGGGCAGCGGCAAGTTGAAGACGATGGAATTCGACCATGAGGATGAGCGGCCAGATCAGTTAAGCTAACGCGATGCGCAAGAGGGGAAAGAGGTGGAGACAAACCCTCGATGAGGGGGCGACGACCGGCGATGAGGGAGCGGCGACCTTCGATGGTGGGTGGAGATGAGGGGGCAGCGTTCTCAGGTGCGATGACGACTGCTAAGTGAGTGAAGTGTGTAAGTGAATGCGGCTAGAGGTAGGTTTACCTCAGATAGAAAATAAATATGGTATTTTGGACCCAGCCGATCTGCATACGTTGCGGAATCCACCGGACCGCTCGCTATCCTAATATTGTCACCCTTTCGTTGATGGAGCCGCCGAGGAGTGCCCACATGCGCAACTTCCAAAATTTCAAACATGGTCAAGTAGGATTTTTCCTAAATTAAAGCATAAAGCCCACAACTATCGCATATCCTTGTGCCGACACGAAAACCGTCCGATACTAATGGAAGGTTGTGAAGAGGGTGCGTTGCGTTTAAGCATTTAGGAAGAATAAATTAGATCGTGGAGCAAATTTAATGTCTCTGACTGCATTTCACTCAGATTTTAAAGTTCAATTTTGTTCTCTTATGCTGGAAAGTTCTAGAGAGAAAAGTATTGGCACCATCACATTTTTGTTGAAGTTTGGTTGGCATGGGCATAGATCCAAGGAAACTCTAGATCCAATTTCAATCCAAGGGTGTGGACAGACAGAGCGGACCAACCCAAGACCCAGAGAGAGACAGAGACAGAGAGAAGCAATCCCCCTCCCCTCCCAACCCGAAAGGAGAAGGAGAGGGGCATCGCGGATCTCGCCGGCACCGGCACCGGCACCGGCACGCAATGTCCGCCGACGGCCCCGGCGCGGTCCGCCGCGCGCTGGACAGGGCCGCCGCCAGCCTCCGCTCCGGCCGGCGCGCGCTGACCCGCTTCGCGCCCCGCCCCTCCGCCTTCGCCCCGGCGCCCGACGCCGAGGCGGCCGCCGTGCGCGCCGTCCGCAACGTCCGCACCTTCCGCGCCCACTACGCCGTGATCCAGTGGGCGCTGCTGCTCGCCTCCCTCGCCCCGCGCCACCGCGCCTCCATGCTCTTCCTCATGGCCGCCTCCAAGGGCCTGCTCCTCTACGGCGGCCTCCTCCGGGCCTTCCCCGCCTCCGCGCTCCTCCGCCGCCTCCTCGACCGCCGCCTCGTCGCCGCCGTCTTCGTGCTCCTCGTCCTCGCCGACCTCGCCGCGTCCGGCGCCCTCCCCAACCTCTTCTTCGCGCTCGCCGCCGGCGCCCCCGTCGTCCTTCTCCACGCCGCGTTCCGCATCCGCGACGACCTCGAGCCCGCGGCCTCCGCCGACAGCGCGGAAGGGGAGGAGGGGGGCAAGGAGCGGACGGGGGTGGTGGTGGAGAAGAAGGAGGACGGCGACGTGGAGACGGGGCCGACGCGGCGCGCCATGGCCGCGGCCGCCGGCAAGTCCTAGACCTCCTACACTACCAGATCTCGGCCGCCCGCCCATATACTACAACACATTAGACAGACAGACAGAATGCTGGTATTTCCTGATCAAAATTCCAATCTTTTTTCGTCTGCCGGGGAAATCAGGAGCCTACTACTTACTACATCGAATTGAATTGGTTTCTCTTGTGTTATATTCGGCTAGGATTAGCATTCGCCGTCATTGTGTATACACAGATTTATTACTGCTGCTACTACATTGTTACTCTGTAGAACACAAACTAGTGACTAACAAGAGAATCAAGTTGGACCTGTCCTGATCCATCCTACATGTAATTCTGATTGTCGAGACAGAAAGAGATTACCCTATACCATTACATTGCATTGCATTTGTTTGTAAGACAGATCTGAGTTAGCACTTAGCCCCTCTGCTAATGATAATCAGTGCTAGTAGTACATCATTGAGTTCTTGTTTCCTACTTACTACTCACTAAATTTGATTTGCTGTTACCTACTGTACCAGTATTCTTATCTGAAAGGGAGTAATACATATTCCATTGTACCACTCCATACATACATCCATGTATTGCACCTCCATTGCTGTAATCTTAGGAGTTGAGGCCCCAGACTTGTTGTTCTGATATGGAATGGAATGAAATGAAATAGGATGTTTGGGAACTTTGAAAATGGACAGAAGAAAATGCAGGGCATTTCCATTTGAAAAAACAAAATATAAGTTGGAGAAGAGTCAAGAAGACAAGGAAACCTAGCCTAGCATGTTGGAGAATAAACAGAGCACAACTAAAGCTGAAATGGAGCATAATTAATTTGGAGTTGGACGGCAACGAGAGTTGAGACCTTCACCAGTTGCTCACTGGCAGCATAACACCTCACGTATGATTCCCGGTGGTACTGCTTATTAGCTAGTATGCCGGTGAAGCTAAGCCAAAATAGTAATGGCATGTCTGTCCATGTGAGTGTTGACATAAAGAGAAGAAGAAGCATGTGAGTGAGTGAGTGTGATTGTGATGTACTCCCAAACAACTCCCAAAGTGCAATCAGTTGTCTACTTAGTCGTGACTAGCTGCTTGCTTCTCTTTTCCATTATGTTGTGCTGCTTCTAGTTTTTGGTTGGTTGGGATGTCAGTGTCATTGCCTGCTGCTGTTAAGGCAAGCTAGCTAACTAAAGTAAAGTAAAGCAAAGCACATCACAGAAGCAAGGAGATGCCGGCTTGTACACAGTAGCTGGTTAGCACCTCTGTATGTACCTGGCCGTACAGAAGTTACAAATACACAACATAGTGAGTCTCGAGTCCAATGACGCCCTTTTCGCCCTATATTGTGGTTTATCGTCGATTGAACGGCTCAAGATACACTACAGCCAAGTCACCGGCAACTAGAATGCACGGATACGGATATATGTATCACTATCGGGCTGATATGGATACGTGAATTCATTACTTTGAAAAAAGCAATACGGGGATACATTTTACTATTTTTTTAATTAATCAAAATATTGAGTTGATAGTTTAAAATCCATAGAAGAGGATCATAACAGTACTCTAATATCAAAATATTGAGTTGATAGTTTGAAATCCATAGAAGAGGATCATAACAGTACTCTAATATGGCTCCACAATTGTACCCTTAGGTTGGTAGGTCGAGCAGGAGGTTCGGTAGGAGGAGCCATCTGGAGGAGAGGATCAGAGGAGGTGAGGGACCATGAGAGGAGAAAGGAGAAGAGGAATTGAGCTTAGCTACGGCTGTCGGCTGAATGGTTTAGTACAAATTCCTTTGCCGACCTCAACCATCAAGTTGCCGCCGAGGATTGGGCTCGATGAGTTGGTTGAGATGTTGAGTGAGATAGCTGGGGTTGAGGGGGAGTTGCCACCGAGTACGATGGAGAGTCAGTGAGGAAGGAGGAGCACTGGCAGAGTATCCATGAAGTATCTAAAACACATTGTATGGGTATCCATGAAGTATCGACATTGTTTTAAATCATTTATTCCCTAATACTCAGAGGATATGCATCAGGGAGTATCGGGATAGTATCAGTATCGGATACGATATCCAATAGTGATATGCTGATTCCATGAAGTATTCGTGCATTCTCGCGCAACATACTGAGCCTTGAGTCCTCGAGTCAAATGGTGTGTTGCAAATCCTACTGAAAAGTCATGGCAGCTGCCAATTGCAAGGGCACCAAGTGGATTGTTCCTCAAGAGAGTATTTCATGGAGTTTTACCTTTACCAATGATCTCAGGTGTTCATGTCGCCCACTTCCATTGACCACTAGGTCACTAAACTAGGGACCCAACACTTAACCTTGAGGCAAGGCACGCTAAAGGCTCAATGTAAACTAAGACAACAACACTTTGTGATTTATTATCGATGACTTACATGCAATATTATGTTTGTTCATTTGTTGTGAGGTCAAACTTTTGAAAAATTATCTTCATTCTGGTTTTTTGTTGCCAATACAACGATGAACAAGGGGTCTGATCAGTACAAACCTAAACCAACAACTCAGTTCGATTGCCAGTTCAGTTTTTAAAACTATGGCGCCAAGTGGATTGATCGTCAAGAGGGTTTCCATGGATGTACTCTACACAACAAGAGGAAGACCAAAGGGGGTTGCCTCTACCAATCTCAGGTCTTCCTGTCACCCTCTCCAATTGATGACTAGGTCAACTGATTTTGGCAAAAAATAAACATATGGAATTACTCTGCAAGCAATTTTGAGATAAAGTAGTTGTTCTATGGAACGATGGCGGATACTGAAATGGCATGTGAAATCGATTAGGGCACGTACCATCTCCTGACGTAGTTATATATATTCAAGTGGGTCTTTGAATATATATATATATATATATATATATTCAAGTGGATCTTTGAATATATTGAAGGGGTTTAGAGTGCCCTTTGTTGCAAATATATCGTCCTGCTTGTCCCACTTAGGCTTTGCATTATCGTCCTTCCACTATCATTGTTAAGGCATGCGGCCGGTACCATTATAATGAGACGATCAGGACATTTTCTGCGGATTACCAAACAAGGAAAATCGAGTAAGAACCGGTATGTTTCTTTGACTGAAGTCAATTTGTGCAGCAAAATTGGACCAAAAGATTAATTGAAGTGATAGTGCAAAAAAATCATTGCTAAATTCAAGAGGCTATGGCAAGGGCTGAAGATTTGGGCTAAGTCCAGATCTAATCTTGGTGGATTCATAAAGGCAACAAATGGAAAGTACTCCCTCCGATCCATATTAATTGACGCACACTTAGTACAACTCTAGTACAAAGTTATACTAAGTGCGTGTCAATTAATTTGGATCAGAGGGGGTATTATTTTTCTTGGACAACATTGAGGAATTCATCCAGTATTTTTTTTTGAGAAATTCAACCCTCTCTCTAATGTTGAATGGAATGGCAGAGTTTTTTTTAAATCTCATCTTTTGTAACTGTTGAATCTTCAGAAACTCTATTGGCAGCAAAGGGCCTCAGTTGGATGAGTCAAGTTCGGTGAGGATAATTCCAAATATTTTCAAGCAAAAGCAACCCTCAAATATAGGGTTAACTACATCGAGTACCTTCTTGATGAGGTTGTTATACTACATAGAGAGCATGCTTCTAAAGCAAATATTCTCTCCCCACTCATAACCTCCTCAATTTGCATTCATTGATATAAGATTTCCTAATTTGGAAGATCTGGAAGCACTTTTCACCATAGAAAAAGTTGATGGGATCATTAAGGAACTGCCTTTGAATAAAGCACCTGGGTCTGATGGTTCCAATAATAATTTTGTTAAGCAGTGCTGGGAAATTATTGCCTCTGAATTTTATGAGTCAGTTGAAGACTCCTTCCATGTCAAAGCAAATCTTCAAAGTATCAATTCATCTTGTATTACTTTGATCAGTGGCGCCTCTTAGACCTAATCTAGCTGTGTGGTTTCAGCAAAAATCTCCCGTTGACACCTCACCGACGCCACTTGTTGGTTGCAACACTAGTGCCCATTGGTCGCTCAGAAAAACTAAAGCAACAAAACTTTAAGTACTCCGTTGAATGGATGTAGTAAAATACATCATCAATTATAGAAAAATAAATAAAAAAATAAATAGCGGTTGCAACAAATCGTCGTCACTATTGTTGCGAGGTCGCAACTCCGCCCTCGCTGTTAGTAGAAAACCACAAAATGGTGAAAAAAATGTTTCATTGGTTGCAGCATTAATGAAGTGGACCAGCAGCGAGCGGCGGCGTGAAGGCTAGGGCATGCTGGTGGGTGGCGGCCATGGTGACCATTGCGGCGGTACGAGCTTAATTGGTGTGGAGAAAGCGCACGCCGCACAATCCTATAAATTGAACATACCGCGCGTGCCCGATCCAAACTCGGCTGATCGACCGGGTACAATCATTTATCAGAATCATCTTAATATTTCCTGAATCCTCCAAAGGGCCTTCACAAGAGTGAACATGTCATCTCCATCCATATCCAAAAAGATACAGTAAAAGAATTGGCCTAAAGACTTTAGAGTGCAGCTGCGCTCGTTTGCTCGAGCGAGCGCATCCTCTGTTGTACCTGTACACATGCATTAACAGATAAAATCAAGGATTACTAGTGATAGTGACAGCGGTGGGGACCGCGCTTCACACATGCAGATGGAAATACTTACCGCGCGTGTATGTGCTTACGTCATTTATTTATTCCATTTCATTTAAAAAAGCTATAACTTTTAAACCGAGCATCGAAACGAAGATCCGTTTTCACCATTAGGTTTCTCGCGACGAGATTTTTAAAACTAGATCCCATATGAGTATATTTTGATGATTTAAAAAAACGAGCAACTTTGATGCTAAATGAGGCAACTATAGTACTAAACATAAGCAACTTTCTTAAACCATATGTACTAATGAGTTTATCTACCAAATATGTCATCGGCCACTTACAAATTACAACAAATCATTTTTCACCTTTATGGTAAGGTAGTTGCTCGTTTTATTATGACAATTGATTGATTTTGTTAGGATAGTTGCTTGGTTTTATTATGAAAGTTGTTTACTTTTTTGTTAAGGCAGTTGCTTGGTTTTGTTAGGACAGTTGCTTGATTTTGTTAGGACAGTTGCTTTCTTTTGTTATGAAAGTTGTTTGCTTCTTTGTTAGGACAGTTGCTTTCTTTTGTTATGAAAGTTTTTTTTGTTAAGACAGTTGCTTGGTTTGTAATGATAGTAGCTTGGTTTTGTTAGCACAGTTGCTTGGTTTTGTTATGAAAGTTGTTTTTTTTAAGACAGTTGCTTGGTTTGTAATGATAGTAGCTTGGTTTTGTTAGCACAGTTGCTTGGTTTTGTTATGAAAGTTGTTTTTTTTAAGAAAGTTGCTTGGTTTGTAATGATAGTAGCTTGGTTTTGTTAGCACAGTTGCTTGGTTTTGTTATGAAAGTTGTTTTTTTTAAGACAGTTGCTTGGTTTGTAATGATAGTAGCTTGGTTTTGTTAGCACAGTTGCTTGGTTTTGTTATGAAAGTTGTTTGCTTTTTTGTTAGGACAGTTGCTTGGTTTTGTTATGAAAGTTGTTTGCTTTTTTGTTAGGACAGTTGCTTGGTTTTGTTATAAAAGTTGTTTGTTTTTTTTGTTAGGGCAGTTGCTTGGTTTTGTTATGAAAGTTGTTTTTTTTTGTTAAGACAGTTGCTTGGTTTGTTATGATAGTTGCTTGGTTTTGTTATGATAGTTGCTTGGTTTGTTAGGACAGTTGCTCGGTTTGCTAAGACATTATGCATTGTGTGATTTGATAATATAGTTGCATGGATTTGCTAGGACGGTTGCATAGTTTTATTATGATAGTTCTTAATTTTGTTATTATAATGGCTTGATTTACTAGAAGAGTTGATTGGTTTTATTAGGAAACTTGCTTGGTTTGCTAGCACTATTTTTGCATTGTGTTTTTAGTAATATAGTTGTTCATATTTTTCTAGGATAAATGCTTGTTTTTCTATGATACTTGCTTGGTTCTGCTAAAACATTTTTTGCATTATGTATTTGGAAATATTGTTGCTTGTAAGGCAAACAAGAAGAGTTGCTTACTTATAATACTGAAGTTGCCTACATATCACATAAAGTTGCTTAAAAAATTAAATTTGTCGAAACCTATCCATATGTGATCTAGTTTTGAAGAACTCGTCGCGAGAAACCCAACAGTGAAAACGGATTTGAATTACGATACTTGGTTCAAAAGTTATAGCTTTTAAAAGTTTTAAAATCCAAAACAAAAGCACGTACAAGAAGGGATGGATAGGAGGGAAGGTGGGGACCGAGTGGGGTGATTAGCAAACTAAGACCCGGTCCAATTAAACATTGTCTACACGTAAACAGTGAGGAGGCATATTTTTTTTTCTTTTTAAATAAAAAAAACAATATGGATGATCTAATTTTTTGTAATTAGGAAGGGCCGCTGGTTTCAAAGCACGGAGCGCGCGCGCCCTCCGTGTCTAAGAATGGGAGAAGATATCCATCATCATCGTGATGATTTGGAATTTGACCGACCGATGGGTTCTATGCTGCTGAGGTGCCAAGCCAGGAATGAATGAGCCGTGTGTTCTCCATTTCCTCCACTCATCATCCGTAGATCCGTCCCGTCCCGTCCGTACACCGGCCGTCGTCCCCGAGGCGGGGGAGAGGAGAGCGACCGGACCTAGCCAGATACTACACGTATTGGTCTGCTGGTGGGCGCCGACGGCCGGCGACGAGACCGAAGATTGGGGAGGGGGAGAAGACGACAGTCGAGGGGACCTAGGCGGAACCCCTTGGCCGCTTGCCCCATGCCAGCGACGGAGCCACGACCGATGCCGATGGCCGCCGGAACCGCACCAGCGCCCCCTCTCGATCGCCGCCGCCCGCCATCTCCCGCAATTTATACCTCCGCCCCCCGCCTCCGCCTCATCCTCCACCACCTCCTCCCCCCTCTCTCCTTCCGGCCACACTCTCCGCACCAATCTGATAGGCTGCCGCCATGGACGCGAAAGAGGAGCACCCGCCCGCCGCGGACCAGAACGGGGACCAACCGCCGCCGGCAAAGGAGGCCAACGGCCTCTCCGACCTCAACAAGGAGACCGTCGATCTGGTGCGTACCCGCTCTTCCTCCTCACTCACTCACCTGCTTTCATTTAGTAATCAATCAGTCATGGATGGACGAGCTCTCAAACTATAAATGCAATTGAAATTCCTGGGGAGTTATACATTTGTGTAATTATAAGACCGTCTACCATTTCTTGAAGCTCAATCTCCTCCCAAGATGAACCATATAGCCAAGAGAAACCATGAACTGGAGGAATACAAGAGCTTGCCCCACCCATGAGTAAATATTTCATAGTAGCCTCATTAGACCGCATGATATATTCAGACAATAGGTAGGAACATAAACTGAAACATTCGGGAGCTACAAAGATACCCCCCAATAAGAACATAGTTATTAAATCGTTAGCACCACATAAGAACATCCCCCCTAGAGTAGCTGTTAATACGAATAACAGAAACTCTGTTATAGCCATTTCTGTACACTCAATGTACTCTACGGATAGAGGAATACATAAAGTTGAACATAATAAAATGAGAAATTGAAAGACTTCGTTTGGAAATTTCCCGAAAAGCTAATTATATGTCACCTCAAATCGTCTGATCGCAGGAGCACATTCCCGTGGAGGAGGTGTTCGACCACCTCAGGTGCAACAAGGAGGGCCTCACCACTGAGGGCGCGCAGCAGAGGGTCGAAATCTTCGGCCTAAACAAGCTCGAAGAGAAACATGTATGTACACATTCTCACTAATCTCTGTGGCTCTTACATTCATTTTCTCCACCACAACCAGCAGTAACCAACCATGATCTTGTGTGCCGCATTTGCAGGAGAGCAAGATCCTCAAGTTCCTCGGCTTCATGTGGAACCCGCTCTCGTGGGTCATGGAGGCCGCCGCCATCATGGCAATCGCCCTCGCGCACGGTGGAACCGACATCAGGGGCAAGGTACTAGTACTACCTAGCACCACTGCTGTTCTTGGTTGTGCTGTTTACTGCTATTAGCTACCATGATCTTGTACTGATTATTGATTGGAATTGACGTTGGCGCAGCCGATGGGCATAGACTACCACGACTTCGTCGGAATCATCATTCTGTTGGTTGTCAACTCTACCATCAGTTTCATAGAGGAAAACAATGCTGGAAATGCAGCTGCTGCACTTATGGCTCGTCTCGCACCAAAGGCTAAGGTGATTCTACATGCATAACTTTCGTCGAATACTGCCTACCAGCACCACTAGTACTCATGGATCAAGACACACGGCTGGTGCCCCCTTTTTTTCATACTTATGTGATGATGATGACACCTTCTTTTCTAGGCTCTGCGTGATGGCACCTGGAATGAATTGGACGCGTCGTTGTTGGTTCCAGGTGATATAATCAGTATTAAGCTTGGAGACATCATTCCTGCAGATGCGCGTCTCCTACAGGGTGATCCACTCAAAATTGATCAGGTCTTTCAGCCAGCTCAACTATGTCCTCTGCTGCATGTTGCATTTTTCTACTAAAGTAGTTCTGCTGAATAAAAGAATTCTGATGCTAGAAGAAATATGGTGCAGCAAGTGCTAATACCATATGTCAATTGCGTTGCAGTCTGCACTCACAGGAGAATCACTACCTGTAACTAAGCATCCTGGGGGTGGAGTTTACTCTGGTTCGACTTGTAAGCAGGGTGAAATAGAGGCAGTTGTTATTGCCACTGGGATCCATACTTTCTTTGGAAAAGCAGCTCACCTCGTCGAGTCAACAACTCATGTGGGACACTTCCAGAAGGTAGAGTATTACTCAGCAATCAACGTCTCTTCAGCTAGTCTAGTATCAGCTGAAATTCATGATATGGGCTGTAATTTATGGATGCTTTCAGGTTCTGACATCTATTGGAAACTTCTGCATTTGCTCCATCGCCATTGGGATGACTATAGAGTTAATTGTCATGCGGGCTTTTCAAAGGAGACATTACCGCCAGGTAGTTGATAACCTTCTAGTGCTTCTCATTGGAGGGATTCCGATTGCCATGCCCACGGTTCTGTCTGTAACTATGGCTATTGGATCACACAAGCTCGCACAACAGGTTTGGATATTCTTCTACTATGGCCGGAGCTCTCTGTCTACCACTGAAATAAAAGGCGGGTAACTATATCTAGAAAGTGACCACTTTTGTTAATTATTATTGACTCCAGGGTGCTATTACCAAGAGAATGACTGCAATTGAAGAGATGGCCGGAATGGATGTGCTTTGCAGTGACAAAACAGGAACATTGACGCTCAACAAACTGACCGTCGACAACAACATAATTGAGGTCATAACTCCCACATCTTCTTTCTTTTCTTGTTTTACCGAAAAGGCTTTCTTGTTTCTTTTCTTGTTTTATGAAGTGGGTTATAGTAATCAAACATCTCAATGTTTCTAAAGTCTGAAACATAATCATTTTTCTTTAGGTTTTTACGAGAGGTTACGAAAAGAGTGATGTTATGTTGATGGCAGCAAGGGCCTCAAGACTGGAGAATCAAGATGCTATCGATTTCGCTATTGTTGCAATGCTGCCAGACCCAAAAGAGGTATACATCTCTCCTCTCTGATATATTTATGACTTTAACCGGTTCCAGTGATTCCTGGCTTGTGCTTAACTCAGCGAGGGAAACAAATAACGGTGGTGCACCAAACAACAATCTTAACAGCAATAGATACCATCTTGACCAATATTTTCATCAGTAGATTCTGTTCCCTGTACATTTTCTTAAGTAGCATGGCAAGAATTTTCAGTGTACAAGGAACATAATCAGAAAATCTATGAATCTAGAAGATTTGAACAAACATGTATTCCATAGCAGGGGGTAGCATCATCAATCCTGTAATGCCTTCTAGCTCAGTTTTACCACTTAAAAGTGATTCTCTTGCTCTAATCTTTAGAAGTTTCTGTTCATACTTTACCCGGTCAGTTAAGAGTTATCCATTAAATCATGCTTTTAGGCACACTGTACACCTAATTTATTCCCTTTTATCTGCTGTTAGGCACGCGCTGGCATTGAAGAAGTCCATTTCCTTCCATTTAACCCAACAGACAAGCGGACAGCTCTCACGTACTTGGATGCACAGGGTAAAATGCACAGGGTTAGCAAGGGTGCTCCCGAACAGGTATAGAAAATCATTTCATCTGATTTTTTGTCCAACGATACATCATTTGGTTACGAGATAAACAGTCACACCACATGCTTATGTTTCATTTAATTTTCTTGCAGATTCTGAACCTGGCAGCAAATAAATCTGAGATTGAAAGAAAGGTACATCAAGTAATTGACAATTTTGCTGAGAGAGGGCTGCGATCACTTGCTGTTGCATACCAGGTGGTTGAATGCTGCTAGTCTTGTACTGACCTGCTGGTTCATTTATCTACAAGACTTGCTAATTTCCTTCAACATGCAGGAAGTTCCTGAAGGTACCAAGGAAAGTGCTGGTGGTCCTTGGCAATTTATTGGTCTTCTCCCACTCTTTGATCCTCCCCGCCATGATAGTGCTGAAACCATACGCCGAGCTCTAGACCTTGGAGTCAGTGTGAAAATGATTACAGGTACCTTTTTAGTACACTAATCGGGAACAGAACACTTTCTTGCACCGCAGTCGTCACGTAAGCTTTGATAATGGACTGCTGTTTATTCCCTTGGATTAGATGTTCCTCAAGAGTCTGGTAACATGGACAAGTCAATCTGAGGGTGTTAGCTTTTAAATTTTAATGTGCCATGATGTTCCCAGAAAAGAAGTGCTAATGTGCCGATCCACATATTAGCCTGCTAGTGCTAGTAGTAGTAGCAGTGGCATCACTAGTCTCAGGCTTGCTTAGCTGTCCTGACTTCAGAAAAATCTGTTATGTTGATTGCTATATGTTTCCCTGGGTTCACTATGCGTTATGAATATGCTCCTTGGACAAAATTTCAGGTGATCAGCTGGCTATTGGTAAGGAAACTGGACGGAGGCTAGGAATGGGCACAAACATGTATCCGTCGTCATCTTTGCTTGGTGACAAAATAGATAGTGATATCGCGGTCCTACCAGTGGACGAATTGATTGAGCAAGCAGATGGTTTTGCCGGAGTTTTCCCTGGTGAGCTTTAATTTTCTGTTGGACCATTGTGTGCTTCAGTCTAACTTGTTTCCTTTCCCAGAGCACAAATATGAAATTGTCAAGAGGCTCCAAGCCAGAAAGCACATATGCGGGATGACTGGAGATGGAGTTAATGATGCACCTGCTCTGAAGGTAGCGGACATTGGGATTGCGGTGGCTGATGCAACTGACGCTGCACGTGGGGCCTCTGATATTGTTCTGACAGAGCCTGGATTGAGTGTGATCATCAGTGCTGTTTTAACAAGTCGAGCAATATTTCAGAGGATGAAAAATTATACAGTTGAGTTTTTACAATTCATTTTTTTTTTCGTTTCTTACTTTCTATCGTAGGCAATAATTTCCAGATCATGCTAGTTCTCCTTTTCCAACATCATTAATACTGTAGGCTTTTAGTATGTCTTCGTAGATGAATATATTGTTTCTTTTCCATGTTTTACGGAAAGCTATTTTTATTCAGGTAACAAGGGAAGCTGGCTGATGTTAATCACTTATGTTTTTCTTTTGCAGATATACGCTGTTTCTATAACCATCCGTATTGTGGTAAGTTTGTGTTGCCAATATATGTGCTTATGAAGTAGCATTTGGCTAGCAAAAATTACCCAGTAGTGTTTTTTGTATGCTCTATCATTCCAAAGAGATTTAGTGGATGATGTGTATTCCATTAAGATTTATAAAGCTGGTGCCCATTTTGGGATTCAGATCAATGATAAAAAAAGCATTACCTGTGCAGCTTGGTTTTTTGCTCTTGGCGTGCCTTTGGAGGTTTGACTTTCCTCCAGTTATGGTACTTCTGATAGCCATCCTTAACGATGGTAAGAACGTTGCTGTCTTCACTCACCAGAAATGCTTTTACCAATAGGTATTCATTTATTAAACCGTGGTGTTGGCTACTGCTCAGGAACCATTATGACCATATCCAAGGACAAGGTGAAGCCGTCTCCGTCTCCCGACAGTTGGAAGCTAGCAGAGATCTTCGCAACAGGAGTGGTACTGGGGGCTTATTTGGCCGTAACAACCGTTCTGTTCTTTTGGGCAGCTTACAAGACGGACTTTTTCCCGGTAATCACTATTTCTTTGACTCATTTCATTAGGTAGTCGCTATCGCGTACGTCTTGTGGTAACAAGACTATTGCCTTGTGCATCTTTGAAAGTTAAGTTACATGAGCCATATTAACCATCTTTGTAAGGGCTACGCAGCTGTGCTGTGCAAACTCACCTGTATCTTCCATGCTACTTGCAGAAACACTTCCATGTTCGCACGATGAATGTAAACAGCATTCTTCCAGGCCAGGAATCGATCGCCAAGAACACAGAGATGCTGGCTTCTGCCGTGTACCTCCAAGTGAGCACCATCAGCCAGGCCCTGATATTCGTGACGCGGTCAAGAGGCTGGTCCTTCACGGAGAGGCCAGGCCTCCTGCTCATGTTTGCGTTCGTCTTGGCGCAGCTGGTGAGTTCCTCACACAGTTGTTTATTCATCGGACGCCTTATTTGCTAGAGGCTTGTGGTGCGACTTGTTAGCACTGATAAATTGATGGTATGGTGTCACGACGCAGCTCGCATCCTTTCTGTCTGCCATGGTAACCTGGGAGATGGTGAGCATCAGAGGCATCGGGTGGGGCTGGACCGGCGTCATCTGGCTGTACAACATCATCATCTACATGCTTCTCGACCCGATCAAGTTTGCGGTGCGGTACGGCCTCAGCGGGAGGGCCTGGAACCTCGTCATCGACCGCAAGGTCAGTCACTCAGTCGGTGCCTGGTCTCGGAACCAGAATGATGGGATGATTGATCATCCTGATAGAATCAAAAGCTTTGCGTTGCTGAGTCTCGGGTTCAAAAAAATCCGCAGGTGGCCTTCTCGACCCAGAAGGACTTCGGGCGTGAGACGCGGGAGGTGGCGTGGGCGCACCAGCAACGAACCCTGCACGGGCTGGAGACGGCGACGGGGCGGGAGAAGGCGTCGTCGACGGAGCTGGGCCAAATGGTGGAGGAGACGAAGCGGCGCGCAGAGATCACGAGGCTGAGGGCGGTGCGCACGCTGAAAGGGAAGGCGGAGGAGGCCGCCAGGATCAAGGGAATCGACCTGGACGACATCAACAACCAACACTACACCGTGTGATTGATTGATTAAATTAGCTTGATGAATGATTAATTGGCTGCCCCCCTTGTATTATGCTGCTCTGTCTGTGTGTGTGTTTAGTGGCGTGCCGTACTGTACTTTACAGAATTGGTTCTGTAATGAATAAGATTTGGTGGATTTGTTGGCAATAAAATGGATGGATTAGCAGCACTCGTTGTTGTGTTAAGGAAGAATATCCCCATCTAGTTCCGGTGAAGCTAATTAAAAGCTAGCTCCACGGATGGTGTGCATTTGAGTCTTCTTTCTCTATATATGAGCTCAGATATATCTTGGATATTAGTACTGCCTCTGGTCGAAATTATTTGTCTTCTATTTGGACGATAAATAATTCGTTAGATACATTAATTTGAGCTATAAACATTTTCGATTGAAGGGGGTACTTTCTTTTTGAGGGTGGGACATTAGTATTTTATTTTATGGAAAACACTCTTTCATCCGACAACTTTTATTTACAAGCAATGAAAACGATTAGAGGGATTGTCGCCTTTACATTCTGAAGAAGTCCCTGAATAACACAGTGAAGACAAACATGCCCTTGAGACCACAATTGTAGGGAATAATTCGGCGTGCCGAGAGGAAAGGTGATCCAGCGCGCCAATGGCCCAGAAATGGGGTGGATCAAACGAGAAATGAGAAGAAACAAAGATGAAACTCGTCGGGAGGAATAATAAGGCATCGGTTTTATCCCAAAACTCTTGGATCGCTTGGGGAACTAAGATGCTCTCTTCGGTTCGCGACGGTTGAAAAAATGGGTCGAAGTTTGGGCCTTGAAGATAAGATACCTTTTTGGTCTTGGAAAAGGGTGTTTTCGATTTGACGGCGAACGAAGGGTGCCATGGTTTGGTCTGCTCGTGGCCGATATATATATACAACTGTAAGTAAAATTTTAAAGTTGGAAATATATTTTTGAGATTTTATTTATAAAAAAATGTAAAAAGAAGAAGAAATTCTAGCCTTGTTGTTGTTGGTGGAGGGATGAAATCCGGTCGTTTAGGGGCGTGGTGGCTTGCATGTGTTGGTACTATCAGTCCTAAGATACTACTACCCCCTTTCAACTCAATTAATTCCTCCGTTCCGAATTACTTGACATATCATTAATTCAAGTTTGATTTAATTTTAAATTAAAGTCATGTTGAATAATTTGGAACGGAGGGAGTACTTGATAGGAAGGAGGGAGGGAGGAGCACACATATATTAGTACGTACGTAGTAATTGACAACAACAACAACAACATTTGTTGGATTAGAGTAGAGGAAAGAATGAGCTTAGGTTAGGGTGTCACACTCCCTGTGTTTTCTTTGCTTTCTCTCTCATGTGTTGATGATAACGTATCCGTACCAACCACCGAGGGGGTGCACCAATAACAGTAAGAAAAACAATAATTAAATATAAATAAAAAAGACTTTTGATGGGTTGGTGCAAGTGGCAGGCATGTCTTGTTGAATATGATAATAATAATGAGAATCATAATAGTAAAGTATAGTATGAGTTTAGTACAGGTGGTTGGTTGACGACACACACAAATTATTAGTTAACAGCAGCAGGAGTAGTATCTCAGTAGTAGTAGTTAGTAGTTGACGCCGGCAAGTTGCAGCAGCAGAAAAGACTAGCAAAGCAGAGGAAGGAAGCAACAGCAGCTCCTCCTCCTCCTCTGCTTTTCCAAATCATCAATCATCAATCCATTCCAACCCATCCGCGCACTCACGAGCAGAGCAGACAGCAGAGTCTCTTTCTTTTTTTTCCCTTCCCAATTTGCCCTTGCTTCCTCTCCCCGAGAACCACAGAGAGAGAAAGTTGTTTCCCCAATTCTCCTCCTCTCAATTGCTCTCAGATCCGCGCATGAAGAAGACGAGGCTGCTCTCCTTGTCGTCGTCGCTCAGCTAGGCGCGCCTCTGCTTCCAGCACGCAGCGAGGGAGGGAGGGAGGATGCGCATGCGGGTGCTGCCCGCCTTCAGCTTCACCGCCTCCCCCGCCGCCGCCTCAGAACCGCAGCCGCCACCGCCTGCTCCTCCTCCCCCGGCGGCTGCTCCGGCTCCGCCGCCGCCGCCTCCTGCTGCTCCCACGGTCCCGGTCTACCTCAACATCTACGACATCTCCCCCATCAACAACTACATCTACTGGTTCGGCCTCGGAATCTTCCACTCCGCCGTCGAAGGTCCTACTTCCCTTCCCTTCTCTTCTCTTCTCCCCCAATCATCAAATAATAACACAAGTATATTTAAAGAGGATCCAACCCAACCCAACCATTTAAGATTTAAGCTCTCTTTTATTTCATTTCCTTCCCTTTCCGGTTGGTACGTGTACATCCATTCGTGTTCAGGCAGCTTCCTTTAATTTCCTTACTACCCACCGTGCTGTGCTTCCTTACCCGAATTATGGTACAGGGACTTCATCAACTGCCTGCCTGCCTGCCTTACACACTACTACATGCCCACTTATGCTACTACCACTAGTACAATTTGTTGCACACGGCCGTGTTTTCTCTTCTGGATTACAAGAACCATAGCTCTGTTTGCCACTGATTTGTTCGTGTGTTCCTCCCCGAACATTAATACCCATTCGGTACGGGGCCTTGCCTAATTTCACACATCTTGGATGCTCAATGACGTGAGCACACAAGCTCGGCTGTGCAATGGGACAACCCGGAATTGCTTTCCAAATGGGAGATGGGATCTGTTTATTCTGCTTTCTGTTTTAGGACCAACCTGTCTTTTTGGTATGTAGTTAACCCCCCAACCTGATTGTACCGGAATACTGTCCCTCCCCCCCTATGACCCCAGTTTGTCAGCCGGATCGACTCACTTACGTGGCGCCACTTCGGTTGTTTTCATGCGCCACATGGGATAAGTTTCCTCAGCCATTTGTTGCTACTGGGTTAACCCATCCGTATATTACTCAGATGCTGTCTAGTAGCTTCTTCGGTGTCACGAAAACTGGGATTTGCAATGGATTCACCATTTGAAAACTGCTTTCCAAATGGAGGTCAAGACAGAAATGAAGCTCACTCAGCACGCCAACTAACCAAATATGGTTTTCAATTACTATCGTTATTTAACTGGACTGGACTTTGCCCATCTTTCCAAACACTAGTTTGACGCATTTACATCACATTTCGGTGCTCTCGAGCTCAGCTGCTCTACACCAAGGCCTTTCAAGCGCATCTTGGTATCACAACTTTGCTATGCTCCGCCTACTCGTGATATTTTCGAGCGCCTCATTTTTTTTTTGGATCAACCTAAATCCTTATCAAGTGTGTCATGAGGTCTTTGTGCATACGAGTTTCATGCGGTTATCTATAAGTTTGACATCTGAGACTGACCATTTCCAATAACCTTTTTCTGCAGTACATGGAATGGAGTTTGGGTATGGAGCCCACGAATACCCGACAAGCGGAGTGTTCCAAGTAGAACCGAAAAGCTGTCCTGGTTTTATCTTCAGGCGCTCCGTGTGTATGGGTACCACCAATATGTCCCGGGCTGAAGTTCGCACTTTCCTAGAGGATCTTGCAGAGGATTATCATGGGGATACTTATCACTTGATTGTCAAGAACTGTAATCATTTCACAGCTGACGTCTGCAAACGCTTGACGGGAAAGCCAACTCCCGGATGGGTGAATCGACTTGCCAGATTAGGTTAGAATACATCTTACCAGCCTCATAATCTGTTGCTCCTGGGCTGCGTAGATTCTGACCTGTTTCTGCCTTTACATTTGCGGTACCAGGTTCCGTCTGCAACTGCGTACTGCCTGAAAACATCAAGGTTTCAGCGGTTAGAGATGAAACTGCACACCTTGAATTTTCCGGTAAATTTGCCTTACCTCCCTCTCTCTACATGTTTGGTGTGGTCGTTTACTTTCCTGTACAGATCTGTGTTTACACTGCTCGCTTGCTTAGACGCTTAATTGATGATTTCAATTTTGTGACATCACACTTATTCTAGCTTGTCTTACGATGGAATTGTGATTGTGAACCAAACTAGAATCATCAGGATGTTATGTGTAGTTTATGTTTATCCTTTTCTCCCAAGTTGAAATGGTTTAGACATTCGAGGTCCTGTGTAATCTGCAACCTGAAGCCTGAGATGTTCTATCTGCTTGAATTTGAGTGAACATTTGAGAAGTTATCTGTTACATAATTGGTAAGTTTCTGTGTGCCACAACCATCCTCCAATGGTGAACATTGCATATTTCCATTACTTGACTGACCAGAGTCACATCATGCCCTGAAGTCCATCACCCCTCCTTCATCGACATAGTATAACTTGATGCTTGTACAGTTCACTGAATTGCTCACATAATGTGTTAAATCCTGCCCGCTAACCCGAAAGGTAATTTAAGATATGACCGTGCAACAGCTGTTGTAGTTTCCTGTTCTAACATTAATTCCTACTGGTACCAATTGTAAATCTGTAAGACCATGTAATATGAATGAATCATATGTTCACTAACTATATACAATGATGCTTTCTAACTGGTAAGATGCTATTGCTTCAGATGACGATTTGGAGTCGGACGCGTCAATGGTCGACGATAGTGACATCGGTGATTTAGATCAACTCCTAACAACACCAAACAGCGACGTTGTACCTCCTAAAGACAAGATTTTAACTCCTGGAAGGGATAGCTTGTAATTGTCTCAGGTTATTTATGAGCCTTTGGGTTGTTTGCTGAGAGATAACGGGAGGGTTTAGGGGCGGTGCTGGTGTCCTCTTGCCAATGGCGGTTTGGCAGGGCCCGCTACTGATCCGGTTAAAGTTGCTGCAATATATATGTCGATGTTGATGTAGAGAGGGAGATAGTGGGTGTGGTTTGTCTAACTGTGGCGAAGCCCGGGTTAACCAACATGTGTGATGGTTGCGTGCATAATTGATTGTAACTGTTGAATTGTTTTTTGAGAGTAGAGTGCAGGTGTATAGTGTTTGTGTAACTAGCTGTTGGTTTTTACCTATGGTGATTGACAATTGTTTTGTTGTGTAAGTACAAGATCAAATTGGCTTGACTTGATGTTGTTGTTTCCTTCACTGAAATTAATGCAGCATGTATGTAAGTTGGTACTTCATGCATCCCATAATATAGTGCCATTGCTTTTATTTAAGAAAATCAAGCTTATCAAACTTTGACCAAACATTATAGAAAATATTATCTATATGTAGAATAGAAAATTTATATCATACCAAATATATTGAAATATCTAATGACATAGACTCGGGCTGTTGAGGAGAGTTGTTGAGACAACCTCAACATGACGCGGCCTGGCGGCCTATTCTGAGTGTGCAAAATGCTATGTGTCTCTTACTGTGAGATAGTAGTAGCGTTTGACTTAAGAGTTTCCTTGAGCGGTTGGTACGAAAAATGCTTAACATTTATCTAAAAAATATTCAACCTATATTAGAAAAAAAGAACGTGTATCTCAAATACATTTTTGGCTTTTCTTAAATACATGTTAACAATTTTCATGTATAGATTGAATATTTTTAAGAGACATGTTTAAATTTTATTAAAATAAAAAATTAACAATTACCTGAAACGTGTTGAATACTTATAAAATACACAATAAACTTTTCTTAAATACGAGTTGAACTAATTTCATATATGTATTGAATATTTTTGAGATACATGTTATTTTCATATATGTATTGAAATTTATATCACACTCATCAGTTCTCACGTCACTGTTCATCATTGATCTCAATTGCAAGGACAACTTTATTCGATTGGTCTGCGACTAAGTCTCGCTCATCATCGGCTCAACATCAACCATCACGTATATGTATTAATATATATTTCCAGTTTCTCAATTCCTTGATACTTAGCTGCAGCGTTCAACAATCGATGAACATTTTTTTAGCATTGTGTGCTCGCACATTGGTATGCATTGCTAAGAAAATAAATAAGGTTGTGAATAAATTAATATGATTACAGCGCAAATGTCTTCATAAATTATTGAAGAATTATTTGAGGTTAGCGAAGTTTAATTGTTATCCTAATATCTCTATTGCTTATTGCATTTTATTTACTATGCCTCTGACGGTTGCATCTACCGAAAAAAGCTTGGAAGGCCCTGCTGGCTACTTTGTTCTCGTCTGCTTCATCGGGTCATTCTCAATGGTATTCCCGGAAAGGACATCATTCATGGCCGTGTTCTTCGACATGGGGACCCTATGTCCCCCTTGCTCTTTGACATCGCCATTGACCCGCTGCAGCAATTTTTGGACAGGGCCACTGCCTTCGGCCTGCTTCATGAGTTGCCTCGCGGCTTTCAGGGACCTCGCACCTCCTTATATGCGGATAACGCGGCCATCTTCCTGGCTCCCGACGAGCGGGATGTGTCCAACCTGGTTGATATCCTTTTGAGCTTTGGGGCGGTGGCCGGGATGATGATTAACGTGGCAAAAAGCTCTGCGGCTCCCATTTGTTGCCCCGATATTGATCTTGCCTCAGTTCTGACAAACTTTCCGGCAAACATCGTGCAGTTCCCGTTCAAGTACCTGGGGTTGCCTCTTGCCCTTGGCAGACTAAAAAAAGCCGATCTCCAACCTTACATTGATAAGGTGGCTGCGCATCTGGATCCTCTGACAGGCAAATTCCTCTCTCAGGCTGGCTGTTGTGCATACGTGAAGTATGTTCTTTCTTCCATGCTGATTTCCTCCTCACAAATCTTAAAGCTGATAAGGGTATCCTTAAGGCTTTTAACAAGATCAGTCGGGGGTTGCTGTGGGATCGCAAAGAAAATGTGAGCGAGGGAAAGTGCAAAGTTAACTGGCAAAAGGTTTGTCGTCCCAAGGAGCTGGGCGGTCTGGGGATTCTCAACTTGGACAGGTTCTTCCGTGCTCTCAAGATTCGTTGGCTGTGGTATGAGTGGACGACGCCGAAAAAACCTTGGGTGGGAACTGAAACCCCCAACGATGACGCTGATAGACAACTCTTCATCGCGGCTACTAGAGTTACCATTGGTGATGGCAGAAAAGCCTCCTTCTGGTCTTCATCTTGGCTCAATGGAGCGCCGCCTAAAGACCTGGTGCCTCTAATCTTTAAATGGTCTAAAAGAAAAAACCGGACGGTTCAGGACGCGCTTACCAACCAAAATTGGATCACCGATCTTGCGGTGGATTCCTTCACCGTGGAACACATCATCCAATTCGTTCACCTCTAGGAGCTCCTTTCGACCATTCAGCTTTCTTCGGGTACTAAGGACACCTTTACCTGGACTCTGCCGCCTAACTGTTGCTACTCTGCAAGTTCCGCCTATAAGGCTCATTCATGAGCTCTCTTCCATGCTCCTTTGGGATGTTTGTGTGGAAGACTTGCCCCCCCCCCCCAAGTGTTGTTTCTTTGCTTGGCTTGCCATCCAGAACCGCCTTTGGACCACTGACCGTTTGGCGAAGCGTGGGTGGCCACACCACCCTACTTGTCAACTCTACAGGTGTACCCCCGAGACGGCGCGACATCTCCTTTTTGAGTGCCGATATTCCAAGAGGATTTGGTCCGCTGCTGCGAATTGGCTCTCTTGCCTAGATTTGCTTCTTAACATGGGCTCAAATCGCCCTAAGGTCTTGAACTACTGGTGTGCTACGGCCAGGGCGACCACCTCCTCTCCCAAAGGCCTCAAGACAACAATTATGCTCATCGCTTAGGAAATTTGGAAGGAAAGAAATGAGAGGGTTTTCGACAACAAGTCCTCATTGCCTTCGGTGGTTATGCGTAAGATTAGAGAGGAAGGGAAGGCTTGGATCTTAGCGGGAGCTAAAAACCTTGCGGAACTTATGGGTTGAGCTATTGCTCGTGTGTTGTATCTTTTTTTTTTTGGCTTAGGCCCCCTGTTTTTGCTCCTTCTATATCAATATAAAGGAAAGTCTTTTTCCCCGTTTCAAAAAAACAAAAAAACAAAAAACAGGGAGATTAAATGCTTTGGCTACATTATGCATTAAGAAAAGTTATTGGATGAGATTGACATCGACTCCATCATACGTGATTTTGTTTCGGTGAATATTAGACGGAAATTTTAAGGTAATATATAAAATTTATTTGATACACATACTAATTTTGTGTGCATTTAATTGTATTTATTATATATTATAATTATTACAAATGTCTATATTAAGGACCCTGATTTTAAGTTTCGCCCCTGGCCCCCAAAATCTCAAGACCGGCCCTGACTTAGGTTTAAATTACTCGAAACTAGTATCTATATGTACATTAACAAATTTATATCATGAAAAAATATATTTAAATCTAATGACATTGTTTGGGATCTCGATCCCTTGATAGGCATATAATACAAGTGGTTTTTCTTGTTGTTAAGAGTTGAGGTGACATGACGTGGCCTCGCGGCCTATTCTGAGGGTGCAAATATCGTGTTTCGCTTACTCTGTGAGATAGTAGTAGTGTTTGACTTCGCTCGACTGATTGGTATAAAAAATGTTTAACATTTATCTAAAATGATCAACCTATATTAGAAACAAATAACATTTACGTATCTCAAATACATTTTGGCTTTTCTTACATACAATAGATGTTAACCATTTCCCTACATAGATTGACTATTTTTAAGATACAAGTTAAATATTTATTAAAATACAAAAATAACAATTATCTGAAACATGTTGAATAATTATAAAATACACAATAAGATTTTATTAAATACAAGCTGAACTATTTTCATATAAGGATTGCATATTTTTGGGGAAAAGATCTGCTTCAACCGGCGGATCGTGCGCGTTGCGCCGACCGCCTTAGAAGCCGTTGGATGCATTTTGATCGGAAGGCTTTGGATAGACGCGGAAGCAAGTCAGATTGCAACAGGGGCTTTGTTGCAAACCTAGCTCGCAACATATGTTCTGTTGCAGATCGAGTGCACGCAAGAAAATATTGTAAATTTTTTGTGTCAGGGGTGTTGTTGCAATGGTTTGAACGCAACAAGTCTTTTGTTGCAAGGACTATCTCTGAACACACGTTTTGCGTAAAACTGTATGCAACTGGATCCCACTTGATCCGATTTTATTATTAAAAAAACTTTATAGACTTTGCAACAGAGGACTTGTTGCAATGACCAGATCGTAACAAACCTCTTGTTGCAAAGGCTGGTGAGATACGACGAACTGATCTAACGTGATCGAACGGCTCCGAAGGTGGCGGATCTTTTCTAAACTCCTGCCGGTTGACGCATAGCGCTTCCCTATTTTTGAGATACAGGATAAAAAACATTCTCCAATACTCTAGTGTTGAATATTTATAAAAATATTTATATATTAATCTGAAAACATGTTGAATATTTATTAAATTCACAATAAACATTTATTTAATACATAGTGGAAATTCCAAACAAACTTTGAAATATTTAAAAAATGTCATGGAAATATTTGTAAAACGAGTGAATATTTCTAAGTGCTTATTAACAACTTTGTAAATGACACAAACATCTTTTTATATGTTTTCTTAATTTGATGTTTTTATATTTCATGAATATTTGATCAAATGTTACAGATATTTTTTATGGTACAATTTTTGTAAACAAATTACTTGAATATTTTTTTACATTCCCATGAACATTTTTAAATGATACCAACAGTTGTTTTTAATGCTATAAGTTTTTATAAAATTTAGGAACAATTTTTCACATCTCATGAACCTTTTTCATATCTAATTAATCATTTTAATGCACAATGAACATCGTCTAAAATTGAAGTAAAATATTTTAATATATAAATACAATATTAAAAGGGTATTTGGAAATATAAACAAAAAAAGGAGAAAAGAGGAAAAACAGTACTCCCTTGAACAAAAGTATTTTAGTGCTAGATACATCCATTTATGTGAAGCGTAATTCCGATAGAAGGAAGTACGTAACTTACATGTGCGGCGACGCACCCCTTCTGGAACATACTAGGTGTTGAATTATTATAGAACACTATAGGCCTATCCCATTTACGGCTAATTTGGTAGACGGGGATTAAAACCGGAGAAGTAAATCCCAGCTAAGTGATTTTCTTAGGTAGAGGAGACCCTTTCCTTTGAAGAGTTGATTTTCCTGTTCACTGTGAAGAAGGCGAGGCAGAGATTTTTCCTTCGATCCGTTGGGACGTGGATCGATCTCCCCGGAAAGCGCTAGGGATAGAACCAGAGAACCTCCAAGGACCATACGGCTGACTTTTTTCGTGGGCTTAATGCCTGGAGTTTTTATGGGGATCCCTCCGGGGAATTAACAAATGACGCCTTAAAGGGGACATCGCCTCTCTACTACAATTGAGGTATATGTGTGCCTTAAAATGTCATCCAATTTCATGAAGTGTGGTTACTGTAATGGTCCACTGTACCAAACATTCACTACATCAACTGATTTTTTGGTAGTTTTTCGTAATTTTGAATATTCAAAAATATATTTTTAACATTTGATAATTCTGAATATTCAATTTTTTTTACTGTAATGATATTTTTTGTATTCACATTTTTTGAAAACAATCCAAATTTTATTTTAATTTTTGAGGAAAACAGAAGTATGTTTGGAATTATGAAAGTAGTATTTGAAAGTGTTTTTATGAATTTGTTAATAAATATTTTTGAGATACACGTTAAACACTTGTTAAATACATGATGAACATTTATCAGAATACATGTTGAATATATAATACCTAAATAGTTCATCCCCACTAACCTATTTATCTTGACATGCAAGCTATCTACACCATCAAGCATGTCCATCTCTTTTTCACTAACTATTCATGCATTCGCTTTCATTAAATTCGCATGCACATGCAACCTATCGCTACAAAATATTAATTTTTTTATGCACTAAGCCTCACGATTTAGAAGCGAATTTTTATAGATAACTAAATTATGAGTTAACTCACATTTTATTTTTTTATGCGGCAATCTTTTAATGAATGCACATATGTAGTTGCCACCATTATTTTAGCTTTAGCTAAAGATGATGTCTCCACTCTCTTCACTCAACATTTTTGTTCATCTCAATTCTTCACGCCAGTATATTCTCAAGTTATAAATTAGTAAAAAATAAATCACACTTATTAATATAGTTTTCATCAATATTTCTTAGATATTTGCACAAAACAATATTTTTGAAAAAATTTAAGAATGAAATTATACAAAGTTTCATAAGTTTCTCATATTTTAAAATATTAAATTATTTATTAACAGTTCCCGCAGCAACGCGTGGAGTATGATCTAGTATTTATAAAATGCACAACGCACATTTCTTTAATACACAATTAACATTTCTTAACACAAGCTGAACAATTAAAACAAAATGTGACGACATATTTTTAATACATATTTTTATATTCTTTTGAGCAACTTAGTAAATGATACAAACATTTTTTTATATGATATGTTTATCTTTCATGAACATATTTTTAAAAACTCATGACTATCTTTTGAATGGTACAAACATTTTTTAAAAACTACTGAAAAAATCCTTTACATTCTTGTGATTTTTAAATATTTTGATAATTTTTGAAATATACCACATTTTTGTAATAGTATGATAAAAATTATTGAACAATCAATTTTTCACATTTCATAAATATTTGTTCTTATCCAATTAATACTCTGTAATGTATGGTGAAAATTGTTTGAAAATTTAATCAAAGTAAGTTTTTGAAATATACATATTGAGGGTATTACAAAAGATAAAAAGGTACTCCCTCCGATCCGCTTTTACTGTCGTGGAAAAACAGCTGACAACGTACAAATTGACTGCATAGCTGGGGACATTTTTTTAGGATCAAAGGTATAAAATAGTAATTGTACGTAACTTTTTTTTCTTACATGTTGTGTGGCGAGGCACACCCTTTGTCCCATTTAAGGTGGTCGAGAGCTTGCAATATAAGTTCTCAAAATATCCCAAATTAACCGAGTACATAGAAATAGCGCATATCTAATATGTCACAAAATTTGAATAATAAACAACTCATAGGTATAGAAACAAAGATAACAAATTCAGTTGTGATAGTACTAACGGGCCAAATTCACAGCCCAGTTCAACTTACTACTATTCATATCAGGATTTATCATTTTTCTTTGTGACAGTGTGAGTTGAATGTTTAGCTAAAATTCTATTACATGTTAAGATATATGTTGTGTTTGTGTACTCAATTATTTTCAGGTTTTTTGAAAAGTGTTTGCATCAGTTTTTGGTTGTGGGTGCACCGATAGCACCAGAACCCTTGATGCACCAATAGCACCAGAACCCTTGATGCACCAAAGACGTACTCGGTGCTGATGTGATGCGTTCTTTCACCTCTCTACAACTGAGGTATAGGCAATGAACATTTATTCAATACTTTGTGCGTCGAAATAACATCCAAACGTACAAAGTGTGGCGAGGTACTATTGTAACCAGCCACTATAACGATCCGTGCTTTAATGATCGGTCAATACAACAACATAGATAATAATATTTTAATATTTTTATTTTAATACAAATTTGTTATATTAAACGCAAATCTTATATGATAATTGAAATATATTTAATTTTCTGATCTTTTTTTAAATTACAAACATTTTTTGCATTCACATATATTTTATGTAAATTTCAGTTTTTTTTGAAAATAGAAACATTTTTCAATATGTCAACAAATTTATGAAATGGGCATATGTTTTGAAATTTTGAACTATTTTTGTAAATGCAAACATTTTTAAAATTTGCAAACAATGTTTGATAGCAGGAACATTTTTTCAATTCCAAAGAATTATTAAAAAAAGATCATAATATGAAATTGTGAAAAAAAATTGACAATCCAAAAATGTTTGAAATCATATTTTCCTTTTTAGAATTCCTGAATTTTTTGTATATATATGTTAATGTTGAGGTAGAGAAGGAGGTAGTGGGTGTGATTTGTATGATTGTGACTGTTGATTGTTTGTTGAGAGTAGACTGCAGATGTTAGTGTTTTCGTATATATTTGCTGGTTTTTACATATGATGATTGACAATTATTTTTTGTTTAACTGCAAGATCAAAATGGTTTGACTTGATGTTGTTGTTTCCTTCATTGAAATTAATGCATCATGTATGTAAACTGGTGCTTTCTCAATTCCCATAATGTAGTGCCATTACTTTTAATAAAAATAAAGCTTATTAAACTTTGACAGACATTAAGAAAAGATTATCGATATCTACAATAGAAAATATGTATCATAAGAAAATATATTCATATACAATGACATCGGTTGGGGATCTCAAGCCGTAGATAGCCCCGTAAGTGGACGGGGTTGGGAGTTGTTGTGAGACGGCCACAACACGATGATCCTGACGGCCTATTCTGAGGGTGCAAATGTTTTGTCTCGCTTATTTTGAGATCATTGTAGTGTTCGCCTGAAATGTTTGCGCGTGTTGTTGCTATAACAAATGTTTAACATTTATCTGTAAAATTTTCAATCTGTATTAGAAAAATGTTCAACATGCATATGAAATTCATGTTGAATTTTCTTAAATACACGTAAAATAATTTTTATATACATGTTGGATATATTTTAGATACATGATAAAACTTTTTGAAATACATGATGAACATTTATATGAATACATGTTGAATATTTAAGAAATGCACAATGAGGATTTCTTAAATACATTATGAACATTTTTGAACACATTTTGAAATTGTCCTACAGTATAATATTATTGTCGAACAAATATTGAATTTCTTATTAAATGTCAGGGATATTTTTGTAAGACGTGTAAACATTTCTAAGAGCTTATGAAGAACCTTTTATTGTTATGATTTTCTTAAATAAAACTCCGTGAATACATTTTTATATTTCATTATCATATTTTGAAAAATTCATGATTTTTTTAAAAATGACATAAAAACCTTTTGAATGTTACGATCAATTTTTACATATTACATTTACAATTTCTTTACATTCTCGTGAACATTTTTAAACTTAGAATTTATATTTAAAATCTGACCATGTTTAAATGATACCAACATTTATTTATTTATTAGATTATAAAAAATGTACTAGCAATTTTTGAACTTTCTGGAATCATTTTTCGTATCCAATTAATCACTTTTAATGCAGGATGAACATTAAAAGGTTCTTCATAAGCTCTTAGAAATGTTTACACTTTGAGAAATATTTCAATTATTTCTCAACATGAACAAAAAAAATAGATAAAATAGAAAAGTAAATTGGTACGTAACTTACTTTTTTTAGAGTAAGTTACGTAACTTATTTGGTGTGTGGCGACGTGCACCCGCTGTCCTGTACTAGGCCTACTCTATTTATTTTTTGCGGGTAAATGTGAGAGCTTTATTCAAACAAATGCAGTCCTAGGACAATCAGCCAAGAGGCTGGTCACTAGGATGCCAGGGGTTACATCAAGCCAGCTATCGGACACATTCAAAGTGCAAGCGCGCTTAGCATAAAGAGGAGCCGAAAAGTTTGCTGACCTACTAGTATGCTGAACATAAAAAAAATCACTAGCTAGCTCTCTAATTTCGACTAAGACGAAGCCACAACAAAACAACGGTTGTGACGAGATTTTCAGAGATTCACTATCTTCAGGCAATCCACCTCCATGGTCACATGCAGTTGTGCCTAGTCTATTTAAGGGGGCGCTGATGCGGTGCGTTCTTTCGCCTCTACAAATGAGGTATAGGCGGAGAGCTTCTATTGTCCTACAAAATAAATAAATAAAATAAAGGCAGAGAGGTTTTATTGGACGCTATGTGAAAATGTCATCCATACGCTCAAAGGATGGCTTACTGAGCCCACCTATTATCTCTCAGGGAGCAATAATAAGAATAGGAAATGGAAAACCAACTCAAATTTGGATGCAAGTTTGGATCCTTAGTGATAGAGTGCAACGGTGGTAGATTAGACGCCGAATTTTGTGGCCGAGCTGATAGACAAAACTACTACTACTTGGTGCGAGGAGAGCGTCGCGACTATCTTTGTACCCTTCGGCACCGAGGCCATAGCCATACCCAAGATACCAGTCTGCTCCAGTACGATCAATGATTAGTGGGCATGTGAAAGTGCAATCATGTTCTTAAACATATTTTAATATTGATAACAATATACATATAAAAAAATAACTATTTTTGATAAGTGTATACATAAAAATTGTTAGTCCTCTTGACATCATCGTGTAGGGTTCATGTGCTAAACATCAACCATACTCAAAAAGCCGACGAACGATTGAAGATGAAGCTAAGTCCTCTTTACAGTTGCATCTTGAGTTATAGGAATCCCCACACTAATAAAAGGGGATCATAGGATTAAGTTTGTGACTTGCTCAAGTTCTAATAACGACACATGTAAAATATACATCTCTGCATCTCATGAAAATCAATTAGATGTGTAGAAATAAAAGGAGTTACATATATAAAAACTATCAGGGTAAAAATATGAAATAATATAATAAAAAACTGAACATGCCCAAAACAGAAGGGACCAACCTATATTATCAACCCAATGGCATTGTTCAGGGTCTACGTTTGCTCGATCAACTCCGCATCAAAGCCTCACAATAAGTGCATTGCCATGATAGCTCTTAGAAGAAAAATACTTCCTTAGAATGAGAATAGAAGCCGGGCACATATTTTATGGCCATCGATTTGATTAGCGAAACATATGTTGTACTCACTTATACACCTTATATCTAGAAACGGAGAGAGTATGACATAAAAATTACGTCTTTAGATTCACTGTCGAATGAAATTTCCAAATATATAAATCTTATAACACATTATACATATTCTTGCTAATTATATCAACACCCCCCTCACCTTTTTTATATCAACAACCTGAATTACCGTGTTCAATTTATATTTTCAATCAAAGGGGTGGTAGAGTTAATTTCAAAACCGGCGCGGGAAAGCGGGAGTAGTTAGATACTAGGGGCTTGTTTGATTCATAGGATAGGAAAATCATGGGAACAGGAAAATCATAGGATTGCAATGGCATGCCCACTCCAATCATATAGGATTTTGCTTGCACCAAAGTTTGTTTGATTCCATCAAAGGAATTGTAGAAAGAGGTTGGAGTGAATGTTAGGATTCCTATAGGAAGTAGTACAAAAATTCCTATGGGAAAAATTCATATAGGAACAATTCCTATGAATCAAATGAGTAACGTAGGAAAAAATTCTATGGGATAAAATCCTACAAAAATCCTATGAAATTCCTATGAATCAAACGAGCCCTAGTTACAACAATGAGTTAATATAATCACATTATAAATGGGCTCGCACTAAAACAATAATCCCTAAGAAGTTTTAGTGATTACACGATCCAGATTCACTGCCCGTCCTCGAATATCACACGGCCGACGGGCCAGTTTCAAAGATAGACAACAACTTGTGCGATCACATTAGGTATGTGACTCATGCTTGATCTTTCGATCTCTACTATTCCAAGGCCATATCTGCATATGCTAGGCTCGCCAAATTGATCTCCGTGTTATATGCTGCTCAGCAAGGCCATATCTGCATATGTCAGGCTTGCCGAACCCAACCTCATTCGAACGCCGTTTAATATGTGACACCCGGTATGTACGGAATGTCGGCCATATGGGAGATCCTTCCAGGTGGTGCACACTTTGATAGAATACATGTGTTTGGCTTTGTTAAGGGATCATCTTATCACATGCTACCGTCGTGTATCTTATACTAGAAAACTTTAAGATGTTGATCTATGGCAACACTAAGTCTACGGTGTCTCCATTTGAGTTCGCTTTATCATGATGACGTTTACTACTTTCTAGTAACACATAGCAAAGCTATCACTACATCACAATCAAAACAAACAATAGCCCCCACTTAGCAATACAAAGTTTAAACGATCTAGTTGTATATTGCAAGTTTTACGTGGCTGCTAGGGCTTTCATAGTTAAACAGGTTTTAACCTACGAGTCAACCACAACGTCAACCATACGATTGTCTCTATTACACCCCGCACGGGGCCCTCCGTTGCAAATGCCACATCCGCTAAAGTTGAGAGACAGACACCCCCAAAGCCACTTTATACGGTACAAGCCGTATGTCGGTCGGTCGGGGGCCGCTTCATCAAACAATGCCGCAGATGTGAACAAGTACACGTGGGAGGGTAACAATCATACAATCAACGCCCACATCCCCGATGTGTTCTATCCGTACAGTAATACTAAGCATAGACCTAGCTCATGATACCACTGTTGGGGTTCGCAGCGGAAAACACAAATTTTTCCTAACTAGTGTTTCCCATAACCCAAAATCTAGCTAGCCGTATTACCGTAACTAAAGGAGTGCGGAATAACATACCTCGGGGTGTAGTCCGTTGCGCGGGAAACGTTCCCGCAAACGTGGTTGGTGTAGTCGAACAAGTTTCACAGCCCCCTGGCTGTGTTAGCACCCGGATGGGTGTAGTGCCACACATGTAGCACCTCGTAGTACTCGCACACGTACGAGACTCGATGACGACCTCCGACCTCCGATCCAGCGAAGTTGGCGGAAGTAGACCTCCGGAACCTGAGTTTCGACAGCAAGACGACCTCCGTGTAGCAGAGATGCCTCAACCCCACTATAGGCCCCAAACAAGGGGGGCCCACCGTGGAATAGACAAGAAAGGGGAGAAGACCGGAGAAAACTGATCTCAATTCGGAGTAATATTTATTTTCTCACGAATTTATGTGTCTTTAAAAAGTCCACCCTACATGCCTTTATATAGGGGGAGGGGAGGGAGTCAACCCCTCTCCCTTAGCAATGTGGGACTAAAGTCCCTTTGCTAAGGGGAGGTGGCCGGCCAAGGGGAAGGGGGCGCACCCCTCATGGGTCCTAGGGCCCATGGCGCCTCCCCCTTCCTTTCCTTTTTGTTCTTTTTATTTTTCCCTTTATTTCCCTTAATAGGCCTCTTCATAAATAAGGCACATAACACTTTTTAATAATAAAAAAATGTTTTTAATTATTAATTCAATTATTTTTAATAACTAAAACATACTATTCCTTCTCCCGGTGCTCTAGAACACCTTCCGGCTCACTCTGAAACTCCTTCGGGTCAACATGGAACTTTTTCAGTGCTGCTTCCTTTATTCTCCAGTAACTCCGATAGTTCCGAAAAGGTCTCCGATTTCATCGAGCCCTCAAGTGTGTTACCCTATGGTTCGAGAACACTCCAGTCATGACCGAGATGAGGCTACGGTCAATGATCATCAGCGGGACCTGGATGCCCATAATGACCCCTGTGCATTCCGGATATCAATACCGATTGGACCTGACGTCGTATAGCATTCCCTTTGTCAGCGATACTGGATTGTTCTGAGATTTGATCAATGACATCCTATGTCCGGTTCAACCTCGTTCTGAACAAATCCTTATTCACTCGTTCCCGTGATATTCATCTCCGTGACCTAGTCACACGCTGCAGCTTTATGGATGAAATCTCACCGAGTGGGCCCTGAGTATCTATCCATCACATGGATTGACAAATCCAGCTCTTGTAACAATACTCCTCAACATATCTCCACGGAATACCCAAGATACAACCGTTATGACCCGCATATTTCAGTCAGGTGGTGGGATGTAAGTCAAAGCATCTGGGAAGATAGCAATTATGCACGTGCTCACGGTCAAAGGAACGGTCTACTACGTTCTGTAATTACAACACTGAACCTTCATAAGTTTGATCATGCTGTAATGCTTACTTTGGGTAATGTTCATCACGTCACTTATCCAGTGAGGTGATCTCACAGTCAAGAGACTTAATTGTCCATGATAGCGAAACCACGACCATCATGTTGACCATGAACCAGTTATTGAAATAGAGGCTAACTAAGAACACAGGAGGTTTCTATACCATACCTGTATCATTGTTTCACTGATACAGTTCCAGCACGGTATGAAACTGGTTATGAACTTGCTTAGATATATTGGAATAATCATATACTATTTGCCTCTAGAGGATATATCCAACGGGACATAGCTTGTGGCCTGTTCTACTTGGTCGGCGAGGTCGCGGTATCCGACGAAGGCGCATGGGAGCTCGAGGCTAATGTCTGAGCCGGGTCGACGGATGCACTGCATGTTCGATAGTTGGGCGCGCCGGCGCCTGCAGCGTCGGCGACCATCTCTACGTGGTGGCACGCGGTGGAGCTCACCTCGTGGAGATGGCACGTTGCGCTCGAGGCTCCACCCATGCCCGGGAATCCTTTCCCCCAAAGGAAACTCGACGGTGCACACGCTGATATCAGGACCCACTCGTTGAAAAAAAATAAGTCGATCGATCACAGGCCAGCTGGGTACGACGAAGTCAAAATTGGACACACACCCAAATCTAAAGACCTCAATTGATTCTCAGCGTTTCAACCCTTAGGAGGTATAGTAAATTAGAAGATATCGACCCATTTACCAGGAGATGGTCCAACCACGTCCTCGACCGTCTTCCGGCCACGGACGCCCATGCGTGTCGTGATCGTGAGATCGCCGGCAAATAATAACCTGGCAGAGACCGGCAACTTTCGAAATTAACTGCAGAGATTGCCGGATTTGACGATTCAAGATTCCGTCGGCAGTGTCCGAGGTTGATTCGAGGGTCGATCTCCGTCCATCCTTCACAAGTTCACATGTCACATCGTGCATCCGGTAAAAACTTCAACCGCCGGTGTAGTAGCTTCATTGACTATACCAATGCAGGCACAATAACTTTTTCTTGACGAAAAGGAACATGGACAGAGGCCTTTTTGTGTTTGTATTCCATGTAGTAGTACTTTTTTCGGTTGGGTTTATATTTACAAGTCAAACACAGATTTTTACGTCTTGGATTTGACTAGTACAATACAAACACATGTAGTATATCACAAAAATATATGGTTAAAAAACTTCATTTGGTAGTAACTAATTTTAAAACATGTGTGCTCAACTTATATACCCAATCAATAGGGGTATGGAAATCTAGAAAACCCAATATATTCAGAAAGCCCAACTATTCAGAAAAAAAAACTAGAACACCCAATATATTCAGAAAGCAAAGGCAGCATAGCGTTTTCCATCATTAAGAACGAAAGGATCACTGCTCAATACAAGATAGAAAAGATGGCAGAAAACTATCTGACCCATACTAGCTTTCATCACTCACACGGGGCGGCACCAGGCCTTGGGCGGCACCACAAGTTTTCATCCCATTTATTCGACCCGATTATATATGTGCCGCCACGAATGCATCCCAAAGATGATGCGACACCGAAGAAGGAAAGTGACATATAGATCGGCGGCACCACAAAGCTTGCCCTCCATCGCTCTCATGAGTGTCAAATCAGATTGACTACTTTAAACAAGATATCAACATCAATATATAGAGAAGGTTATCTAGGAGTGTCAAATTTTCTGCTGCCAAAACTCGTCATCCAAGGTATTGACAAAAAAAGATGTTGCTTCTTCTTGTCAGACAAGTACACATGTTTTGGAGCACAATGCTAAGGTTGCGTTGGACAAAGTTTGCACCCCCAGAAATTTCAGGTGATCTAGGAGTTAATGACATTCAGCCATAAAAATTTTGTCTAATGATGAAATTAATTTTCTTTCAAGTTCCTACACTCTAATAACCTGCCTTGGAAGCGGTGAAATCCCACATGAATCACCCTTCCCATCTTCTCTCGGTCAAAAACCCTTGTATTCAGCAAAATTAGTCAACAATCATCTTGTGATCACACTATGTGTCGCAGTAGATAGGAAATCCACGTTCTTTCGGCCTGATAAATTTGGTTTGGCCTGCTACTATGCTACAATCTACAAAGGAACTGAAACCTGCTCACACCTCTTCATCCAATGCCCTGCTACAAAATTTGTTTGGCCTGCTACTAGCATCAGTCCAAAGTCCAAACAGCAAAGACATCAAACAAATCTGGACAATCAGCATACCATAACACCTACCACTGTCAATGCAACCCTTCATGGCTCTGCTTGTCCTATGAAAAATCTGGGATACATGGAATGCTTTGGTCTTCCCATAATGCCGATTCCATCGTACACATGCAGGTGTAATCTTCCGACCTAGCTAGGCTAGCTTATGGTCACACAGACCAAAACACCCGAGCAGAAGAATGGCGTCGGTCTATGGGGTGATTTCTTCTCCTTGAGGTAAAATGCTCGCTTTGTAAAATCCTAACCTTCTCAATGAAAAATCAGGGATGAAAACTCTCCCCACGATGACATTTAAATAAAAAATAGAGAAGGTTTCTTTTGCACGTGAAATCCAAACTGATATATAGCGCAACGTTTATTTCCGACCACAACATTCATGATCCAAGTTTTCCTCTTGGGCATAATTAAGAGAAAAACAAGTTTTACTGTGGGGTGGTATTTGCTTTGCAGGTTGCATGGATTTGCTATATTTAATGTGAAATAAAATAGCTATGGATTTTGGTACATTCCTTGTAATTCGCGGCTCTGCCGTTGTGCTATATGTATGATCACAAGGTCATGTTTTCTTTTCTTTTTTGCGAGGGAGATCAAATGTCATGTTGTGGCGATCCGATTGTGCGCATATTCTTTGATCATTATGTCATGTGTTGTAGTACCTATCATCTAGCTAGGACCAAAGTTGTCAAAGAAAAAATAGTACTACCTCCTTGGATTCACGATGTACGTAGTTTATATCAATGTTTTAAATAGCCGGCTATAGCCTGGCTATAGCTCGGCTATAGCCTTTTGAGAATCTTGGAGCTAAATGAATTCATGTACAATTTTCAGCTATAGCCCCATTTAGCCTGGCTATAGCCCCATTTTGAGGTTCGAGGCTATTTTCTATAGCAGGCTATTTAAAACATTGGTTTATATTAAAGTCAAACATGACCGAGTATTTATAGAATAGAATATCGGTAAATTATTTAGGACCCCTAGGTGCTTTGACACCTTGATTAGCATAAAATATGTTTATTATGTTTCCAAATTTTACATTAATATCATGTGTTAATACATACCTTACCTAAAAAGGTACATTAATTCTACATATTAATACATACCTTACTTAAAAAGATATTAATGCATACTTGCTTTATCAATAAAATCAAGGTATGATCCAACAATATGTAGGCGAGGTGTCTGGGCACCTAGGTGTCCCAAATGGGCGTACATAAATATCCATATGTATATAAAATACTAATGAATACATGCAATGTAAAAATTCAGTTCAATGTAAATGCAATTAAACTAAATTTTTTATTGTAGATGACTATACTATTATTATTATTCCTGAATCTTGATCTGACATAAACATGTTTAACTTTTAAAAGACAAAATCTTAATGCTGTCCACCACACAGGTAATTAAGAGGAAGATCGGGTCCATGATATGCTGTCATTCATTCAGGCCGGCCGTCAACGGTAGAAGAAGGTTTGAGGAAGTCGGGGAGCCCAATCTTTCTCCCCGTTCGCCTGACGTCGTCCTGCACCTTGCTCCTGTACTCCCCGAAGGTAAACGGCCGGTACGGCGACGGCTCGCCGCATGTGCCGACCGGCGAGTCGCCGGACGGGCACAGGAAGTAGGCGACGGAGAAGCGCTCCGCCTTGGGGTTGGCCACCACCTTGTGCTCCACGCTCTTGTATCTGTTGTTGCTCCACGCCTGAACAACACACAATGATATTCTTACGTACTGGTCTTATGAAAAATCTTACGCACTAGTTAGTTTAAATTGTTGTCGGTTATTTTATGTTTTTTCTTACATAAGTTTGTGGTTCAACTTGTACATAAGAACAACAATTTTGCATAGAAAAACTAAGATTGAGGAGTACAAAATAGACATGGACAGGGCATGTCTCTTGTGTTCTGCTTCTTGATTATATTAGGGAATTTTTTTACTTTTTGTAATTAATCAGGCCGGTCTTAAGGAACCACGTTTAATAAATAAAAAGTGTGTCTAGATCACAATCGACTAACTAGAACATGTAAAAAAAATCTTCACCTACGATCTCACGAATATAGTATCGATTCATATTTAGTTAAGTCTGAATCGATTGAGATTTAGCATTTAGCCTACCTGGAACAGATCGCCGACGTTGACAATGAGCGCGTCGGCGTCGGGTTTCACGGCGACCCAGCGGGCGTCCTTGACGAGCTCCAGGCCGCCGACCTGGTCCTGCCAGAGGACGGTGAGGAAGTCGCTGTCCGTGTGCGGCACCATGCCCAACGGGAAGTCCGCCGCCAACGGGCACGCCGGGTACCTGTTGAGCCGCAGGAAGCACGTCGACCCGTCGCACCCTGCCAGCGGGAACGTCGCCGACTCGGCGTGCCCCCCGAGGTTCTCCGCCAGTGTTCCGGCCACCGTCTCCGCCACCCGCGACATCGCCTCCGCCACCTCCTTCACCACTTCCCTGCTCGATCGCATCACAAAACTTTTGCTCTCATCAGCCAGTCAAAAGCGTGCATGCGTTGCATGCTTACGTCCGCACGTACGTACGTACCTCAAGGAGCTGAGCTCCGCGTGCTCGCCGTCGTCGTCGTCCATGCTCGCCAGCGGAACGTGGAAGGCCTCCGACCACGAGAGCTGCCGGAGCGACGTCGCCGTCGGGCTGCCCCACCGGTACGAGCCGTTGAGGAGCCCGGCCTTCTCCTTGGCGTCGAACGGCTGGTGGAACAGCCTCGCCTGCTCCCGCCTCATCTGCTCCAGGAGCCTCCGCCCCATGCCGTGGTTGGTCACCTGGAAGAAGCCCCACTCCGCCGCCGCGCTCACCATGGCGTCCCTCTCCCTCGCGTCGCCGCTCCTCAGCAGCTTCAAGTCGACCATTGGCAGGGCGCGCTCCAGCACGACCGGGATCTCCGCCGCCACCGCCAAGCCGCCGCCGGCGAGCTCGCCTCTGTGGAGCAGCGCGCGGTAGCTTTCTGCCAGAGGTGGGTCGCTGGTGATGCCCTCGCCGAAGGCCGACATGGTCGACGGAGATAAATGGATACTACTTCTACTACTACTAGCTCAGATTCAGACACGTACTTCTACTACTCGCTTCTGCAGAAAAAATCTGGGAAGCGAGATGCATGAGAGGCCTATATATAGGGCACGGAGAGGTTTTTTTTTTTTTGGTGCACAATCAAATTCCAGATTTTTTTTTGGCGTAATTGACATAATAAATGAGAAATTGGCATAGTAAATGGTCAACTTCAATTTTCCCACTAATGACTAGTAAATGCAAAGGTTTGCAAATCTCCTTGTTTATTTTGTTCCCTACATAAAATGGACATTTAAGGTGGAATATCAAGCCATAACAAAAGACTATCAGTCATTCATCTTCCACCGCTACTATTACATTAATTACTTGTAAATTGTAATCGAGATTCGATTGCAATCAGTGACATCGTAATTTGTAGGGCTATCAGTCATTCATCTTCAAGTGATTTTTTTTATACAATGTCATCTACTTGTGATTCAATCGTGATGTATGAGTTATCCTTTCAGATTATGGGCCAAGGAATAGCCGATCGCAACCCATCTATTGCAAGAAGGGATTGACTGTATGAATTTACTTTATTTTTGTGGAATTGTTTTTCTCTTGTCTCTACCTTGATATGGGGGCTCATGGGCACTTCAGACACCGAAGGTTGGTACAGGGAGAGGTAATGGGCAGGGAATAGTGGAAGGCTATAACAAAAGTTAGTGATAGTAATGTTAGTACGGTAGCCGGATATGATTCTTTGGGTGAGACAATGCATGCAACCATAGATCACTTATGTGTTGGTTTGTTCTATCCTTAATAACCGAGGTAACTTCGCGTGTTGGATATGACCAAGTTGGACAATCCAATTGTCGATGCAACGGTAGTCGATTGTGGTGTTACAATGCCGCATCACCCACATATTTAGTTTTGCAATATATCTACTATTTTTAAAAAGTTAATTTCCACTACTACCAATTCTCTGAACATGCAGACACTCCATCTCAGCATGCATGCCACATCAGCATTTTGTTTCTACTTACACTAATTCTTCCAATGTGCACATCCGACATCACCAAATGTGCATATCAGCAAAAAAAACATTTTAATTAATTTTTCAGTGCCAATCTGTGTGACCACCTCGACTTGATTATTCTTTATTAGTATATGACCCCATTCCTTTTATCCCAATCGGCGAGTGTTGTTTCGATCCTCTTCTTTTTTCACTTCAATTTACTAATCGAGTCCAACATCTCCTTCAAGAAAAAAAATACTAACAGAAACGACTGTTGTGGTAGTTCATATCCCCACTATTACAGACCTCTTTAACTTCACCATGAAACATATCTTGGAGGAATGGTTGCTTTTTATATAGAGTACCTCATTAGAGGCTTCGTGTGTCTGTGGAAAACATTGGTGTTGTAGAGGATGTGGTTTACAAGGCGGGCCAAAACGGCGAAGTAATGCATGTCGTCGACCATGCCGATCAAGCTGGACGGGGAGGAGCTCCGCCGTTGCTGCTGACGATGCTATCGACACCGAACCCAACAAAGCATAGGACGACACCACATTTCATGGAGCTAACTTAATCTTGACAACCAGGCTACCTTCTTTCTCGTCATCATGCGGCCCAGTAGGTCACACACGCGCGTGTCACAAATTTCCTCCTATTTTTTTTCTTAAATCATCTTTCTGACTTCAATCCCCTACACGAGCACCCGAGTGGGTCATCACACTGCATTACTACTGCAAGGATGCCCAATTGCTCTCTGCCTACATGATCACCTACTACTTGCATCGTTTTCTGATTCCCTGGATCACGTATAAGTGGGAGAAATAGCCTTCGAGTTTGGCTCTTAGATCCAGTCCTTTGTATTTTTCTCACAATGGGGTATCTATACCCTACTTCTTCCTCCTTCCAACCCTAATCTTCTCCAAGCTTCTTCCTCCATTTATAAATCTCAAAAAACTTGGTCTCTCCACCCCTAGCCACTCAAACTTGTTGATCTTTTGGGGATCGGAGGAGATTCACCCGATCTACTCTTCCACCAAACCAATTTGAATTTCCCCTCTAAGTGAAGGGTGATTTGTTGTTGGATCTTGGAGTCATGTGATGATCTCCTCCATTGTTTGCCCTCTCTTTAATCTTCCACTTTCTTGAGTTGCATCTTGTGAGATTGAGAGAGTGTGTTGATCATTTTCTGCTTGAGCTTGTGAAAGGTCGTGGATGTCGCCTAGAGGGGAGTGAATAGGCGCTTAAAATAATTACGGTTTAGGATTGAACAAATGCGGAATAAAACTTAACATTTAATTTGCCAAGCAAGGAACCTAAATAAGCTAGGCTCAACTATGTGCACCAACAACTTATACTAAACAATATAAACAACTATGTGATAGCAAGATATATAACAAGAGCACTATGACTATCACAAAGTAGGTGCACAAGTAAATAGGTTGACTAGATGTGCAACAAGGTGAACAACCTATGGGACAAGCAATGCAACAATAATATGAGCAAGCACAAGATAAACAAGGTAATAAGCTTGCTCAAAGTAAGGATAGAGATAACCGCAAGTGGAGCCGAAGGAGACAAGGATTTGTTACCGAAGTTCCTTCTCTTGCGAGAAGTACGTCTCCATTTGGAGAGGGTATGGAACATAATGCTTACACGAAGCCAACGAGGGCCACCCTATTTCTCTTCACTCTCTCACCAATGCAAGATGTCGTGATTCCACTATAGGACACTTGAGGGAGGTCACCGAACCCGTACAAATGGAGACCCTTGAGGGTGGTCACCGAACCCGTACAAATGCTCGGGGCTATATCCACAACCAAATTGGAGGCTCCCGTAGCGTCCCGAAGCTTTCAACCACAATGATTGAGCTCCGCGACAACAAGCCTCTAGGGACCAATGCACCCAAGAGGAACAAGCTCTAGAGTGCCAATGCACTCAAGAGTAGAAGCTCTAGAGTGCCAATTCACTCAAGAGTAACTATCTTCTCAACTTCACTTACTACAACGAATCCTCGGAGAGAACTCAAACCGATGCACCAAAGCAATGGCAAGAGCACACGAAGTGCTCAAGTCCCCCACTCTCAAATCCCACCAAAGCAACAAAATCTATGGATGAATATGAGCGGAAGAACATGGAGAACACCAAGAATTCCAAGATCTAGATCCACAAGGTTCCCCTCACTTAGAGGAGATATGACTTGGTGGAGAATGTAGATCTAGATCTTCTCTCTCTTTTCCCTAAAAAAAAGCAAGAATCATGGGAGGAATAGAGAGATCTCAAGCTTGAAGAGGTCAACAATGGAGGTAAAAAATGATCTCAACAACGTTGGGGGCAATGGGGAAGAAGACCCCCTTTTATAGGTCCCCACGAATCCAACCGTTATGTGCAGTTTTCTGCGTCCCGAGCGGTACTACCGCTCCTGGAGCGGTACTACAGCTCAGGCGGTACTACCGCTCCTGGAGCGGTACTACAGCTCAGGCGGTACTACCGGACATTAAATACCACTCTATTGCCGCTCAGAATAGAGGTTTTGTGGTAGTAGCATGCAGTACTACCACTCTTCCGGGAGGTACTACCGCTTGGGCGGTACTACCTCTCGCCCGACGGTACTACCTCTCAGGCAAAAAACAGCACGGCCAAAACAAGCATAACTTTTACATACGAACTCCGATTTTGATGATCTTGGGCTTGTTTTAAAGCTATGGAAAATATCAAGGTCCTCAAATAAAGAACCGCCCAAGATCAACAAAAAGAAATGCTACAAATCATGGAAAGGTTAAAATGCCAACAAGGTAGAAGGTGAAACCTTCACAAGATAAGAACCTACAAAAACACCAACATCGAAAACACAAAATTATATGTATATGAAAGACGTTTTCAATGAAGAAGAGCTTGTTATTAATACGAACTCAAGCTCCAAAACTCATAAAGAGAAAAGCCAGACAAGAACCAATAAAGATGATGCCAAGGATGCAAAGGTTTGAGCTCTCCACGAACAATGCGGCCTAGCCTATAACCGGTCTCCTAACCACCATGAGACCGGTAAACTAGAAACCTATAAAGGTCAAACTTTTGTCTTGCACATAATCCACATGAGCTTGATGATGACGATCATGTCCGCCTCAAGTTGGAACTCCTTTCTTGGTTGCGCCAGCTCGAGGAAGACTAGTAAATTTCTCCCCATACTCCATTATGGGTGAGCCTCTTTTAGGAACATCTACACAAGACAATTATCACCTAATGGTCGGCAGGATCCAAGCATATGATATCTTCATGATGACCCTCTTGAACTTGCACACAAAAACCTTGATGGCCATCACCACTTGATGCCATCCTCTCTCTCGGGCTATATGAAATCTTCCTTTTGATGCAAACCCATGGAAAGATTCCTAACCCCTCATAGAAACACCACACACATGGATCATGGGTTAGTACACAAAGCATAATGGACAATGCTTACCATACCGTGAGATCACATGATCCCACAAGGTACATCTTCTATACTTTGTGTGTTGATCAACTTGATTCCATTCTTCGCACTTTGTCTTGATCAAACATGAGTCTTTCCAACACTCCTCATTAAGATGATGTCTTTAAGGTAAACACGAATGTTCACACAACCTCCTTCTTCAAGATATGCTTGCTATATGCTCAACTCTCACATGACCAATCTTTGGATAACTCCATGAATAACACCTTGGTCATCACATGATCTTCTCCTTTCAACCTTGAAGCCAACATATCATCTTCAAGCACTGCCTATGGACAAACCTTAAAGTATAACTCAAGAAAACTATTAGTCCATAGGGATTGTCATTAATTACCAAAACCAAACATGAGGGCACATGCCCTTTCACCTTGCTTTGCATTTGTTGCATTAGTTTGAGCTCCCCGCATCGATTTGTTCGAGTGAGAGCACGTGAGTGTATTACTCTTGGAGTTTTCCTCTACTAGACGGTTTAGAGATATCTATGAGAAGTTTGTGAAGAGTCCTAGGTGGTCGAGGTTCCCCCGGAAGCTTCCGTTTGTGGTGTGCTCCGGGGAAGGTTGTGAAGTGGCCTAGGTGGTCAAGGTTTCCCCGGAAGCTTTCGTTCTTGTGGTGTGCTCCGGAGAAGTTTGTAAAAGTGTGGTGGTCGCCTTCAAGACCAACCCCGAGTGAATCTAGGCTCATCTGTTGGGGGTGACTCGAAAGGGAGAATACAGTGACCTACGTACGTGGTAGCGCCCTCAAAACCTTGGCTTGAGCACCGCCCCAACGGAGATTAGCACTCCTTCAAAGGAGTGTGAACTTCGGGATAAATTCACGTCCCCGACTCACTTTTGGTTATCTCATTCCCACACCCCTTTTTCCGCAATTCAAACTTGCTCATATTGATATATCTTGTGCTAGTTTGAATTGCTTAGTTGTATCTTTCATTTCCATATATAGCGATATATATTGTGATTGCTAGTTTTATTTAAGTGATTATCATGTTTACCATAGGTTGTTGGTGCACTTAGTTGAGCCTAGCATATTTATAATTTGAGCTTGAAATGTATCCATTAAGTTTAATTCCACATTAGAATAAAGCCAAATCCGTAAAAATTTCAAAACGCCTATTCACCTCCCCTACAGGTGACATCTCGGTCCTTTCACCGGGGGAACGTCGCTTACACCGTATGATTGTGAGACTACGAGGTTGCACGTGCAGTACTCCCTCATCGTCAAGAGGTCTTCAACGTGGCCAGGAGGCCATAAGGATCGCTAGTCTATGCCAGCCACGTTCGTAGAACGTTTCCCGCTTTTGGTCTTGAAAGGTATGAGCACCGATTCCGTCCGTTACTTACATCAGCATAGTTTAGGTCCTTGGATTTGGGTGTTGTAGGTAGAAAATTATTGTTTTTTGTACCGAAGCCCTGACACATGAATCAATTTCATTGTTTTGAATCTTTATAATATTGGATGTAAGAACGTAAGTTATGGTTCTAATTATCAAGAATTGTATACTAATCATGCATAGCCCCCACTAGCATATTTCTCTCAACATGCAAGCATGCCACCTCATCATTCACCATGCATGAGAAAGACCCACCTCAATATGCCACTATGCATAATGAAAACCCACATGCAACATGCATGCATGGGAATTTTCATTCTATTATCATTCATCATGCATGAAAAAACCACCTCAATATAGCATTATGCATTAAGAAACGACATGCAACATGTATGCATGAGATTTTTTTTTCTATTATGATATTTATATTATATTCATATATTATTTTAAAAATTATTGTTTTAAATATACATGTTACATTTAACCAAACATTTCACTGGAATGTTTTTGCAAAAAATTCAGGCGGCAACGTGCGGGGCACCATCTAGTTATAATAGTGGAGCTAGCAACAGTAATCACCAGACCCTTGACTCAGCTCTTAACTTTCATCGATGCTCAAACTGAGAAAAATAATACATTTATCGAATAATTGAAAGCTCTTGACACTTGCCTTGGTCAGATGACCAATAAAATTGTTGGACTCACAATTGATATGTAGGCTCTTCAAGACAGGACATACAACATATGGAGCCACAAGTTGCCAAAATTACGGAAAGCCAAACTGTCATCCATGCTAAACTTATAGGCAAATTGAAACACAATCTTGTAAAAAACACACGTAGTCCGCTGAGGAACTTGACAATGGTCATTATCCAAACCACGGTTACACCATGAAAGCCTTTGTTAAAATGATGAACCTAAAGATGCCACTAGAAGTTTGCGTACAAGAATTTTATACATTAAGTTTCTACAAAGGTACATGAATTAGAGCTGCGATTTAAGAAGTTAAATGATCAAAAACAGCTAAAAGATAGGTATTTTTTAACCTATTGTTGGAATGAATCTATAATACTATAATAGATCATCCTCACTATCTTATCTATCTCAACATGTAAGCATGCCACATCACTACACAATTATGATTGGGATAAGGTCCACCTTAACATGCAACCATGCATGAGACAAGACCCACCACCACATGCAACCATGCATGCATGAAAACATATTTTTCATTCCCTTACTATACTTATATTTAAAAAATAATTTATAAATATACACAATCAAATATAGTAAATTGTATGTGTTTTTAAAATTTTGTTCATTTTTTATTAATCTAAATATTTAAAATTCACGTAATTAAATTTTGTTGAAATATAAGAGGACCAATTCCCGTGATCCCCACTAACTTATTTATCTCAACATATAAGCATGCCGCATCACCACACAATTACGGATGGGATAAGACCCATCTCGACATACGAGTATGCATGGAAAAAATATTTTTCATTCTCTTATTATACTTATATTAAAAAAATAACTAAATATAATCAAATATAATAAATTGTATGTATTTTAATTTTTTGGTTCATTTGTTATTAATCTAAATATATAAAATTTACATACTTAAATTTTGTTGAAATATATAGCGACCAATTCCAGCAACAAGGCGCGGGGTATCATCTAGTTAGTATAATGATTTATGTGATCTAGGAGCTAGTGTTTCTACGGTCTCTAAGACACTTTATGAGAAGCTCAATCTTTGATCTTTTCATTGTTACTGAAATCAAATTAAATATGCTTTATTACACTTAAAAATTAGTTGTGGGCATTAAAGTAAACATTGTTGTGCAAATTAGTTGGTATGTATGAAGATCTTATAGCTCCAAAACTATTGGGAAAGACCCTTTTGAGAACTATATATTAGAGTCTTGACCTATGTTCACGAGGGGAATATAAAATATTATATTCCCTCTCGAGATGATTTTTTGAAACATATCCCAGTAAAAAGAAGTCGAAGGTCTACAAAAAAGAAGGCATCGATGGACTTTGCTGACCCCATCTCCAGCTAGCTCGGAGCAAGAACAGGTGAGAGAAGAGAGTTAGTAAGATAGACAGAGAGCTAGAGAGAGAGCATGTACAACCGGGGAGAATGGTCCAACTAAACGAAGAGGGTAAATGCCTTTAACGGCCTATCTATTCTCCCCATGCCCGCATGGCATGGCCGATGGGCCTGATCTTTCATAGTCGGTTCAAAAATTAACTGCACCACCATCGGTGTTTTTTGAAACAAAAAGGCAAAAAAGTGGTACTCCCTCCGTCTCATAATATAGTAACGTTTTGCAAACTATGAGGAAGTAGGTATCAACGAAGAAAGGAAGGGGTAGGTTTGTGCAAACCTGACCTATAAACTAATCGCTTTATGCTATTTACTCCAAAAAGCGCTTTCACGTGTATGTGTCGATTAATTTTGATAATTGTACAAATGTTTGAGGGTTATACTGCTAATGTATTTACCTCCTATATACATAGTAGAGTATTAGTATATTATGTACTGCTTTTATTTTATTTTTGGCCCCATCATGTAGATCCTGATGCAGAGTCCTTTATCACTCTTCACTGCTCACCCATGTGCTTGTTGTTGTCCTAGTTGTTCCTATCAAGAAATTACTCCAACAACAAAATTAACCACAAATTATAAAGGAAAAGAAGAATATTTCTAGCTGAAAAGTACCTCACTGATGAAAAAGGCATGGAAGCCATAAGGAACCCGGTTCGGTAGATTGACCACCGCAACCGGGTCGGCAGACATGGTCTTAGCATTAATCACATTCACTTCTGATTTCCTGCATCCACACAATACAAAAATTAACCATATTCCTCGAGCAAGTATAACCATGCAACAAACAAGAGCGATGTTAAATAGTGAAGGAAGGGGAATGAGTACAATGTCTTCTCATCATGCACAAAGAATATCAGGTACCCATCATCTTCTTCGCTGGAAACACCAGGCTCTTTGGGAACAAAGACCGCCTCTGAGCCGAACCTACCAGGACCCAGGTCATATATGCCCATCACATTTCCCCCAACTTCAAGATGATTCTTTCCACTCTCTGGCTCCGCATGCAGGTCGAATTTTATGATACCAGTCACCTTTGTTATGCTATCAAGTATCGTGCAGTACACGTACTGTTGCTTTCTGTGTTCATTCCACAGAGTAACAGATCAGAGGAAATATATGATATAGCTTCAGGAAGTATCTCACTAGAGTACATACAAGCTTTGCCATGAGTCGATACACAATGTTTCATTATATAATCATCATCATAGAAGAAAGGAGACTTATGATGAAGTTGACAGCTCAAGTACAATTACCTTCCAGTATAGCTCTCGTTGATTCGAGGAAAGTCTACGGTAGATACAGACAACTGCTTCTGTAAAGCAGTACCAGTCTTCATGTTGAATCTCATCTCATATCTATTAGAGATATATAACATTAGACCAAGCACTTGGTTGCGTGAAATTAAAAATAAGGTTGAAGTTGCACATTTACATACAACTCATTCTCAAAGTTCTCAAGATTGTCGTTTTGGGTACCGTTCATCATGCCCAAATCCGGGTTCTCGAGGCGGCATGTAACCAACACAACTTCTTCACCCTCTTCCCAAGCGTTAGCTGACAAGAGATGCTTCTTGTTATCATCTCGATAAGGTTAGCATGGAAACAAAATTACTGATATTTAGATTGTGTGATGCATAGACTGGAACTACATGCTCTGACAAAGTAGCGAGAATCGGAATGGCATACCATTGTGGAATATGAAGCAATTGGGGAGTTCAAACCATTTTATGGTTTTTTCATCCTTTTCATAACGTCGGAGTATACCAAAACGAGCTTTCTTTGTAGATTCAAACTTGTATATAAATCCACTATTCTTCACAATTTCCTTTATACAAGAATGCAAAACCATTAGACCAGATTATGATGAGTAGTATTAACCCTTAATAAAATGCTAATGCAAAGACGTGGTCGTCCCACGCAACTATGTAGAACGCATCCTTAGACGAGATGAAAATAAAGGGTGCATGAGATAAAAAAAACACATAAGGCATTTATAATTTGATGAAATTGCATGTCAATTGTTGGCATGCATAAAGCATGAAGTACCTTTGGTCGAAACAAAAAAGGAAGGTCCATAAATATGGAATAGTTCTCTGTGATTGCAAAGTCATGCATCATTACAGATTCTGGTATTGGTATTGGCACAGGGTCAAGTATAAATCCATCCTTGGTGATGACTCGGTATGTACAATAAGGAGGTTCATGCGAGTACCCAAAGGTGAACATTTCACCTGAAATAAGGATAATTACATCATTTAACTCAATTTTCCTAAATGGAAATAAGAAATAGTATGTTGCCACTATAATGTACCTGTAAATGAATCAACCTTGGGATGAGCAGTGAAAGAATGTTTCAACCTTTTGTCATAATCCAACAACCCAAGGGTTTGCAGGTCTCCATCTTCAAGGATCTTCACAACATCTGAAGAAAAATGAAGGTCATGTTCCACAGTTGCGTACTTATTGTGATGGATGTGGGATGTGTGGATGATAACAAGGTGCAAAAGGATGTAATGATTCATAATCAGTACTTGTAGCCAAGTATTTTTTTTTTTAATCTCTATACAAGTTTTCTTGGGTTTTATTGAGAAAACCAGTTTTCAAAATCCCAAATTTTTCAGAGTTTTTTCATTCAGAATTTCAAAATTAAATACTAACAAGTTTGCAAAATGGGAATTAGATCCCGCAACGTACATTTGATAGGTTGTGTACCAAAATTTGATAGGTTGTGTATCAAACTAACAGGCAAGAGATTGGGCTGCGTAACTAGATCCATGTGAGCCCTATTTTACCATTTTATCATTTATATTTAAATTTCAAACGCTATAGGGAAAATTGGAGGTCACCAAAATGTACTTGAAATTATTATCAAAAAAAAACTTAGCTCCCAACACGACTACACGTCCCTCTATTTTCAATGGCATATGTAATCGTTCTTAAACTTATGACTTACATGGTTTATCTGCTTCTGACAGGGCCATAAGTTTTCCGTGATGATATATTAGTCCGGTATTAGCTGGAAAATAAGGGAACAATAAAAAACTTTAGAATTAAATGCCCACAAAAAATATGTGGATACACATCACGTATTCCGTGATTGGATAAGGTAAAGAGGTACCTGGTCCAAATCCATAAGTAACATCCAATACTTGAATTTTTTTCCTAAGTTCTTGCATTTGAACCATAAACAATCCAAAAATTCCCTTTAGATCTCCAATCTGTAAATATTTAGAGAAGAACTCACACATGTACACAACTGATTTCGTATATGGTTGTCTCTAAACCCATCTTAGTAACAATACTTGTATGTACCTTTAGTATGATCTAACTATGATTCATGACATTATCATGTATTGATGCCATCAGAAAGAATGAACTAGGGTCCGCCTAGAATACAGCGATGTAGCAAGCCAAGAAGCTAAGATGACACAATGGAGGCCTCTTAGGAAATATGACAAGTGGACATGCATAGGAGAAAATTATGTTCAAGCTAGGCAGATTTACGGGGATATACACAAGAGAAAATCATGGTAGGGCATGTGCATCAGCTTAGTTATGTCATTGAGAACTAAACTGATTAGAGAACTTCACCATGGAAAAATGGTGGATTATGTTCTAGGTATTAGATTCTTAATTAACAGAGTAGAAAAAATGCAACCATGAATACGAAAAACAGAACACTGTTGGAGATGAAGACAATCAAGTGTACATAATAATTGAGTAATTGTTAAAAATTCAGATATTTGAATCTAACAAATAAACTTGCCTTCATAAACTTTGCACCACCAAAATACTCTTCCTGCTGGAGGCGAGAAGTTTTCACATATCTTGATACATATGTAGCATTTCCATCTTTAATACGAATTGCATGGATCATTCTGTAAGAATAAACAATGTAGATATGTAGCCTTTCCATCTTTCACAGCCAGGTCTGCAGTATTAATTGTTCCAAACAAAATAGAAACTGTAACACATACGGACATACCCATCCCCATCAAACCTGAAATTTTTTATAAAATATAAAATAGATTAGAAATCTGACGCGCATCCAATTAACTAGTCGAGTTGGAAGGAAATTTGTGGATCAAACAAGTATAGAGTGTTATTAGCAAAAAAAAAAACAAGTAAAGAGTGAATACCAATGATACCCCGCAAGAGGGGGAAACTTGGGGTTTGGGCCCACCCTAACAAACTCTCCATTCAAGCACTCCTGCAAAGCACCAAAATTGGAGTGACATGAACCACTGAAAAAGGAAAGCTATTTTTCCTAGATGAAAATTTAAAAAAACAAGTTTAATATTCAAATTGAACAACGCGCTCTAGAATAAGTTTGACTTATTAGAGAAGAATTATCAAGCAGGCCGGCCGGGTAGAGAGAGAATGAGAAAGAGAGGGCCGGGAAGCATGCAGACCGGGAGGCGTCCGCGGACGGGGAGGCCCGCGACGGGCGGGGTCTCCGGCACGGGGGCGTAGTTGCCGGAGAGCCATTGGAGCGGCTTGGCCGCCCTGCCATGGCCGAGGTGGATGCGGACGGCGAGGCGCTCGAGCAGGTCGACCACACAGCACTTGCGCGGCCGCGGCGCCGGCACCACCACCGCCGGACCCTTCCCCTTGGGCACAGCCTGCATCCTAATCCTTGCCGGCCGGAGATGATGGTGAGTCTGCATTGGTTAGAACTTGGGAGAGTATAGCTGGGAGTTGGCAAGCAAGGCCTTACTAGTACTAGTAGCGGAAGCTCCCACAGCCTCTCAAGTCCTCCTCCACACAATCTCACTCTACAGTGAAGCTACAGAAGAAATTCCATTCATGACGCCGGCCGCTGCTTCTCCCATGGCTGGGATGGGACGCCGGAGATGCACAGCATGCATATTGGCTGTATCTACTCGAGCGGAGGCAGGGACCGCAATGGCGGTAGCCGGAGCCCGCCATGGATTACTCATTCATTAGTGGCGTGCCGCGATTGGCCGCGTGGTTCCGCACGGCCATGTTTTCCATCTGGTTTTGATACACACTGTTACTTAAATTGTTATTTTGTGTAATATGCTAAGTAAGTGAAAAGTCGCCACGGAAAGCCATGTTGGGTGTTTTTTCTTATATAGGACCATTTATTACTTAAAATGTATAAACACTGCATCCGACCTATGCATAATTAAGATACACACATTCAAACCAAATTTGAACACATCATGTTGAATGAATATTGACTTGTTTCAGTTAGTTCGGACTAAGATCAACAACGGTACAAAGGTACAACACTGACCTCCTCGAGCAACAACGGTATGCGGAGAGCCAAATCTACGGCAACACATGACGAGTGCAGCGGCCATGACGACGGAGACGTCGAACTTCATCGAGCAACAGTGAGCACTCTATGAGTATGTGCGCTGCGATCGCACCAACTTCAATGTGGATCTAGTGGAGGCATCGCAGATCGCGGATGGCAATGTCGATAGCTTGGCCTCTTAGACGTCGCCCAAGTCAGGCATCTCCAAATCCAGCATTTCAACGTCGATCATGGACCTCGCTTACACCGGCGATGTCCGAATGGCGGACGACGGTTCGAAGAAAGAGTAGAACATGGAAGCAAGACATGATCCCATGTGGGGTTGCTTCTTGTCCTGTTGTTGTGTTTCAGTGCAACTCTATGAGCTTATATGCCGACAACCTAGAGAAGCACCGAAGCAGCTTAAATTCATGGAGCTCACGGCCGTCATGCACGGGCGTCGTTTTAGACTAGGTTAAAGTTCATTTTTATGAAAGGTGCCCAGTCTATGTAAATTACTCCCTCCGTTCCAAAATAGCTGTCTCAACTTTGTCCTAGCTCTAGTACAGCTATGACATTTATTTTCGAACGGAGGGAGTATATCCAAATTTGAATGAATTTCATCCGGGTTTATGCGAATTTGCCAGATTTTAGTTGAACTACTAGCGGAATTTTTGGCTACGGTTGGATGATCGGCTTCCGCGTAAGTGTCCGCGGGTTGGTCCCTCCGATACATGGATGGATGTGTGCCCGTTTTAGGGGTCGGCATTGGAGATTCCCTAAGATCCTACCTTAAGTGGAAGCATCAAGTGCCAGCTACCATCCACTGACAATGTACCCGATCGATCCCCTCCTGAGAAGGCATATCCTAATGTGTTCACGATCTCACAAACCTTATATGGGACGCAAGAACTGAATTTACTTTTTTCCCGCTCTCTCCTCTCGGCGGTGGTCAAGGTTTGTGGTAGAGGATGTGAATCAATGGTCACGGTAGGTACTGGAGGGGGATAGGGTGACGAGGGTGCCAAAAAAGGTCGACATGGTGGGGATTAGTTGGAGTTGATCGGGATCTGGCGTCGACGATGGTGGCGGAGAGGGGAAAGGAGAAGCATCAGAAGATGATTGAGGGATAGGGTAGCATGGGTTGTGTCGGTAAAATCTTGAGGGGGTTTTAAGAAAAATGTCATTCCGACATCTATTTCGGGAATGAGGGATACAATTTTGTAATGATAGAAAAAATCAACGCTAATGAATTTTTGAAGAAATCCATACCTAAAAATATGCAAGTTGGTGGGGTGGGGTTAGATAAATTTTTGAAAGAGTAAGCATGTGGTCTTGGCTGGAGGTGTGGGTGTACCTATGATGATGTTCGCATCACTTGTAGATTCTTGTAATTAAATTGTCCTTCTGCCTTCTAGTATAAAATTAGAACGTTGGTCGCACTGAATTCACCCAGTACGGCTGGTTTCTCCTACAGTCATTCGTGTTAGGCTAAATAGGGCGTGAAAACCTTCCTAACTAGACAAGTCCCCGTGCGTTGATGCGGAAATAGGTGAAAATACGTTTATATGACACTTGGTTAAATAAAACATGAATATTCCAATTAATGATATTAGCATGAAAATACAAATATAAGATATTTATTATGCATATAAGTTTATTGTTGCAGTCTTATAACATAAGTAGCATAATTTGTCTTTATAATTCCTTGGAGTTGTCCATGCGGTTGTCTTCTTCATCAAGCACAATTTGGACATGTTTAAATCCTTTCTTCATGTACTCGAAGATGTATTTGGTGGACCTGAATGGATGTTCTTGGAGTAGCTTTGTGGTGTTGTCTTCACACGCAACGTCTTTCAAAGTGATCCATGTTGAGGATTTAGTAGCATTTTTCATGTTTGCAATGGCCTCCATGTACTTCTTTTTGGGTTTTTCTTGATGCTTGAGTTGATGAAAGGAGTAGAACACTCTTTGTTGCGTAAGGTTGCGTCTTGTAGAGAAGTAGGCATGCATATTGTGAAATATCATAGACATGAAACTGATGAAAGAACTTTGCACGTAATAGACATAACTTTTGCCTTCTTGTTGCTTGTCTTCGTCCTGGTGGTTGTCCATGTATTTGGCAATACTCAAAAAAAATTGGTAGAAAAGATTTTCTTGTAGTTGTAGGTTGTATGAGGGGTATGGGGGATGTTAATTCACGCGCGCTCATTGCTACGCGCGGTTTCCGAGAGGAGATTAGGAAAGTCACGTTTAGTTGTGAATCTCAGGGGAGCCCACCCGTGGTGCCTGAAATTAGGAGAGGATATTGCATGCACACATATACAGTTAAATCAGAATGGAGAGGAATTAAGACTACTCATAGTGGAAGTAACATCATTAGTAACATCATATTTATCAATGCAAAATAGATGATGTGGCAAGTAGTTAATGAGAAAAGAGAGGGATGTGGTAACTTAGAGCAGGTACAATAGTCCTATTCAGCGGGCTATAAAGGATTCCACATCAGCAAAAATCTGAGCTGGAGCAGAGAGAATAAAAGAAAGAGAACCAGCGGGCTCTTCCTCAGTCGCCGGGCGCTAACACAATATTCAATAGCATGCAGCCAGCATGCAGCCAGCGCGTTGGCTACAAGCCGGCGATTCCTACTACAACGCTAATCACCGTGCATTTCCTTGCCTCTTTCCATGTGCAATCATTAAATACTGTAGCTAATATATAGTCAGCTTACTATACGAGCAGTCTATTAAGAAGGCTTTATATGAGGTGGCATTACTATAGAGCCGGCAGTAGGCTGTACTATTAACCATGCTCTTAGGTAGTTACTTGTTCTTTGAGTAACATCACACATACCAATACAATACGAGTGTAGAACACAATAAATGAAGTGTTGCATGACACCACTTCTATGTTACTCTTCACTATAGAGATAGTAACATAGACTAGTAACAACACGATGTTACTAGTCGAAGTTACTCCCCACTATGGCTAGTCTAAAAAGCGGGGCTACAATTAAATCAAGAAAGAGGAATAAATACCACTAGGCCGGCGGTTGGATTCAAGGGGGGGGCAATATTTGGATTGCGGAGGGATTAAAAAGCTGGCCCACAATTAAATCAGGAAAGAGGAATTAAATACCAGGCCAGCGGTTGGATTCAGCGGGGCGCAATATTTGAAACGTGGAACGCTGCGCATCGAGCGTAGCAACGATCGATCAAGGAGTCCTTTCGGAGGGGTATTATATAGGTGTCGTGCAATAGTAAGAGTGTGTAACCGAACAATGTTTTAGAAATGTTTAATACTCAATTAAGTAAGCAATGGATGAATTTTTAGAATGTATTACCAAAAGATGTTATAGAAACGTTTAATACACAATTAACTGAGCAATCACTTTTTAGAAACTGGAAAGTATTACTTATATTTTGACCGTAATAACAACCATCTGAGGTGTTAATGTATGAATCAATATTTTGCATTCATGTACGATTGTACAGTTTATAAAAATATATTATGGCACATTCATAGCAATGTATCCATTATTAATCAGTACAAATTTCCAAATATTGCAAGAAAATCTGAAGTCGCTTGCAACATATGGGTTTTGCCGAGGAGAAGAATTAGGTGATGATGGACGACGTTTTCGTCCAACTGAATTATGTGAAGAACTTTCTGCACTATCCATGTCGGCAACTCTACCGGCCAAACGCAAGTTCATAGAAACAAAATGAGCGTCGGAAAGATTCTAAAGCAAACCGCCATGAAACCTATGTAAGGGGGTGAAATGCAAGGTGTATGTCTTCTCGTACCATATAAAGAACTAAAACTGAAAAATGCATGTTCAGTTGGCAAAAGTAAATTCAGATTTGGACAAATGCAAGGGGATGGCATGAAGAGACTAAAGAACACTCTCATATAATCTTTGTAAACTGCAAGGGGTGAATAAAAGGCATATGGATTCTCGTAACATAATAAACAAAACAAAAATCAAAAGAGGGTAAATAAATAGAATGCACAACAACATGGTAAATAAATAGAATGCACAACTATAAATAAGCCAAAGTTCAGAACAGAGACAAGCTAAGAATTCAAGCTAGCCAATCTAAATTGAAATATAATAATGGAGCAAACAAAAATTCAGAATTACAGATGGATGAAATAATATGTACCTTTAGAATGGGATATCTGGGTACGCAACGAGCATAGAATAACTAAGATCAATACCCGAGTGTCGAAATCATCCAACACCTAAGGAATTCCAGATTTTTAATTCAACTACTATATGGAGGAAACAAATATTCAGAATTAGTTATGGATGGGATAGTATGTACCTATAGGATGGCATGTCTGGGTACGCAGGGAGCAACAACCAAGATCAGTACACAGGTATCGAAATTTTCCAACACCTAAGGAATTTCAGACTTTTTATTCAACCACTATATGTCATGAGGCAAAATTAATCAAGTATACCAAAATTCAGAAATAGCAGTTAACTTCAGCTAGTAATCAAGCACACACAAATTTAGAATTAGCAATAGATGGCAAGATTATTTACCTATAAGTGCCGTAAATTCAAAGCTCTTGGGTATGCAGCAGGGGAAGAATAACGAAGATGATGGCCCTCCCGTCCAATTCGTCCGGTACCTGAGGAAGTCGAACATTATGATTGAACTTGCAGTATGTCATACAAAATTTTGAGAAGGACAGGGGATATAGTTGCTCACGAATGGTACCCGGTATAAGCGCTATGGCAGACACCCACCGGTATGGAGGACGATTGGTAAAAAGTGAATTCAGATGGAGCACTAAATTTAAAGACGAATCCATCAGTTTCCTGTGCAGAGATCGTGGGGAGAGGAAGTGAAGCGTCAAACATTAATGACCTGCAGAAAAAGGATTTAAGTTATAGCAGCATAGAAGATATCCAACGTGGGCCATTTAGAGCATTGAGCTACAGATGCATCGACAAAGTGGGTTGTGTGATTTGTTGTCTGTAAACAAAAAAATTGAAAAGCTCCAGTTTTCATAAGCCTAGCGAGCAACACTGAAGTAATTGCGGCCGTGCTCACCTCGCCATGGACGCCACGCAGAAGAACAACGGCGCACCGAGGATCCTTTAGCCTGACGGATAAGGAAGCGTAGAGGGGCGGCGGCAGGAATAGCTAGCAAGGGGGGTGTGGCTAGGCGCTCTGCCTGTGGGAGGAGAGGAGGAAGAGCGGAGGGAGGAAAAGGAGAAGTGATGCGGACAGCTAGCGGTCTGCCGCTGCCACGACGGAGGCGAGGAAGACGGGAGGGAAGAGAGGAGGATGTGTTGCGGACAGCCGGCGGTTTGCCGGTGCCACGGCGTAGGCGTCTCTGGGTGCAGCGCGGGAGGAGGAGGAGACCGTAGGGAGGAGAGGAAGAAGTGGTGCGCCGGAAGAGGCGCTCTTCGGTGGTGACATGGTGGAGGCGAGTTCGCCGTGGGCGCAGTGCGCAGCGAGCAGCAAGGAGACCTGACCGGCGCTGCAAATTTGGTAGAGTCGCCGGCCGTGGAGGGGAGAGGTGGGGGAGGGGCGGACGGCGAGGTCGCCGTGGGCGCAGCGCGCTGCAGATTTTGGGATGGAGCCACCGGGGAGGGGGTGCGGGATGAGATGTTGCTGGGTAAATAAACTATGTTTTCGATGGCTTTGACCTGTATTGCAAACTCACGTGGAATCAGGATGACGTGGACACCGTGCATGATCAAAGAATAGATTATAGTGGGGAACAACTTCTTAAGAATGTTAGATACAACTACACATTGCTAGCTCAGTGGTGATGTCCTCTCAAGCCTATCCAAAAACCCTGGATTTGAATCCTAGGTTCCCCAAAACAAATTACTTATCATATATGACAAAAATATGCAAAAATAAATTCAAAATATATGTTTTTCAATAAAGAGTGATGTTATTCATCACCCAAGGGGTAAAATAAGTTTTTTTGTATCTAAAATTACTTTTACATTTTTTTATTAAAAAATTATGTTTGATATACAAATTGATTCACTAAAAAAAATTGGCATAAAAAACAAAATCATAACTTATAAGACCATAAAAATTACATTTTGTGTATATTTTACACTACATTTTTATGTTCATAATTTTATCTAATGTAATATATTTTTTAAGGTCGATACAAAAACAATTACGTTCTTGTTTGACTGTAGATTTAAGGGAAAAATTACAGAATAGAAAAATATGGTATAATGAAGTAAGAATGAAGGGGTGAGGAATAACTATTCTTCACTCTGCATGATGAATAGTATAACTCTTTGAATAAAGGGTCAAATGGCAATATTGTAACAAAAAATATTTTTCTTTTTACATTGAATGGAAAAAACTGCTATATCACAAAGGAAAATACAATGGCAAATTTTCCATGAAAATTTACGTAGATATTAAAAAAATTAAAACTTCCATGAAAAATCTGCGTTGACAAAAAAATTTGTTTTTTCCATGATCCATTCAATAAATATGCCATGGTAAAAAAATTTCCATGGTACAAATATTCAACTATTTATGCTACATAAACTAAATTTTCCATGCTACATAAACTAAAATTGTCATGCTAGAAAGTTAGAATTATCGTGATCCAAATACTTAATTTACAATTCTACATAAAATAAAATTGACATGCCTAAGAAAAAATATATTTACTGCTACATAAACAAAATTTGCAATGCTATATAAACTTAATTTACCATGTTTCTAAAAAACATTGACATGCTTTATAAACTTAATTAATCATGGTTTAAAAAAATTACATCTATTCAGTAGAGTAGTACTTCCTCCGTTTCAAAATAACTGTCTCAACTTTGTACTAGCTCGTCAGTTATTTTAGAACGGAGTGAGTACTATTTATGTATGTTTTTTCATCTAAGAATAAAAAGGACAATAAAAACTTGCCATATCAATTTCCTAAATAAAAATAAATTTAAGCTACATAAACATAATTTAACATGCTATGTAAACTTAATTTACCATGTTCATAAAATAACTTTACAGGCTTCGTAAACTTAATTTATCAGTTTTAAAACAAAACAAAAGTGCCATCAATCTAGTAAAGTAGTACGGACTATTTATGAATGGTTTTTCCATCTAAGTATGAAAAGGACAAAACAAACTTGCCATCTCAATTTGTTAAATATTAATTATTTGTATATATTTTTTGCCATCCAAGTAGAAAGTCACACAAAAATAAAAAAATAAAATTCAAACTCAAAACTTCTACTTGAAAAATAGTGTTCTACAAAATGTTCGCACTGATTTTATATCAACGCGAACAGGGATAATGAATTAGTGAGAGATACTAGTTAGAGCAACTCTAGCAGACGCATCATTCCATCGTCGATCCCTTTATATACGTGCTTTTTTGTGTACGTGAGCTTTTTGATCAGTACAAAATCGCTAAATATTGCTCGGCCCGCAAATTTTTGCGGGTGAATCGCAAAATCTTCTCTCGTGCGTTATATCTACTGGCCGTGGAAGGGGGGTAGGGTTGATGTCTCGCCTTTCATCCCCGCCCTGCCGCATCCTTCTCCCCCTCCTTTCTCCAGTGAGGAATTCCCATGGCAGGAGGAGGTGATAGCTCCTATAGAGGACGGAGCCGCTCCCCGTCGGCCAAGCGTGTCGACAATGACAATGAGGTCGACTCCTCCCGCCTCCTCCCATGGACCCAGTGAGGTCGGCACAAGGCTGCGCCGCGGTGCCCGCTCCTGCATCCGGAGGGGGTCATAGGCCTGATTCCACGAGCTAGGTGACCTCCTATGGTCGTCTACCTCGCGCTTCTGTGAGGCGGAGCGCCAGTTCTACGCTGCAAAGGCCGCCATCGCAGCGGGCGAGGAGGGCGCCGCCACGCGTTTGAAGGCCGCCCGGGAGGAGTACGACCTCACGTACGTATTCATGAGCTCCGGCGTAGTTTAGGCGTTCCGAATTTTTATTTCGCTGTTTGTCTTTTCATATTCCAGCGAAGTTCTGACCTTCAATGTAATCGCCAAATATTAAGTTTGAAATATTTAAATTTTAGCGCACTGGATGGCGTTTTTGTTCTACCAGGCGAGTTTTGATACTGCATATGTGTTGTAGGGCAAGAGGTATATCAGATATGTAGTACGAGATTTTAGCGGCTCTGCAAATATTCATTACGAGGTCATTTTCGGTGATCCAGAAGCCGTCACATGTCGGGTTCTGAACGCGTCTATTGATCAAGAAAAATTGTGGTTGCGCGTCGCTGCGCATGAACTATGATTGCATCTGTGAATGTTATTGTGGCTATGACTGTGGCTACACATATGTAACTGGGTTTGTGGCTACGTCTCATGGCTATGACTATGACTGCACATATGGTCGCATTCGTGCTTGTGGTTGCACTTTATGACTATGACTTTATATGTGACTGCATCTGTGATTGCATCGGATACAGGAGAATTTCCTCCATTCGACACGTATCAAATACCAACGAAACTAGAAGATTCAAAACACATCACAAAACGACATTTGATGCTCTCTAAGCGCATATGACCACTACTAAGGATAGCCTCTAAATAGTGATTTCGCGGATTGGATGTAACGTAGCAGATCGACCATGATCAAACGGCCACGAATGAATCGCACCAAATGTACATAATTAAGGGTGTGTTTGGTTGAAGGTGTGGGCTTGTTTCGATCCGAGTGAGCCAGCGAAGTGGGGCGTTTGGTTGGGCGCTGGAGCGAACGAGCAGGGTGGCGTGGAGCAAATTTATGCAGACGAGGTGAACGGAGCGACGCGCCAGATTCGACCGAGCCACGCGGCCGCGAGCCGAGCGGGGCTAACCCCCAACCAAACACACCCTAAATGTTCTTATTATTTACGGCACGGTCAATTATTATGGTAGTACATCCTTGGCGTACTCTAAAAAAACTTTTTAAAAAATAGCTAACTTGTTTGCTCGGAACACCGTGGACACGCACGGTCAATCTCAGCAGTGAACGACGTCGTCTCGTCGGTACCCATGCCGCCGACAGCTCCGCGCCTCGCCGGCGCCGCCGTCCTCCTCCTCCTCTTCCTCCTCCCGGCGGAGGCGGTGCCCTTCGTCGTCCTGCACGGTCGGTCCACCCTCTCACCCACTCTGCTACCATCCATGGATTGTTTGACTGACTGATTCGAGCAGGGATTGGGGACCAGTGCGCCAACCGCGGCGTCGCCGAGTTCACCCGGCTCCTCGCCGACTGGTCCGCCGCCGACGGCCACTGCCTGTATGCGCCTTCTTCTACGCCCTCCTCTCGTCATCTCCCAGCTGCAGTTTTGACTTTGCTGTGCTCATCTAATCTGTCTGTCTTCAGAGAAATCGGAAGCGGGACATGGGACTCCTGGGTCATGCCTCTCCAGCAGCAGGTTTGCTCCTAGCCTAGTCTGTTAACCAGCACTGCAATCTCATCTGATTTCTTCACTACTGTACTTAACAATCAGGAATCTTGTCTGCTTTACTCTGCCTGTTTTCAAATTCACTCACATGTTTTTCCCCCTTTACATGTCAACAGGCTGATGTCATTTGCAAGAAGGTGATCGATTCGGCGATTTGGGCGATGATGTTTTTTCTTCCTTTTTCTGTATGCTGAGTAGAGTAGAGAGACATTCATCACCCCTGCCTGTCTGGTAATTTGTTTTTGCAGGTAAAGGGGATGAAAGAGCTAAGCGGCGGCTATAACATCGTTGGCCTGTCTCAGGTATATATATAGATATGTTCATGTGCTGCTGTCTTCTTGTTTTAAGGAGTACCTTTTCAGCTAAATAAATGTTGATTATTATGCTGATTCTGATGTAGTTTGTGTCACTCTTCTACTAAAACCTTTGCCTCCTCGTTATGTCCTTGCACAGGGGAACTTGATTGGTCGGGCAGTACTCGAATATTGTGATGACGGACCACCGGTGAGTTGCTTTTAAAATGGTTACAAGTAGATGGCTTTCAGATTTATCCGTTTTTCCTCGAGCCTCATAATGTAAGGTAATCTGGCCAGTCCATCTGGCCAGACTGCCATGTATGCAACTGAATGCAAAACCTGGATGCTTGTGAATGTGGTGTGCTTCTGTTCATGCCTAGCACTAGTACCAGTTTTTGCCCCCAAAAAATATTCATACAAGGTCTTAAGTTTAAACTTTGAATGAGTAGGGCTTTAGCTGTACCATAAGCTTCTTCGTGTAGAATGTTATTCAGTTTTTGTGTAGAAAATTATGTATTCCGATACTTGTAACAGGTCAAGAATTTCATCTCCCTCGCTGGGCCTCATGCTGGTACTGCTTCGGTGCCACTTTGTGGTGTAAGTTAATCTCAGTATCTCCAACTAATATCAAGTTTTTATGTCAAGTCTCCAACCAATAACTCAACAACAGGCCGCCAAATTATCTACGAATATATAGCCATGCTTTTTCATGGATTTCCTAGGACAACTATATATTAAAGAAAAATATTGGGGAGGTATATAGTACATAGTACATACTAATGCCGTACAATATTTATACATCCTTTATCAGCTCTTGGTAACCGCCCTGAGCACTTGTCATTGTTATTTTCATAATAGTACTAGCGTTTTCATAAAGCCTCGATGTTCAGTTTCCGTATTCCGTACTAAAACCTGTCAGATTACTGTAGCTTCCTCCTGACACTGTGTCTCTCTTTTCTGCAGTCTGGTGTTTTCTGTGTTATGGTTGATGCCCTGATTAAATTAGAGATCTACTCGGACTATGCACAGGTATTTATGTCTAGGTTTAGTCATGTCCCAGACTCTGGTCTGCGCTATTAATAAACTAGACTTTCAGTGGTAACTTGAGCCGTGCTGAATGACAGGCACATCTTGCACCAAGTGGTTACCTCAAAATCCCAACTGTGAGTATTGCATTACATTTCTTGAGTTCATCATCCCGATAAACAGGAATTCGCCATTATGTTGTGACAGATATCATTTTATAACAAAACCTGCACCTTTTTAAACTTTTAAATTGCTTGATGTGCTGGTCAGGCAACTGCTATTGGGCACTGGATAGGGCACAAGTATATCTGAATAATAATGAATGATGATTTTCCTTAAGAAGTGATTAACAAGAGTTTTGGTAACCATGTGATAAACGTGTTAGTTTGATGTTTTATTTTTGTCTGTCGCTCACTTGCTACCTGAATTTTTTTAAGTAGGTAATCTTAATGTGTGTTTAGCTTTCAGTTTTTACTCCTACTTCACAGAGTGGAAGAATGTAAGAAAACATTGACTGGTCTTTAACCATGAATGTTGGAAGTAAACCAGAGCAGTATATATTCTGAGTCACTGAAAATGTATACTGTTTTTTTCAGGATATGGATGATTATCTGAAGGGATGCAGGTTTCTTCCCAAACTTAACAACGAGATACCAGGTGAAAGAAATGCTACCTACAAGGAAAGATTCAGCAGCTTAGAGAATTTAGTACTGATCATGGTAAGGTTGACAGAGTCTAAAACCACATTTTTGTGATCCATGTTCTAGATTAAATGGTAGCATCATGCTCCTTGTTTTTGACATTATTTCCTATATGCTGTTCAGTTTGAGAATGATATTGTCCTCATACCCCGGGAAACATCGTGGTTTGGTTATTATCCTGATGGAGCCTTTGAGCCAGTCTTACCTCCTCAGCAGGTAGAATGTTTGTCTTCATGTTGGAACTCGCGTCGATTAAGTTTTGAGGTGATTTCTGCTCACTGAACTTACCAAGATTTGGTCTGCAGACGCGGCTGTATCAGGAAGACTGGATAGGTCTCAAGGCCCTGGACGATGCCGGGCGAGTCAAGTTCGTGTCCGTGCCAGGAGGCCACCTGGGCATCTCCAATAGTGACATGAGGAAGCACATTGTGCCTTACTTGAAGGACAAACCATCTGCTTCTGCTTCGCTTGCTGCCACCTGGCATGCAGTCGGGGAGGCGCTTGGGCTGACGGGGAACGACGCCGGCGTCCTACTTCAGTCCTCGGCATGATGATCCACCATCTTATTGCCAGGGATATATAAAGTTGGATAGTGTATATGACATTCTTTGTCCAAGCTTTGCTTGTAGCATCACTTTGTAGAAGACCACAACAACTGTAAAATCAAAAATCACAGGCCACATGTCAGGTCATTTAATAGGCTTTATTCAAATGATAGTTTTCATGTTCATCTTATATATACTTTTGTTATTTGCATTTGGATCTCCTAGATGCCTAGTACTCCCTCCGATCCATAATAAGTGTCGCTCATTTTATACTAAGCTAGTACAAACTTTGTACTAGATGAGCGACACTTATTATGGATCGGAGGGAGTAGTACTCAACAGCGTGGTAATGTTACGATTTGCAACATGCGTCAAAATTTTGTGGAAGTTCAAACCTTGTCCTAAATTAAATTTCTTTAGGTTTGATTAATTCTACAGAGAAATATATCAACATTGATGCCACCAAACATTTTCATACAACATATATCTAATGTTGATATTAGCACAGTTTTTCTATTGGCTTGGCCAAATTTAGAGAAGTTTGACTTACAACAAAGCTAGAATGACCAAATATCAAGTTTGACTTGGGACAAAACTAAAACTTAGCCAGCTGATGAAGTCCAAATACACAGCGAACACCGCATACATTAGCTAGTGCAATGATCCATAAGATTAGCTTACACACTAGGCAATTTCACTTTACTTGCTTTTACACACAAAATTGCAAGCACACTCAGCGGAAGCAAACAACATGCCAACCAAGTTTTCTAGGGCGGGTGGATGCCAAAATTCGACAACTATGTCCCATCGTGTCATCTGGTACTCTGGTTCATGCCGAAGCCATAGATAGGGGGGGTAAATATGGCAACTGCTCTTCTCCACCAGTAAAAGCAGCAGTACTGTTTGATCATCCTTTGCTTCTATGTTGAAGGCCCTGCTTGGTGGAGCTCCAAATTCCGAAGGACGATCCGTGCAAAGATTTTCGCTTCGATGGGAGCTGTTGCTGCGGCTGCTGCCCATCGCAAGACCCGGGATGCCCCAGCTTTCTGAAGTAGGGCTGCATGGTGCACAGCGTGTCGACCCCCCGGCATAGTGAACTGCACGCATCATTAGATACGTTAGCCAGGACGATACTGTAGCCGGATTGGAAGAAATGTATCAGAAAATGACGCAACTGAGGGTAGATGCAAACAAGCATGAAGGCAGGTTCAAATAAACCATTCATCATTTACTTAAAGCCAGGTCAAATGTCAAGGAGAGCTACATGAACAGAAAAAAATGGCCCTATGGCAAGAGGACGATATAGGCAGGACTACACATATTATGCATTAATGATCACCATCACTTTGAATATACGAGAGAACTTTAGAATATAAACATATTATATGTTTCAGTCGATAAATGTTGATCAGAGAATACATCATTACAATAAGAGCCGCCAGATATTTTAAACTTGACAAAGTCGTTGTATTTGTAATTATTCATTAGACATGCCCCTTGTGCGTGAGTAAGCGCAGGTTACTACACCAAGATAACTATTATGAAACTCAGTAATACTTGCTGATAAAGTGGATAAAACACAACCAACCTGAAGCAGAGCAAAAGCTGCACAGGCACGAAGAACTGATGAAGGATTCCGAAGAGTGTCAACGAATCTAGCAATCTCAGCTCGGCTGAAGGAAGTTAAAATTAAATTAGTATCCTGTCTTTTATTCCAAATCAATACCTACACCACGCCACAAGCTAAAAATAATATGCATGATAAGAAATACTGAAATACAGAAATTGCAATAGCTCAACGCATTATCACATAATAACTCATCCAACAGTAGTCCACATTAAGCATAGCCCAACACATTATCACATGACAACACTTCGAACAAATAGTCCATTAAGCAACTATGTGCTATACCGACGCCGCATTTGGAAATATGTAGAAGATCCGTGCTGTTAAACATAACTAGGCTCTTTCTACTACTTGGTGAACTCCTGAACCTAGCCAGCCCATCAGTACACATCCCCTTTCCTGATTTCCTTTCTCCAGACAATGCCTAAAAACCCTAATACTAGCAGTGCCGGTCATACCAGTGCTAGATAGACAAGACTCCCAATAAGATACGATAACGTGTCGAGTCAGACAAGGGGTCACCATCAGTAGCATGGAGGTGAACACTCAGCTCTATGGGAGTCTCAACAGTATGCCCATCAGTAAGAACATCACGAGAAAGATCCTGGATGTACTTTTCTTGGGAAATAAAAAATCCATAGAGGTACAAGAGACCTAAATCCCAAGAAAGTAGCAAAGAGGACCTAGATCAGACAGACTAAGACATGCCTTCACAAAGGCAATATACTCAGCAACGTCACAGTGATGATCATATCATCAACATATAGAATAAGAGTCCGACCACGAGCAGAAAGGTGAACAAACAAAGCAGGATCATGAGCACTCGCTAAAAAACCATTGGCAGACACCACAGAGGCAAAACACTCAAATCATGCGCGAGAAGCTTGCTTAAGGCCATAGAGAGAGCAACCAAGATGACATACCATGACGTCAGTATCAGAATACCCAGGCGGTGGCTACATGTAACCCTCCTCATGTAACTCACCATTAAGAAAGGCATTCTTAAACATCAAGCTTAGACACAAGACCAGTGGTGAACGAAGGCCACGGCAAGAAGTCTGCGAACAGTGATCATATGGGCCACTGGAGCAAAAGGCTCATCTTAATCACAACCATGCTCTTGCTGAAAGCCATGAGAGCCATGAGCCACAAGTCGAGCTTTGCAATGCTCAAGAGAACCATCGGAGCGAGTCTTAACCTTGTAGACCCAATTACAAGTCATGTAACAAACACGAGAAGTAAGAGAAACAAGATTCGACATGTCGATGCACTGAAGAGCAGCAATCTCCTCTGCAATCACAAGATGTTATTCAGGATGAACTACCACGTCATGATAAGAGGTCATCTAAAGAACAACAACGTCGGCGCTTGGAAAACTAAGGCAGTTAACAGGCGGAAGCGAACGAGGACACAAGCCATAAGTAGTCTGAGACAAGGAAGATGGCACATTAGTAGTACATGTCGACGCATTCATAACAGGTGGACGGCAAGTATAAAAGCGAGGAAAAGATGAAAGAATACGGGGAGGAATCATGGGGAATGAAGGTGCAGAATCATGTGATAAGTGTGGTGAGGAAACGATAGGAGATGATGACGTTGAATCAGCAATAGTCGGAGAAGCATGAGCAATAGGACGGATGGACAAGGGCTCAACATGAGTGAGAGGAGTGTCCGAAATTGAGGAAAGAGATATCCTCCACTGGAAAGGTCGAGGAAGATGGATGCGGACAGAAGGAACAAGACTCATCAAAAGTCACATCATAAGCACCCGACGACCAATAGGATCCCAACAACGATGTCCCTTATACTATACTCATCACTCTATCCTAAGAAGACACACTAAACAGACTAAGCGGTCAGTTTGTTGCATTCACGGGAGGCAAGGACATAGCAAACACAACCAAGCAAATGAAGCATCGAATAACCAGGAGAACGATCAAAGAAACACTCAAAAAGGGGACATCACCCTAAAGAGCAGTGGATTGCTCAAGGTTGTTGAGATAGGTGGAAGTGGGGACAATCTCGGCCCAAAAGTGGGGCGGGAGAGAGGCAGCGATCATCAACGCACGAGTCATCTCAAAAAACGATGATGCTTGCACTCAGCCATGCCATTCTAAGCATGAGCACCCGGACAAGAGAACTAAGCAAGAGTAACCTACTCAACAAGGACTCCACCCAACATCTTGGAGATATACTCTCCAACAGAGTCGGCAAGGGACACACGAATAGGCACAGAGAACTAAGTGTGAACCACTCACTACGAGAAGACATAAAATATATCCACGTGTGTCGAGAGAAACCATCTATAAAGTAATATAGTAGTGGTGACCTCCTTTTGAGGAAAAAAGGAGCTAGACCCTAGTCATCAGAGTGAACAAGATCGAAAGGACGTTGAGACATAGCCTTGCTATGAGGGTAAGGTCATTGGGCCTGGTTAGCAAGACGACAATCCTGACAGTCCAAAGACACCATGGGAGATGGATCCAAGAAGACCACGTCGAACTAAGGATGACCCCACATCGAACGAGAGGCGCACAAGTGACCAAGGTGATGATAACACTACTAACAAGAGGTGGTACATGTTGAAATGTATGTGGATTGCCTAGCCCTTTCCATAAGTTCAAACTTTTGGTTGCGTTGGCTAGTGCATGAAGCTTATCATGGTACCAGAGCCTAAGATCTTGAGTTCAAGTCCTGGCTTTCACAATTTATCTAAAGTTGTTGTTGTCCCCCCTTTATCCATGTATAGGCCTCTTGAGCCATGCCTATGAATCTATCCACGTGTTGATTTTTCGCGTCACACATGATAGGGGGCATTGAAGTGCATATGTTGATTGCCTAGCCCTTTCCATCAGTTCAGACTTTTGGTTGCACTGGCTAGTGCATGAAGCTTAAAAGTACACAAGGTAACAAAGGTGGAGAGATTAGCGATGGCAACGAAGGGAAGATGAAGCCAATCAAGCTCCCAGAGGCCCTCGGAGTCACGGCACCAAGGGCCAGCACCAAGAACATCAATGTGACGATCCTGAACAGAACATAGTCAAAAGTCAAAAATGACCCTACAACTAATGTCAACAATCTTAACCACCACAAATGAGTTGCATGGTAAGTCGAGGAATATGAGCAACACCAAGAACATGAAAAAGAAGAAGTGCTAAGAATGCCTCGACCCTTAATCTAGAGGGAGGTACCATCAATAGTAAGAACATTATTAGGAGGATCAAGAGGTCGAATAGAGGAGACCGTGGATGAATCATGAGTCATGAAAAGATGCTCCAGTATCAAGAATCCAAGGAGATGTACCGGCTTGTGTAGAAGGTAGTCTCACAATGCCAATAGTTAGTAGCAGAACCAACAGAACCTATCAATGAAGAACCAGATGACACAACTAGCAGACATCGAAGTCACATAATCTCATGTTCAATCAGGGACTCAACTGAAGAGGTCAACCTAGAATCGCAAAAAAAAACGTAGATGCACCTGGCAAGGAAGAAGCAGAGGCAATAAGCAGGTCACAAAAAGTCACACGATCTCATGCTCAGTGAAGGGCATGCACAATTGGAGTAGCCAACATAACAGCACCAAAAGAGGAGCGACCACCACCACAAGTGGACACTGTAGTTATATTATGTTTCCTTGTAGCAAGTATAGTTTTCCCTATAGTGTAAGGGCTTTCTGCATATTTGACACATGTACATTGTATATATACCGGGTTTTGGCCTCTAGAGAATACAAGTTGCAAATTCCTAACATAGTATTAGAGCTATATGTTATTTTCTTCACACGCGCAACTTGTGTTGCCGTCCAATCTCACGACATCGTTGTTGCCTTTTTTCGACCATGCTACTCCCCCCGCGCCGCCAAACCATGGTTGTTGTTGTCTCACCCTACCACCTCAAATCCACGCCACTGTTTGATCCCCTTCTGTTGTTGTTGCCCTTCCGCCACCGCGTCCGCCTCCTGCTGTTGCGACCTGGCAACAGCTCTCGGTTCTCGCACCGCTGAGCTCCCGATCGAGCGCCAAGATTCCCTCTGCTCACATCATCCCACCATCGAGATTCCCTCTGCTTGAGTCACGAATGCCTCTACGCCAGGTCAACGCCGGCACAGCCGGCTCCCAACCCGACTGCGCCAGATTGAGCCGCCTCGATCACACCAGTCATCCGCTGCTCCTGGATGAGATGTGAATCGATGCCGGTTGCCAGTTCTCTGTTTCCCTAATTGGATTGCCGCCACCATGATTCATTCATCGTCGGACTGATTCAGCCCCTCCTAATTCGTCTATCCCTAACGCTTTGTTTGGATGTCCGTATTGGAGAGCTCTGTATTGAATTGGATTGGAATTCCAATTCGGTGAGAAAACTGAAATGGCACGAATATGAATTCACCCGTTTGGCTGTTCATTGAAAGGACCCTTGAAATGCCTCTGAGATTTCAATACCAAACCGTGTTTGGATGACATATTTTGGAATTGCATAGAGGTGCAGTGATCCAATGCGGCAGGAAGCAGCATCCCAAGGAGGTGCAACGATTTAGGGAGGCAAGGAGCAGCGACCAGGGAGGGAGGAGGTGCAGCGACCTAGGGAGAGAGACGCCAAGGAGGGAGGAGGTGCGGGGACCTAGGGAGGGATCCGCAACCTAGGAGGATTCGCGGCCTAGAAGGAGACAGGGGAGAGAACCGCGACCATGGAGACGGGGACGAAGCCGCGACCATGGAGACGGGGACGAAGCCGCGACCTAGGAGGACAAACCAGAGATGGAGACCGAGCCATGACCTAGGAGGACGGGAGAGGTCGGCGCGACCATGGAGATGCAACAGACGAGGATGGACGGGGGGAGATGCGGCAACACCCGAAGTAGATGCAGGAGGGGCCGAGGAGGGAACGCACCTGTGCGCCGCCGCCAGCCCTCTGCCTTTTCTCCTTCTCTTGTTCGCGACGGGGGAAAAGAGAACGAATCGGTATGTTTTGCGGGGTTGGGCAATTTCAGAGCAATTCACAGCGGGATGCCTTTGTATTGTGAGCGGGCACTTTGCGTGGGAGTGATTTCAGTCCAAATTCGGGTTTCATTACAGAGCGTCAATTTGGTGTCCAACCAAGCATGCGATTTGAAAGTTTAACAATACCAAATCAGATTCCAGCCTTCCAATGGAGACATCCAAACGCAGTGTAAATGGATTTCATCCGAATTCAGGCCGCTGACGCCATGATTTGGCAACGGATGCACGCTATAGGTCTTCCGCTAGACCAGGTCATGACACATGTTGGTGCTTCCGGCTTCGCTCGTTCTCGATTCACTCGACAATGGGCCTCCCTCCCGCTCTGCTCTAAGCGCTGCTACCGATTTGGCCTCGACTGCTCATGAGTTTTGTTCGCTGCAATATATATTTAAAAACAATACAATGTCTTTATCGTCGGGTATGTTGCCATCCCTTGCTTCCCACCGGCGCTTGACAGTGTTCCCTATATCGATCCTATCTTGCACATGCAGCGTCTTTCGATGCTTGGTGCTCGTCCACAAGTGACGCCCCCCCCCCTCGATATCTCCATCGATTGTGGTGGTCACTCTTTTGTGATTCCTCGCAACAACTCAGCACATGGTGATTGTCGCTCTACACGTACTCACAACTTTCACCGGTGATTATCGCTTTACATCAACTCCTCTCGCGACTTTTCACCAACAATGTTGGTGCATATGGCTCTATCAACTACGACTCACACAAGTGTCTTCCCTTACACTTGGAGCTTGTTTGCATACGACCTCGTCTCCTTCATAGGGATTTGCGAACGCTATTCGTCATGCTACAACGCCACATCTAGCGGTTTCCACAAGTGGTGGTGTTCGCTCCTCTCCCAGTGTTGTTGTGTTAACTACTTCAATTGTTTCCTTCACTGGGCAGAAGATTACGTGACTTCATGACTTGTTGATTGCCTCCAGTTCTCTATTGTCGGGTGCATCTATGTCGACCTCTTCCGTTGAGCCCCTAGGCCCCTAATTGAGTAGGAGATTACGTCGATGCATGCTAGATGCATCTTCCGGTTCTCCACTGATAGGTTTTGCTACCGACTCTTCTGGCATTGTGAGACCATCTTCTGAACAAGCAGGTACTCTTCGTGGAATATTGATAATGGAGCATCTTTTTGTATGACTCACGGTTCATCTACTTTGTCTTCTTGTCGACCTCTCAATTCTCCTGTTCATGTTCTCACTGCTGATGGTACCTCCCTCATAGTTAATGGCCAAGGCACTCTTAGCACTTCATCTTGCTCATGTTCCTCGGCTTACGATGCAGCTCATTTCTGGTAGTCAAATTGTTCACTCTGGTTGTCAGGTCAATCTCTAGTTTTGACTCGTGTTCTGTTCTGAACTGTCACACTGGTGCTCTCCTTGGTGTTGGCCCCCGGTGTCATGACTCCCAGGGAGCTTGACTGGCTTCATCTTCCCTCTACCGCCAATCTCTCCACCTCGGTTGCCCTGTCTAGCAGCTCTTTTTAGCGGTAAAATCATCGCCTTGGTCACTTGTGTGGCTCTCTTCTCTCAAACTTAGTACGACGTGGTCTTCTTGGATCCGTCTCCGACGATGTGTCTTTAGATTGCCAGGGTTGTCAGCTTGGTAAACAAGTCCAGTTACCTTATCCTCATAGCGAAATTGTGTCTCAGCATTCTTTCGATCTTGTTCAGTCTCTAGGGTCCATCTTTCTTTGCCTCGATGGGAGGTCAACGCTACTATATTATCTTCATAGATGTTTTCTCTCAACACACCTGGATATATTTTATGTCTTCTCATACTAAAGTCTTATCTATATATAAGTGTTTTGTTGCCATTGTTAACACTCAATTCTCTAAGCGCATTCGTGTGTTTTGTGAGTATGTCTCAAAGATTTTGCATGGAGTCCTTGCTGAGTAGGGTACTCTTGCTCAGTTCTCTTGTTCGGGTGCTCATGCTTAAAATAGTGTGGCTAAGCGCAAGCATCATCACCATCTTGAGATGGCTCGTGTGTTGATGATCTCACCTCTTTTTCACCTCACTTTTGGGTTGAGGTTTTCTCCATTTTCGCCTATCTCGTCAACCTTCAGTCATCCACTGCACTTCAGTGTGGCATTCCTTTCAAACGTCTTTGATCGTTCTCCTGATTATTCAGCGCTTTGTTTGTTTGGTTGTGTTTGCTATGTCCTTTGATCGTTCTTCTGACTATCAACTGATCTGACACCACCATCTCCAATGGTTTCCTCCCCTCGCTTATCACATGATTTTGCACCTCCATCTCCGGTGATTCCTCCTACTATTCTTCCATATTTTCCTCACTTTTATACTTGTTGTCCGCCTATTGTGATGTGTCTACTGATGCGCCATCTACTTCTGATGTGTCATCTTCCTCGTCTTAGACTACTTATGGCTTGCATCCTTGTCCGCTTTCACATGTTAATCGCTTTGGTTTTCCAAGAGTTGGCGCCGGTGTTCTTGGGCCGACTTCTTATCGACTGTTCACGCACTCTTTGTCATGACTTATGTTTTCCACTGGTATGTGTCCCAGATTGATGTTAAAAGTGCATTTCTTAATGGTGAGTTGCGTGAGGAGGTTTATATGCAGCCACCACCTGGGTATTATGTTCCTGGCGACATGGTATGTCGTCTTCATCGCTCTCTCTATTATCTTAAGCAAGCCCCTCACACTTGGTTTGAGCGTTTTGCCTTTGGTTTTTTAGCGAGTGCTCATGATTCCGCGTTGTTTGCCCATCTTTCTGCCCGTGATTGGACTCTTCTTCTATATGTTGATGACTGATCATCATTGATGACGACCCATAGTATATTGCCTTTGTGAAGGCACGTCTTATTGAGCAATTTTTCTTATGTTTGATCTTGGCCCTCTTTGCTATTTTCTTGGGATTGAGGTTTCTTCTACCTCTGATGGCTTTTTTATTACCCCAGAAAGTAGATCCTTGCTCGTGTTGCTCTTACTGATGAGCGCATTATTGAGACTCCCATGGAGTTCAATGTTCACCACCATGCTACTGATGGTAACTTTTGTCTGATCCAACACGTTATCATCATATTGTTGGGAGTCTTGTCTATCTAGTTGTCACTCGTCCGGATATCTTTTACCATGTCCATATTTTGAGTGAGTTTGTCTCTGCTCCAACTTCAATTCACTATAGTTACCTCCTTCGTGATCTCCAAATATCTTCGTCGCACAATTTCTCAGTGTTTATTCTTTTCCCCTCTCCGGTTCTTTACTGCTTCAGGTTATTCGGATGCTACATGGGCTAGTGATCCCTTGGATCACCCTTCACTTTCTGCTTACTATTTTTTTTTGTCATTCTCTCATTTCCTAGAAGACAAAGAAACGGATTGCAGCTTCCCGTTCTTGCGCAAAGGCTGAGTTGCGAGCTACGGCTCTTTTAGCGGTAGAGGTGACTTGGTTACGGTGCTTACTCTAGGAGTTTGGTGTTTATATCACTACACCTACTTTGTTGTTGTCTAAGAGTATAGGTGCTATTAGATTGCAGGCGACCTTGTGAAGCATTAATGCTTCATTTGTGCGCACCGATGTACAAGACAAGACCAGGTTATTGCTTTCCAGTGTGTGCCTTTCGAGCTACAGTTGACAGATTTCTATACAAAGGCCCAAACTAGAGAGCAACATGAATTTTATCTCTCCAAACTCGTTGTAGTGGCTCCATCCTGAGTTTGAGGGGGGTGTTAAAGAGTTATATTAGTCTCCATGTAGCATGCATAGTTTTTCGTGTAATACAAGGGGCTTTCTACATATTTGCCAAATGTACATTGTGTATATATCGGCCTTAGGCCTCCAAGGAATAGAAGTTGCATATTCCTGACAAAACTCACTAGAGGAGGCGGTGTAGCATGACCAGTATCATCTGCAAAGGCCGATGGAGGAGACAAGGTCGCATGTAGACAATCACCAAGAGAAGGCGCGTGTATGAAGCATAGTTGATGGAGCCATATGCACCAGCAATGCCGGTGAAAATCGCGATAGGGGTCGGTGTAGAGCGATAATCACCTATGAAAGGACTCACAGCGAAATGACTGCATGTAGAAGTCGGTGTAGAATGACCATCACCACCGGAGGAAGTCATTTGTAGAGCGACAAGCACAACCTACAGAAGACGTCAGAGGAGACGACGTCACAAGCATACGAACACCAAGCACCGAGGAAAGGGTGGCATTCCTTTCGAGCATCTCTTTGATCGTTCTCCTGATTACTCGGCAATTCATTTGTTTGGTTGTGTTTTCTATGTACTTGCTCCCATGAACGCACCAAACTGACCGCTTGAATGTGTGTTCTTAGGATACAGTGATGAGCATAAAGGATGTCGCTCTTGTGATCTTGTTGATAGTCGGATGCGTATTTCTTGGGGTGTGACCTTTGATGAGTCTCGTCGTTTCTACCTGTGTCCATCTTCCCCGATCTTTTCAGTAGAGGATATCTCTTTCCTCACTTTTCCCAACACTCCTATTACTCCGGTTGAGCCCTTGTTCATTCGCCCTATTGCTCCTGCTTCTCCGAGTTGCAGACTCACCACCGCCATCTCCAATGGTTTCCTCCCCTTATCATAGGATTCTACACCTTCATCCCCAGTGATACCTCGTATTCTTCCCTCGTTTCCTCACTTTTATACTAGTCGTTCGCCTGTTGTGGATGCGTCTACTAATGCGCCATCTACTTCTGTTTTGCCATCTTCCTCATGTCAGCCTACTTCCTACTGTTGATCGCCTTGGTTTTCCAAGCGTTGGCGCTGCTATTCTTAAGTCGACTTCTTTTCGTGATGTTGTTATTCATTCTGAATGGCAGCTTGCGATGGCAGAGGAGATTGGTGCTCTTGAGCGCACTGACACGTAGGATCTTGTTTCACTTCCTCCTCGTGTTCATCCCATCACTTGTAAGTGTGTCTACAAGGTTAAGGCTTGCTCCAATGGTTCTCTAGTGCTACAAAGCTCGTTTGTGGCTCGTGGCTTTCAGCAGGACATGGTCATGATTATGATGAGACTTTTCTCCTATGGCCCATATGACCATTGTTCGCACACTTCTTGACGTGGCATCTGTTCGCCACTGGTCTGTCTCAACTTGATGTTAAGAATGTCTTTCTTAATCGTGAGTTGCACGAGGAGGTGTACATGCAACCACCACATGGGTATTTTGTTCCCGACGGCAAGGTTTGTCGTCATCGTCGTTCTCTCTATGCCTTAAGCAAAGCCCCGCGCCTGGTTTGAGCGTTTTGCCTTTGTGGTGATTGTCATTGGTTTTTCAGCAAGTGCTCATGATCCCATGTTGTTTGCCCACCTCTCTACTGGAGGTAGGACTCGTCTTTTATCTGTTGATGACATGATCATCACTGGGTATATTGCCTTTGTGAAGGCGCGGCTTAGTGAGCAATTTCTTATGTCTAATCTTGGCCTTCTTTGCTACTTTCTTGGGATTGAGGTCTATCCTACCTTTGATGCCTTTTTTATATCCCAAGAGAAGTATATCCAAGATCTTCTCGCTCGTGCTACTCTTACTAATGAGCACATTGTTGAGACTCCCATGGAGCTCAATGTTCACCTCTCTGTGACTGATGGTGACCCCTTGTCTGATCCAACGTGTTAGTCATCTTGTTGGGAGTCGTGTCTGTCTAGTTGTCACTTATCCGAGTGCCTCCTATCTTGTCCATATTTTGAGTCAGTTTGTTTTTGTTCCCACTTCGGTTTACTACAGTCACCTCCTTCGTGTTCTTCGATATCTTCACGGCATGATATCACATCGTTTGTTCTTTCCATGCTCCAGTTCATTACAACTTCAGGACTATTCGGATGCTACATGGGTTAGTGATCCCTCAGATCGTTCCTCACTTTCTGCTTACTGTGTTTTTGTTGGTGGTTCTCTCATTGCCTCAAAGACGAAGAAACAGACAGCGATTTCCCGTTCGAGTGCAAAGGTTGAGTTGCGGGCTATGGCTCTTTTGACGGCAGAGGTGACTTGGTTACGATGGTTATTTCATGAGTTTGGTGCTTCTGTCACTACACCTACTCTGCTATTGTCTGGCAGTTCAAGTGCTATAAGTATTGCGCGCGACCCTGTGAAGCATGAACTCACCAAGCATATTGGTCTTGACGCTTCTTTTGTGCATGCCGGTGTGCAGGATTAGGTTATTGCTCTCCAATATGTGTCTTCTGAGTTACAGTTGGCGGATTTCTTTAAGAAGGCCCAGACTAGAGCACAACATGGATTTTATCTCTCCAAACTCAGTGTTGTGGATCCACCCTAAGTTTGAGGGGGTATTAGAATTATATTATGTCTCCATGTAGGGTGTATAGGTTCTCGTAGTACATGTATCTTGGCTTTCTTTATATTTGCCATCACTTATACATGTATATATACTGGCCTATGGCCCCATGGGAATACAAATTGCTATTTCCCTAACAAATTTTAACAAACTTGTTTTGCCCCCAATTACCTAAATAAACTTGCTTGTTTGAGGCAAACACATTTAAAGTTACTTTCAAAGTTCAAAAATCTCAATGGATTCATCCGCCTATTATGGATGAGCTCTAAGAATGTACTCCCTCCGTAAAGAAATATAAGAGTGTTTAGATTAAACACTCTTATATTTCTTTACGGAGGGAGTAAGAAACAACTTTTACATGGTCTTCAAGTAAACAAACCATCGCATTGATCCTTTTGCAGTGTTGAACATGGATAGTAAACCAGAACTCAGATTGAACTAACGTATCAAAGAGTTATATCAAAGCAAGATGTTTGACAAAGCTATCTTCATTTCATATTTGAGCTGAAAAATTGAGGGCTTTAAGCTTCACGGCTAGTTGATACTATTAAATCAACCACACACACAAGAAGTTGATACTATTCAATGGAATACAAATCAAACCTGCATCTGAGATGTCCAGCCTCTTGTATAAAAATTGCTTCAGCAACTTGAGATAAGGCAGTTGCGCCTGAGGATGAAGCAGCCATAGAAAACATTTGTGGATCTGAAAAGGTCAACACAAAGGCTTCTATATGCTTAAATGCCAACCTTCTTGCTCCCTCAAATTTTACAATTTTGGAACTACCCTGTGAGGATGTCCCAACCAATGCTACCTCATCCATTCTGCCAATCAACAATTCAAGATTAGACGATATATAAAGTACATGCCTCTATTTTCCCTCTTTCAACAATATCTCAAAAATCTTTGTTCAATTGAGAATATGCTATTTCAGCACTCATACTAAATAAATTCTAGCAACATATCTACAAGCAGATAGCTAGGGAGACCATACTATATAAATTAATACTAAAAAAAATAGTTCACTACTATCGCCAAGAGACATAAATTGGAAGATATCATCTAGTCTAGTGTATGAGGGAGGGCCACATGTCAATGACACATTGAGTGGTGTTTTCTAACTTATAGAGATCCTTGCGAATGGCACTGACCTTTATACTGGCATGTAGCACCTAAGGTCGTCTGCTTTTCAGATATTAAACAAGGGGTGCAATCCGTATAATACAAGGAAACTACGTGAATAAAACTTGCATATACGTCAACAAGTAAACTAACATATGGGGAAAACAGCCGAACCATGGTATATTATGCCATGACTTGTGTATAGATTAAGCAACACGAGGGACAAGCAATGACTCAAAAACAGTGTACCTTCCATCAAACATATAAGCAAGGGTTAGTGCAGCCATGAACCGAGCCATTTTTGAGTGTGATGACGAGCACAAATTCACTAGGACGGGTACACCGCCTTCTTCAACTATGCGGAGAGAATTACAAGAATAGAAAGCAAGATTCCACAGTGCACCAGCTGCAGTCTCATGAACTTCCTGTAGAAATAGCAAGCAACACACCTTGATAAAAATGAAGTTTTTCTTGTTTGAATGCTTAGCTTAGAAAGGAGGTATTAGGTATCAAAGGATGCAAATCTAGGTGATAAAGTACCTTTAGAATCACATAAGCAGCAGAGATTAGTCAATCTTAACAATGAACTAAGGGCATCATCGAGATTGAAGAAAAGAATACTACTGTGGCAAGAACTTAATGTTGACTTTACTTACAATATTGATTAAAAAAAACAGCTACATAAAGTTCAGATGAAGAAATTTTGATCAAACAGGATCACAAGCTTATATTGTCGGTGTGTATATTGTCAGTGTTTATATTGTCTTTATAAACCACGCGCACTGGGTGCATTGAAGATAAACGGCACTTACTTCAACCTCCGATTGTGCCAACGCAATTAGAGGCGGAACACCACCTTCCCTTCCAATAGCAATGCTGAAAGCACAACGGAAAAATTAGCAGCAGGATAAAGGAAATATCAATATGTATCATTTAAAGAACTTCCAATCCAGCACAACAAAAGAAGGAAGAGTTCAAATCAAATAATGAAGCTTATGCTGAGAACAGTTATTGACTGAAGTCTCTGCAAATTTATTCTTAGAAAAGGACAATAAGATATTACATGACTGTCATCTCTATCCACCTTAATAAAGCAGCTTACTCCATTTACCATACAAAGAAATTAAGATATAACAAAAATATATGCACGTAGTGTAACAGATGCATATGTTGTATTGTATGCTTATTTTCACAACATGATCTATGTCATTCATAGTGAGCAACTGAGCACATATATATGCTTACCTCCACTCTGCTATATTCTTCATAATCAAACTAATATTTATCCACCCAATCATACTGACATTCTTATTTCTTAATGATAATTTTGGTACAAATACATTTAAAAAATATGAAGTAAATCCAGAAAAATCACCCCCGTCCAAGCACCATCCTGCATCTTGCATTTGCAAGACTTGGATTCAAAAGGTCAAGCAAGGACAGAGTATAACAAAAAGAAAAATATAATAATATAAATGCACGAGAATGCCATCAATTCAGTTATTTAGTAACCTGTTAGCTTCTGAAACAGATAGTCCCCACAGAGCACCTGCAGCTCTCTCCTGAAGACCGTCCGAAGCATTTAAACATTCTTGACAGAGTGAGACCTAAACAATTGGGTCATTTGTGTTAAGGGAAGAAATGTTTCCTATTATAAAGCATATAAAAGGTGATGGGCCAGGTGAGTTTGCTGTTGGTGCAAAGCAAGGAGAGATAGGGGGGAAAGTGATTCATGCTTCTCTTGCATATTTTCTCAATTCTTCTAAATATGAAAAATGGCAATATGCTTTTCTCTTAAAACACGTCCATGATTCTTCAAAATTTTGCTCAGGTGAAAAGTAAATCTAGATTCAACTCAGCTCCTTCTTTATGAGAGACATCACATATATTTATAGGTAAAAGAATAGCAAACTCGCAGTAGATGTAGAGAAGATAAAGCCATACCAGAGCTTGAACACCCCCAGTAGAAGCTATGGATTCACGATTTTTATCATCAAATGACAAGTTCCACAAAGCGCCAGCAGCTTCTTGTCTAATTAATGCATGGAAAATTGCCCAATTGTAATTTGAGATTTGTGGCAAGATTCAAGGGGAAAGTTGTAACATATAGTTCAAAAGCTTGGCAGGTCAATGTCGCTTCACTAGAGCAGAATTATACCTGACACCTTCATTGGGAGAATGTGTTAGTTGCACCAAAGCTTCAAGAGCACCTGGTTCCTGGCCAACAGCAGCATTATTGTTGTTGTTGTCTCCATGTGCAGCTAAATTAGCTAAAGCTCGTGCAGCCTGCATGCAAAATGATACTCGGGTTATTTAAATGATAACCCAACATTGAACTAAATCAGATTGTATATTCAAGTGAACATCAGTAAGTTCTAAAACAAGAAGAAAAAAACAAAACGGTTGGGACTTGAGCTCATTAAAAGGTTCAACTCTGTCAGCAGAAGAAATTTGTACACAAAATGCAGTGGGAAAAGCTCCTCTGGCCTCAGCAAACATAAATCAAATAATGATTGTCCACACAGCGCAAATTTAGTTCAAGAAGGCCAAAACACATTTGCAAACACCAATTCTAGAGGCCAACAATGAGATGAAATGGACAAGCATCACCTATTCCTCGCAGCTCTCAGGTAAGACATTTGTTTTAAGGTGCAAAGCCAAGTGTGTCTAACAGGCCGAGCACCGGTCGCAGTTTCTGACTAAGATTATTCGACTGGATACAAGGGGGCTAGGGTAGATTTAAATTATTTGGCGAAAATGGAAGATGTAGAAGAATTAAATGCAAGGTAGGTGTTACCCCTTAAAAGCAAGGTGTGTGTTACCTGTTCCAAGACCCCTTCAACTTTGCAGGAGCGAGCAAGTGTAACCAAGGCATGGATGCCACCAGCCATTGCAACCTCCAAGCTACATTTGTCATCAGCAGCAAGATTTGCAAGTGCACCAGCAGCACGTTCCTGTAAAAAGTTATAACAAGAAAAAAACAGCACATCTATTACAAATCGAATCAGGGCAACATGTAAGGTGAAGAATTGTAAGATAGTCCTTACAAGCACTCCAGTTCCTGCAGGCCATCGAAATATAAGATCAACCAAAGCTTTTACCCCACCAGCCGCTGCAATAGCCACCTGATAAGGAATTAAAATTAATCATCATACCGGACAAGAAATGCCGAGGGTAAAGCAGTTAGAAACAGCACCGAGCACTCACAACCTTGTGTTCTTCTCCAACTGACAGATTCCACAGCCCCCCAGCAGCCTCTTCAGCAACCAGCCGGTTTACCGACTTGGCCATGTTGGTCAGTATGGCAATACCTCCCTGATCTGCAACTGCTTTTGCAACCTTTGGATTCACGGATAAGTTCGCGATTGCCTACACGATGACATCAATATGCATAAGAAAGAATTGATGCTACAATAGCTTGAATATTGACAATACTATAGCTTGAATAGAACTGCAGAATTCAAAACCTTTGCAGCTTCAGACTGCAGACTCTCCCTGGAGCACCTTGCAAGATCCAACAGCATCGGTATGCCCCCTTCGAGCATCACAGCCTCAGACCTTGCAGGGTCCACATTGGTGTTCTCATCATCGATAACTGCAAATGTCGCGAGCGTGGTGGCCGCCCGCTCCTGCACATCCTCCTGGGAGCTCTTGAGCAGGGTTAGCAGCAGCGCGGCGCCCTGGTCGAGCCAAAACTGGTTCATGCCGTGTGGGTTGGTCTCTGGGATTCGCAGGAGGGACTGCGACAGGATCCATTCAAGCCATGTAATGAGCTGAGACGCCCCATTGTGCTTGCCACTCCAAGAGCTACACCCACCGAACACCCCGGCGTCCTCGCCAGCCGTGTCTGGACACATCGGGGCGGCCGCGGCGAAGAATCTATAGATGGTGCGGTTGATGGTGAGCACGAGCTTGCCCCTGGAGTTGGCGAAGGCGCCGGGGCTGTGCGCCTCTTCCTCCTCGAGGGAGGCACAGTTCAGGGCGCATATGAGCCTGAGAGTCGTGGAGTGTGATATGAGCCGGGAGACGGCGCCGGGGGAGACGTCGGTGCGGGAGACATCTAGGGCGGAGAGGGAGGGGAGCTGCGCCCAGGATGCGGAGGCGGTTGCCCACTTGATGTTCTGACAGCCGGCAACGGAGAGGAAGTGGATGGAGGTGAGGCCGGCGAGGGCGGGCTCGTCGAGGGCAAGGCAGTCAATGAAGGCGAGGTCATGGAGGAGCGGGCAGTGGCGCGCGAGGGCGGTGAGGGCGCCGGCGTCGACCTCGCGGAGTCCGGAGAGGCGGAGGCAGCGGAGGCGCGGGCAGCAGAGGGCGACGCTGCGTAGGGCGTCGCTGGAGATGCGGTCGAGCGGGTCGGGCCCGATGTGGAGCTCGGAGAGCTCCCCATGGCGCGCGGCGAGGACGGCGATTGCGGCGTCGGTGAGGTCGCGGCAGCCGGAGAGGCGGAGCGAGCGGAGGCCGGCGGCGCGGAGGAAGGGGGCGGCCTCGGCGGCGGCGCGGCCGGAAAGGCGGAGGCTGCGCAGGTGGGGCGCGCAGCGGGGCGCGAGGGAGGCCGCGGCGGCGGGGTCGAGGCGGCGGAGGTGCAGCGCCGCCCAGAGGCACGGGGATGCCGCCAGCGCCCGCCAGGCGCGGCAGGTGGCGGCGAGGGCGGCGCGGTCGCGGTAGCCGAGGCGCGCGAAGAGGTGCAGCGTGGCGTCGTCCGGGAGCGCGGTCCAGTCGAGCGGATGCGGATGCGCGGCCGCGCCGTCCCTGGCGGCGCGGCGGCGCAGGCGGCGGGTCATGGCCGGCCGGCCGGCCGGCGGCGGCGAGGTGGGCGGAGGAGGGTGGCGGGGGCGTCACGCCGGTCGATCCGGTCCGGTCAGCTGGCTTCCACGCCTCCCGCTGTAGTGGGCTGGCCTAGCTGCGCGAGCTCCTACCCCGAGGCGATGGAGGGGGAGGGGGGATAGGGGAGGGGGACGGCATGGCCGACATGACAAGAGAGAGATTCGGAGGAGAAGAGAGCACCAAATTAAATACGGAGTACTTGCCACTCAAATATACACTAGTACTAGTACTAAAATTGCAAAACTCAAATTTAAAGCCTGCTAGGATTTTGAGTGCTTTGTATGAGGGGGTTTAAGCATGTGGTCCTTCTAGAGTTTTCTTGAAATTTTGAGTGAATTTTGGGCTACAAATATTGTGGTTTCCAAGCGGAATAATCCAATAACTTCAATTAGATGTTCATTACTTAAATTTGGATTGAATTTTCTCTTCAAAAGAATCTCATCGCTGGAGGTAGTGTGGCTATCAAAGTCAAAGATGAGTTGGCCATTACTTTGAGTGAAAAAATGATTACATCAAGGTGATCATTTGTGTTCAATGTTACTTAACATTGTTGCATATATGCGAAAGCGTCGATTAAATAAATAAACAAATATGAAAAAAAAATCCAAATCTATTTTTGATGGAAGATGCTTACGTGTGAAATGTCCATACAAATTTTGAAAAAGCTCAGACATTTGGGGAGTTCGCGACCGAAAAGGCAAATCTGCAGTTTCTTTAAACACTACTGTTCATGCACTATTTGAAGGTATTTTTTCGCGAGCTTCCTAGATGTTTACAAAAGCTCAAAATTTACACGAATATGTAGCCCCTAAGTACCTTCCACCACACAAAAAAATTAGAATTTTTTGAGCTTTTTTTTGTATGTCTTTTGAAGAGTTTCTTGTGCAGGAGCGTATGAGCCCGGGCTCAGGTTCGAATTAGTCCATACATGTTTGTTATTTTGATTGACATGCCAAAATATACTATTTTGATAAAGAGAATATATTAATGTTGCGAACATACTAATTATACCCAGCCTCTGCAACAACGAAATACCCTTAATGGCAATACGGATGCACACAGTCAAAAAAGGAGGAGAAGAAGAAGCTAAAAAATAAAAATCCCGCTACAGTTTCAATCCTTGTAGCAACAGCACAATCACCACCAAGACAGCACCTGAAGTCCAAGCTCTTCAAAAGCGACGCCTTCAAGAGAAACGACCCACAAGCGTCGTCGTTGCCTAGTCATAGATCATAGGTTTTCGCCCTGAAGAAATTCACCGCTCTCAAAACAATACCTTAACCAAGGCCATTGCGAGGAACAACCAATTAAGGTCAAACCTTGGATTTTTCATCCTGCAAAGTAAGACTTTGAACTCCTCTTTTGTTGCCGCCCCCACTTACATGTCGTTGCTACGATTATCGAATCACCAAGCAAGTTCCTCATCACCACAAAATCTCGAACGACCATTACTAGTCCGCAGATCTCAATTTCCATACCATTCTCTGCCTCTGACTTCACCATGAAACGAGAATGACATATCCCATGATGGCAACAAATAGCAGAGCTTCACATCGCTCCCTCTTGAAACCAAACGGATGGGAAAATACATGGGTGCGCACGATCGAATCCCATCTGATCCAGCAATCTCCGAGCATATTGCACTCAAGGGAGTTCGCCGGCGGAGCCTTCCTAAACTCGACAATCCGACCATATCAAGAAGAACAAGCATCCAGCGAATCGTCTTTGCGTGAGAGGAACCCTGGGACCGCCGCCATGGCCGAGACGCAACCGGTCCTCCACCCTAGGACCATAGTTTTGAGGTATTGTTTCAAGTAATGTTTGGAATTATGTGTGTCAAGAGCTCAAGCCTGTTAGTGATAGGTGTCGTATTTTGGTTCAACGTGCTTATTTTCGAAAACTACAAAAATTAGTTGAGAACTCTAACTACTAGAAAGATCACTAACCTCTGCGGGGTTGTAAAAGAGTACCCTCACGTTATCATGGGTCGAGGATGCGCAAGGATAATCAAGCCCTCAGAAACTTCTCTTAGGGTGCTTGTCTCTTTGTGAATCTCCTGACTAGATAGAGAGTTACCGATAATAAGTGGATGAGTTCCTTTGACTAATGCGAGTATTCGATTCTTGGCACTTCCACCAGTCATATTTTGCTAGCCTCTTCAGTATCGTGCATTGCCCTTTCTCACCTCGAGAGTCGGTGCAAACTTTGTCGGTGCATCCAAATCCTTGGCATGATACACTTTGTCATCATAAGCCTCGTTATGTTCCTCAAAACAACCATCATACTTATCTATCAAGGAATTTCCATAACCATTCCGAGATATATTTCCATGCAATATCCATCTACATGATCAAGGCACATATGTAATTTTTCTGTTGTTGCTATGTTGAGTTTGTTGGGATCTGATGGATTATGAGATTATGTTTAGATTGTGATGAGTAATATATTTGGTTCTTGTCTTTTATATTTTAGTTATTGAGTAATTCTTGCATGTTCTCCCTTGCTATTTATTGCTTTGGCCAAGTAGTAGGTAGTGACTCCAAGAGGGAGCGTTATGCATGATTGTGGGTTCATGCCCCCCGATGACTAGCTTGAGTGACAGCAACATGAGTCTAGGGGATGTGTTGTTGCCACAAGGGGGGAAACAACGGTGCTTGTAACCGCGGTTGCAAGGATTGTTTACTTTACGGAAAGTTCTTTTAATGTGGTTGTATGTTGCTTTGGTTTACACTTTGGGTGGGGCTCGCAACTTAATACCAGTGAGATACTCTGGATAGATATCTCAAGGTGGGTGATTAGTAGTAGATGCAGATGGATTTCGGTATACTTATCTCGGCGTACCGCCCATGCTTTTGAACCTCTTCCTTTCTTTCGTAGCACAATTAGCATTGGTTTGCGGCCGTAATCCTGTCAATTGCCCAGTTGTGATTTGTTTACCTCGCATAGCAGTTTTATCGTCTTTTGGGAGAGAGACATCACTAGTGAACATCATGGGACCCCGGTCCATATTCCATCACTGTTTACACCCTTAATTTACTTCTTGCTTTTACTTCCTAGTTGCAATTATCACTATCTATTATCTGTTGCGTTGATCCTTTGTAAAAAGCAAGGCCGGAGAGATGACAACCTCTCTGTACTTCGTTGGGAGCAAAGTTATTTGTATTTTTAGTTTTTATCCCCCTGCTAGGGGAGTTGCACACTATCTTTTATCTTTGCTTTTTAGTCTTGTTGATTTAACTTTCAGTTTTTATCTTTGTGTCCTTTATCAAAAATCACAAAAAAAATGTTTATCCTGTTTGCTGCTATGGTTTCCACTGAAAACACTAAGTTGTGTGACTTCACTAGTCACAACAACAATGATTTTATTTGCACCCCTATTGCTACACCTGCCACTTCAGCTACCTCTTATGAAATTAAATCTGCTTTGTTAAATAATTTTATGAGAGATCAATTCTCTGGTGCTGGAGATGATGCTGCTTTACACTTAAATAATTTTGTTGAGCTTTGTGATATGCAAAAGTATAAAGAATTAGAAGGTGATATTTTTAAGCTTAAGCTTTTTCCTTTCTCCTTGAGGGATGAAGCTAAAATTTGGTTTCAATCCTTGCCTAGGAATAGCATAGATTCTTGGGATAAGTGCAAGGATGCTTTTATTGGGAAGTACTATCCCCCTGCTAAGATTATCCAATTGAGGAGCTTTATTATGAATTTTAAGCAATTGGATAATGAACACGTTGTCCAAGCTCGGGAACGCATGAAATCTCTTGTTAAGAATTGCCCTGCGCATGGTTTGACTACTTGGATGGTTATCCAGACTTTTTATGCAGGCTTGAACTTTACCTCGCGGAACCGGTTAGATTCGGCCGCGGGAGGAACCTTTATGTTAACAACACTTGGTGCAGCCACAAAACTATTAGATGAGATGATGACCAACTATTCCCAATGGCACACCGAACGAGCTCCAACAGGTAGGAAGGTAAACTCTGTCGAGGAGATTTCCTCCCTAAATGAAAAAGTTGATTTGATTATGTCTCTACTTACCACGCAACCTCCTATTGATCCTCATGATGTTCCTTTAAATTCCTTGGTTGCTCAAGAACAAGTAGATGTGAACTTTATCATTAGAAACAACTTCAACAATAATGCTTATAGGAGTAACTTTGGTAGCAATCCTAGACCGTTCCCATCCAACAACTATGGGAACAACAACACTTATCCTAGCAACAAGAACTCCACTTCTGAATTAGATAGCATGCTTTAAGACTTTATCACTATCCAAAAGCCTTCAACAAGAGTGTAGAAGATAAGTTAGACAAATTAGATAATCTCTCTTTCAAGGTAGACAACTTAGCCCTTGATATTGAGATGCTTAAAATTAGAACTTCTCCCCTCGAGGAGAGAAAGCCCACTCCTATGATTGCTATCCAAGTGCAAATTAATGAAAACATTAGGATGATGGCTAAACTTAAAGAAAGATGGGCTAGAGAAAAGGAGGAAGAAGATAGAATTAAGAGCCTTCCTACACACCACACAGTTGCCACTATCCAAGTTGTTGAGGCTACCCAAACTTTTAGCACCCAACACACTCCTAGTCCCATTGGACCTATTAATCGTGATGCTATTACCTCAACCGTAGAAGAAGAAACTCATATGAACATAGAAGCTTTCAAACAAGTGAGCCTATATGACACCACTACCACCTTTGATAGTAGTGACATTGATTTTGATAGTTGTACCCTTTCAGAAGTTATTAGCTTGTTACACAAAATGTCTAGAGACCCCCACACTAGCACACTAAATCTTTCCTTCACAGAGCATATCACTAATGCTCTCATTAAATCTAGGGAGGAGAAGCTTAGAGTAGAAGCCTACATACCTAGGAAGCTAGAAGATGGCTGGGATCCTATGATAAAAATTAAATTGAATAACTTCTCTTGTTATGCTTTATGTGATGTTGGAGCTAGTACCTCCGTTATGCCAAAAAAAATGTATGATATGTTTGAATTAAAGCCCTTTGATCCTTGTTCTTTTTGTCTTCGTCTCGTTGATTCTTCCGTAAAGAAACCTTTGGGGAAGATCGACGATGTTCTTATCATTGTAAATGACAATTATGTTCCCATTGATTTTACTATTATGGACATAGAGTGTTGATACGCGAGAGAGGATTGCTTCTCGCCCTTCGTTGGTTACCCCAAGTGGAAGGTAAGATGCAGCGTAGCAGCAAGTTTCCCTCGGTGAAGATACCGAGGTTGAGTATCGACCAGTAGGACTCCGGCGATGATAAGTAGGTGTCAGCGGCGTACCTGACGCGGACCTGCACACAACACAATTAACTTTGCTCCCAACGAAGTTCAGAGAGGTTGTCAATCTCTCTGGTCATGTTGTTTACAAAGGATCAAAAACACAGGATAATGATAATGATAGCAACTGAAAGTAAAAAGCAAGAAAGTAAATGAGCGTGTAAACAGTGATGAGAATATGGATCGGGGTCCCGTGATGTTCACTAGTGATGTCTCTCTCCCAAAAGACGATAAGACTGCTATGTGAGGTAAACAAATTACAGACGGGCAATTGACAGGATTATAAACGCACCGCAATGCTAACTATGCTACAAAAGAAAGAAAGAGGCTCAAAACCATGGCAGTACGCCAAAATAAGTAGACCGAAATCCATCTGCATCTACTACTAATCATCCACCTTGAGATATCTATCCAGAACATCTCACTGGTATTAAGTTGCGAGCCCCACCCAAAGTGTAAACCCAAAGCAACAGACAACTGCATTAAAAGAACTTTGCGTAAAGTAAACAATCCTTGTTACCGCGGTTAAAAGCACCGTTGTTTTCCCCCTTATGGCCACAACACATCCCCTAGACTCATGTTTCTGTCACTCAAGCGTGTCATCAGGGGGCATGTACACACAATCGAGCATAATGTTCCCTCTTGGAGTCACTACCTACCACTTGGCCAAAGCAATAAATAGCAACGAAGAACATGCAAGAATTACTTCGGAACAAAAATACAAAAGATAAGAACCAATTATATTACTCTATCACAATCTGAACATAATCTCATAATCCATCAGATCCCATCAAAATCAGCATAGCAAAAGCACAAAGAATTATGTATGTGCCTCGATCATGTAGGGCAGCTCACGAGGTCTAAACCATGAAGAACAAAGAGGGGAGGAGAGCATCGCATAGCTAATGATCACGGATCCATGGTCCAAGGTAGACTACTGATACGTCTCAAACGTATCTACTTTTCCAAACACTTTTGCTATTGTTTTGGCTTCATTCTTGCATGATTTGAACGAAACTAACCCGGACTGACGCTGTTTTCAGCAGAGCTACCAGTGTTGTTTTCTTTTATGCAGGTTTCTGGATATTTAGGTACGCTGGAAAAATCCCAAGAAAATATATAAAAAATCAGCGTTCTGGAAGCTTCCGAGGATCCAAAGGGGGGCCACAGGGCAGCCAGGGGGCAGCCAGGAGGGTGCCTGGCGCGGCCCAGCCCCTGGCCGCGCCAGCTGCCCTCCTGGATGGGTCCCACACCCCCTGGTGATCTACCTTGGCCCCTATTTATTCTCCCGACGCAGAAACCCCAGAACAGAAGTCGCTTTTCCAATCTACGTCGCGGAGCCGCCGCCACCCTCTGTTATTCTCCGGGAGAGCTAATCTGGAGGCTGCTTTGGCCTCCGGTGAGGGAAAATCATCGCCATCGTCATCGCCATCACCACTCCATCACCCCTCCATGACTTCTCCATCCATGTGTGAGTAATTCCCTGTTGTAGGCAAAGGGGATGGTAGGGATTGGATGAGTTAGATCATGTAATGTTTCAATCAGATTGTTGGGGCCATGTTGCCTATCATCTACTTGGTGTTTATCATCTCTGTTACAACTTGTTGCTCTTAATGCTTGCCACTTTGGGCCCGAGTGCCATGATTTCAGATCTGAACTCCCTTTTGTTTCTTGAGTTTGTGGTGTTCTTGATCCTATCTATGAGTTGTATGCACCTATTATAGTCCGGAACCGGCGATTCCAATGGTGACAGCTTGGGACACCAAAGGGGATGGACTATAATTTGAGGATTCCGTGTATCCACGAAGTGTTAATACTTTGTTCCGGTGCTCTTTGACATGAGTACCTTAATCTCCCTAAGTTCCTTTTGGCCCCGTTTGTAGCGGGAGGGTAGGACAAAAGATGTTGTGCAAAGTTCTTATTGCAAGCACATACAACTATCCTGGGATACATGCCTGATGTTTGATATTTGCCTAGATGATCCTTTCTTTTCTGTGAGCCTTGCCCGTATTAGAATCTATTACATGCTCGTTCTCATCCAAGCAGCGCCCGACCATCCATCTCCCTAGCCTACATTATTTTCTTTCCTGCTGGTTACTAGTTGTTTACTTTTGCTGTTTTACTTTTGCTGTTTCATCACTATCATCACCACTATTATCACCACCACTACTATCACTGTATCACAGTTGCTACTAATACCTTTGTGCAAGCAAGTGTTTATTTCAGGTGCGGTTGAATTGACAACTCAATTGTCAAAGCCTGTACGTATTCTTTGTGTCCCTGATACGTCCAAAACGTATCTATAATTTCTGCTTGCTCCATGCATGTTTTGTGTGATATTGCTATGATCTAGATACACTTTCATACACTTTTGATCATATTTGGACTAACCTATTAACTCAGTGCACACAGTGCCAGTTCCTGTTTTCTGCTGTTTTTCTATTTCAGTTTTCCCCCGTATAAAAAGTGCTCCAAAAATTCGGATAAAAAATCAGCGTGAAGGAACCTTCCGGAAGAACCTGGGTGGGGCCAGAGGGCCACCACCAGGGGCCCAGGCGCCCTGGTGGCGCGCCCTAGGGCTTGGCCGCGCCAGGGGGGCGCCTGGACCCCTGGTGGCCCCCCTGGCTGCCCCCCTTCGCCTATATATTCTCCGTCACGGGAAACTTCCGAGAACAGAACCCTTTTTCGCGATCTCGCCTCTGTTCCGCCGCCGCCGCGCTTCCGAGATCGGGAGCACCAGAAGACCTCTTCCCGGCACCCTGCCGGAGGGAGGGCCGACCTCCGGGAGTCTCCTCTCCACCATGGATGCTTCCCGGATGTCTCGTGAGTAGTTTTCTTTGAACCATGGGTTCGTGATCAGTAGCTATGTGATGTTCTCCTCCCCTCTTTGTTCTTCATGGTTTAGACCTCGTGAGCTGCCCTACATGATCGAGGCACTTTTGTAATCTTTCTGTTGTTGCTATGCTGAGTTTGATGGGATCTGATGGATTACGAGATTATGTTCAGATTGTGATTGAGTAATATATTTGGTTCTTATCTCTTATATTTTTGTTCCTAAGTAATTCTTGCATGTTCTCCGTTGCTGTTTATTGCTTTGGTCAAGTAGTAGGTAGTAACCCCAAGAGGAAACGTTTTGCTCGATTGTGGGTTCATGCCCCCGGATGACTAGCTTGAGTGACAGAAACATGAGTCTAGGGGATGTGTTGTTGCCACAAGGGGGAAAACAACGGTGCTTGTAACCGCGGTTACAAGGATTGTTTACTTTACGCAAAGTGCTTTTTAATGCAGTTGTCTGTTGCTTTGGGTTTACACTTTGGGTGGGGCTCGCAACTTAATACCAGCGAGATGTTCTGGATAGATATCTCAAGGTGGATGATTAGTAGTAGATGCAGTTGGATTTCGATCTACTTATTTTGGCATACTGCCCGTGCTTTTGAGCCTCTTCCTTTCTTTTGTAGCATAGTTAGCATTGCGGTGCGTTCATAATCATGTCAATTGCCCTTCTGTAATTTGTTCACCTCGCATAGCAGTTTTATCGTCTTTTGGGAGAGAGACATCACTAGTGAACATCACGTATCCCGGTCCATATCCTCATTATTGTTTCCACGCTCATTTACTTTTCTTCTTTTACTTTCAGTTGCTATCACTATCCCTTGCGTTTGATCCTTTGTGAACAACAAGACCAGAGAGATTGACAACCTCTCTGAACTTCATTGGGAACAAAGTTATTTGTGTCTGTGTGCAGGTCCGCGTCAGTCGCGCCGCTGACACCTACTTATCATATCTGGAGTCCTACTGGAGACAAACCTTGGTATCTTTACTGGGGGAAATTTGCTGTTGTGCTACACCACGCCTTCCACTTGGGGCTCACCAACGAAGGGCGAGAAATCACTATCATTACCTCGCACATCAAGCCAAATTTCTGGCGCCGTTGCCAGGGACTCCGAGTGCTAAGATAGGGGAGTTGCACACTACCCTTTACCTTTGTTTTTTTAGTCTTGTTAGTTTATCTATCATTTTTTTATCTTTGTGTCCTTTATCAAAAAAAAATAGTGTGTCTAGTTCCTTACTTGCCAATCAATGTCTAACTTCTTTGAAACTAGATCTTATTGGCATGGAGGATTCACCGAGGATCAACAAGAATATTACAAGGAATACCGCTTGTCTCAAAAAGGGATACACTTATGGAGACTCATACATCAATCGTATGAGTATGCTAAAAACTTGTGCTCAATATATAATATATCTTTCTGTAGGGATGAATCTTGTTGCTTTATGAGGCACAAACACCTTGCTTTCCAATGTGAGTACAATGAGGATGAAACCTTAGCTTCTTATGCTAAGGGAATTATGATTTTTATGATGCAGAACAAATAGAAGAATTTGTTGCTTTTAAGGGTGCCTATGAAATTACTTCTTTTCTTGAAAATATTGATGACGCCCCTTACAAATCTGAGAGTCTTGCTATACTTAACTATTGTTTGGAAAGTTATGATGCAAATTATTATATTACCGATCATCTTGAGAGAATCTCTCCCCCAAAGGAAGAGACTAATGTTTTGCAAGACTCTATGGAAGAAGAAATTTATGAACCTGAAAGCTCCTTGGATGAAAAAGAGGAGGAGAGTGACGAACAAAAGGAGGAACAATGGAGCCATCCATGTCTACCTTCTAATGAGAGTAACTCTTTGAATCTTACCTTATATGAGTATTATGATCCTATGGATTCTTTTGAAATATCCTTTTTTGATGAAGTTGATGCCTTCTATGCTTATGGCCTTGATGCCACTATGGATGATGCTTACGGAGATGAACTTGCTATAGTTCCTCATGTTAAGCATGAAATTTTTTCTATCGCACCCACACTTGAGTGTCCTATTATCCTTTTAAAATCTCCAACTCCGGAGAATTTTCCTCCTATCAAAGCTCAATGTGATGGGTTGCATTTATCTTATGATCCTAAAAACCGTGTTGAAAACAATACACGTGTGCTTGTAGGTCATGAACAACATGATTTATGTGATAGTTATATTCTTGATGTTGTTCATGATGCTACTGAAAATTACTTTGAGAGAGGAAAGTTTGGTTGTAGAAACTTCCATGTTACAAAAACACCTCTCTTCATGTTGAAAATTTTGAAGTTGTTCTTTTTCCACCTTCCTATGTATGTCGCTTTGTGTTTCTTTGATTTATTTTCTTACAAGATGCCTATGCATAGGAAGTGGGTTAGGCTTAAATGTGTTTCATATTTTCTTCTTGATGCTCTCTTTTGATTCAAAATTCTTATTCTTGTGAGAGCATCTTCTATAATCTTTTTGCCTAGCTAATGGCTTTAAAGAAGCGCTTTTGGGAGGCAGCCCGCAACGAATTTAGGTTTTTCTTTTTTCTTTTGTTCTGTTCTTAGTGGTCTTGATGATTGTTACTACTGTAGCAACATCATTGTATCTTTATTTTTCAGCTTTGTGCCAAGTTATAGCCTCTTATGATAAGGGAAACAAAAGTTGTGACGTGCTGTCCAGAAAACAGATTCTGTCCCTTGACAGAAAAATTCGAATCAAATCACCATATCATCTTTTTGATCTGAATTTTTTTGACAGCATGCTCTATACAATTGTGAAACTTTCGTATGTTCTGAGTTTTTTGATTTGAGTTGCAGAAGTGCCCCAAAAATTCTTTACTACCTGCTGTTCTGTTTTTCACAGATTCTGCCACGTTTTGTCTCTCTCCACTTTTGCAAACCTTAAGCTTGCTTTTTCTTTGCAAAAACTTTTTGGCACTCTTGAGAAACAGTAGCTCTTAAAGAATATATTTATATCCAGTGGGTAAAATATATATTTTATTAAGGGTACTAACCTCTCTAATCAGCTTATGATGAGTTATTTATGAAGGGAGTTTTCAAGTGTGCAATGGAAGATGATGAAAGAAGATCCAGGAGTGTCAAGCACTCAAGCTTGGGGATGCCCCCATGCATCCCCAATAAATATTCAAGGAGACTCAAGCGTCTAAGCTTGGGGATGCCCCCGTGCATCCCCTTCTCCATCAATAATCATCAGTTCGTCCTTCGTCTCACTATATTTTTATCACTTCATGCGTTATGTGCTATGCTTGGAGCGTCTCGCTCTTAGGTTTTATTTTTAGTTTTCTTTAGCTTTGCTTGTTGTTCATAACAAGTTAGATCCCGTCTTACTTTGTGTGGGAGAGAAACACGCACCACTTTCAAAATCTAGAACACATCATAGGATTTTTCCTGCTTATCTTTTTGCTGTTGTGTGTTCTTTATCTTTTCGTAGCTACTGCCATGTTTAGTTTTAGTCTTAGTTTGTCTTTAGCAAGAGCCTTGGCTTTTGTTTAGTCTATTGCTGGAACTCTTTTTAGTTTTCATGTTTATCTTGTTAAAGAGAGTTGGTTGTTGCACTGAGTTGTGTCTTGTCTTGAAAGTAGGTAATTGAGGTTGCTATTTAATTCTAGTAGTAACTTGCAATAGTTTTGAGGTATTGTTGTGAGTAATGTTTGAACTTTTGGTGTCAAGAGCTCTAGCCTATTAGTGATAGGTGTCGTATTTTGGGCAATCCGTGTTTATTTTCAAAACCTACAAAACCAGTTGAGAACTCTAGCTACTAGATGGTTCACTAATCTTTGGAGGGATCGAATATTAGAGTACACTCACGTACCATGAGTCGAGGATGCGCAAGGATAACCAAACCCCCATACACTCCTCCTCGGGGTACTTGTCTCTTTGTGAACCTCCTTATTAGATTGAGAGTTACCGATAATAAGTGCATGAGTTCTTCGGACTAATGTAAGTATTGAAAGTTGACACTTTCACCTTCCCATATTTTGCTAGCCTCTCCCGTGCCGTGCATTGCCTTCTTCTCACTCCGAGAGTTGGTGTCCACCTTCGCCGGTACATCCAAACTCTTGGCATGATACGCTCTGTCATCATAAACCTCCTTATATCTTTCCTCAAAACAGCCACCATTCCTACATATCAAGGCATTTCCATAGCCTTTCCGAGATATATTGCCATGCAACATCCACCTCTTCATGACTTGATCTTCATCTCATATATGTTCCTGCTACACTGGCAGCGACATACATTGCATACATCATGATAGTTACATCTTCTTTATGATTTTGAGTACCTTGTAAAGTGTGAAAGATCTCCTTTACCTTCTTGTAAAATAGAGTGTTGCCCTTAAGTGAGGAAAAGATCCCAAAGTGGACACAATAAAAGATCCCAAAGAGGACAAATGAGAGTTCAATAGAAAGAGCCATTGAGGCCACAAAAAAATACAAAAAATAGAAAAAAGAAATAAAAAGAGAGAAAGGGGCAACACTACTATCCTTTTGAGAGATCCACATTAGTACTCCCTTTATATCCTTGTACTCCATAGAGATGATAATTATGCATATAGCTATGTGGGGACCTTCACACTATAGAACTTGGCTTGCATATTCCAAGGATGAGCCTCCTCAAACGAGCTCTAGGTCTTCATGAGCGAGCAAGTTAGATGCACCCCCACTAGTTCCATTGGAGAGCTTCCTAGCTCGTATGTGCATCCGTTGCATGGCAATCCCTACTCCTCACATCATATCTATCATTTGGCATCTCTTGCCTATGATTGTCCTCATTGATGTGAGCCTTTCTCATCCTTTTTGTCTTCCTCCCCCGTACTCCTCTCTTTATCATCCTAAGTGTCAACTCTCGTGCTGACGCTCATCCATTGCATGAGTGCTCAAAATATTGAAAAAGGAGTGGATCAAGTTGACTTGTACCTGGCTAGTGGTCTGGGGACGAGTCAAGATAAGATTACAGAAGAAGACCAAATGTGAAACTTTAGTAGTTTGAGTTCTCAACACAAAAATTATTTTTTTCTCGTATTCCCTATCCCCCTTCTTGCACGCAAACACCATTTGGAGACATTCGAGTCACGGACAGCGAGAGCTCTTGCACCTAATGTTCTTTTGTTACTTGTTTCAATGCTAATATAGACTTTTGCATGTTATGACTTGAATTGAATCTCTAACCTTGATTGTTTTACTTTTCAAAGTTCTTATATGGTTGCTAGCATGTCACCATAGAAATTATGTCGTTATCATTTACCTACTCGAGGACGAGCAGGAATTAAGCTTGGGGATGTTGATACGTCCCAAACGTATCTATAATTTCTGCTTGCTCCATGCATGTTTTGTGTGATATTGCTATGCTTTTGATACACTTTCATATCTTTTTATAACATATTTTGGAACTAACCTATTAATGGTTGCAAGAGTGCACAAGTTCTTGTTTTTGTACTTTATGTGTAGGAATTACTTGGATAAAGAAAAATCATAAAAAGGAGCCTTGTAGGAGTTGGACTCTAACTCTCCCGAAATCTGTCCCCACCAGACAGGTTTTAAAGATCGCCTCGGAAACTCTATAAGACGGGGGAGCAACTAATTAGGGAGTACGCGTTCGCAGCCCGCACCAGCGAACAGCGCCACGTGTCGTGCTCACAGCGGTCCCTCAGGATTTCATTTTTTTTATTTTTGTGTACGCGTTTTTTATGTTTAAAATTGGTTTTTTCGGTGGGTTTTTCGACTTTTCCGGTTTTCGCACATTTTTTCTATACGTTTTGGTGAAAAAAAATCAAAATTTTTTTCGAAAAAATGAGGCACGACCTTACCTCCGCAGGAGGCACGAGTCGTGCCTCGTGCCTCCGAAAAAGGCACTCGTGCCTCCTTTTTTGAGGCACTCAGGAAAAACAAAAAAACGTGAAAAGGCACTATCGTGCCTTTTTTGAGGCACTCGTGCCTCCTTTTTAGAGGCACTCGTGCCTCATTTTTAGTGGCATTCGTGCCTTATTTTTTAATGCACTCGTGCCTCTAAAAACAGTAAAAACAGAAAAACGTGAAAAGGCACTCGTGCCTTTTTTGAGGCACTCGTGCCTCTTTTTTGAGGCGCTCGTGCCTCCTTTTTTGAGGCGCTCGTGACTCTTTTTTGAGGCACTCGTGCCTCTAAAAAACAGGAAAAACGGAAAAGCACCAGAGCGCGCCACTTGGCGCGCGCGCGAAGCGCCAAGTGTCGCGCGCGGAGGAAACGTGGTACTCGTTGCAACGAGTACTCTTAAACTAGTGATTTCGATAAGACGGCCCCAAACGGAAAAACTTAAAACTACAAAGTTGTAGGGAATTTTTTCCGGTGGATTTAGACATAAAATTCGGCCCAATCGGAGTTCGGATGCTTCCAGAAACCCCGAAATACAGAAGACGTAATCTGGATGACGGGAATCCGAGAGTCTATATAAAGAGAGGAAACCTAGGTCAAAGGGCACCACGAAATTTCCTCCCCCTTGGCAGCCGTCTTGAGGGGGAGATCAATCTCCATAGCAGCACCATCTCCAAGGAAGAAGAAGGGGCCAAGGGCCGCTGCCCCCAAGGGCCGTGGCCGTGGTCGCCGCCGTCGCCGTCTCCTTCATCTCCTCCAGGCTGCACCTCTCCATCAACAACTCTCTCTCTCACCATGTCCATGTGGGAGTAGTTCCCCTCGGGGCTAAGGCTTATATCTTGATCTATGTGATTTCTCTCTCTCCCATGATGTGATCTTTGTTGTGATCATAGGCTATGTTAATCTAGGGTGATCCCATGATATTTCCCCTTCCTCTATGTATTGGATTGATGTACTCAATTGATCTTATCTAGTATAATCTCCGAGACCATGGTGACAGCGGTCTATTGGACATGGGTTAGAAGAATATTATCATGAGTGATTTCCTCTTTTGTGCGTGGATTGAAGATTGAGAGTCTCTTAGTGCTTGTCTTTGACTATCCTTTAGATATGTTGTGGTGATTGTGGTACTCTCTTTGGATGGCCGCGGTGACATTGGGAAATCCATAGATTGAGAACTACGAACTCTGAGGTGTGCTTTTGTAGCCCTACACAATTCTCGTCCTCTCTTGACCACAAAGGAATGACCTCCGAGTACGTCTCCACTGCATGTTTTATGGGAAATATCATGTGATTAGACTATGTTAATGTTGTTGGGAGTTGCCACTAGTGAAAGTATGAAGCCTAGGCCTTGTTTCCATCATTGTTACACCGTTTGCACTCACTTTTGTTACTTGTTTCTCTGCTGCACTTTTTATTACAGATTTATATTACTTCGTTTTATCACACCTATCACCCATATTTTACCATCTCTTCGCCGAACTAGTGCACCTATACAAATCCTAGTTGTATTAGGTGTGTTGGGGACACAAGAGACTTCTTGTATCTTAATTGCAGGGTTGCTTGAGAGAGACCATCTTCAACCTCTACTTTCCTGAGTTCGATAAACCTTAGGTCATCTACTTGAGGGAAATTGCTGCTGTCCTACAAACCTCTGCGCTTGGAGGCCCAACATAGTCTACAAGAATAGAAGCGTGCGTAGACATCACTGATGAATGCTCCCATTTAGAACATTCAGCCGTTTCTCTATTTCTTGGCATTTGGATGTGGCATCATCGACAACCTGACTCAATGAAGCTTGGATTTTGGCATGATGAGACTTTGCCGCCTCCAGTTCCTCTTCTTTCTTTTTCAGCTCAACCTCGAGCTGGCAAATCTCCTCCTCAACTTGCTGCCGCTTTTCCTTCAACTGATGAGTTGTCTGGCCGATCTCCAGAGACAAAGCCTGCACGATACCATCAAATCTCTGTGTCGGTATCGATATATTATGAAGCAAAAAGCATAACAAGTTCTAGGTTGCTATCGATATAACAACCCGGTACCTGGGGGCTACATTCATATATATATATGAGTAAACACACCTCATAACGTTTCTTGATGCACACGATCAAGTCACGCTGTTGGCCGAGATGACTGATGGTACGATTC